>CM053582.1:446320276-446343905 GCA_028627135.1 Pseudochirops cupreus
GGCTCAAACCACACCCTCCACCCCTTCCCTCCCGCTGTTTGTCCTAGTGTATTATGGGTAAAACACATGCACAGTTGATGTCAAGGGTGCATGTCCCTTTAAGTATTAACCACTCCCTGGTCCCTCCCTAACTCCACCTTTTGTACACCTCATTAGCCTAATGAGCTTATGATTGACAGCCATATGTCTTAAAAACTGTGTTTCACTTCCTGTTCTTTGCAGATGGCCCCTTCTAGTAGATGGCTTTCTCTAGCCTTTTCTAGCAGGTCAGGTAGGCATTCTAGTAGGCCATCTGCCCGCTGCAGAGCGTCACACTTCCAGACTTTCTCTGACTCCCCTCTTTGCCCCTTGCGAGCTTTTCCGAGCCAGGTTTCCTCACCCTACCCCTTTTTGCCCTGTGAATCAATAAACTTTTGTAATTCTGCCAAAAGACAGCTGAGCCTGTAATTCTTTTCAGAGGTGAACCTAGAAAGGATTTCTCATTAGAAATCCCCCCAAAACCTATCCCTCATCAGAGGGATTCCTGGTTTAGGATCTTGATCCACCAATGCAAATCACAACCCATACAACATTTCTGTGACAGTAATTAAGTCTCGAGAACTACCTGAGACACATGGAAGTTGAATTACTTGCCTAAAGTCATGTAAGCTAATATTATCAGAGACTGAACTTGTACTCAGGGCTTCCCAATTTTGTACTTAACACTTTATAAATGCTATCCTATGCTTCCTTCCTTTGAGTGGTATTAAGTTACATTTTTGAGAGGCATACAATGCAGAATTAGGAAGATCTCTGCTTTGCTCCAGGCCAACCACATTTAGAATACTGTGTTCTGGGCACCACATTTTAGGAATGACATTTCTAAATTGGAGACTATTCAGAGGAAAGTGACTAGAATGGTGAAGAGCCTTGGAATTGTGCTATATGAAAATTATTTGAAGGAAATGGAAATTTTCAGAAGAGAATAGTTGGTATAGGGGAACATGTGTGCTCTTTTCAAATATTTAGAGAGCTTACATATTGAAGATGAATTGTACTGATAGGCCTTAGTGGCCAGATTAAATGGAAGTCTCAAAGAAACAAATTCTGGATTGGTTCAAGCAAAATTCAAATGCTAATTGATCTCCCTATTCCAGTAAATATTTATGCAAAGGATGAATGATCCCTCCTTAGGCATGTTGTCTAGGGGATTCTTGTGCAGGGATGGGTTAAACTAGACGGTCTCTGAGGCCCTTTCCAACTCTAACACTCTGTGATACCATGCCTTTGGAATGGAAAAGCTTCCAGGCCAGTCAGTGGCCACAGACATTATCCTGGGAAGTAACCCCTATGGAGATGAAGCCTGACAACTGCTCCTGCAAGTCATATTGGCACATCTATTAAAGACTTCAAAAGAAGGCTCTTGTCATCAAAGTCCTTAGCACTGACAAATAGTTTAACATAAAAAAGATGTGATTTGATCAGTAGAAATGAGATTAAAGAATAACCATTACAACCTGCTTTGTTTCTGTACTCTAAGGATCACGAGGCATTTTCATTTTCCTTGCAGCTGAAACGTTTCATATGCGTCATCTCCTCTATGCGAATGTTAGCTTCTTGAGAGTAGGCATTGTCTTTCTTTTTAATCAGTGATCTACTAATAATAAGTACTTAATAAATACTTCATTAGCATTGGGAAATGCTTGAATGATCTCTGAGTTCTAGTGGCAAACCTTTTGAGGCTGTAAGGGTACATCAGTCTTCAATTCTCAACCCTGTGCTAGAAACTGTTCTCTTAAGTTTGCTAATAGCTTTCTAGTAACCAACCAATGAGCTTTTTGGTCCTCCCAAATTTCATTCTGTTAACCTCCCCCTTTTAGATATACTTTTGGCATCAGAGGCACCATACTTTTGTGGTTATTCTTCTATTCAGTTGAATTCAAATAAACACTTGTTAATATTTAATAAACACCTTATTAATAAAGACTTATTTAGTATCTATGCTATGTAAATCATTACAATCATATGATCATAAATTCAGAGCTAAAAGGAATAAAAAATCATTGTGTACAAACTTTTCATTTTACAGTCGAGAAAGTTAAGGTGCTGAAAGCTTAAGTAAACTGCCCAGGGTCACACAACTAATTTATGTTGGTGTTATTGTTCTGTTGTGTTCAATTTTTTGTGACCCTGTAGACACAGCACACCAATGCTGCCCATGGATTTTTTGGCAAAGATCTTGGATTGGCTTTCCATTTCCTTCTCCAGCTCATTTTACAGATGAGGAAACTGAGGGAAACAGGATTAAGTGACTTGCTCAGCTAAAGTGACTTTCACAGCTAGTAAGTGTCTCAGGTTGGATTTGTACTCAGGTCTTCCTGACTCCAGGTCCGACACTCTATTCACAGAGCCACCTAGATGCCTAACTAATTCGTACTAAAGCAGCGGCTGAACCCAGTTCTCCTGACACCAAATTCAGTGCCCTCTCCAATATGACTTGCTATGGCGTATTGCATGACAAGATACTGGTGATGCAAGGACTGATTCAACATTGGGACTGCTCTAAAAATGTGTAGTGTAAGGGGAAGAATGATGGTAAAAGAGTCAGAAGACATACAAATTACTTCTGATGCTTAATATGAGTAAGTCTCAACTTCTATGAGCCTCAGTTTCTTCATCTGTAAAAAAGGAGATAATAATATATATGGCTTCTATCCCCTAAGGTTATTGTGGAATCAAATAAGACAGCATATGTGAAGTACTTTGGAAACCTGAATTAAAGCACTCTGTATGTCTGTGTTATTAGTAATCTAATGGGAGGAAAGGATATACACAAATAATTATGATATTCGGGAAAAAGAGATAACTACAATGAGAGGTCTCTAAAATTTAATCAGGTTGTCTGATTGTTACCTGAAGCTTAATATGTCTAAATGCTGTTATTTCTTGAAAATTGGCTTTCCTTCCTGACATTCATTCATTCATTCAATAACTACTTGTTAAGCATCATACTATGTGCCAGAAATTGTGTTAAGTACTTGTAATAAGAAAAAAAAAACAGTCCCTTTCCTCAACGAGATTACAGTTCATATTGCCAAGGGAGATGAGGAAGACATCAAAGTTACACAGATAAGGAAGTAGAAAACATACACAAAGTAAATACAAGATAATTTTTTGGGAGGGGTAGGGTTGAGCACTATCAGTTGTGTGTGTGTGTGTGTGTGTGTGTGTGTGTGTGTGTGTGTGTGTGTGTGAATCAGGATGGTCCTCCTGTTGGAGGTGGCATTTTAGTAGAGCTTTGAAAGATGCCACAGATTGTATGAGATAAAGGTAACGAATGTATAACTTCTAGGCATGGGAGAGAAAGAGCCTGCTCAAAGCCATAAACACAGAAGATGGAATGTGGGGTATAGGGAATAGCAAGACTAGTTTGGTTAGAGCCCTGAGTGTGTGTGTAGTCAGCCTGAAAAGGTAGGCTGGAACCATATTGGGAAATATTTTACATGCAAAACAGTGGAGTACAAATTTGAACACAGAGGAAAGAGGGAGCTACTTGAACTTCTTGAGAGAGAGAGTCCCATGGTCAGACCTATGCTTTAGGAGTATCAGTTGGGTTTGTGTGGAGGAAGAATTGGAGAGGAAGCAAGGATACCAGTTAGGAGATTACTACAATGATCCATCTAGGAAAGAAGTGATGAGGTGATGAACTATGGGTGACCATGGAAGTGGAGGGAATGGGACAGGTTTAAGAAAGGCAGTAGAGGTAGAATGGACAAGACATGGTAACTAATTGGATATGAAGAGTGAAGGAGATCTGGGTTCTAATGTCCCTACCTTCACATGCAGCCATATACCGGCAAAGAAAACTGATGAAAAACTATAGTTATAGGAAGGTAGGTAACAGTGGATAGAACTCAGGATTTGGAGTCAGGGAAGTAAAGTTCTACTTCTTTCTCAGACACTTAACAGCCATGTGCCTCTGGAAAAGTCACACGACTGCTTTGTGCCTCTGTTTGTTCACTTTTAAAGTGGAGATATAGTACTTACAAGATTGATTTGAGGATAAAATGACTCAATATATAAAAATCTCTTTGCAAATCTTAAAGTGCTACAGAAATGCTGGCTATTGTTGTAATTATCATCATCACCATTATCAGATTCTGTTTTGCACAATGTCTTTGAATTGTGGATCTCTGGGCTCCTTCAAGTTCTATTTTAGGAAGAGATTGCTTGGCGGAATAAGACATGCATCAGAGTAGCAAGTTAGAAACACGAGAATTACCATCCCTGCCAAGCAGCTCCTTCCTCTCCCTGTCATTTCAAATGGATTCATAGGGGAGGCAATTTGGTTCAGTGGAAAAATCACTGGATTTGAAGTCAAAGAACTTGGATTCTGATCACAAATTCTGCTACCTACTTTTGAACAAGACACTTAAATTAGTTTCTTCAGCTATAAAATTAAGGAATTGGATTAGGTGACTTCCCAGAACCCTTTTAGATCTAAATCTTCTCCTGTCATGCTATGAACTCTGGGAGCTCCAAGTTCTTGCTTGTTTTGCTGTTGGAGCAATAAGATCACCTGAAACATTGACGCTGATTGCTTTTCCAATTTTAACAACTCCATGGGAGCTACCATTCACATTCTCTCCTGTTGTCCAGAGGAAGTTGGAGCAGGCCCTGGTTTTTCTGGGACAGTGCCACTTGGTGCTTAGGACAATCCATGCATTTCCTCCAGAACAGACCCAGGTAGCTCAAGTGAGTGGCAAGCTTGAAGGGTTTATATTGATAGTACCCTTGACGGAGGACAACCAATGTCTAGGGCACTACCAGTACTTTGAAGCAGACGTCAGGGAAATATTTGATTTCCTTCACATGAAAGATGCTGTAGGTTCTGTACTAAATATCATGCAAAGGGCAAGTTCCCTACTGGAGAACATGAATCAATTTAGGTATTTGGAAATTATATGGGACTGAGAGATCTAGAAAGAGATTTTAAAGTAGTGGTTGAGCTTTGAAAAGATGAGGAAACTGAGGTTCAGAGGCAATGTGTCACACAATTTGTGAATGGTAGGGTAAGACATGAATACAGGTCTTACTACTCCTCAGCCAGTGCTCGCTCTACTATATGAAGGGCAGCTACATTAGCTTCCTCTGAGTTCTATCTCTTTTCTTGCAGAAAAGTACATAAAGTTCTTGTCTAGAGGAAGCATTTTTGAATGTCATCATTCTTAGATGGCATGTAAGCTCCTTAAAGTGAATAAAGCATTTAGCTCCAGTGGCCTAGGAAGAGATAAAAAGAGATTTCTTTTTCATAACTCAAGATAGTTGTATACTAGGGTGCAGATAAGAGGAATTCTCCTTTTCTTTTAACTTCTCTGAAGAGGACATAGCCTACAGAAAGTTTTCCATTGCTTTGAAACTTCTCTGTAAAGTGAAAGAAGATTGTTTTCTCTCATAGACCACCTACCACCTCTCCCCAGGCAAAGATCTGATAGCAAGGGTTTGAGGTATTTCACCCCTGGTGGGTTAGTCTTTTTCCTTAAGTTATCAAAAACCTTAACAAAAGCAAAAATCAAAAACTAAAGTTTCATAGTTCGATTTGTGGTCTATGTGTGGACAAGGCCTGTACAACAAAATGAAAAAGAATGTCCTGGCTTCTGCAAACCCTGCCCCATCAAATTAATAATGGAAAATATCACATCAAAGTACTTCTTGTGTTCAATAGCCTGTGGCACATCTGGACTTATCAATAGATGTTCAACAATATTACAACTTGTTTAAATCTTGGTAAAGTAGTGTTATGTACTATTGTTATTGACTTTCCTCTTCTAATTACCACCCAAAGGTGATGGATGATACAGCTCTAATGACCATACTCTTGGAGAGGAGAGTGGCTTTGGGTCTCATCTCATTACATCTTAGTAGTACTAAAGGGGACCTCTAGTGAAAGGAGTCATTTTAGCAAGACAACTACATCCTGTTCCAGTACATATACAAACAGGAATATCTGAGAATTTGAGAACAATCTTGCCCCAGATTTTGTGATTAACTCAGAATCAAAACTTTTTTTTTTAGACGAATGTTAATTCTATTGTATTTGGGCTTTCAAAACATTCTTTGGTTGATGTAACATGGTCTCAGAAATTTCAGAAATTCATCTAAGGCTGACTCTGAAAGTCCCTTACTGGAACACCAATGCCTTGCTATTCAGGGACAGAAATTACCAAAAGCAGCATAAAGGAAAGGGAAACAGACTCAGTTCTTTGCAAATTAGTATACTAGGAGAGAAACACAGAGATATACATCCATATCAGGGAAATCCCCGGAATCCCATTGGTGTTTATCCCATGCCCTAAAGGGTCATCTAAGATTCTTGCTCTGTAAACAATTAAGATTGTCAAAAGGGACAAGAGTAAAGCAATCTAGTGAAATCTACTGGCTCCAGTAATAGCTCTTCTTCCTCTATAAAAATTCCATGGAGTTTCTAGGATGCTGTCCACTACTGGAGTGCTGAACTAGAAAGCTACCTTCAGTTTTTGATCATATGATCTTAAATGTAGAATTGGAAGGAACCTCAGAGGCCATCTAGTTCAATTCCTTCATTTCACAGATGAGAATACTGAGATATGAGGGAGTTATATGACTTATTCAGGGATGCGCAGGTAGTTCCAGAGACAATATTGGAACCCAAGTCCTCTGATTCTAGAGCCAATTCCAGAGCTGCCTCCAGAAGCATTCAACTGTTTTCTTATGGGGCTAATAGTGGGAACAAGAGCAAGTTAAAATATGGATTAAGCTTCTTAAGCTAGCTCTTTCTACAAGTTGCCATTGGGAAAATGCTGATCTTCTTACATTGTATAACAATGCAACTAAGAGTTTCTTTTCCTGGTTCTTGGACTGGTACTTGAACAAGTTGATAGTACTTTCTCCTACACATGACAAGTTATGTTCATTATTAATCATTATAAGAATATGGAAGCATCCCAGAAAAATTCCCATCTCATCACAGGTGGTCCCATTTGTTTCGAGGGATAGGTATTTGGATTATATTTGGTATTTTAAATCTTAGATACCTAAGTCTGGTTTTTGTGACTCTGCTCCTGGTTCTTTAAAGCCTCTGATCATTCCAATGCTGGTTCATCATCCATATCCTTTTCCCAAACTGTAGGTTTACCCATTGGCTTCATCTTGCACTGTAATTTCCCTATTTCACTCTCTTTTAGTGATTTCATTAACCCCATTGTTAAGCTGTCTGTTCTATGACTATGATTCTCAGATCTCTACATCCCAATAAGTGCTTTTCTTGAGCTCTAGTCATATATCATGAACTGTGTATTGTAATTTCATACTTGATGTCCTGTATCTTAAACTTAACATGCTTAAAGCAGAACTCCTTAATCTTTGCTCCTAAACTCACTTCTCTTCAATGTCCCTATTTTGAGCAAATGCAGTAGCATACTTCTAGTTGACCAGGTTAATGATCTTGGTGTCGTTTTCAACTCCCCCTTCTTTTATCCCATATGTGCAATCAGTTGCCAATTTTGTTTCTACCTCCATGACATCTCTGGGATATGTTCCTTTCACTTTACTCATGAAGCCCTCATCCTGGTTCAGGCCTTCTTTACCTCTCAAGTGAAATATTGCACTAGCTTCCCTAAAGGGTTTCCCAGGCTCAAGTCTTTCACTGCTCTAATCCATTTTCTAAAGAGAAAACAAAGTGATTATTCTAAAATGCAGTTCTCTCTGTGTCACTTTCTTACTCAGTAAACTTTAGAGATCCTCTTAATTTTGAAATCAAATATAAATGTTTGGAATTTAATTCCCTTTGCAACCTGGCCTTACCATTCCTTACCAGCTTTATTATATATTACTCCTTCATCCACACTGATGCACTGGCCTTTTTTCTCTTCCTCACACATAGTATTCCTTTCATATCTGTGCCTTTACACTGTTTGTTGCTCATGCATGAACTAATAATAACATCTATATAGTACTTTAAGGTTTGCAGAACATTTTATAAATGTTATCTCTTTTGACCATGACAATAATGCTGGGAGGTAGGTGCTATTACTATCTCCATTTTACAAATGAGGAAACTAAGGTAAACAGAGGTTAAGTGACTTGTCCAGGGTCACAGAGGTAATAAGAGTCTAGATTTGATCTCAAGACTTCCTGACTCCAAATCCAGTACTCTATCCACTGTACTAACCAAGCTGCCTCACCTATACTACCTCCTTACCTTTATCTCTTAGACTCACTAGTTTCCTTTAAGATTCATCTCAAGTACCATGTTCTTCATGAAACCTTTCTTGATGCCCTGACCCTCTGACTACTAATCCCTCCTCTTCCAAACCATCTTATATCTTTTAAAAATACATTTTGTATGTGATTACCCATGAGCATGTGTATATGCATATGGTATCCCCTAGCCAGATGATAGGTTCCTTAAGGACAATGATTGTTTCATGTATCTTTGTATCTTTAGTGCCTCACACTGTGCTTGGCATATAATAAGTGCTTAATAAATGTTGGTTGATTGATTGTCTTTTTGTCCTCATATCTATTTCCATCTCTTCCAAATCCCTATTTGAACAAGAAACCATGACATCTATGGATAGGAAGATAAAAATATAACTATGGTCAATTAGTACATTTTCATGCATCCTTAGGAAAGGATCTTTGGTTTCTCCCTGGGACTGATTCCAAGATATTAACATTATATGAGGAAGCCATCACTCAAGGATTCGAGTTGCAATCAACTGGTGCTTCTCTCATTCTTTGAATGGCAATCTCTCACCTCTTCTGCTCCTAATCCTTGCGATTCATAATTTTTGTCTGCCAAAGTGAAAACTCTTTTGCCTTGTCTTGCCACAATTCCTGCCCCTCTCGACCCACTTATCTCAATCTAACACCTCCTTAATTCTTCTCATCCCCACTACACCCTCTGAAAAACCCATTCAATCATTAAGATTGTCCTAGAAATCACAGAGCTCTGTATACCTCTGAAAGACAATGAGTCTTTGGCCATCCTTTCCTCTATCAACAATCACAAGTAAGAATGGTCATGCCTTAAGTCTCACTCATCATCTGCCTTACCTTGTAACTTCCATGATGCTGAACTCCAAAACTTTCTCTTTAATTGAAATGATTGATATTTTTGTTTATTTTGTTCATTTTATTTATTCTTACTCTCCCATTTCTCCTCTTTCACCATGATCTTCAGTCCTGAAAGCTACCCTCTATATCCTCCCATTCTTCATAAAGTTAACATTAGACTAACTTTTGAAGCTAAGTTTTTTGACTACAGGCTCATTGTTCTATAAGACATTGCCTCTCAGACAAATTGAGAAAAGGGGTAAACATAGGGGTCTTTCACTCAGGTTAGCTCTAAAATTGAAATGGGCTACAATTTGTTTTTAACTTTCAGAATCCAGAGTTGTCATTAGTGCCCAAACTTGAAAGTAGATGTGAACTTTGTTGCTTAGTAACTTCTCAGCAGAAATCTATATTCACAGTTTCCATAAGACTTTAGTGTGACTTTGATTCAGGTTACTTTCAGGTCCAGTTTTCTCTTTTGCTTATCTTGTTTAGCTTAGTCATATTCTCTTGGTATTATGCTATAATCAGTGCCACTTATGAAGTCATATTTAGCAGTACTCGTTCCTGATCCTTAGATCTAATATCTCACAACCCCATTGCCTTTTCCCCATTCAGTCAAATTTCCTAGTAACAACAGAAGCTGGTAAACTTGGTTCCTCCACAGGTAGTACCACCCCAGCTGTGTGCACAAACTGTTTAAAGTGCATCTGACTCAGCTTGGATGTAACTGCCCTCTGTCAGACTCCTGCCCTTGTTGAACAGTGATTTTCATTTAATGAAGTTATAATAACTTAGATTCTACTTTTCTGCTTTATAGTAGCCTGGGTTCCTTGAAGACTCATCTCAAGAGCTACCCCCTGCAGGAAACATTTCCTTCTAATGCTTTAACTTGTAAGGCTTCTTTCAATTTATTATTTAACTTGTATATGCTGATTTATCTATATGTTATATCCCCCCAAAGAGTGCAAGCTCACTGAGAGCAGAGATGATTGATTTTTGTTCTTTCTTTGAATCCTTAGCACTTAGCACAATGTTTGGCACCTAGTAAGTACTTGATTAACATTCATTGATTGATCGCTTGAAAAACAATTTGGTAGAATGATATGCTAAGAACGGACATTAAGTGGGGAGTTAGAGAGAAATGATCATATGAAGTATTATATTGAATTATTGAATTAAAATAGGAGAGAAGATTCATTTTGATGGAGGTTTTCCAAATGTTGCTATTCACAAGTCACATTCATGATCAACCAAGAAGCATTCCAAATGCCTCACCTACACATGTGAGAATTGAATGCCGGGTATACACCACAGGTTGATGAGCAGCTCTGAAATGGGCTTGGCAAGCCCTCACACCAGAGATGCTAATCCTCCTAGAGTACCTCGCATACCCCTGGTATATAACAAATTGAGTTCATGAAGCAGATAAAACTAGAGAGTAGTTCACTTAAATTATTCAACTTATGATTATTTAAACGGAAACTTATACCTCTATCCCGTCTCCATATAAAAATATTACATTTACAAATATTTAATTTACAAAGCAGCTTTTTAGAAGCATATCTCTCAAATAGAGAGAGGAACACCTACAAGGGGGAGAAACAGCTACTTGATCACCATTTCAAACCCCCTAAGCAAGTCTTCAACTTTTTTAGTTCTGCTAGTGTCTTCCCTGTCCTTTGATCCAATTTCAAAACCTCAAAATGATCTTTAACATTTCCTTTGCCCTCATCCCTCTCACCTAATCTGTTGCCAATTCCTGTCAATTTTACCTTAAATTTACATCTAGTACTTGTCTTCTTCTTGACACCAGGACAGTCACCATTCTTGTTCAGACCCTTATTCATTTTTGCTTGGACAATCGCAGTAACCTCCTAATAAATTTCCCTTCCTCCAGGCTCATCCTTTTCCAAACCATGCTTCACACAGTTCCCAAAACTTCCTAATGCACAGATCTGATCATGCTAACTAATCCTTTACCCCCAAAACTTTCAATATCATCTGTAGGACAAAACATACATTGTTTTTGTCTAGCTTTTGCTGGTGCTATTTTTGTCCTTTGTTCTCAGAGGACCATGATATCAAGTTAGTGATGCTATGACATGCAAGTGAATTAGATTTAAGTGAGGGAGAACTTTTAAGAGGCAGAAAGACGGAGAAGGACTAACTATGGGTGGGGAACATGCAGCCTCAAGACCACATGTGGCTCTCTAAGACCTCAAGTGGGGCCCTTTCACTGAATCCAAACTTCACAGAGCAAATCCCCTTAATAAAAGGATTTGTTCTGTAAAACTTGAACTCAGTCAAAAGGCTGCACCCACAGACCTAGAAGGCTACAGATTCCTCACCATTGCTCACCTTTTGGTTTTACTGGCATAGGGAACTCATATATTGAAAATTCCTATGGTCTAGAGCAGCAGTTCTCAACCCATGGGTGGCGACCCCTTTGGGAGTCACAGGAGTTGCGTAAGACCATCAGAAAACACATATTTCTGATGGTCTTAGGAACCAAGACAATGCTCCTCTATCTTTCTCCAGGCGGGTCTACCCATATGCAGATATGCCCACATACTAGTATTAAAGGGTCACGGCATTAGGAAGGTTGAGAACCACTGCTGTAGGGATATGTGCAATGCCTGCAAAGTCAGAGGCAAGAGATGGCTGAAGGCTTTCATTCTTCGGGGCCAGTTTTCTACCTATCATATGAAGCATTTTAAGGCCCTCCAAAAAATAGGTCTAGTCTACCTTGCTGACCTTATTTCTAACTACTTCCTATCATGCACTCTATATTAAAGGTAACTAGACAGCTAAGCTATACCCTGATACTCTTCTTCATCCTATTGCCTCCATGTATTCAATAAAGTTATTCCTCATGCTTGTAATGCACTCCCTTCTCATTTCTACCTGATGAAATCTTTCTCTAATGTCAAAACCCATGTCCTCCATGAATTCCTTCCAGAGTCCTCAAGCTGAAGTGAATTCTCCCACTTCAAATTTATCTAAACCGCTTTTTCTGGATCTATTTTTTTTTTGCTTCTATTAAATTCTACCTGGTATTATACTTATTTGTATACATGTTATATAAGCCAATTTAGTTTTAAATTCCATCAGGTCCAAGACTGTGTTATATTTGTCTGTTTCCCCTACACCTAGCACCATGTCTTGCCCCAAGTTGGCTCTTAACAAATTTGAATTAAAGCTCTACTCTTAATGCTGTATTTCTGTGACATTTTTCCCCATGTTAAAGTTGCCAGATGATTCCAGTCAAGGGAAAATGTATGGAGATAGCTTAAATTTGAAAAATTAGGAATTAAAGTTTTCCATAGCATTTTCTAACTAATAATTCTGCTCAGCATGGACAATCAGATGACATAGTTGCCTGGACAAGCAGGACTATATTTAAATAGATGCTATGGTTATTCTTTCCATTTTCTGTGCATAACATTTTAAATATTACAACACTATGAAAAATGAATTTATTTTTCCTATCATCCTCATAATGGAATGACACTGCTTAATATCTGGGAGCAGGGTGGTGAAAAAATGTAGATTCAGCAATTCAACAAACATTAAGTGCCTTCTATGTGCACAACATTGTTTTCAGTGCTGCGAACAGAAAGGTAACAATCAAACCTTCTCTGTCATGAAAAGAGCTTATATTCTCCTATGGCAGGACAGGAGTAGAGAAGATCTGGAGGGACAAAAGGGACTCAGAGAAGTAAATAAATGAAAATTTGAGGAGGGAAAGAAAATGAAGAACTAGGGACATAGGGAAATCCTCACAGTGGACCTGAGTAAAACCTTGAAGGAAGCTGGGGATTCTAAAAGGCTGAGATGAGGAGGGTTTGCATGAATGGGGTCAAGAGAGTATTAGTAAACACGCAGAAGCAGGAGGTGGAATGTCAAGTGAAAGGGACAGTTAGTAGGCCAATTTGACAGGAATAAAGAGCAGGAAGGGGACCAAAATGAAGGTTGCTAAGGTAGGTGGAAGCCAGATTGTGGAAGGGATCTAAATGACAAACTGAGGGTTTTCATTTTATCCAAGTAGTCTCTGAGAGTATGGGGACAAGGGAGTGACCTGATCTTAGGAACAAGTCAATTTGGCACCTCCAGAAAAAGACTAGCTTGGAAAGAGGACCCATGAGATGTACGGAGACAAGATAGCCCTGGCTGACAGATTTCAGGGCCATATAATTAGAACTGAGTTAATATTGTAGCCTAAATGAAGCAGGAGAAATTAATGTCAGTAGGGACCAAGGTGAATAGACAAATATTCTGTAGTTCGCAGACCAGTATTAAATTAGAAGGACTTTTGTAAACTATGAACTCTTAACTTTTTCATCCTGCTATTATGCCTTGAATCTATTATATGTTCTCTTTCAAAGATTTATGGTAAATCCCCTCCAAATATCTAAGACATAGGTTTGCAAGAGAAGGGATGGAATGAAGAAAATGCTGGGATCTTTCCACAGGTGACTGGGGATTTGGAGACTCTACGTAAGCAACAAAAAGAAGTAGCAACTTGAAACTTGAAAAAGAGAGTCAGTGAGACAAGGCCTGGGCTGACTAGTGGGGAAAAATAGAGGAGTTAGTGGTCCTGTGGTCCCAGGCTTCTGTCTGGGTTATTATCATTCCATTATATCCAATAATTGGCCACAGCCATTCTTACATTTTTTGAAAGGGTGGATATCTTTCATTTATTTTCAGACTGTCTGGTTCATTCAACCCAATTAACTCAAAGTCAAGAAGTTAATATCACTGTATCATACTTGAGGATTTGTCCCTTTAAGGTTACTTTATTTGGTCATTAAGATGACTAAAAAATTAACTGGATTGACAAATGGTCAGTTACATTTTCTTGGCTGTCTTGATGACTGAATGGGATAAACCATGTGGCTATCCTATTGATTGCATGGCTGTTACAAGAGCCAACTCCTACCTCTTCCAGCCACCAAGAATTGACCTGTTTTTTGTTAATTCACTTGAACTGGATAGAGGCAGTCTCAGTGATTGCTCTCTGAACTTTACCTAGAGTTCTGACTGTCAAGGACTATAAACTTGTCCTTTTTGCTTATAGAATTGTCATCAGGAGAAAAGGCAATTCAGAGGTCATGTCTGCCTGTACTTTTTCAGTCCTAAGTGATCAAAATACATTTTGGGGTAGATGGTTGCAGAAAAAGAGAAGCGTTGTCATCTCTACCCTTCTGAAGAATGCAATAAAGAAGAAATTCACAGCCATTTCCATGTAGTATGGATTTGGGAACTTTAAAATGGCTCTAAATTGCACTTCCCCAAACTTCTACTCAAACTGGAGTTGGAAATATCCCGTTCTTGTTTCCTACTGCCTCCACTCTTTTACTCCCCTAATCCTGCAGGTACAATTTCTTTCTCTTCTCTTTTTTGACTCCCTTTCCAATTGTCTTGAAATTGATTGACCTCTGGTTCCCCAAATGGAAACTAGATGTGCTTTCTTCAAAACCGTTCAATGTCACTGTCTCATTGGCTATATGGGCTGTTATGGAATGACTCCAGGCATTCTCTTCTCCCCAGAGCCACAGGCAATACCTGTGTAACACCGCCAGTTCTTGTTGGCCTAGAGGACAAGGGAGCAGACACGGTAATTAGCTTAGAGTTTTATTAAACACAGCTACTAAGTCTTTGGTCTGGCACACAGACACACAACTCCAAATATATGTGCGTATTTATATATATATTTATATGTGTGTGTGTGTGTGTGTATACATAGATGTCTGTATACATATATGCACACAAGTATATATACACATATATGTACATTTCTATATAATAAAAAGAAACACATAGACCTTTCTCATAGGTATATCCACATGTTTACATTTACATATATGTGCATGTATGTGTATATATGTATACATATGAAAAAAGCAGTTATATAATGCTTTAAGGTTTACAAAGTACTTTACAAACATTATATCATTTTATTCTCACAACAACCCTGGTAGGTTAGTGGTATCATTAACTGCCATTTAAAAGGAGACTGAGAGTTTAATTGATTTGGGAGGGAGGGAGAGAGTTATTTTATGGTCTTAAATGGGACAAAGGTAAGTAAGCCTTAGCAAAATATCAAAAGCAGTAACCTGCTACTCATGAGCCATTATGTTTGGAAGAATATGATTCAATACTTTTTGCATGTTGGAAATTCACAGTTAACTCAGAATTTTTAAAGACTCATTGTCGTCAACACAAAGGGCCTATGTGCCACAATAAATTTGAGGTTTAGGAGCTCAGAGAAATGTCAGCTTTTAGAAATGCCTAAAGATCCTATTTCTTCCTAGTTCAAAGGGGCCAGGATGGGGAAATAAAGACTAAAAGGTCCTAACTCATAAAGTTTATTGTAACCAAATGTATCTAATACAAAAACCCCAATATGTTGGTGTTTTATTTTTCTTGCCAGAGCTGCCCTCAATAAAATGTGGGTGTTGTTTGAAAAGGGCATTATTTCCAATGAATTCTGAGTGTCACACAGGGTATTGATTGATCAGTCTTGCCGTCAGCATGACCGGGGCCAGCAAAGAGCTGTCCCTGTGATCCAATTTTCAGAGCTCACAGACACCTTCACTCTCTGGCAAATGGCATCAGCCAATGGCAGGAAGTAGGAGACAGAGAAACAGGGGGGATGGGGATAGAAAGAAGAAAAGGAGAAAGAAAAGAAGGAAAGAAGAGAAAAAAGAGAAAAAGAAAAAAGAGAAAAAGAAAAGCAAGACTTTGCATTGCATTCAACTTACCTAAGCACTGAATTTTATTACCACATGCTGAACTTCTATCCTTATTGAAAAGAGAAACATTTTTTTCCTATAGCGGACTTCAAGAATCCATATAAAAGTCAGAAGCATATTCTTATCACTAAGAAATGTACAGATACTGTCCATTTTAAGATGCCCTTGTATGACTATTTTGTTATTATTTTGATACTAAGACTTAAATGTTTTATGTCTAAATTTATATCTGCATTACAGAGACAGATGACATTATCATGACACTTTAATCTCATTTTCTTTGCAACATAAAGCACCAGACTAAATGATCATCCCTCTTAGACATCAGCATAGGTCTCCTTAATACATTGAATAAGTAGCTTTTAGGAAAGTTGTCTTTATTCTTATTACAAATTATGAAATTATGAATCATATCTTGCAACCTACCTCCCCAAATTGTTATAAGCATCAAATGAGATAATTAAATTATAAAGCACTTTGTATAGTGTCTGGCACATAGTAAGCACTATTATTAATAGTAATTATTAATATTAATAGCAATTATTAATTCCCTTTGCAAAGTGGGAGTTGCATTCTGAGAGTGCTGCAACATGCATGGTAGGGCAGCGAAGTTAGCTGAATGTCCTCTGTGACCCAGGGGAAGGGCTCTCATATGGGGGCCTCCAGATACTGCACAGCTTGATATATAGAAGCAATAGAGAGGTACCATTTGGGTAAGTCAAGATCACTCCCAGTGGCTGTAGATACCTACTGACAATTCAGTGCTACTTGCCTGAATCCTAAAGACACCAAGCTTCTATCCAGGAAAAAGAAAAAAGAGAAACATTGAGATATAGCGGATAAAATGCCAGACTTAGGGTCATGGTGGCCCAGTTTCCTCAAAGGTAGTCCATAAACCAAATCTATTTCATCAATATAGGAAGTTCACAATGAGAAGCATCCTTTGCAAATGCAGGGAGACCCTTCTTTTGTTGTTTATCATCTTAGAGTTGCCTGGAATCATGGAGAAATTGTGACTTGCCCAGCGTCCTATAGCCAGTATGTTGCAGAGACAAAACATTGACTCAGGCCTTCCCGAACCCTTGAGCTGGTTCTCTGTCTACTGTGCCTTGCTGCCTCTCATCAAATTCATGATATATGAACAACAAATCCATCTGCAGCCTGGTCTCATTCAACTTCTTTCTCATAGTCTCATTAAACTGAGTTCCTTGCAATCAGGAATTGTTTTTTTTTTTTTTTTTTTTACCTTTCTTTGTATACCTAGCGCTTAGCACCTGTACCTGGCATATAGTAGGACTTAATAAATGCTTGCTGACTGACTTACCCTCCCTCCCCATCCCCTAATGGAATTTCCAAGTCTTATTGATTCTACCGCCACAATAGCTCTCACATTCATTCTCTTTTCTCTGATCACACACCTACCACCCTAATTCAGGCATCCATCACTCCTCTCTGAACTTTTATAGGAGCTTCCTAACTGGGGTCCTGGAATTTGGACTTTTCCATTTCTAATTCATATTTTACACAGATGACAAAATTGACACTCTTTTTTCTTTTATTTTTTTATACTTAAACACAAAATAAGACAAGCATTCTTATATATAATTTAGAACAGAAAAAGAGGATTATACATGAAACTGCAAATCTCTTATGGACAACTTGCTTTTCCTTTTAAGTATATAATTCATTGATTTTTCAAAGTTTTTTTTACTTGTTTGTGTTTTCTACTGATTTTGTCTTTGTCCTTTTCTATGCATTTAAAATGCCTCAATGACCCTCTTTTGTAATTTTTCTTTTAAAAAGTTATTAAGCCCACTGCTATCTCCCTTTCCCTTTTAATTCACCCCCCCCATTGAAACAACAACAAAAATTTTAACTCTTGTATCACAATATGCATAGTTAAGCAGAACAAATTCCCACACTGACCATGTACAAAAGATATGACTTATTCTGTACCTTGTGTTCTCCACCTCTGGCAGGAGTGTGTTGGAGTAAGCTTGAACCTGGCTCATGAGTGCTGGTTGTTAAACTTTCAGTGTGAGTAATCCTACCTTAGATATGTTGGCAAATGCTACCAGTCAGGGCTTGATGTATTGCTTTGTTGATTGTTTAGACTTAAGAAAGTGATGGATAAAATATTAATAATGCAGAAACGTGTTACCCGATACTCTCCCCCTCCCCAGTCAGTTATTAAATACTTACTTGTTGTTGTTTGTCCTTTGTTTTTTAAGAGGATCAGCGACATTACAGGTGATGTCTTGGCTTGCAGGTGAATTGGATTTAAGTGAGGAAAGTTGTGCAAAGTTGGTCAGTCTCACTCTCTCTTCCAGAGTTATTAAAATCCAGTGGCAAGACAAATGTCAAGGTGATGACCCAGGGTGCAGTGGAGGACCTTGGCATCTTCAATGTCTGACCAAGCTCTAAGTGCTCCATAGCACCTGCTCCAGTCACCTTCATGGCAGTTGGAACAAACTGTTCCCATCTACATGAACTGGGGGAAATCTTCACATGCTTAGAGTAGACACCCCTATAACTTACCAATGAGTTTGAGAGCTAAAGGTTACCCTCAATTTTGTTTAGATGAGATGGTTTTACTGAGGTGTGGCCGCTGCCCATGCTACAGCTTCTTGGAATCACAGGTAAGACATTCACTAGCATACACCTGGAAGCATGTTTCATTACAGATCCTTTGGAATGGTGGTTGGTCACTGCATTGGTCAAAGTTTTAAAGTCTTTCAAAATCATTTATTTTTAAAATGTTATTATTACTAGATAAATGGTTTACAAGTATGGCTCACTTCACTATGTTCTTACTTCATTATGTTCTTAAATTTGTCTGAAACAATCCCTTTTGTCATATTTTACAATATAACAATATTCTAGTACATTCATATGCTATAATTTGTTCAACTATTCCCCCAATTTATGGTCACTCCCTTACCCTTAGCTTCTAATTATTTGCCAACACAATGATTTTTGGGTATGGTTCCAAGTTGCTTTCTAGGATGGCTGCCCTAAATCATAGATCTGCCAGCAATATATTAACATGTTTATTTCCCAGAGATTCTCCAACATTTTCCTTTTTAGTCATATCTGCCAATATGATGAGTATGAGGCAGAAACCCAGAATTGTCTGAATTAGTATTTCACTAATTATGGGTGATTTGAAGCATTTACCCCCTCATATGGTTTGTTGGTTGGTTGGATTTTTTCTTTTAAGAATTACTTGTTCATATGCATTGACCATTTATGTCTTAAGAAATGACTATAATTGTTATCAATTTAAATCAGTTTTTTAAAAATATCATGAATATCATACCTGTATCAGAAAAACCTGGTGCAAAGATTTTTTTGCCCAGCTAATTGTTTATCTTCTAACTTTTACCACCCTAATTTTGTGTAAAACCTTTTCAATTTGTTATAATCACAATTGTCCGTTTTATCTGTCATGATCCTCTATATCCCTTGTTTGGTCATGAGCTTTTCTCCATCCCCAGTAGATATTTCCTTCCATAATGCTCTAATTTGTTTTTAATGTGACCATTTATATCTGTCATGTATCCAACTGGCACTTATTTTGGCATATGATTTGAAGTGCTGGTCTATATTCAATTTTTGTCATACCGATTTCCAGTTTTTCCAGAAATTATTGGTATACAATGAGTTCTTGCCCCTGAAGTTAGAGTCTTGGGGTTTATTGATCATGATGCTAACAAGGTTTTGGTTCTGAATATTGTGAACCTAATCCGTCCCATAGGTTAGTCGTTCTATTTTTAAAACCAGTATCAAAGTTTTGATGATCATGCAGTTAGAGATCTGGTTCTGGTAGACCTTCTTCCTTCCCATTTAAAAAAAATTGCCTTCTTGATCTTTTGCTCCTGCAGAACAATTTTTAAAATTATTTTTCTAGATCTCTAACATAGTCCTATGGCAGTTTGATTGGTATGGCACTGAGAAAGTAAATTAACTTTGGTTTTCTTATCAACGGTTATTATATTGGCTCAATCCACTGTGAATCAATATACCTAAAGCACACATCTGATCATGTTAATTCAGTGCTCAAGAAGCTTCAGTAGCTCTCTATTGCTTCTAGGATCAAACACAAATGCCTCTGTAAGATTCCTGAAACCCCGTACAATCTAATTGTGACATTTTTCTGGTTTGATCACACATTTCTTCCTTTCATGCATATTATATTCCAGCCAAACTGGCCTCACTGATGCTCCCAAGAACACAGCATTCCATCTCTCACCTCCTGTCACTGTACGACTGATCCCTCAGCTGGGGATTTTCTCTCTCTTCATTAATGCCTCTTGTAAATCCTTCACACTCCCTTCAAGGCTTAGTTTCTCAAGTGCCATGTTCTACAAAAATCTTTTCTAATTCCTCCACTTGTTGGTGCTTCCCCCAACCCCAATTACTTTGCATTCACTTCCTATTTACTTGTCTGTATATAAAAACTGTTTTTCTTCAAGAGAATGTCAGGCCATTAAGGGTAGTGCCTAGTTCATTTCTGTCTTGGTATTCCTGGCACCTAGCCTAGTATATAATAAATGCTTTTTGAAGTGAACTGAACTGAAAAATAAGTGAGAAAGAAATAATAAGAAAAATTAACTTTGAGTAAAACTATGCTCATGTTGCCATATTAAAAAAATCCCCAGAATTTTCTTCTGCCCAATTTTAAATAAAGCAGTAATACTGAATTAATGAAGTTCTACTGTAGGGGTCCCTACACTTTTGAAGCACTATGATTGATTGCTGCAGTAGGAAAGGACTGGGTTATGACCAGAAATTCAATTCAATTGAAAAAAATTACTAAACACCTACTATGTGCAAGACTGTATGCTGGAACAAAGAAGTATAAAAGCAAAAATGAAAACAGTCTTTGCCTCCAAGGATGCAACTAAGATGTGGAAGGGTTGCTGTTTAGAAGATTCTATTAACATGACCAAGTGAATTGGGTTTTTTTTGGTGAATAGTAGGACAATTAATTGGTTGCTAACATGGCTTAAAAAAAAAACTCCAAGGGGCGGCTAGGTGGTGCAGTGAATAGAGTACCAGCCCTGGAGTCAGGAGGACCTGAGTTCAAATCTCCTTTCAGACACTTAACACTTACTAGCCATGTGACCTTGGGCAAGTCACTTAACCCCAATTGCTCTGCCCTCCAAAAAAAAGCAAAAAAAAAAAACCCCAAACAAAAAAAACACACACAAAAAAATTCCAAGAAACTCATGTCAGTGATTACATATAGATGCTTTCCAAGTTTTTCTTTCCTTTGTCTGAACCTAGTGGCACAAAGCTAACATTAATTTCTTCACATATGGGTGTCTCTGAGAAGTTGCTTTTTATCTTACACATTTGTGATTTTCATTGGAACAGAACTTAACTCTCTCCTTAAACCAATGGTTAGCTCAAGAACTGACAGAATTACAGAATTTTAGATGTGGAAGGGAGTTCAGTGGTTATTTAGCACATCTCATACCTACTTTGACCTCCTTTTCTTCATCTGTAAAATGAGGAGATTAGACAAGAAGACTTTTGAGGAATATCCTAGCTTTAAATCTATGAAATTAGAAAATTATAACCTAGTAATCACCTAGACTTTGCCTGAAGACTTCCATTGAGGGAAAACCAATTACCTTCCTGAGCAGTCTAAACCATTTTTGCATAGCTTCGATGACTGGGTAATTTCTACATACCTCAAGACTAAATTTGCCACTTTTTTTGGTCAACGTCCTCCCATTCCTTCTAGCATTACCCTGGTCAAATAGAACAAATTTACTTCTCTTTCCATTTGACAATTCTTCAAATACTTGGAGACAGTTATTTTGTCCTCCTCAAACATTTTCTTCACCATGCTAAGAATCCCCTATTCCTTTAGTCAATCATCATATGCCATGACCTGAAGGCCCTTCACCATCCTGGTTACCATCCTCTGGATTTTTTTTAGCTTATCAATGTCCTTCCTAAAATGTGGCAATAGAAACCGAATACAACATTCCCAATGTGCTCTGATCAGGGCAGAATGAAATGGGACTACTGCCTTCCTGTTTCTCTTAGTACAACCTCAAATTTCTATGAAAAGGCCCCCAAGTAATTTCCTGTTACTTAGCTCTTTCATAGATTTAGAATGGAAAGGAACCTTAGAGACCATCTCTTTCTTGTCTCTCCTTTTACAAATAAGAGAAGTCAAGTGGTTTAAACAGATAATGTGGTATCAAAACTGGGATTCAAGAGCAGATTCTTTGAGTCTAAAACCAATGCCCAACATTGCCTTATGTAGGTTGTCTCTTGCTTCCATAACTAAGCTATAACATTTTCAAAACAGGAACACCATCTTCTCCTTC
Source organism: Pseudochirops cupreus (assembly GCA_028627135.1). Lineage (NCBI taxonomy): Eukaryota > Metazoa > Chordata > Mammalia > Diprotodontia > Pseudocheiridae > Pseudochirops > Pseudochirops cupreus. Next base: position 446,342,457 of record CM053582.1, read on the forward strand.
TGTATTTCCTCCAATGTGCTAAACAAAGTGTTGGTTACAAAGGGCTTAATTAAAAATTAAATGGATGCAAATTAGTGAATGAGTTGTGACAGAAATTTATTGCTTTGGCTATTTAATGGCAATTATTCAAATAAAAAAATTGCAGAAGATAATTGATTCGGATGAATGCAGGCCCACTGTAGAAGCCTAGGCTTTTGTCTTTTCATATGTGTCATTTGGGCTTAACATATGGATGAAAGTCTGCATGAAAATTTAGCTATCGCCTTTCTGGAGAGAGGAGGTTCCTTATTATAGAAATAATTAATACACATGATCTAAAGATATTATGAGTCTCAATATCTCTGATTTCATCAATGTAGGGAGCTCCACTGTATACATTTTCTGGTTCAATGTAGAACAATAACTCTTATAAATGTACTTGAGGCACTGAGAAGTTACTTGACTTGTCCATGTTTGCACAGTCTTCCTAGCTCTAAGAATCAGCCCTCTTTCTATTATTCCATATTGCTTCACTATTGGAAAGAATAGTTTAAATTAAAGTTGGGTAGTTAAAATTCTATTTAATTCAATTCAGCCATATTTATTAATATCTATTCTATGTAAAACAATGCTAGAGAATACAGAGACAAAAATGAAATAATTCCTGATTTCATAAAGGTCTACTTGGAAGAATATAATATTATCACAAATAAGTAAATACAACATACACACAATGTAATATGAAGTAATTGGGACAGTTGTCTACAAAGGTAATCTCTGAGTATGGAATTTTGATTTCTAAAATATATATGATAACTGAATAATATAATGATACAACTCAACGACAACTTAAAAAAATAAGGATAGGGGGCGGAGCCAAGATGGCGGCGTAGCAGCAGCAACATATCGCAGCTCTCACATAGCCACCCCAAAATACCCATAAAACAGGACTCTAAACCAATCCTGGAACTCCAAAACGCACACAAAGATACTTCCCACTAAAGTCAGCTCGGCTAAGAGGAACCGTATCAGCGCTGCGAACTGAAACCAGCCTGGCCTGAAGCCCCGGCTGTGCCCCGGGGGCGCTGGATGGGAGGAGCTGAGGAGCCTCTCAGGTGAGCAGATTAGCGGCAGCTGTGAATGGCAATTGTGAAAGGGGGAGATAAGCAGTCTGGCCAGAAGGCCTCCAGAGCAGAAAAGCGTAAAGGCAGAGGTTTTGCACCCGCCTCCCCATTGTAGCTTCCCGCCCCACGGCCTGCAGACAGCAGGGGGACTTAGCGATTGTTCCCAGGCCAGTGCTCTCGCGCTGAGCAGCCTGGATCCGGATCGCCGTCTTGGGCCTCGGTCTTGGAGTCTTTATTATCCAGTCTGCCAGAAGTATTTAGGAAGACTCCCAGCATCTTCCTGAGAGCTACAGCAGCCGGGAGGACCCCAGCGATTTGGGACAGAGCTTTCCCTTCTGGAAGCAGA
>CM053582.1:446344405-446368664 GCA_028627135.1 Pseudochirops cupreus
GGAGAGAATAGACTGGGGGAGGGGGGACACCCCGGGATGGCTGTTTTGGGGCGGTGGGTGGGGGAAAGACGGGGAGAAAATATGTAACTCAAAATCTTGTGGAAATGAATGATGCAAACTATAATAAAATTTAAAAAAAATATGGATAACAGACTCCTGATCAGGGGTGGAGTACATCTAACAAAAGTTTATTGGAATGTATCTGAAGTGCATCTTATAAAAACAATTTTTAAAAGACTTTAATAAAGATGAGGGAAGCAAAAACTGCTTCCATATATCTAACAAACTAGGTATGGTAGAGATTATCTATAATGAAGGAAGAAGAATATAATTAAAGTACACAGAAGTTCAAAGGAGACAAGATAGAAAAAAAGAAGCTGGGAGTAAAAATCTAGGGCCTCAAACGTCTATACACAAAAATTCAAAGTTCAGGCGATAAGTAAGAAGAAAGGTTCTTAGGCAAGGAGGGAAATTTGACTTTCTAGTATCACAAAATGAGGTAGCAATATGTATTAGTAGCAGATATTCCTAACATGTAGCTCCCTACACTGATGAAATCACAGGTCCATTAAACAAACAAACAAAAAGAGATATCATCAACACTTGATGGGAACCAATTCATGACTAGAATATGGCTCCATATGGCTCCTTATTCAAAAGAAACATGATTTGTAAAACTGTTATATAAGTGGAGGAAGATAGCATGGTATGTTTAGAATGTATAGTGATGTATAGTTATATGTGTATATAGGCATGGGGTAATGGATAGAGAGCCAGGTTCAGAGTCATGAAGACTTGGGTTCATTTCCACCTCTGACATGTATAGGCTATGTATGGGCAAGGCACTTAACTTCTCAGATTCTCAAGTGATTCCCTAAGGCATTGATTTGCAGAAAAGCTACTAATCTTCCTAAGTGGAGGGAGTTTCCTTATTGGACCAATTAAATCATAGGTCTGGACAAATAAAAACAAAATACTTAGATGAGGAAATCCATGGACCGGGGTGAAGAGACTTGGTACAGAGTATATGGATGAAGGTCACTGGAAACAGAAACTGAAGTGATGGACCACTTGGACAAAAAGAGGAAATAGATGTTTATTTTGGGAAACAGATTGCAAAACCAGCACAGAAGCGTGTTATAATAATGATGCAATACATTGATTATTTGGACATAGGCTAGAGCTTTCTTTCTGGCATTAACAGGGAGAACTTGTTAGTGTGGTAGAAATGAAAGGAACCTTGAGTAGGAGTGACCACTCCCATTTATAGTTTGTGATGGAGGAGAGAAAAGTTGGGCACAATCTGATGTATGTTCTAGGTTTTGGTCAACAATGGGTACAGGAAGCATGTGTAGGATCCCATGAACTAAAATTCTCTTGCTTATTGTCTGAACTTTGAATGTTTGTGTATAAACATTTGAGGCCATAGATTTTTACTCCCAGCTTTTTTTTCTATCTTGTCTCCTCTGAACTTGTGTGCACTTTAATTATATTCTTCTTCCTTCATTATAGATAATCTCTACCATATCTAGCTTGTTAGATATATGAAAGCAAATAATATTTAAAGAAGAAAGTTTAGTTTTCTAAAATAGTGTCTGGGATTCTAAAGCTTAGAATGAGCTGAGGCTAGGTGAGGGAAACTAAGGAAAAGGAAAAAAAAGTTTTTTTTTCCAGTTATATTAAAGGGAAGAAGAGGAACAAAGAAAGGATAGGACCACTGCTGGGAGGTGGATGGCATAATGATAACTCACAACAGATGATGCATTTGATAAATACTTATTTTGGTTTTCTCTGCTAAGGTGAATGACCTTCGTGCTCACAGAACAAAAATGGCTAAGTAGGAACTGGTACTGAGGCTTAACAGTAAGAGAATACTTGGCTATTCATCATGAAGTCAGCATACTTGGCCCTAAGGAACCATATTCTTAGGTAATGAAAGAAGTGATATGATTGCTAAGCTGATAAGTAATATTTAAAGAACCGTATAAAATTGTAGAGGTGCTACAGTACAAGTAAAGACAAATGTCCTGATTTTCCAAAAAGGGAAGAAAGTGGAATCATCCGTTTAAATTTCAATTCCTGGGGAAATTCTAGAACATAATATTAAAAGGATATTTTAGTGAACATTTAAAAGAGGAAATGGGATGACAAAAAGCCTTTCAGGCTTCATCAAGAACAAGTCTTGTCAGACTAAAGCTTATTTCCTTCTTTTTTAAAAACAAGCTATTAAACCAGTGGAACAGTGAAATACTATAAAATTTACCTAGGTTTTAGCAAAAATTTTGAAAAAATGTTTCATGCTTTTGATAGAGAGATGTATACTGAATGATATAATACATTTAAATGGATTCAGAACAGTTTGAATGGATGGATTTAAAGTGAAATGAATAGTTCAACATCGATGTTGATCCCAGAAGGAGTGTGCCAGAGATTTGTACCAGCCCCTTTTTTTGTTGTTCAGTTGTTTCAGTTATGGTTGACCCTTGATGATCCCATTTGGGATTTTTCTTGACACAGATGCTGGAGTGCTTTGTCATTTTCTTCTGCAGCTCATGTTATAGAAGAAGAAATGGAGGCAAATAGAAAGTATCTTGCCCACGGTCACATAGCTAGTAAGTGTCCGAGGCTGGATTTGAATTCATAAAGATGAGCCTGACTCCAGGTCTGGCACTCTATGTCCTGTGCCACCTAGCTGCCCTGTACTAGCTTCTATTGCTGTTTAATGTTTTTGTCAATGACTTGGATAAAGGCATAAATGGCACACTCTGCAAATCTTCAGATAACAGAAAGTTGGGAGGAACTGTTGCATGACAGGATCCAAAAAGAGCCTGTCAGGCTAGAACATTTGGCAAAGTCTAATAAACCTGTGTCTAACTGGGATAAATGTAAAGTCTTAAACTTTGGTTTAAAAAATCAACTTCATGCGTATAAGATCTAGGAGGCATGATTAGTCTTAAAAAGGCAATTAGTCTTAAAAAAAAGATCTGGGATTTTTAGTGGAATACAAATTTAAAATAAATCAGCAGGGTTATGTTGCAGTCAAAAAGCTAATATGCTATTGAGCCACATTACCATAGTCATAGCATCCAGAAATAAGGAGGTTATAACCCCTCTGTACTCTGTCTTGAGTACATAAAATATGACTGAAAAATAGTAGGTAGGAGCAAAAACGTGAAGGATTATTGTATTTTAAACTAAAGACAACAGGGAGCCATTGGAAAAAAATTGATCTAGGTGGCTGAAATGGTCAGATCTGTGTTTTAGGAATACCATCTTGGTAACTGGCTAAAGAATAGATTGGAGAGGGAGTAAAAACTAAAGGCAGGGAGACCAACTAAGCAAGCAGTCCTTGCAATAGTTCAAATAAAAGGTGATAAAAGCCTGAAATAGAGTAGAGGCCCATAAAGTCTCCATGGCCTTGTGAACTTGGCTTCTGACTGCTGAATTCTTCATCTCAAAAACAAAAAATTCAGATTTTTTTCATTATACCAGTTTTACTATGTTCAGAAATGACAGTGGGAACCGATATTATTTCTGGAACAATGGTTGTATAGGTGGGCAACTTCCTCACACAGGTGCTAGGAACGAGTGGTTATGACACACAATTGGTTAAAAATGAGACATTTGGTCCAAATTGATCTCTTGGCAATATATTCCACCTGTTCCCCACCCCCTTCCCCACTCTTTCCTTGGACCTCCTGTGATCTTGCTTTCTTTGAGATTCTAAATTAAGATATAAATCATCAGGATCATCATTTCACTCACCGACCCCCCAGATCTTGACCATTCTGAGATCTGGAATGTTTTAATCTGATTTGAAGTTTCAGGAATCTGAGCATGATTTATCTATTTTCCTTGGAGATCTTCAAGATTATATTTTCTGTCATTTCCTTTTTCTTTTTATGTATTTTCTCTTCTTATTTTCTTTTTCCTTATCTTTTCCCCCATTTATCTTTTCTTTACTTTCTCTATTTCTCCCTTCTCTTTTACTCTGAGATTTTTGTTCACCATTAAAATAGGACACGTAATTTCTGCATTTGCCAATAATTCAAGCTCTGAAAGAAGGTTTACTTCCTTCAACAAATATTTACTGAATCCCTTTTAAATGCTTAGCACTCTGCTAGGTACTATAGGAAATACAACGTTAAAGAATGATTCTTTAAGAGCTTTTAATCTAGCTGGGAGTTAAAACATTAGCACACGAAAGTTTAAATAATAATATAAGACAGTATCTCCATGTTTAAGGAGAGATGCTCATTATAAGCATCAGGATGAGACAAAAAGCTTTATAATAGGAAGAGAGGAAATTACAGTGAACTGGGGGATTATAGGCTTAATGCAGGGTGTAGCAATTGATGGTAAGATCTTAAAACACAAGTATAATTCAGGTAGACATAAAGAAGGATAGAGGACATTGCAGATCAGGGGAATAGTATAAAAATGGGATGGGAAAATGCATGGTGTGTTTAGGATATGGTGAGTAAAATAATCTGGCCAGAAAAGAAGATTTCTGTTGTCAGCTAAGGTCTGAAAGGTAGAACTATGAATGCCAGGCTAGAGTTTGGACCCTCAAAGTAGTGTAGAGGGACACCTCCACAGGACCTCAAACCCGGTATAGAGCTTAGAATGTATATGGTGAGATATGTGTTCCTTGAAGGAAAGCATCAGTTCTTGCTCTTCTATCTCTAGTAGCCTGCACACAGTAGGTATTTAATAAATGTTTATTGAATTAGAATTTGACTTCAGTCTTCAGAGGGTGCTCATCCAACTAGATTGGAGGGGTTGGCCAACTGAGTAGGTCTCTCTTATGCTTGACTTGCCTCTTCTTTCCCTGTTCTCTTTCTTGCAGGGCACAAAAGTAGCAGATAGCCTTGCTTCTCACCCTCTCTTGACATCTCCTCTTTTATCTTCTCATTAGGTTTTTCCTGGTGCAGAAAGGGGTAAGTGGTTGTCAGTTTCCCTTTGACTCTGTTTTCCTGTCTATGAGACAGCTAGGTGATGCCGTGGATAGAGTGCCAGGCCTGGAGTCAGGAAGACTCATCTTCCTGAGTTCACTTCTAGCCTCAGACATGTACTAGCTGTGTGATCCTGGGCAAGTTAGTTAACTCTACCTCAGTTTCTTCATCTGCAAAATAAGTTAGAGAAGGAAATGGCAAATCACTCCAGTATCCTTGACAAGAAAACCCCGAATGGGGTCATGAAGAGTCAGACACAACTGAACAACAATGTTCCTTCATCTCTTTCCAGCTTTATGCTTTTTCTTTCCTTCTTTCCCTCTCTCACTTTCTGCTAAGAGTTACAGAAGTCCACATGGCCTTGTGTCAAGGCAGATTCAATTGGACCTAGGAAAGGTAATCTAATTCTATCCCATTTAAAAGACAGCTTGTGTCTTTAGTTACTCTTAAGCATTATATTCTTAATTTATAGAGCTCAGTTTTGATGGATATGTGTGTTTGTGGTGAGCTAGAAATTCCAGTGTGCTTGCGAATCCTCATTTATCTCTCCCACTTGAGCAAAATTGTCTGTGTATTCAGTCAGGTTCAGCCTGCCAAGCATTCTAAGTCGCTATGTGGTACAGCAGATAGAAGACCTGCGTTCAAATACAGCCTCAGACACTTACTAACTGTGGGGCCCTGGTAAGTCACTCAACCTCTGTTTGCCTCAGTTCCCTCATTTGTAAAATGGAGATAATAACAGTACCTGCTTCCCAGGGTTGTTGTTAAGGTTAAATGAGATAACAATTGTAAAACACTTAGCATAGTGCTTGGCCCATAGTAAGCACTATATAAACGTTACTGTTGCTGTTGTTGTTAATAATAACTGCTAGTTATAATAATAAAAACTATTATTATTCTGTTGATCACGCTGTCAAGGGCCCCAGATTATAAAGAATACAGCCTTAACTGGTCCTGTGGCATAACATGCCTTTAATATAGCCCAGACTCCCCCCTGCTTTTTAATAGGAAAAAAGAAACACCAAAATCCACAGAGAAAGAAAGACAGAGATAGACAGAGACAGAAAGAAAGGCAAAGAGACAGACAGAGACAAAGAGATGGAGACAGAAAGTGAGATAGACACACAGAGAAACAAAGAGATGGAGAGAGACATTCAGATATACAGAGACAGACACATAGAAACAGAGAGACAAAGAGTGGGTGGGGAGAGAGGGGGAGAGAGAGAGGGAGAAAGAGAAAGAGAGAGAGAGAGCAACATATATGTAAGTAAGAAAGAACATTTTTTTCATTTTGTAAGAACATGGGTCATTTTGTGCTTACTGTTTCGATAACCTATTTTGAGGAGCAGGTATAAATCTTCAGTATAATGGAATCCTGTTCTGCTTTTACAGATTTTCTAAGTCATTATGATAAAGGGAAAATATGTATCACAGAATCATAAAGCTTGCAAAATGATTCATTTCATACTCTTGTTTCAGGTAATACTGTATTGAATGTAGGAATGAATTAGTGAAAAAAAATTAAGCTGTTATTTACTAAGTGCCAAGAATTGTATTAACCCCTAGGATACATATACAAAAAAATGAAGGAGTCCCTGCTGCTAAGAAGTTCACATTCTAATAAGACAAAACAAAACATGTAGGTGAGTGGTGGTCAAGGAGGGATATTTTGGTCAGGGAAGTCTTGGGGATGGTGAGTTAAATTACAAAGCGATTGATGCTATGTCTTTTCCAGGAATGGTAGTGTTGATTTGATTACTGTTCCTGAGATAGAGATGGATATAGGGAGTGGGGGCAGATGCATACAGAGCATGAAGATGGCTGGCTAGCCGTTACAGCAGGTCTGGATTTACTTAGATATGGTGATCACAGCAACTCTGGGATCTGGGGCAGAAGCAGGAAAACCAGGTCAGATTTGCCTAGTGAAGTACAAGATGTTGGCATGACAATGGCTTGGGGCAAATGATGACTTACACAAAGATCTACAACTCGTTAATTAGTGAGAGACCCATGATTGCCTCAGTATCAAGCCCAGTTCTTTGGTTAGATGTCAGTGACATATACGTTGCCGACTCTTCTCCCATCTCTTAAGAGAAATACAACTTTCAAAGTCAATTTATCAAACCAAGCCCCTAGTACCTACCTCTCTTTCTGGGCAGACTTCACAATGAAGATATAAAATGTCAAATGTTGAAATCCTTAACTTATATTGAAACTTTAAAAATCTTTCCAAGATTTGGCAGAAGCAGGTAACTTTAAAAAATCCAAGTAGTTCTATTATCAGAAAGACTAGGGATGATACCTAAGTAACTAGAGGGTAAAGCTGATGGAACTCTGGGCTCGGACCCAGGAGGAAATGAGTTCAAATTCTAAGTAAATTGCTAGCTGTATGATGGATGTCATAACTCCTTTCAACCTCAGATCCTTCATCTGTAAAACAAGCAGTTGAATTCAGTGGTCTCTAAGATCTTTCTCAGCCTTAAACCTACAATCCTATGAGCTTTTATTTTTCCTATCAAATGACTGTCTCATAGGCGAATGCCACAACTACGAAATAATGATATAATAATAAGAGCTAGTATTTATGTTGCACTTTAAGTTTTACAAAATACTTTATCTATGTTAAGTCATTTGATTGTCACCACATCCCTGTGGGGTCAGAGTTATTATTACCCCCATTTTGAATACGAGGAAACTGGAGCACAGAGAGGTTGAGAATTTTCCCCAGGTTCACACAGCTGCTAAGTGTCAGAGGCAGGATTTAAACTATGAAGAAGAAGCTTTCTTGAAGAATTTAGGAAGCCCAGAATGCCAAAGCTACCTGTATTTGGCTAAAAGATCTTTGCAGCTATTTAAAAAAAATAGATATTTTTGAATTCTATATTGAAAGAACCCTGAAATTTATGACTAAAGATCAGACAGCTCTTCCCCCTTAGTGGGTCTATTTGTCTTTGAGAGATTTGGTCCTGTGAGGTTGCCTTATTTCTTTTACATGAAGCAAAGCAGGATTTTGTGAGAAATATGTTTGGGGATGCAAATGTGCTGCAGATAGCCAGTGCCTGTAGAGATGATGAATTTTGCTCACTATGTGCTGGAGTCAGCCTTCCCCCCCTCCAATTTAATTAGGGAGACAGATGTGTATACTGCACTGAGAACTGGGAAAAGAGGGAAGCCAGTGGGACATGGAAGTGTGATTTGTAAAGATCTCATTCTCAATTATTTGAAGATAATTGTCACTAAACATGGCCATCTATAATTCTGTTTATAATAATAATGCTTGGTGGTTGCTGTTCCAGTGATCTGTGAGGGTGCATCTTATACCTTGTGGATGAGTGGTAGCTGTCAGGAATTTACATCTTCTGCTTATCTCTCAAAGGAAAGGATTTGTCCCAACATGCATTTCATGTGACCTTGGTGTTGTGATTAAAGAAGCCCTGAGCTTGGGACTGTCCCACCTTTCACCTGATTTCATTGCTTTTCCATGTGCCCTTTTCGACTGCTGATGAAGATGAGAGTGCTAAGATTTTCGTTCAGAATACAAAAAGGAGTTGAACTGGAATTATTCTAGAATAGATTTTTCAGTTACCTAAAGCAATCGAGGCTGGTTTATCCCAAAGCAAAAGACAAAAGGAACTGCTTGGGGAAATGAGGGCCTTCCCACGAGGCGAAGTGACAAAGGAAGAGGTAGTTGAGAAACAAAGAACCTCCAATCACCTAAGCTTTCTGCTTCTGCCCATTTATTTGGCATTGGATTATGTAAACATGGCAAGGAAAGATTATGGAGAGGAAGTAGGAGTAAACAGAGCAAAGAAAGGAGGGATGAAAGCTATTTTGGATCACTTAGGAATAGAATGAAAGAGAAGGGAGAGGAAAAAGGGTGTGTAAGCAAAGCTGATCTTCCATCTGGAGCTTGGCACATTCACCACCAGTAAATTGGGTTCCTGCATGCTCTAATTCCTGTTCCGCCACAGACTGCTAACATGGCCTGGATAAAAAGGAAGAAAAAAAAATCTATGCAGGAGGCTGCAAGAGCACATAGAGTCTGTTCTGGGCTCCTTCCACAGGCAGACAGAAATCAATAAATCAATTGGGAATGTTCGCTGGCTGTAAAATGGGTAGAGAATCTAGTGTCAAGCTGCTAGAAGATGGATGGACAGTAGGCTTGCTGTCTGCTGAAATGCCAGAGGTGACTATCACCTTGAGATGAGATCAGTGACCAACAGCCTAGCAGCCCTTTGAACCCTGAGTTTATGATTACGGGCCAGGGCATGGCTTAAAACAGTCCCAGTGCTACCCACCGTGACATCTCTCCCTGTCTCTGCTCCCTTCTTGCTACACTGGTGACTTGCCATCCGGAGCCTGGCAGCTGTCTCCCCCATGCCTGCTGTGCCACTTCATGGAAGTAACAGCTTCAGGAGGTTGAATCAAAACTGACGAGATACCCTATGGTAGGAAGAATCGATCGGAAAGGCTAGAGATTTTCTGCACAACAGTTGGATTTTTCCTTTTCTATAAAAGGGGTTTAACATAATACGTCTGTCTAGTGCTTTCCCCAGCACAGAGCAGCATGTTAACCCTTTCATTGTCCAGCTTAACACAAGGATGCAAAAGATGCCACCGAGGGGACAGATGATCATCTGAACTGTGAAGTCTTCTTTCTTTCTTCTTTCTTCTTTCTTCTTTCTTTCTTTCTTTCTTTCTTTCTTTCTTTCTTTCTTTCTTTCTTTCTTTCTTTCTCTCCCTCTCTCTCTCTCTCTTTTTTTAAAGGGCTTGAAGTCAGTCAGGGCTAGCTGGGCAGAGGTCAGCCTTACTCTCCTGAGTGTCTCTGTATTGGCGTCATTTCATACTGAGGGAGACTACTCTTCAATCACTACACAGTGGAGGCAAAAATATGGTGGTTTTGGCTGTCGAGTGGTCCTGGGACAGAAAGCAGCTCAGTTTGACGTCAGGCTCCCTCATGGTTTCTGCCACATGCTGGGAGGATGGGCCTTTCTCTTACATGGTGACCCCCTGCTTATCCTAATCTTAGAAGACATACTGGTTCTTAACCTCCTGTAACAAAGATTAGATTTCACCTTGGGTCTAAATTCCAGACAATAAACTTCACACCTAGTACTCTGGCCATAGCTGTGTCTAGAAGATACCGAGCATCTAGACAAAAACCGTGGTTAGTATGTTGGACAAATTTTCAGTGGTTTTTCATATTGGTTGCCACCTGCCTTACATGGCCTCAGCTTGACCAAATAATAAAGGTTTTTCTTCTTTATTTCCCTCCCATTCATTTAATTTATAATATCTGTTTTTTTCTTTGAGGTTTAAATATCAATCAGTCCTGTATGCTTCTCAATGTAGAATATAAATATATAAATAGAGATGTGGATTGGATATTTGGATTTCATTGTTATAGGACACTTGAGTAAGAGAAATTTCCTTTGTCAATATAGGTCAGCATCTTCTCTTCATTTTATAGCCTTAGAGAATTGCCTGTGGTCACTGAGAGGTTAAGTGACTTTGTATGTCAGAGAACCCAGTCTTCTTGGTGCTGAGGCCACTTTGCCTCTCACATAAATAAACAAATAATGAAAGTTCTGCATTTCCAAGGTCACGTAAATGAACAGAAACAATCCTAAGAATGACTTGAATTAATTATTACTGTGAAAATTAATGGTTTGGGGACTATGTCTGTATAAGATAGGTATGGATTCCTCAAAGACCTGCTCCCCTTTTCTTCTCTCTCTCCATTCAATTTGGCATGCCCAAATATTCCAACCAGTTCTTCTTCCTGACTTAATTCAGATGAAGGGCATCGTCATTTATCCACTTACCCAAGCTCTAACCATAGGATAGAAATGTCTTTGGTCATTGATTACACTTCAGAAGTAATACGGTTTATTAGGGAGCTCTAGGAAAGCAAAGTGATCCTGGAAGCAGTCAAGTAATGCCTTCCCCAAGATTCTGAATGAACAGTGGAAGATCTTTGGAGATGGGTAACATTTGGAGACCTAAGCAAATGGATTATCCAAGGTCTAATCATTTTGGTTTAGTAAATATGCTCACTACAATATTGTTTACAATGGTATGCCCAGAAACTAGTGTGATGTTCTGACCTAGAGTGGAGGTCTGGATCCAGCATTACCAATAACAATAAGCTTCTTGAGGACAGAAGCTATCTTTTTTTTTTGCTCTTTGGAGGGGGGAGGGTAGGTCGATTGGGGTTAAGTGACTTGCCCAAGGTCACACGGCTAGTTTTTGTGTTAAGTGTCTGAGACTGGATTTGAACTCAGGTCCTTCTGACTCCAGGGCGGCACTCTATTCACTGCACCACCTAGCAGCCCCAAGGAAGTGTCTTTTGTCTCTTTTTATATTCCCAACACTTAGCATGTGCCTAGTACACAGTAGGTCCTTAACAAATGCTTATTGAATAATTGATCACGCAATGGCCATCCACGGCCTCAATCAAGGGGTGAAATATGAGGAGCTTAGACCCAAGTCAGGCTACAATTCCCTCTGTCCTCTTCTTTTCTCCTCCACCCAAAACTGAGACCCTAATGTTAGACATAGAAAAACTATACATAGCGTGGTCTATATACCTGAGGGTGGGAGGCATAGTAAATCTTTTACTGGGGAGGAAAAAATTCACAAAGTTGTAAAACAGGAAGCAGAGCAACAAGTCTGGGGAAAAACAAACAAACAAACTTGTAAAATGTAAAATAGACAAGCCTTGAGTAATGTAAACTCTGTTTTGACAAGCAATTCCAAGGCTGGTGCAGCATCTAAAACGGGAGGAGGGAAAGGTACCATGGCTCCTCTGACCTGGTGAGACCTTTAATTCCAACTGGGATCAGGGAATGAGCCTCACCGTGGGGGGAGAGAGAGAGTCATGGGAAATCTGTCTGCTGACAGCAACTATTACTGGGTCTTATGCACCTTGGTCATGTATTTGACAACGGTATCCTGACCAGCTAAGTAAGCCTATCTTATACTATGCTATACTATCCTGGGGGCAAGAGAACAAGCACTTAAATGCCTACTATGTTCCAGGCATCATGGTGTGTTACAGATACTATTTTTTTTTTTTGATCTTCATAATAACCCTGGGAGGTAGGGGCAATTATTATTTTACACTTGATGAAACTGAGTCAGACAGTGGGTAAGTGACCCAGCCAGGGTCACACAGTTAATAAGTGTCTGAGGCCTTCAGTAGAAAAGTAGTTTATCAGCACTTTCTTGTTTAATGTCCTAAGTCACGGTGGTGAGGAAGCTGTAGCCCTGAGATCACATGTGGCCCCCTAGGTCCTCAGGTGCGGCCCTTTGACTGAATCAGCAGTCTTCTTGGTGCTGAGGTGGGTTTCACTTCTGAATCAGCAAGTTAAAGGACCACCCTTGAGGACCTAGAGGGCCACATGTGGCCTCAAGGCCGCAAGTTCCCCACCTGTGTACCTAGGATCTCAGCTAGAACCAGCTGGCCTCAATGAACCAAATTAAGGAAGACTCGGCAGATCTAGTCTGCGATGAGCACGCACAAAAAAAAGCTAGAAGAAACCCTGCTGCCAGGTTTCATCAAACAGCACACCTAAATCAATATATCCCTCAGCATGGGGCCACAGGTGACAGTCTCCTCATGGGTAACATCCATCTCACCCTCCAAATCCCCCAGGGCATGTGATTTAATCCAGAAGAATCCATGAAGTTAAGGATGGGGGAAGGGAAGGGAGGAAAGATCACTTGAAACGGACCACAGGTGAACAGTTCCGATCCATGGAAAAGGCATGTCTGTAATATTGTTTGCTGGAAGTACTGCTTAGTAGAATGCACAGTTAAGAGCCCAAGGGAATAGGGAAACGTGAGAGTTTCATGCCAAGAGGACCTCTATCTGAATCAAACCTTTTCCACATCCCTACTCCCTACCAATCCAGAATGCAACATTACCTGCTCATTCTCCTCAGTGTAGAACTGCCAGGAAGCCTAGTGCTCCTTTTTTAATTTTGGCAGTCTTGAGAACTCTAGGTAACTTTTGGGATAACTGTCTGCAACCTTGTATGAAACTGGTGGTAGTAGATGAAGCGTATCTGTGTCTGTGAGCGTGTAGGAGGGGGAAGCTGGTTTCTCTACACCTTGCCCCCCAGCACAATGAACATAGCCATAAAAAGTACGGGTCAGATAGAGGTAATGAGGTATCTTAAGGGAAGTGCCTTATTATTCATTTACAAGATTTGAAGACTTTCTCTGATGGAATTGGAAAGGCAACTTCTCGTTGGCTGGTCAAAATATTGACTAGTCTTCAAAGAGTTGTCTTCGGACTCTGGCGACCTCAGTTATTTTAGACAGGGATCAGTTTGATGGACTGATAACTGCTCCTGTGCTTTGATTAGGGGGTAGTGATTTCTTTCTCCCCCTGATGTAACTCAGTAGAAGACATTCAGCAGGGAGCAGAGACGGACACGGAGAGTTGGGGGCAGGAAGTTACTTCAAGAACAGTGAGTTCTGTGAGCAGAGAAGAGTACTGACATGAAATTGTGAGAGAACTATCCTTGGGAGTCAAGAGTTTGTGGAGAATTGCAGATTGAGCAACCTGCCAAGAGGAGATGAAGAGACCTCAGGGGATTAGAGTGAGGATACCAGAAGAAAGGAAAGAGCCTTGGAGTCCTGTGGGGCCAGAGGCATGCAATGCCAAGGACACATGTGTGTTCTATGTGCATGTCTCACTGCCAGTGCACTGTTAAGTTTGAGCTCACTCTCCCCACTGTCGACTTTGTGGGCAAGTATGTCTTAGGTTTATTGGGGGGAAATGTTGTATAGCTACTGTTCTTACTATACCATCGTAGTAAATGACTTTCTGTGAATTGTGTCTACTGGCTGACTCTTAAAGGTACCATCAGAGACTTGGGAGCTACAGTTTTAGGAGTGGGGACCCACAGATTATCTTTTGAACCTGAATGTTTTGAAACTGAATGCTGTCTTCAAGGGCACCCAACTTGTTAATGTGAATTGAGGAGGCAGTTCACAGGAGTGCTACATAGATAATAATGATGGCTGGCTGTTAGTTCAGGGTCACTGACTCGACCTTTGTGGGCCCAGGTTGGAGAACAGTCTAGGCAGAACTTCATTCCTTATATTGGATCTGGTGGGTGACATCATGGCATGACCTGAAAATCTCATGGGAAGCAGAGGGCAGTTCCCCTTCCCGTTCCTATGATCCATATATTGATATCAGAATTATAGGAGAAGTAGACAATGGTCTATGTATCAGGTTGTTTTTCCAGAATCAGTTGTCACATTGCCATTTTAGTACCAGCAGTTTTAGGACATCTTTGGTGCCATCAAGGTGGAGATATTACCTTAATTCAACTCAGAAAAAACCTCAAGGGCTTACTGTGTATGGACAGTTTTGATAGGAACTAGGTATAGCAATGGTGTGAGTGAAGTGTGTTCAATATGTACATGGATGAATAAATACAAGGAAAAGAGAGAAAGGAGAAGGCTCCAATGCTTATTGGGATTAAGGAGAGCTTCGTGAGAGGTGGATGATATGGGGCCATGAAAAGAAATAAGGAATCAGAAATGCAGAGACAAAGGGAGCCTGTGTTTTAGACATGGGTGATGGTTGTATAAATGTACAAAAGGAAGATATGAAAGGCTAAGAAGAGGGATGCCAATTTGGTTAAGCGTTAAGTGTATAAAAGAGAATAATTTGAAAAGAAAAGTTTGTAAAAGGGGGTGAGAGGAGAGCTAAATTACACAATGCCTTAAAAGTTAGACTGAGAAGTTTGTTATCCTACAATCAACAGGAAGCAACTAAAGTTGTTTAGGCCTCCATAAGACCATTTCCCATACTATTGTTCGGTGAAAAACTACTTACTTATTGTCAAGGAATTTAGTGGCAAGAACCTCCTTTTCCAGGTCTTTAGCAGCTATGGCTGCTGAGCTGGCAGGAGGTAGTGTCAGGTAATATTTCCATAGGATTATTTTACATTAGGAGTGGAGGTGGAAGTAGGACCAGTCTGGTGTGTGTGGGAGTGGGTGTGGGAGTGGGGGTGTGGGTGCGGGAATGCCTGTGTGTTTTGTGGGGAAGGGGATGCTATTGTCAGGGCTCTGCGTATAAGGATCTGAGGGAGGTCTTGGTTGTGGTTAGACCTACCTGGCATACATCATGTCTTGTCTTTACCTTGCTACTTCAACTAGGCTCACTTGCCCATCCTGTTGGTTACAATCAATCAATAGTTGTTGCTATTAGTGATAGAGATGGTGGGATCCCTATTCACAGGCTTTTCTCCCCTGGATGATGGCTGGGAGGGGAAATCAGCTTAGAAGCAGGGTTGGCAGTTGTAGGGGTAGTGATGCAATTCCTGACGCTTTTGAGCTTACTTGCCTGTTGGTGGCAGTTGGTCATTTGGTGGTATTGTTGATAGCAGGGATCATTCTCCATAAGAGTTGCTCTCTTTTATATGTTGAATTTGAGATCCTGATGTTTATCAGGTGATATCATATTGGATTCCAGAAGAGAATCAAAAGTAGCAAATATAGTTTTGGAAATCATCTGTATAGAGATGATAATTGAATCCATGGGAGCTGCTAAGATCACCAAGGGAGAGATTCCAGAGAGGAGAGAAGAGAGTCTAGGATAGGACCTTTGGAGATACCCACATGGGGGGTGGGGGGTGGTGGTGGCTAAGAAACAGAAAATGATCCAGCAATGGAGACTGAGAAGGTGTGATGAGATAAGTAGGAAGACAGCTAGGAGATAATAGTGTCCTGGAATTCCTTCTAAGAATAAGAGAGTATTCAATAAGGGTGTGGTCAACAATACCAACTGCTTCAGGGAGATCAAGAAGAATAAAGACAGGAAAGGCATTACATTTTGAAATTAGATCATTGGTACCTTTTGAGAAAATAGTTTCAATTGATTGGTGGGGTTGGAATCCAGATTGTGTGAAGTTGTGAAGTAATCATGTAGTAAGGAAATGAGGACAGATAATGTAGATGAATCTTGCTAGGAGATTGGCAGTTAAAGGGAGGTAAGACATAGGATGACAGTTTGAGGGGGGGTGGTCAAGTGAAGGATTTTAAGATGCAGAAGACCTCAGAACGTTTTCAGGTAATGACAAAATGTCCTCTAAACAGGGAGAGGTTGAAGACAAAATGGAGAAAATGAACAATGGATCAAGCTTCCCGATGAGATGGGAAGGGATGGAATCAATGCCATAAGTGGAAGGGAGGGCCTTGAAAAGGAGAATGGCCACATTTTCTCCACATAGACCCTAGTCTGCTTGCGATTAATTTGGTTTCTAATATCCCCATCCTCTTGAACTCCATTGTTTTTTGCCAATCAGACCTTTGAAGGACATATTAAGAATTAATGGAGAAAAATATGTTTAAAGAGTTCATTTGTCCTTCCATTTTCCTCACAGGGCTTTTGTGTTGCTTGTGAAAAATAAAAGAGAATTTAAGGTTTTACCATTGGGAATTTAATGCTATTCTTATATGGGATTGGTGTCATATCCTTAACCCCAGATCTCCAACACCCTTACTCTATGAGACTAGACATCAAAACCAGAAGACCTGGGGGTTCAAGTCCTGCCAATGATATATATTGGCTATCTGAACCTGAATAAGCACTGAACCTCTTTGTGCCTCAGGCAACTTTCCAAGACTATCACTTGTGGAGATGGTGCTAATCTACATTAGTAGAGGGAATTTTCTCATTTGGGAGTTTCCAGTATCAGGGAAATAGCAAGTTTAGTGTCTATCCTTATATTTAACTCTTGACCTGTCTGCCCTGTTACACCAGCCACAACACCCAGTACATTTCACTGAACTGGAGCCATGTGGACTCTCTTTATTTTAACAATGATTATCATGTGATCTCCATGGGTAAGACATTTTATCTTTTGGCATCATGGAAGTGTTTATGGTCTACTCGTGTGATCATGTCTCACTCTGGTGCTGTTTCTCTAGAGGCCAAAAAAACCTTTATTATTACCCTGAATGATTTGGAACAGAAAGAACACTCACCTGAAATATTTAGGTAATTAAAAAAAGGATTGTTTTTTGTTGTTGCTTGTTTTTTTTTCCCCTAAATAATGTACAGTTCCTTTTATAAAGCTCATTCTGGGGCTAACACCTGCTTTACTCATGTTATGTCAGGATTTTAGGAGGAACCGATTGTCTCTTGAAGGATATGGTTTGATATATCTGAATTCTTATATTAGTTGGGTTCCAAATATCTGCATAGTGTTCAAGCTGAGACTGGATGACCATCCATCAGGGATGTTGAAGAGGAAATTTCTGCATTGGGTAGAAGGTTGGACTACTGACCTGTAATATCCCTTCCAACTCAAAGATTCTAAGATTCTGTGGACATCGATATACTCCATTACATGTCATTATCATTTATATTCCTTATGGGCACTCTCACTAAATAGTACACATTCCTTTTTTCTCTCTCCCATATGTACCAGCAGGAAATCAGAAAATGTATTCCAGGCAATTGACTGTTCATGTAACAACCCTAACGACCCAAGTATTTCATATTTTAATACAGTAATATATTTTTCTGAGTGCCAAAAGGAACCTATTAGAGACATGCTTTTCTATATGGACTTAAGATCCCATGAGGCTTGTGTCATTAGCCTTTTCAACTCTGAGAACTGTTTTTTGATGAAGACAGAATTCCCAATTTTCAGAAATGGCTTAAATTGAACAGAGAAATCCAGTGTATGTTAATTAGCTCCTGGGACCACAGAGTTACAGAGCTGGAAGGGACACTGGAGGCCCTCTATTCCAACCTATCCCTGACTACCTCATCCTGGTGAGGCAGGTATTCACAGCAAAAACAAGATAAAACAAAGAAAGTAAAGTGCATAATTGATCAAATGGTATCTATATTTTAAGTGAAGGGTTTTTTGGGTTGGCGGGGGTGGGGGGGTGGGGGGCACCATTGATCAATTCTGCTTTCTCTGCATGTGTCTATGTGTATAAAGACCATGTTTTTACACATTAAGAATTTGGCCTCTAGGGTTGCTTAGGCAGCACGTGGAAAGAGCACAAAAATAGGTGTCAGGAAAACTGGGTTCAGATTCAACTTTGCCACTTACTAGTTGTGTGATGTTGAACAAGTCACTTCTCTCTGATCTACTATTTCTTAATTTCTAAAATGTAGGGGGTGGACAAGATAAATTCTAAGGCTTCCACTAGTTCCACAAATCTAAGGTCCTGTGATCTATATGTGAACAAAGCAATGTCCACTGGGAGTGGAGGGGCTTGATACTGCCCCAAACCTAACTTTTCATACCTGTACTGAAGAAAATAATCCTATTAAACCACTAAAAGCTGGAAGAGACATTGACATATACATAATCTAACCTACTAGCATTACAGATGAGGAAATTGAGGCCTACAGAAGTGATATGACTTACCCAAGGTCATAAGCATTTCAGAGAGAAATGGTATTCAGACTGAGGTCCCTTGTCATTGCCTTTGAGGGGCAGCAGGGTACAGTGGAAAGAGTGATGCATTTGGAGTCAGATGACCTGGGTACAAATCCCCATTCTGTTATTTACGTGTTTGGTGACCTTAGATAAGTCATGATCCTCATCTTTAAAACAAGGAGTTTAGATCCAATTCACTCACCAACTCTTCTTCAAGGACAAACTGAGTCATCCTTCCATTTAAATTCAATTTCCATTGGCCTTCTGGTTTTATTTATAGAAAGAATGTCAAGGTTGATACTATTCTGGTCCTCTAGACCAGGAGTGTGGCCCTCTGACTGAATCCAAACTTCACAGAACAAATACCCTTAATAAAAGGATTTGTTCTGCAAAACTTGGACTCAGTCAAAAGGCTGCACCTAAGGACCTAGACCTTGAGGTCTCAGGTTCCCCATCCCTGCTCCAGATTATCCTTAACCTCTAAGGCCCCTCCTAGCTCTAAATCACTGATCCATAGGAGGCCTCCAGATCCAGGGCCCCCAATACACCTCACTGCCTCTCCAGTTGCAGAACTAACCAGCACCTGAAGGAAGAGGCTCTGCCTCCTGCTTGGTTGACAAGACTCCCTCCTCAACCTCAACTGATGGAAAGGAGAGAGGCAAGCAACAAGCATCCCTGCTGCTTTAGTGGAACAGCAGGTATAGTTAACTGATTGGCTGCATGTTCCTGTCAACTATTTCCACTTATTGTCTACCTGAAAGCCACAGGGACTCCGTGGCATTCAGCTCTGCTCCTTATGAGGCGCCAAAGGGTGGGTTTTGAGTGATAGGAAGTTCAACGTTACTCCATTATTGATGGCCCCTGGGTAGCTGAAAGATTCAGTTAGG
This sequence comes from Pseudochirops cupreus, assembly GCA_028627135.1. Taxonomy (NCBI): domain Eukaryota; kingdom Metazoa; phylum Chordata; class Mammalia; order Diprotodontia; family Pseudocheiridae; genus Pseudochirops; species Pseudochirops cupreus. The sequence continues at coordinate 446,363,675 of CM053582.1, forward strand.
CAAGACCCCCTCCAGCCACAAGCCAGTCGGAGATAGGAATCGACAGCCAAGGCAGTTGAGATGGATTAGCTGTGAGCACAATTCAACCAGGTAATCTGCGTGGCAGAGGCTTTGAGAACAGTTAAAGAGGGAGTTTGGTTTGGGCATCACACAGAGCAGTCGTACTACTAACACCTGAAGAGTGTGTTAGGATTTGCAAGGAGCCTTACTTACATAATCAGTTCACTCGCTCTGTATAACACCTCTGTGCCGTAAGTGTTATATTTTATAAAAGAGGGAACAGACTCAATCAGTCAACAGCAGTTATGAAACACCTGTGCCAAGTAACCATGCTCAGAAAAGTTAAATGATTGGTCAAAGGGAAAAAGGCTAGTAAAAAAAGAGAGAGAGAGAGAGACAAAACTAAAATTCATTTCTAGTCTACTCGATGTAATAGGCCTTCCCTCATGGAGGAGCTATCTTTCTGAAATGTCAATGTTGGAAAGAACCATAGTTATAAATATTGCTCCACTAGCTTCTCTTTGCTCTGGTCCAATAAGACCCTGGATCATATCCCTATCAGGCTAAGTGACCTGTATACTCATGGAGCTCTCAAATACTATATGGCAACAACACGTGAGGCCGCAAATAAAGCTCACTATTCAAAAGCAGGGTTGTATAGTGTAAAGAGCCACCGTTTTGGAGTCAGAGACCTTAGTTTCTTTTCTTTTTTTTTTTGGAAAATTTTTATATTTTTTTCCAACTATATTTAACAATAATTTTTAACATTCTTTTTTTAAAAAAAATTTTGAGTTCCAAATTCTCTCCCTCCATCCCTTCTCTCTCCCCTCCTTGAGAAGGCAAGCACTTTGATATAGATTATACATGTGCAGTTAGGCAAAACATATTGCTATATTAACTATGTTGTAAAAGAAAACATAGACCAAAAAACCCTAAGAAAAATAATGTAACAAAAAGTATATTTTGATTTGCATTCAGAGTCTACCAGTTCTTTCTCTAGAGATGAATAGCATTTTTCATCATAAGTTCTTCAGAATTTTCTTGAATCATTGCATTGCTGAGAAGAGCTAAGTCATTGAAAGCTGAGCATTGAACAATATTGCTCTTACTGTATACAGCATTCTGGTTCTGCTCATTTCACTTTACATCAGTTCACATAAATTTTCTCAGGTCTTTCTGAAACCATCCTGCTCACCATGAGGCCTTAGTTTCACATGCAAACTCTGCTACTAACTACTTGTTGGATTTGGGGCAAGTCACGTAGTGTTGTTAAGCAACAGTTTTTTTTTTCATTTTTAAAATGAAGGGGTTATAATAGATCATGAGACCTTAATATTTTTTTTAAGTCACTTTGAGACTAGCATCATATTGTAATACTTTATGACATGATGAGCAAATTTGATTTTGATAGCCTTTGAATCCCTTCTCAGAATCATGTTTTAAATGCTTAAAATAAAATGCATAGGATTACAAAGGAAATAAATTATATTGAAATAGTTATCAAAATATCAAAAAAAACCAAATTTATGGATATCAGATTAAGAATCCCTGTACCTGATGATCTCCAATGTTTTTTCTATTCACAGCCCTCTGGATTTCTCCTTTTTCTCTTTTCATCCTATATGCTGCCTTTGGCTTTTTAGTTCCTTTAGATGTTATTCCTACCCTTCAGGGTAGTAACTGTTTTGCTTTCTTATATTTCTATGCCTAGTGTTTAGTCCACATAGTAAGTGCTTACATGAACTGTCTATCCATCTATCTATTGATATATCAATCTATGATCTATCTTCATCATGATCATCATCATCACCATGTCTCTATCATAATCATATATCTCTCTATATCATCTGTCTATCTATTGATAAATCTACCTATCTACTTACCTACCTATCTAAATCCTAATTATACTCTCACCTTGCTTAGCATGTCTTGGAGATAGACAGAATGTTATTTTTCACTCTTGTCCCTTGTCCCCTGCTAGAGACAATGGAAGACAAGAATCAGTTCCATTATGGAAATTTCTATATGCCTATGATTTAATAAGGCCAGGACTGCAAAATTCAATCCAATTTGCCACAAGGACATGATACTATCTGAGAGGTAGAATTTTTACTTTCTGTATTGGTCTAATGACTTTTTTGGTCCAATCTAGCTTGTTCATAATCTCATAGGATATTGCAATAGGGTATTAGTCACAGAGTATCAACTCCTCACTCAAAATGTTTATGGTCAGCTTGCAGCAAAAGGATACACCTAAGAAGTCGTTAAAATAATAATATAAAGCACTGCATAATTTAATGCCTAATGACTGATACATATTAATATAGATCTCAGATGAGGGACAAAAGATCAGTGTGTGCTGGGTTGTTTGGGAAGGCTTGATGAAGGAGGTAAGGTTTGGATAAAGTCATGTAGGATGAGTAGGAGCAAGGAGGGCAATTCTTAGCAAGGAGAATGGCATGAAGAAAGGCATATTGGAAGGAATGAGTATGTACAAAGGATGGCCTGGTTATAGTGGAGGTAGTAATAGCTATAAAGTAGTAAAGGAAGGTGTGGATCATAGATTTATATCTGGAAGGGGCCATCTACTAAAACCCCGTTATTTTTACAAAGGAAGAAACAAAGTTAAGTTACTCATACAAGGTCACTCAGATAGCAAATGACTGGAATGGGATTTGAATCAAAGTCTTCTGACTCCAAACCCAGTGCCTTTTTCATTGTGATTGAATACAGGATAATGAGTTGGGATTTCATCTGCTAGATAACAATGGGAAATGAGATGATAAAAGTGCTATTTTAGAAAGATCAATCTCATAGAATCAGGTAGGTTGGATCAGAGGGGAAAGAGGTTATCACCAAACAGACCAACTAGGAGGTAATTGCAGTAAGATAGGGTAGAGGAATGCGCAGCAGTGATAATAAAAAGAATGAATTGATTGGAAAGATTTCAATAGACTCTGCTTCCAGGTGGGGAACTAAAAGGAGGACCCAGAGTGATCACTACTTCATAGGTCCTTATGATGCGCTCACTGGGAGGTAGGACAAAATCCTCAGGAAATCTCCAAGGACAAATTTAATAATGTGATGGTTTGCACTGGGGGTAGGGAACCTGCAGCCTCAAGGCCACAAGTGGCCTTCTAGGTCCCCAAGTGTGGCCCTTTGACTGAATCCAAACTTCACAGAACTGTTTGGATTCAATCAAAGGGCCTCACTTGGGGACCTAGAAGGCCACATGTGGCCTCGAAGCCATGGGTTCCCCACCCCAGGACTCTATACCCTAGGGACCAAGGGAGTTACCTTCCCTGATCACTTATATTCATTTCATCTTACATTCACTTTTGGTGAATTCACCTTTGCTGCAAGATGAATTCCTAATCTTTCCAGATCTGTGTTTTAGAAGGCTGTATCACTGTAGAAGTCACCTGTGAAGGTGACTTACTTTATAAAGGTAGGTAATTTGACTGGGTAACCCTAAGTACTCTTATTTTTCAGGGGGCCCTCAACCACAGGGTAGAGCATTTTATTTGTTGAAAGGGTACAGAAAAAAAATATTTTGTGTGAAACACACAAATAATTCTGAGAGTACCTGAAAGAAAATGTTAATTGTCCAATAAAAGTTCTTGAGATGAAATTCATAGAGTTCTGAAAGGATTACATACCTCCTCAATGGTATAAACATACTGAATGATTATAGAGATGACTGCAGATGTCATTGGGTTTTGTTTAAATAAGAACTCTGGGAGGGGCTCAGGAGCCACAATTGTGAATGTAGATGTGTATTTCTTCCACAAGAGTATTACCCCCTAGGATGCCAAGAGTAAGTTGTAGCAACATGGCCACCTATGTTTCCCCTCTCCACTCCCCCAACTCTAGGAAACCTTCCTGGACCTGTCAGTATAAGTATATATTACCTATGTTGGGGTAAACCAGCTTGGAGAGAGACAAGGGCATTGCAACTGCCACGTCAGGTGCCACCCCCTTTTGTGCTACTACAGTAGCATTATGCATCTGGAAGACTCAGGAAGGGGGCATGATGAAGTTCACTTATGAGGAAAGGAGGTTGTTTTCACTATTTATATGTGGGCTTGAGTACAAGTCCTTTGTTTTTTCTGTTGGGTTGAATGAAGTACATTCTCTGCTCAAAATATTGAAATGGATCTATAATCTCACTTATATTGGCATCCCCTCCAAAGTCTTCCTTCAGATCTCCTGACATTCTGAGAACATCAGTGGAATACCCAGGCTAGACTTGTTCTTGTTATATAATGAATTCACCTTCTTTTTGATCATACATTTCTTTGATGATACCTTTTATACTCTTTCTACTTGATAATTCCTTGTTTATAATGTATGATATCCTCACTCACCAGGAGCCTTTCTTTTGGTCCTTGGATGATCTAAAATTTCAATTATTCATATACGAGAGTTATAGTCTTATAACATCACTAGACTATTGGTATTAAACAAACAAAAAAATCAACCATGGCTTTTGTTTTTGGGAAAAGGTTGGGGTTATGAAAAGAACTACAATTTCCCATAGGCATTCCAGATTACTGTCCTCTCCATTTCAGTTCTAGGCTCAGCTTATTGTCTGTTGGCAGTGTTCCTCCAAGATAGCTGTGCCTATATTTAAATCTATAGCTATACATTGTATATATGTGTATTTGTTGTTGTTGTTCAGTCATTTCAATTGTTTCCAACTCTTTGTGACCCCGTTTGGGGTTTTCTTGGCAAAGATACTAGAGTTGTCATTTCCTTCTTCAGTTCATTTTAAACACGAGGAAACTGAGGCAAACAGGGTTAAGTGACTTACCTGGGGTCACACAGTTAGTAAGGGTCTGAAGCTGGATTTGAAGTCTTCCTGACTCCAGGCCCAGTACTCTATCCACTTTGCCACCTAGCTGTCCCACATGTATATATGTGTAATAGCAATCAGTTTAGCAGATACTTAGTACCTTGGGCTAAGTGGGGAAGGTGCGAACTCTGTCCC
>CM053582.1:446368764-446423550 GCA_028627135.1 Pseudochirops cupreus
ACCTGGAAGGCTGAGAGGGCTTGCCTGGAAGGCCTCCTGCAAGGCTGAGAGGGCTTGCCTGGAAGGTCTCCTGCAAGGCCAATATTCCTTTTGGGTCTTAGGGCCAGCTGAACTGGTGGAGGACTGAAGAAGCACGACCAGGATAAGACTTTGTTCATTGCTTGGCTGATCCTTGAGTTCCAGGCAAGAGAAGTGGTGAAGAGTTTGAGATATGCTGGACCTTGTGAACTGCAGTGTGTGCCAGGGACTGCCCTGAGGACTAGACAAGGACCTGGAAGCTGTCTGCTTCTGAATCCAAGTGACTGTTTGGTGGATTCAGGAGGGAGCTGGGACCATGGAAGGGGATCCAGGGAATCAGAGGGACCACCCAGGGTCAAGATGAAGAAAAGGACTCTGCTTGGATGAAATTGAGGTTTGCTGGACACAGGAGGGGTGGAGGGTTTGTGTGGTTTTCTGATGATTGTATTTGTGATTAATGATATTTAGTAATTGTGAATCTAGATTAGTGACTGATTAAGTTAATGGTTGCCCCTTGAGTGGAAGTTTGATTATTCTATTGTGAATTGACTGAATGATTAAATATTCTTTTGTTCCTTGTTCTAAATATTGTGGCCACTGTAGTGAAAACTGTGTGGCCATTTTCTGTGATAAGATGTAATGTTGTGAATCCTTGATTTGTAATGGAATAAACAGAGTGCTCACTATATTGTGTAATCCGAACCCTAAAAGCTGTTCACGGTAGCATTCTTTTTGGGAATCTGCTGGTGCATGACATTACAGTATGTACGCATGTAAGTGTACATATATACACACAACATATATGTGACACACATACAATATATTGTGTATTCCTTATAACATTTATTTGTATGTACATTTTTAATCTTCCATCTATCTTTGCCTTAATTTTGATTTTGTTCCAACAAACCAGTGGTTTGAGCATACCCAAATAGTTGATTCATAAATTGTCTCACATAAATAATGAGTTGATTCTTATTTGTTAAAATAGAATACATTATGTTTTTGAGATATTGTTTGAAATTCACCATAACAAGTATCATTCTTTTTTATTAAAAAAAACCCACCTAATTATTATGGATTGGCATGAAACTTCTCTGTCACCTACAAGTCTTTGGTCTCTTTCATTCCTTCTTCCTAAAGAGCATTTTTTCCTGCATTTATCATCATCCTCATCTATGTCCATCACTGTATTAAAATCATTAAGCATCAAAGTATATGTCATGTTAAACTGGAGGGTCTTACCAAGCTATTCATAGAACTAATCTACCTTTCTTTGTCTCCACCAGATGTTGGCTCATAAGCTGTCGTTATTTTCATGGTAATCTCTTCTTTTTAAAAAATTTTTTTATTATAAGGGTTGCAATATTGAAAACTAAATGTCCCCTGAAATCATGATGTTTCTTGATGTCTTTGGACACTTATAAAGACCAATTCCACCAACTCATCTCCATGGAGAGCCTGAGCCCTCTTTCCATTTAACTTCAACTTCCTTTTTGTCTGACTTTATTTATAGAAAGAATGTCAGGATTGACAATGTTCACTTCTAGTGTCATGTATATTTGTTGACTGTTGGTCAAGGATCTCACATTTAGAGTGTCAAAAATTGTTGTTTTTAGACATTATTAAAATTATGATTCTTAGCTTCTTCTGTTGCCTTTTCTACCACCATATTGCTATTTCTGACCTAACAGGAGATACATAGGACTGGAGATCCTTTTGTTTTTCTTTGTCTTGTAGGCTCTGATGACTAGAGAATTCAGAGGCAGGTCCTCAGCAGACACAGCCTGTTGCCAGAACTGTACCCCAATGCTTTTCCAGTAGGGTTGAACCTACCAGAGCTTGTGTTCACTGAAAATACTTTAAAGAGCCAAGGGTCGGTGCTAGAATGAGACATCCTAATAGGAATTTGAGGAAGACTTGTTTTATATTTGCTGTTTTGTTAGTCTGAATTCTTGTATGGAAGGTGAGGCCCTTTTTCTTTTGTTGTAGAGATCTTGATATGAGCTAGATTCTGATGTTAACAAGTGAAGCCTTAGAAGGGGGCAAAAAAATAAAATGTCGGTGTTCCCAAAGGAAACCCTGTGTGGAGATTTTAAGCCAAAACATATTATTGTTGAGACACCAAGATTGAAACTGTTCCATATAAATCCATAAATCTGTTTTCCTGTGTTTCTGGGCTCCTAATACTCCAGTCAAAAACATGCCTGTATCACCACACTGAAAAAACAGAAAAATTAAAGGATACATAGAATTGGGGGAAGGACCTTTGGAGTATTTTAATCCAGTCTCCCCATTTTATGGTTGAGGAAACTGAAGGTTAGAGAGTTTAAGTGACTCATCTAAGTTTAAACTCCTAAGGTAGCCAACAGCCAGGCTAGGATTTGATCAATCCTACTTGCAAATGATTTAGTCCTGTTTCATGGCACCAAAGCTGACAAGACTCAACAGGGTTTTCCATACTATTGGTGTCACTTAAAAAAAAAATCCTTATAAATAAAAGATCTTTTTCATTTTACTTTCAGTTAGTACTTGATATCTATATTCCACCAATCTTTTAGCCTCTATCTAAAAATCTATAAAATGGGACAAGAATCCTTATAATGACTACCTCATTGTTGTGAGGAAATTATTTTGGAAATTGTAAAGGGTATAGAAATGTTCATTTTTCTTACAGGAGTCACAGCGAATAAGATTGTCTAAACCTTTGCATCTAATTCCGTGGGAGCCAAAGACAACATAATAGCATCATAGGTATGGAGCTGCAAGGTACATTAGAGTTTAAATAGTCTAGATTTTTCACTTTACATATAAGAAAACAATCCAATAGGGGTTAAATGTCATACCCAAAGCCACACTGGCAGTAAGTGGCAGAACCAGGAATCAAACCCAGATTCTCTGACTCTAAGTTCAATATTCTTTCTCCTGTAGCATCCTGCCTCCATAGCACCAAGGCAACTAGTTTGAAATTGAAATCTTTATATCCTTAAGTTAATAATTAATTGCTTTGATTACCAGTGTGAATGGAGCCAGATGAACACATTGACTCATTTTTCCTACTTAACTGACTAATTTTACTGAATTTTCTGGGAGCCCCTGGTATTGCATGTGCTTGGGAAGATGGTATTTATAAAAAAGGATATCAACAATGAATGTAGAACAAAGATCAATAAAGAGAAAAATAACAAAGTTTGACTTTTAGAACTTAGTAAAGAATTTACCATTATGTTCATCTAAAGAAGATTCTGAAGATCAAATCAGTCATTTTTATTCTGGGAAAAAGTTTAAAAATGTATTGATGAATAAAATAGTTGTTACTATTCTCATGATTAGTCCACAGGATTTGAATAGATGTTGCATTCCATAAATAAATCCATTTGTCAATTGTTTTCAAGGCAGAATATTACTTCCACGAGATAATTTGAAAGTGTTGAGCAATCGGTGAAACCATTCTGTAGTTTCACAATTTTTGGGGGGGAAAGCAATTACCTAAGTTCTGGGTAATTTTTTTTCTGTGTTGTTATGTAGGTATTATTATTTGCGGCAATATACACATACGTGTATGCATGCACACATGCACACACACCCCTGTAATAAACTTCATTCAAAATATATTTTTGAAACGTGAAGTCATTTTTGTAAATGTGGTAGGCTAAGGTTTATACACAAAAATAAATCACTGCTGAGCATGTTAGAAGAGAAGATAACATTTCTGTCAATACTTTTTGTTTAATTTGTTCACTTATGAAAAGAACCACAAGGGCATAAGGTTATGGGAAGAAAAAACTATTTTGAATCAAACCATTGGTCAATATGGAGGAAACAGGGGTAGGGAGGAGGAATAGGATTTTTTATACATCCTCAAATGTTCAGTATTTTGATTTGATCATCATCTTAGGGTGATGATAGAGATTTTTGTTGCATTAAATTTCCATTCTATTATCTCCTTCCTGCCCACTTTTCCTGTAATGTTCCTCTCTACCCCCTACTAGTTTTTGGGAAAAACAAAATGAAATATTTTCCCAGCATATCAAATTATACGCGGTCATTTCTTTAGATTGTTCTCTTGGAAGTTGCAACTTCCATTGGTGGCAATAATAAAGTGCGAGGTGCTTGATGGTGAATCATACGTTTTTATAAATTCATCTCCTTACACTTCATTTCTTTACTAGTAGATAATTTAGGCCAGTGTCAGTGGGGAAACCTAGGTGGGGGCAGGGAAGAAAGTGATTGGTGATGCCACCTTAACTAATAAAGCAAAATCCTAATTTTCTGTCTTTTATCTTTTGTCATTCTTTTGTGCTCCTCTTTGGCCTTGTCAAAACATATCGTTCAGTTAGAGACTAAAAATATTTTCCCATCGATTGGGGTTATTGATTTTTTTTAATCTGTACTTTGGCTTAGAGAGCTTGGGTGAAGGGTGAAAGTTCACCAGCTTAGTCTGCCGTTTTTATCTGGACAGCAAAAGAATGTATTGGCAGCAGATTTGATTTACCTTGTTGGTCAGCTGTAGTCACTCCAAGCACTGCAGACAACCAGCTAGCATATTCTGCTGTTTTATTGCATGGGGGAAACTCTTGAAAGACCAACCTCTCTATTGATTTTATCTCTTTATTTCAAGAGGTCCAGTCTTTTCTTTTTTTCTTTTTAAATAATAACAACATACTCTTTCAAATCAAGATTATTTAATATGCAGTGATATTTTACTAACATTAAAATAGGGAGACCTAGTCCTATTTGGGTTTTGTCACTCTGGGTCTATTATGTTATAAAATCAGGAGCCATGTTGATATAATTGCAGTAGAATTCACCATAAGGGAAAGAATATCTTAAGCCAGTTTGCTGGAAACCCATTTCCATGAACAGCAGAAAATATGAATTACCCCCCTTGCTTTGGACTATGTGTTAATAGTAACATTTACTTCCTAATCGATGCAATCAAAATTGCATGAGTTATGATGTTTTCTTTTTTTTTAATGCATGGACCTATACATAGGTAGAATAGGCTGCTACCTACAGTATAAGAATGATATTGACTGTAGTCACGAGGTTCTGCAGGGTACCATGTATCCTAAAGTATCTACCTTATTGGCCTGTCATAACCTAAGGTTCCCCAATCATTGACATCACTAATGGGTTAGACAACAAAAGCAAGAACTCTTTTATTTTTTTAAAAAGAGGACAGAGCTTAAATGTGCTTATGCTGCATTGAATTGGACTTCAAATCTCTGCTATTAGCTCATTTACACAGATTGGTTTAGCTAGATGAGACTTCAGAAGACAAAGTAGAGATTTTCCTGAAACTGGCTAACCAGAAGTTAGAGGAGTGGTTAAAGATTTTTTTTCTTTTTGGAGGGGAAAGCAGGGCCATTGGAGTTAAGTGACTTGTGCAAGGTCACACAGCTAGTAAGTGTTAAGTGTCTGAGGTCGGATTTGAACTCACATCCTCCTGACTCCAGGACCGGTGCTCTATTCATTGCACCACCTGGCTGCTTCATGGTTAAAGATCTTGAAGAGAAGATTTATGTTTTGGGGCAGAGGTCTAGACTGAATGGCTGCAAGGGATGGATGGAACCCTAAGGTTCTATAATTCTGTGAAACTTAAGCAAACTGTATATTTACTAAAGGCAATACATATGTGTGCCACCAAAAAGATCTCTACCAACTAGATCCTCAAATCTAGCCATTCCTCTCTTAAAGCAGTACAGGATTGCATTAGCTTTTTGGACTGACATAACCCATTTACTCATATTGATTTGTAGTCCCTGAAAATGCCCACAACATTTTCAGATAAATTTCTATCTAACCTTACTTTCTCTTCTCACAGTTGTGAAATTGACTGCTTGAATTCAAGATTAAGACTATGCATATTCCTATTAAATTTCATTTTATTGGACTTAGGGGAACTTTTGCCTTATCTTTTATTTTTTATTCTATTTTGCCCTAGACTTCCACACCTGGCAGTTTTCTCATTATGTGGTCTGCTCTTTGGTGCCCATGGATTCCTCCTGTAAACGTACAAGAGATGCTATTTCATTCCACCTTCATCAGCAGACTGCTCCCTCTATCATACCCTTTCTATTACTTATCTTCACTCTCTGCCTGTATAATGGCTGCTTCTCCATTGTGTACAAACATGCCCATGTCTTCATCCTCAAAAAGTCTTTACCTGATTCATCCACCTCTATTAGCTCTCATTCTATATCTCTCCTCCCTTCAGAAGTTATATTCCTTGAAAAGGTCATCTAAAGGGAGCTAGATGGCTCAGTGAATAGAGCACAGGCCCTTGAGTCAGGAGGACCTGCGTTCAAATCCAGCCTCAGACACTTGACACTTACTACCTGTGTGACCCCAGGAAAGTCACTTAATCCCAATTGCCCTGCCTTCCCTCCTCCAAACCTTCCCCCAAAACCAAGAAAAGGTCATCTAAAATAGGTGTCTCTGCTTCTACTCCTCTTCCTCACTTAACCCTTTGCAGTCTGGCTTCTGACTTTATCATTCAACTGGAACTGCTCTCTCTAAAGTTATCAGTGGTGTCTTAAATCTAAGGACCTTTTCTGTCCTCAAACTTCTTGACCTCTCTGAAGTCCTTGACACTCTTGATCACCATCTTCTCCTTGATATTCTCTTCCCTGGAGTTTTTGTGACACCATTCTCTCCTGATTCTCTTCCTGTCTGACTGATCCTTCTCTGTCTCCTTACCTGGATCTCCTTCCATGTAATGTCCACTTCACCCAAAGGGGCAACGTGATGAAAAACCTTTTAATTGGCTTCTGGGAGAAAAGAACGTGTAGACAAAAAATTTCAATTGAAGAAATCTCTCTCCTTCCTATCTATCCTTCATCTGAACTCTTTCAAAACAGTTTTGCTAAAATTTGAGGTATATAATAGACTCTATCCCACTATCTTCATTTTCTTCTAGGAAAACTTTAGGAGAGAATTGTCACCTCCTCCTACCAAAGTTATCAGTATTCCCACTGCAAAAACCAGTTCTTACATAGTGGTAAAAATTACATTCAGAATTTCCCCTTGTTTTTGTCTTCTCCACTTTCTGAAATTATCATTAAGGCTAGTTAAGAAGAAGTTAGCTTCTCTATTTTTGGCAGGGGTGGAGGGGAGAAACACAAAAATGGAGAGATAGAGACATACACAGAGAGAAGAGAAGGAAGAAGAGAAGAGGGAAAGAGGAGACATTCATAGATGGGGAAAGAGAGAAAAGAGAGAAGGGGAGGGAGGTATGGAGAGAGGGGGACAGAGGGAGAGAGAGAGGGGGAAGAGAGAGGAAGTGACAGGGAGAGAGGGGAGGGGGGGAAAGAGGGGGAGAGAGGGAAAGAAGGGGAGAGAGGGACAGAGGGGGAGAGAGGAAGAAATGGAGGGAGAGAGGGGGAGAGGGAAGGGGGAGAAGGGGGGAGAGAGAGAGAGAGGGAAAGTGAAGAGAGAGAGAGAAGGAGAGAGAGGAGAGGGAGGGAGGGAGAGAGAGAGAAAGAGAGAGAGACTGAGACTATAGGTGTCTGGATAATTGAAGTCCTCCCTCACCATTATATCATGCCTCTGTGCCAGGTTTATGATTTGTTTCCCAAATTCCAGGTATATTTTCTCTTTCTGTTCAGGTAGCCTTTATTATTCTCCAATGTAAAATTAACTTGTCTGTTTCTCCCTCCATTGCTCTTTACCGAGGTGAACTCCACCATAACTTTACTGTCTTGCTCTTAGATTTCTTCACACGAATGTACTTTCTCAATGTAGGATGCTTTCTTCTTTTTACCTCTTTCATTTCTTTTAAATGTTATACCTCTCCAAAGCCACACTGCAGTCACTCATTCCATCATATTTCAAGGACTCCTGGGAGGGACAATTTGCTTCCTGACATTAGAACTGCCAGGTCCTCTTGCTTATTATCTAAACGTTGGGCATTTGTGTACAAAGACATTTGAGGGCATGGGCTTTTATGACTGATTCCTTTCATGGATTTTCCATCCAATGAGGTTAGGCATATCTCAACAGCTCTTCTTATGTCATTGCTTCTCTTAAGACGCTTTCTTCTGTTTTTTTTTTTTCCCTCCTTTTTTGAGCATAGGTCAGTGAGACTAGCAATCCTTCCCAACTTTGGCAATCAATGCATGCGTTGAGAGTTCCTGAGTTCAGGATTCAGGTGTCAGCTGACCAGAGGGAAAATATTCCCTACCATGAGGGTTTATGGGAGAAGACAAAGACTGTCATCAGGAAGACTTCTCTATAGTAGCTGGAGAACCAAAGTCATGTCCCGGCTGGAAAGGGATTAAACCTTTCATGAGAGCTGGGGCTTGGATAATGTAGTTGTGATGTTGATACACAATATTAATTTAGTATTCTTACAAAGGGTCTTTACTTTCTGGGGAAGTAAAAATGAGATATTTGAATGTTTTTGTATTTGTTCATGGAAGCCCATGAGTCCTTAGCATCTTATGCAATTCCTGTAGTAGAGAAAATAAAAACTATATGTGAAAAAAATGGGCAGCTAGATGGAGCAGTGGATAGAGCATCAGGCCTGGAGTCAGGAAGGCCTGACCTCAGACACGTCCTAACTGTGTGACCCTGGGAAAGTCACTTGAACCTATTTGTATCAGTTTTTTAATCTGTAAAATAAACTGGAGAAGGAAATGGAAAACCATTCCATTATCTTTGCCAAGAAAATCCCAGGCAGGGTCATGAATAGTTTGGATATGACTGAAACAACTGGATAATAACAAAAATATGAAAAAAGAAAAGACATTGGTCATGTCTATGCAATAAAAAACAAATAAGCAAACAAAAAATATTCCTCCAAAAGCCAACGAGATTGGGCCAAAATGTTGCAGTAAACATAACTATCTCTATGATTGATAGCAACTTACAAGCAACCTAGTCCATTGCGTGACTTCCCTAATGTTGCCCAACTTATCAGAAGTACTGAATCTTCTGGTCAGTCCCTTTCTGTTGCTGTACAGCTTATCTGAATGACTGACTGGTATAATCAATCATTTTGTTTAAAATGACATAAAAATGCATCAACTGAAAAATGGCCAATTTAGAAGGGGCAAGGAAATAGAAGACAGGAAGGCAAACTCGGAAAACCTAGTGAAGATATTAACAATAAAACCCTATATGTAGACCTTGACAATGTGTGTCTATAGCCACAAAATTAACTCGACCAAATGGATCACCAGATTAGTGGCTAGTTCAACCAACTGGAGTTAAGATTATAGGATTCCTGACTTGGATGGAACCTTAAGAAAGGATATAATGCAATCTCTCCATTTACAGTTTGGAAGGAAAGGGCAAACCACTCCAGTATCTTTACCAAGAAAACCCCAAATGGGGTCACAAAGAATCGGACATGACCAAAATGACTGAACAACAATAGCATGTTGCATTTTGGGAAAGAAACTCAAAATGAACTGTGGTAACCCTCATTGAAAGACTTTAAAAAACAAGATAGATTCTCACTTGCCTAGGATGGTTTAAGGCTGTATCCACGCAATGAAAAATGTACAGATAGAGACAGAAAAATCCAATCAGTTCAGAAGAGGATGGGCCATCTTAACAGTCAAAGAAAATTGACCCATTTGATTTCATCCTCTTTTCCAACTGATTCCAGCTGACTGAATTGAGTACATTTTTCACTCAGACTTGTTGATTTCTGGCCCATTAAGGCAGCCAATCCAATTAGACTGATTTTCTCTTGCCCTGGATCCTTGGCATAGCATCTGATTGGCTTGCAGCTCTTGCTGAGTGACAGGCAGTCTACAGTTTTAGGTTATCTTTCTGGAAGTGCTCTTATCTCATTTTCTTATTTCTAGTGCCTTTCCATGCCCTGTCTCCCCCCTTTCTGTTTAGATTTGTACTTTGGATTGAGGATTTTCCCCTTTTAGATCTTAGGTATGGATATTTGATTGAAGATTCTAAGTAAAATTAATGAGAAAATGGGAGTAGACCTGGAAGTGGGCCAGAGAAATGTCATATAGTGGGAAAATGAGCTGGGTAAAATGTCAGAGGGTCTGGGTTCAAATTCTGACTCTGTTACTTGTGTGACTTAAGATAATTCGCTTTTCTTTGTCTCAGTTCTTTTGTTAAGAACATGAGGCACGTAGAGGAGCTACTTTATAAGGTCTCCTCCAGCAGCATACTGATTGGTAAGGACCTCATTATTCCTCAAATAATAAGAGCATTTTACTTAGAACTAACTGGTTAGAACTATTTTGAGTGATACAAGAACTGCTTTTCTAGAAATTTTTAGATTAACAAGAAAATTAGACTGGGAGCTATAACATGGTTTAGTGGGAAGAATGCTGAACCTAGAGTCAAGGGAGGCCTGAGTTTGAACCCTGCCTGTGATGCTTGTTAGTTTAAGGCTCTGTCTACACAATGACAAATGTTCTAGGCCAATGAGTCTACCTTGTATTTTAAAGTCTCCTAGAAAGATTTACGCTGCAGCTACTCTTCATTTTGAGTTTTTCTCTCAAAATGCGATGTGCTATTGTTATTTAGTCATGTCTAACTCTTTGTGATGTCATTTTTTTTTTCTTTTTGGAAGGGGAGGGCAGGGCAATTGGGCTTAAGTGACTTGCCCAAGGTCACATGGCTAGTAATTGTTAAGTGTCTGAGGCTGGATTTGAATTCAGATCCTCCTGACTCCAGAGCCAGTGCTCTACTCATTGTGCCACCTAGCTGCCCCTCCATTTGGGGTTTTCTATGCATAGATACTACAATGGTTTGCCATTTCCTTCTCCAACTCATTTTACAGATGAGAAAACTGAGGCAAACAAGGTTAAGTGACTTGCCCAGGGTCACACAGCTAGGAAGTATCTGAGACTGGATTTGAACTTAGGTCTTCCTGAATGCCAGCCTGGTGCTCTATCCACTGCACCACCTTGCTGTTCACATTGCCTCTTCTGGAATGTGCTAGCATAATGCAATATGAAGAAAGTAATAATTACTCACATGTACATATATATATTAATTTAAGGTTTACCAGGTACTTCCTTGCAGACTTATAAGGAAGGTAGTGTAAATATTATCATCTCTCCTTACAGATGAGAAAGTTGAGGTTCTAAGAAGTTATTTTGTTCATAGTCATGGAGTTGGTAAGGTGAGGCCAAAATTGAACCCAATTCTCCTGCCTCCAGGTTCAGCCCTCTTATCTATTTTGACAGAGTGAAATCTGGATTTGCCACTAATTAGCCATGTTACTTTGGCTTGTTAGTGGTTTGGTTTTGGTTTCTTTTCATCTGTAAAGTAAGGAGAATAATATCTGTGATGTTTGCCTTATGAGTTGATGTGAGGAAGAAATAAGGCAATACAGTCAACAGTGCTTTGCAGACCATAAAGTGCTATGTAAATATCAGCTACTATCAGGAGCATCATGCTGCTCATACGAGATAGTGGACGTAAAGCACTTTGCCCATCTTAAAAGTTTTATCTAAATGCCAGTTATTATTATCTACAATACTGGCCTCCAGACCAGCTTCCAGTCTGGTGATAATTTCCCTCCCTGACTTCTGCTACATTCCTGCTGGCCTCAAGCAAGGTTTACATAAAAATGATTTTTAAGTGTCTAGATCAGCAGTTCTCAACCTGTGGGTTATGTTCAATTTGTAACAATGAAAATACATCCTGCGTATAAGATATATACATTATGATTCATAACAGTAGCAAAATTACTTGTGAAGTAGCAACAAAAATAATTTTACAGTTGAGGGTCACAACACCATGAGGAACTGTATTAAAGGGTCGCAGCATTAGGAAGGCTGAGAATCACTGCTCTAGATTAAAAAAAAAATTCTTTAACTGTCAGCTAAGCAGAATTGAGTATTTTCTGGTCCTGGGAACTTTTTTATATGAGTTCAAATCAAATAAGATGGCACCATGGATAGAAATACCGTACCTGGAGCTGAGTTTAAATCAGGCCTCAGACATTATCTGTGTAACCTTGGGCAAGTCACTGAGTCTTTGCCTCAGTTTGCTTAGTTTTAAATGGAAATAATGATAGCACTTACTTCACAGAGTTGTGAAGATCAAATGAGATAATATTTGTAAGGCACTGGCATAGTTCCTGGCATGGAGTCAGTACTATGTAAATGCTGGCTATTAACACTGTTTATTTATTAAGCGTCTAGTATATGCCCTGGCAGCTGGGTAGCATAGTGGATAAAGTACCAGACCTGGAGTCAGGAAGTTTCATCTCTGTGAGTTCAAATGTGGCCTCAGACACTTCCTAGCTTTGTGACTCTGGACAAGTCACTTAACCCCGTTTGCCTCAATTTCCTCATCTGTAAAATGAATTGGAGAAGGAAATGACAAACCACTACCTTTGCCAAGAAAACCCCAAAGAGTCAGAAACAACTGAAACACTTCTGAACATAGGTCCTAGGTGCTGGGGTATAAGGGAGATAGTAACATAGTTCCTGCCCTGCTGGAGTTGCTATCCTATCAGAGAACTGATTTCATGAATCATGTATATTGGCCACACATCTCCACTGCCTTGTATTTCAGCATGTAATGAACCAGCATGCAAACATCCTCTCTCACTATGAGAACAATATGTAGCTCAGGCTGTCCCCTATTCCTAAAATGAACGTAGTCTTGGTGGTGCCAGGTAGAAACAGCACATGTCAACAGTGTGATATATTCCTGGTCTACACGTCGATCCTGGTTCGTTTGTATTGCCTTTCGCCAGCATATACAGTCACTCATGAAGGTTACCTTTACGTTCTATAGAAAGATGTCATTGTTTGCTGCAGCCCCCTCCTCTCTATGCAGCATGCTCAGTCTGCACTCTTGGTTTGAGGTGCCCATGTGGAAGCTATGAGGAGTTCCATGTGGCTAGAAGCAGCTCCCCTCCTCATCAGGCTTCCTCCTGGTTACCTAGAATAAGGAATGGCTACCAAGCATGCTCCATGGAGAGGATGGGAAGATGGGAAGTCTCCTGTTACGCTCCATAAACTGATAGAGGAAGCATGGCATAGTGGAAAGGGTATTGGTCTGTGAATCAGAAGACTTGGACAGCAGGTTCTCTCTCTGACTGACACCCTTTCTGTCTATGGATAAGTCAGATGCCTTTACATGCTTCAGTTTTCTATCTGTAATATGAAGCTGAGGGCAGCTATAGGTAGCACAGTGGCTAAAAAGCCAGGCCCAGAGTTGGAAAGGCTCATCTTCCTGAGTTCAAATCCAGCCTCAGACACTTCCTAGTTGTGTGACCCTGGGTATGTCACTTAACCCTGTTTGCCTCAGTTTCTTCTTCTGTAAAATGAGTTGGAGAAAGAAATGGCAAACCACTCTGTTATCTCTGCCAATAAAACCCAAAATAGAGTCATGAAGAGTTGCACATGGCTGAAACAACTGAGTACCAACAATAACAACAAAATGAAGCTGATCTCTCAATTCTTTTGTAGCTGTAAAATTCCATTTATTCCTGTATATATGTTCAACCAAGGAGCAGCAAGCAGCATAACATAGTGGATGAATGGCTGGCTTTGGGGTCTGGAAGAGCTAAGTTCATATTCTGTCTCTGGCACATACTTGCTGTGTAACTCTAGGCAAGTCACTTAATCTCTGTGTCCCTAGACAACTCTCTAAGAGGTTCAGAAGAGATGCCAATTTTCACTGATAAGAGTTTCTGCATCAGGAATTCCTTATACCAACAAAATCACAGATTTGTTGTTACATAGTATACACACATATTTATATACATACATACGTATCTATCTATCTATCCATATATTTAATTAAGTTACTAAGGCCTGTTGACTTTTTCCTTTCTAGGGTCTCTCACTTCTGTCCCTTTATTCCATTCCCATGGATACCTTCCAAGGCCAAGCTATTTTTGCTTCTTCTCTAGACTATTGTACAAATGTTCTCATTGTTCTTTCTACCTTCAGTCATTCTTCTCCATTTACGAGTGTGCTGGTGTTGGCTCATAAAAGCTCTTGAGAGCTGATTGTTAAATTTTCATTGTAAGTATCTACCCCCCAGGAATGGGCAAAGGCCTCAAATAAGAGCTTGCTTTTTTTTTTTTTTTAAAAATTAGACAGTAAAGGGATAAAAATGTTAATAATGCAGATTCAACTTTAAAGGATGTCATGTGTATATGTTTATTTTTTTTTCTCAGAGAGCCAACTGTTAAACATATACCCCACCCCAATCCATTCTGACCATTCTGACCAGATTAAACAGATTCATAGTCTCACTTATATAGCTATCCTTATAAAGGTTCAGATTACCTCCTTATCTTGTGTGGTTCTTCTTAATATCCAACCACAAATCCTCCATTTACCCATTATACTGGAGAATTTACAGATCTTTTAGCATTTCCTAGGTACCAGTATAGAACTTGGAGTCTATGTATTCTCACTTTCATTAAAAGACTGATTCACCTCTTTTTTTGTTCATACGTTTCCTAAAAGATATCTTTCATGCTAGTCCTTATAAGTAAGTCATCATTGGCCATATAATCATCTACTTATTATCTGTCTTGTGGCTCTGTTTTCCTTTGGGTCATCCACAATTTTGATATTTCATATAATCCGCGATTTTGCAGTTGTATGGCATTGCTGACAGTTATTGGTAAAGCATTGTTGAACAAAGTTATCTTTGTGGCTGCATGTATGAAGAAATCTAGTATGAATTTAATGATACGTATCTAGGAGACTCCTTATTGTAAGAGAGTCTTTAAGAATACTTTTTGCTCCAAGTCAAATGCATTTAGTAATCAACAAATAACAGGCTCAGTGGACTTCTGTACCGCTTGCATCTTTCAGTCAACTGTGTCTCATGAAGACATGGCCTGCTATAAAGAATTATCTGAGAGCACTTGCTAATTATACTTTCATCTTTCATCAAGGATGCCCTTTGCACGTGCATAGACCATTCTCATAAAGATTTATGAAGATTTTCTTTATTTATAGAGAAAGTAAAGCTTTGGATTAATGGTTGCTGATATCTTTCCTTCCATCTTTTAATTTAAGGAAATCTATGATTTTCATCCTCTCTCCAATCTTTTGTCGTATTCTCTTCTTTGAGATGCCCTGAAAATTGACCAATCAATGCTTTCAAGACTATTACCTCCAGTCTGCATTTTTATTTCTGTGCACACTTTTTCAGTTCTTATTCTTCCTTACATCCTCCTTAAGTGTTATTTCTCCCTCCTCACACAGAACTTTTAGTTCTGAAGTCTTAGAGTCCAAAAGTGGAGGTTATACTATCATAAATAATGAAAATAGATACCTATTAAAATGCTGTTAAAACTCTGTCTTTTCTTGTATATGTGTTGTCACTCTTGTTTTATCCATAAATACTTTTGGCATGAGCTGATTTAGCTGAGTCTAATGCTACCTTCCTATAGATTTGTTTTTCTTTCTCAAACTTTTTGCTACATTCTGAAGCAATACTGCTCATAATATATCTAAAACACTACTTCGTATAAAATATCCTCCTTTTTAAACCCCCCAGAACTTTAAAGTACTGCCTTTGCCAACAGCATAAAACATAGACCTTCTGATATCACCTTTTATGGCTGTACTATCTGATCCAGACCTTTCTCTTTAATCTCATATGCCATTCATGAACAACCCTCCACTCCCATGAAGTTACGTAAGTTCTTACTTGTGTGCTTTTGCTCACATAGTTTCTTCTCATCGGGATGCCCCCTCCCATTTACTCTTCTAACTCCTCCTTCAAAAGTCAGCTCAGTTCTTCCTTGGAACTTTCCCCTAACTCCTAGCCTGAAAAGATCTCTTAGTAATCATTGACTTACCATTCATTTGTAAATCATCACAGGCAAACTTGTGTTATATTGTTATGTTTCTTTTAGGTGTTAATACGACCTCTGTGGTTAAACTGTAAGCTCCTTGAGGGCAGGGACTGTATCTTATTCCTCTTTGTGCATAGTAGATACTTAATAAATGCTTCTTACTACTGCTGAAAGTAACATACAAACAACTTCCTTTTCACAAAGAATCTGTGAGTACCTCTTTAAGCATGATAATTAATTTCCTTTTTTTTCCCTATAATTTTGTTGTATTATAAAGAGATTTGAATACTAAAGGAGATCTTTATTAAATGGTACATTTTTGATGACTTATGCTAATTGCAACCCCTGTAGGATAGTTTCTGGTTCAGATAAAGCATGTTCCCATTTTCTTTCCATTTATGTATAGTTATGGAAAAGTCACCAATGTTTAGAAAGCCTTACTATTTAGGAAAAATTCAGACAATTAGTGTTGCATAGATGTAACATCTAGATGACAAATCAAATGTCTCATGTTTTATTTTATTGTCTGGCTGGTGGATGACGTGCTGCATCATTTGATATGACCAATTTTAGCATGATCTGAAAATTATGAATCAAAGAATACACTTTTTTGGCTTATGTTTGACAGTTATAGTCACATTTTCCTGCATGTACAGCTGATGTTTTAAGATAGATGAGACTGCAGAGAACTGATCATAGGGATGGGTTTTGTTCTGTTTTTTTTTGACTTTTTTTTACAAAGATAAAACCTCATTCCAGGAGGGTGGTTATGTGCCGGAGGGGTGGTCTGCTGTACTGCATCCTGCCGATCAAAATTTCCTAGCAATGTCATTCAAGGTCAGAGACCCAGTCAAATGTCAATCGAAGCCAGTGGTGACACGTTCACTTGTCAGGATTGGAAAGGTGTCATTCTTCTTGTGGTATGGCTAGTGTGGGAGCAATTAAAAGGTTTCTCTTTTTTCAGAGAAAAATTCTTTTCCAGGGTGTCTTTGTAGGCTTTTCCTCCTCATAAAAGAAATGCTGTGGCTGCAGAACAGAAGACAGGGTCACAGAAAAAAACTATCAGGATATTTTACTTGGGGCTTTGGTTGATGAAATTTTGCTGGATCCAAAACAATAGACTAAATTCTAAAGTCTGAATATAACATGTGGTAGCTAATATAGGACTTTTTTTTTATTAATAATGTTTGCTGGAAACATCTGGGTATGAGATGCCATGATATATTATTCTCAGGACCTGGGGAAATTAGAAATATTCTTAAACATTTTGAACTTTGTTTTTACTTCATATCCTTGATTTAACCAAGGACTAATGACCCTGTTTGATTTCTCCCATGAGACGTTAAGTTCCTAATTCCTGAAATGAATAGCAAATTCTGAGAGATGCTGATTTTAACATGCTGAAATTAAATAGTGGAGTAACAAGACAGGTTTCCATCATAGAACACAGGTGTTCCTTTTGGGTGGATGCTATATTACAGCAGAATAAATAATCATGATGATGGTGATGGTGATGTAATGGGCATAGCCATATATGCTCCTAGAGGAAGTCCTTCTTCTTCTATGGTCTGCTTTCCAAAGTTTGAATTCTCCTTGTTCTGGGTTCTTATTCCTCTCTTCATACCACATTAATGATGAAGTTCATGAATAGCTCATACACCTGACCCATGCCCTTAGTCTTTACTTTAAAAAAAGGTACAGTCAGAAACTGCAAAACTAGAGAGAAACACAGAGAGGGGAGGGGCTACATTCTGTATGTGATTTGCTCAAGGTCACATAAGTAGTTAGTGATAGAACTGGGACTAGAACCTAGTCCAGTGGTCTTTCCACTACACAAGACGACATCTTCATGGCCTTTGGAGCATCTTGTCTTGTTTGGAATCATGTTTTCAGTGAACTGAAAATGGCAATGGAAAAACAGTCTATGTTATATAGTCCCCTATGCTCTTGCAGCAAGTAAAAGTAACTAAAGCAGCCATGGGCAAAGAGGGCACCAGACAATACTTGGATTGAAGTAGGAAATGGGCAGCACAAATAAAAGAGAAATGTTACACAGATCTGTATATCGCATATATTTCTGCAGTGGGGTCTGGTAGCAGGGTTTCAAAATGACTGCTCAGGGACCAGGCAATCATATTAGGCAAGGGTGATAGGGTGGTCTAAAAAAGTAAGAAATGTTTATGTTTCAGATATGAATTCATCTACTTAAAGAATTAAAAAAATTCTTGTACTCTTATGGAATGAGAATGTGCTTGGCAACTGGCAGGATTTTTCAGCTCCTTCTAGAATTTACTCTCCAATTTTTATCGCAATGTGTGGTTATTCCTCGTTGAAGGAGACACCTTCCCATTTGGGTCCCCCAAATTCCTTCCTTGGTTTCAAGCCATCTTTCAAAAAGATTATAGTCATCTCTTGCACTTTCTTAGAGCTTTATGTGGTTCCAGGCCTTTGGAATTAAAATTCAACAATTACTTAGCACTTAAGACCATAGGATAGGATAATAGATATAGTGCTAGAAGGAATCTCCAAAGCTATCTAATTCAACACCCTAATTTTACAGTCAAGGAAACTGAGGTACAGGAAGCTTAAATGACTCGTGTGAGGTCATACATTGAGCATGTGTCAGAGGTAGGATTTGAACCTAGGTAAATTTGACTCCAGAGTTAATGCTTTTGCCACTGTACCCTACTGTCTTCATTATCTATTATTCCTCCCTATTTATTATTAACATGTGACAAGCACTTCACTAGAATACAAAGACAAAAATAACATAGTTCTTGCCCTCAAGGAGTTTACAACTTTCTGGGGATGGGGGAAAAGATGTGAAACATAAAAATGGATAAGTACATCTAAATGAAATTTGAAGAGCTTTAGCTACTGAAATTGGGGTTTGGGGAAGGCTTTGCAATTGAACTGAGACTTGGTTGAAGATAAGGATTCTTAGATTTGGAGGAAGGAAAGGAATGCATTACAGGGACATTCTATGCCAATTCTACCACTTTAGCAAATGCCTATTTCTAAAAGATCTGCCTGACTAAATGATATCAATTGATACTTTGGCAGGCAGGAGGAAGCTTGGAGTATACCAGTGTGGGCTTGTGAGTTCTAGAGTTAGACCTTTTTGTGTTAGGAACTCCTTTGGAAGTGTGGTTAAGATTATCGACCCCTTGTCAGAATGAGATGTTTTAATGCATAAAATAAAATACATAGGAACTGTTTATATTAAAATGCAATTATCAAAAAATATTTTTAAAGCCAGGTTCATAGACCCCAGATTAAAAATCCCTGCACTAGACAAAAGGTTCCTTGACTCCTCAGGACTAAACCTAGAACCCTGAAGAGATGAAATAGATAAGCTCTGTGGAATTGATTACTCAATGAAAGTGGGAGTTGGGATGGGAACTTTAGAGTTTACACATACACATAGTGTGTATTTACCTCTTTCTGTATGTGCTGTTTGTCCTAGGAGCATGGATGACCCTTGAGGGAAAGGACTGTTGTTTTTTTTCCTCTATATTTCTAGTACCTACCTCAATGATGTGGAATAAGTGTGTGCTTAAAAAATGTTTGTTGAAGGAATGAATGAATATTGACAACATGCAGTTGAATCAGCTTGTATCTTGGGGTATGACCAGCTAGAAAATGAGTTGATCTGAGAATAGAACAGGAGAAAGGTAGGAGAATCCATTGCATTTGGAAAACTGTGAATCATTTAAAACAATTCCAAGCTACTCTCTGCCGCAAAAAAATACATCTATTTAGTATTGACAATCTCCCATTGGTGTTCCATGGCTGCGGCTCATGCAGCAACATAATTTCCAAATATTAAAAATTGTGGGTGACCTAGAATGTAATAGAGAGAGATGCACGATTGTTCTAAGTACGCTGCAGCATATTGTTAACAATAAGTTGAGAACAAGATACACAGGAAAAGTATGAATGGAGAAGGAAGTGGTCTGGTCACTTTGTGAGGGTAACACATGGACAGCCCAAGTGACGCACTGATATTTACAGAATATTTTTTAAAATGGGGAAAGCTTTTAGGGCACTAGATAAGATCATCTCTAGAGGGTTTGCAGGAGGCCATAGATAAAAGTCACACAGAGAAGACCCTGAACAAATTGTGATGTATGTGTTATTGGAGAAAATACCCACACTGATAAGCTCACGCATGGATCCACTGAATGTGTGTGTGTGTCTCCTTTTTTTCAGGTGGCAGAGGTAATCTCCGCTGACCTAGCCACAATGCCTCATCCCCTTCCCTCCAGAGCCAGGATTGCTGACAGGGTGCTGCATCCTGCCAGGCCTATATAGAAGTCCTAAATAACCAGGATGCTTGCGACTTGAGCCCCCAAAAGGTTTTAGATTTGGAGCTGGGACTATGCTCTATGGAAACCATGCTAAACTATGAACCTCATCTCTTTCCCTTTCCAGAGTTTCAGGTGGTCATGGAGGGTAGCATGGGGATGGAGATTGCCTCCCGCCCACGGAGGGAATAAGATTACATATTTACAATTATCCCTTTGTAAGTCAATTTTATTTTGTAAAAGCTGTGTTCTGTGACATGGACAAAGTTTGGTAAGAGAGTCAGCAGTGCAGCCTGGAGAGGAGTGGAGTGTGTGACCCTGGGCTTCCCTTACAGGGGTATCAAAATCAAACAGAAATGGGTCCCTGTAGGCAGCATATTGACTCAGAAAACCACAAATTAACACTCACTATCTTGTATTGCATTTTTGTTTAATTTGTTAAACATTTCCCAATTACATTTTAATACGTACTGGCCACACTCTGGAGTTACAACCTCTGCTCTTGACAATTCTCTGTGAGTACAAACTGTGGTGTCGTTGTCGGATCTGCGTTGGTAAAAAAGAGTATCCTCACTCAGGACTTTCCAACTCCAGTGAAAACACAAACCCAAACTTTATCCAATATTTTGTATTTACTTATTTTGCATACATTTATTTGTTTCTATTTTGTCTTCTCTCATAAAATGTCAATTCCTTGAGAGGAGTGACGGTTTCAGTTTGTTATAATATTCCAGGTGCCTAGCATTGTGCCTGCACACATAGCATGTGTTTAGTACGTGAGTGAATGAACTCGTCTAATGTGGCTTTTGGCATTGCTGGAGACAGATCACTTTAATGTGTGTGCTTAATCCATGGGTGAACTGAAATACCACTTCTGTACATATTCACCCATCAGGAAACTGGTGGCCACATACGTGCCCAGAGGCATCCTCTTTGACATACCTATATAGTGTCTGGAAGATATTTTCCATTTATATCTCTTTATCATCTGGGTTAGGTTTCATCATCTCCTTTCTCCATCAGAAGTTAGATTTGAAGAGGACGCACATTTTTTTTCCTCTTGAGGGCAAGAGGGAAAATTTATTTTCATTTGGATTTCTCATTATTTTCTCTCCAAACCCCTTGCTTTTTGTTGACAAAGGAGAAAAAAACAGAGTACTTGTTGGCAGATAGTTCCCTACTATTAGTTACGGAGAATTCCTGACAAGCCAACTCTCTTTTCCAAAGCTGATCAGTGTTTCTACTTGCCCTGTATCTCATAGTGATACACAACTTCCTGGTGTCACTGAGAAGTTAGATGAGTTATCTAGGACCACATTGTGCCATTATATGTCAGAGAGAAGACTTGATCCCAGTTTTTCTGGATTCCAAAGCTGGCCTTGCTATATATTTGTCCTTTGGTATTTAAAAACTCATCACAATCTGTCCCCTTCCCACCTTTCCAGTCTTCTTACACTTATCCACGCACTCTATGATTGAGCTATGTTGGCTTACTTACCATTCCTTGTACATGACACTCCATCTACCATCTCCCTGCCTCTCCGCTGGCTCCCCTATATGCCTAAAAGATTTTTCTCGTCACCTCTCAGAATCCCTGACTTGCCTCAAGATTTAGATCAATTCTGCCTTCCACAAGATGTCTTTCCTATTCCTTCCTTCCCTTTAAAGATCATCTTCTATCTGCTCAACATATATCCTGTATGTACTGATTTATATTTATGCCTTTCCCTTCCTTAGAATGTAAGCTCCCTGAGGGCAGAAACTGCTTTTGCCCTTCTTTGCTCCCCAATGCTTAATCACCTGCCAGGCACAGAGTCAGCATTTGATAAATGCTTGTTGATTGATTAATTGATTGATTGATATGCTGAAGTATATAAAGATATGCATGTATTGTGATTGATTGCTCTTCTCTTAGTGAAATGCATCTCTCCAGACTTCTGCTGTTTCTTTTTGGTGACTGCCTTTTCCTGGAACGAACTGTTCAAACAGTAGATTAGGTCTTTGTTAATAGCTGGCAGACCAGAATGAAGGGAGTCAGTTTATTTTATAGTATGAGTCATTTTCTTACATATTCTAGACTCTTTCTTCTGGAAGAAAGAGTTCATGCTCTCTATTTCTTTGACTACTGACATTTCTCTGCCCTCTCTTTCATTACCAACTCTTTTTTTCTGTCATTTGTAACTGCGATTCCAGAGTGACCTATTAACTTTGGTCTTTTTAATTCTTGCATGTTTTAACCAGTTATATCTTTTATGCAGAAGCCTGTACTTGTCCATGTTTTAAATTTTTCCAGACTGTCCTTTAATTTTGTTAATCTCTTATGTGATCTGCAACTCATTAAAATGTGTTTTTCCCATATTACCTTTTCATGAAGACTCACATTTGGTCAGGGATGATTTTTTTTTTGGAGGTAATCAGGGTACATTAAGTCAGGGACTCTCACTCTTACTTGAGAGTGACTCTGCTGGTCCCTGAACTACATCAAATAAAATGGATTACCAGTTAACAAATATTGACTAAGCATTCACTATGTACCAGGCACTATGCTAGGTACTAAGGATAGAAGTACAAAGAATGAAACAATCCCAACTCACAAGAAGCTTACATTCTGATGGGAGAGACAGTAAGTGGATATATAAATATATACAGCACAAATATGAGTACATAGGGTGTCTGAAAAAATAGCTTTAGGTTATTTAAAGCTTTAAGCTATTAAAGCTACACTACAACTTTCAGAATACCTTCTAACTGCCCTAATAATGAGAAAGTTCTTATAAGTATCATCTTGCCATGTAGGAATGTAAACAGTTTAACCTTATTAAGTCCCTTATCATTTCCCTTTCTTTTTTTCACCTTTTTATTCTTCTCTGGAGTCTTGCATTTGAGAGGCAAATTTTCTATTCAGCTCCAGTCTTTTCATCAAGAATATCTGAAAATCTTTTATTTCATTGAATGTCCATTTCCCCCCTTGAAGGATTATACTCAGTTTTGCTGAGTAGGTGATTCTTGGCTGCAGTCCTAGCTCCTTTGTCCTCCAGAATAAAATGTTCTAAGCCCTCTAATCCTTTAATGCAGAAGTTGCTAAATCCTGTGTTATACTGACTGTGGCTCCATAATGCTTGAATTGTTTCTTTCTGGATGCTTGCAATATTTCCTCCTTGACCTGGGAGCTCTAGAATCTGGCTTTAATAATCCTGGCAGTTTTCATTTTGGGATCTCTTTCAGGTGATCAGTGGATTCTTTCAATTTCTATTTTACCCTCTGGTTCCACAGTATCAGGAGAGTATTACTTGATAATTTCTTGAAAGATGATGTCTAGGCTCCTTTTTTAATCATGGCTTTCAGGTAGTCCAGTAATTTTTGAATTATTTCTCCTGGAACTATTTTCCATGTCAGTTATTTTTCCAGTGAGATATTTCACATCTTCTATTTTTTCATTCTTTTGGTTTTGTTTATTGTTTCTTAATTTCTTATAAAGTCATTAGCTTCCATTTGCCCAATTCTAATTTTTAAGGAACTATTTTCTTCAGTGAGCTTTTGGACTTTCTTTTCCATTTGACCAATTCTACTTTTTAAGGAGGTTTTTTTTCCCCCAGTGAATTTTCGTGCCTCTTTCTCCATTTAGTCAATTCTGCTTTTCAATGCATTCTTTTCCTCATTGGTTTTTTCCTTCTTCTTTTACCATTTGGCCTAGTCTGTTTTGTAAGGTGTTAACTTCTTCAGTATTTTTTTGTGTCTCCTTTACCAAGCTATTGACTCATTTTTCATGATTTTCTTGAATCACTTTCATTTTTCTTCCAAATTTTTCCTCTACCTCTCTTACATGATTTTCAAAATCCTTTTTGAACTCTTCCATGGCCTGAGACCAGCTCATATTTTTCTTGGAGACTTTGGATTTTGGAGTTTTTATCCTTTGTTATCCTCTTCTGAGTATATGTTTTGATCTTCTTTGTTGCCACAGTAACTTTTTATGACCAGATTTTTTTTTCATTGTTTGCTCATTTTTCTAGTCTATTTCTTGACTTTTTTATTTTTAGAGGGGGGAAGGCAGGGCAATTGGGGTTAAGTGACTTGCCCAAGGTCATATGGCTAGTTAAGTGTCTGAGACCAGATTTGAACTCAGGTCCTCCTGACTCTAGGGCCAGTGCTCTATTCACTGAGCCACCTAGATGCCCCTATTTCTTGACTTTTAACCCTTTGTTAGAGTGGGGCTCTATTTCCATGGTGGAGGGTGCACTCTCCCAAGCTTCAGGGGTTTTGTTCGGTTGTTTTTAGAGATATTTCTAGGGATTTGTAAATTTTCAGTTCTTCCAAGGTGGTATGATCTAAGGAGAAGTGTTTACTCCTCTCCTGGCCTGTGCTATTGTCTGTGAGCAACCACAAGTGCTCTTTTCTGCCTTGAAATTGTGACAAGGGTCCCTGCTCCACTGTGGCTATGAGCTCTGGTGTGCTCATGTTCCTCCTTGCCTGGGACTGCCTCCCAGGACCACAACCCAGATCTGAGTATGGGCAAAGCAACAGAGTCCTGCCCACAAGGCCAGCAAAGAGACTCCTGTAATCTTCTGATCAGTTGCTTGACCCTCTTACCATCTGTGGGCTGAGAGCTCCAGAAGCAGCCATGGTCACTGCTGATTCAGTGGCTCCCAAGCCCGTTTCTGGTTTGTTGTGGCTGGGTCTGAGCTGGCATGGCCTGTATTGGGCTGTGCTCCACTCTCACCAGGTGCAACAGATCTTTCCTGCTGACCTTCTATGTTGTCTTTGAGTGGATAAAAATTTCACCCCATCCTTTGTGGGTTCTGCCCTTCTAGCAATTTTTTATGGCATTATTTAAAGGCCTTTGTGGATTTTGTGGAGAGCTCAGGCAAATTGCTGCCTTTTCCTCACCATCCTGGCTCTGCCTCCTCTTTCTGGTAAGAGGCAGTCACTCTCTGCAATAACTATCTTTTTGATGGAATTATAGGGCTTGAATAGAATAGAACAGGATTAGCATGTTGTTGGTGTGTAGTTGGTACGTAATTGGTGTGTTGCTTACTTTCATAGTAAAGGGTTGGCATATTGTTGGCATGTGATTGGTATGTTGCCAGCTTTCATGATAAAGTGTTGGTGTGTGGTGCAATCGGCATATTGTTAACTGTTATGGTAAAGTATTGGTGTGTGATTGGTGTGTAATTGGCACATTGTTAACTGTCATGGTAAAGTGTTGGTATGTGGTTGATGTGTAATTGGTAGGTTGCTGACTTTCACAGCAAAATGTTGGCATGCTGTTGGCATATAATTGTCATGTTGTCATGTTGTAAATGTAGAGCACCATGTGGGGCCTTTCCTTATTATCAGATGTGCCCAAATCAGAGGTCTCAGGACCCTGAACTGAGGGGTATTACTAAAGAAGGTTTACGAAAGCACAGAGAAATGGATTGACCCTGTTCTTATTTATGAGGCTTCTTTTTCATTGTGGGAAGTAGTTTTGAATTGAATATGAAGAATAATAACTAACAACCACCTGGATTATCATATAAAGACATCAGTCTTTTGTGTCATATGAAGAAAAGAGCATGTGATAAATGAGAATCAACTGAACATATTTGGTTTGCCAATTGATTTGTTCATTGTATATATCTATGGGCACAACTGGCAGCCTTTACCTCTCATTCT
Organism: Pseudochirops cupreus; assembly: GCA_028627135.1. Taxonomy (NCBI): domain Eukaryota; kingdom Metazoa; phylum Chordata; class Mammalia; order Diprotodontia; family Pseudocheiridae; genus Pseudochirops; species Pseudochirops cupreus. The sequence goes on from CM053582.1 coordinate 446,394,511, forward strand.
AGTCTACATCAACCTACAACTTCACCCTGCCATTTTCAGGGCCCTAAAAGTAATTGCAAAGTGTTGCCACAGAAATATGAAAGCCAGCTATTTCTGTCTGCTGGTACACCGGAGGCCCACCTAGCCACACAACTGGAAAACAGTTTCTCCCACTTTTACCAAAATCATCTGTATTTTTCTCCAAGGAAAGAAGGTAGTGTAGGGACTTCTCAACCCTTTGAGGCAAGTCTCCTCATATATGTTACCCTGAAAACAATGAAGCCACAGATAACTCTGAACTCGAGTCCTTTTGCAGAAAATAACTTGGACTCTTGCTCTTGCTTTTCTATTGTATTCCTAGCACTTAGTGTAGTTAGTGTACATAGTTAGTGCTTTATAACTGTTTTCAGTTGATTCATTTATTCATTCATTTGGTCCTCTTAGAGAATGAAGGATGAGCAACATCCATTCAGGACTTAGTGGAAGCCCAAGAGGGATTGCCATATCCTTCCAGTTCTTAACACTTTCGGGGTCACAGAGAGAAAAAGATGACCATCTCGCCCTTTAGAATACAAGAAAAGATTCGAGAACTCACATTCTCTGATTATTTCTCAATAAGTGAATCAATCTAAAAGCAAAATTTCAACAGTACCTTGTCATTTTAGCCATCTTTTTTTTTTTAATTCTTCAGTTTCATTTTGATTTTGAAGACTCCCAAATCAATTTATTACTTGGCAAAATCATTTCTCTTGGATAAACATTTTCATTTAGTGTGAACCTATCCTCTTTTAGGAGGAGGATGAAGATGCTCTGACCTGGTTATGAAAGTAGTAGGGGGAGACTTACAACCTCAGAGCCCTTCTTAACTCTGCTTTTCCCATAGCAAGTGAGTTGTCAAATTAATTTTGATTCTATTGTCAAGTTGATTCTACTCTCACATCTGTGGCATCTTCCCCATTCTCTCCACTTACAAAGTTATTACCCTAGTTTGGGCCTGCAGTGCTCTCATGTGGATTACTCTGATAGCCTCCTAACCAGTCTTCTGACCCTTGGTATCTGCTCTCTCCTGTTCACCTTCTATGTAGCAGCGAAATTGATATTCTGAAAATATAGGTCTTGTCTTGTCATTTCTATACTCAAGAAGCTTCAAAGATTCCCTGTCACCTCTAGTATAAAATATTGTTCCAGACTGGGTACATGACCACACTCTCCTTTGTGCAGTGTATATTCTTGATCCATGTTAGTGTTTCTTGTATCAAATGCCACCTACCTGAGAGTCTTTTCTAACCCTAGAGGCATCTGGGTGATTCCATAGTGGCCAGAGGGCTGTGCCTGGAGTGAGGAAGACCTAAGTTCAAATATGGCCTCAGGCACTTATCTGTATGAGTATAGGCAAGTCATTTAACCTCTATTTGCCGCTATTTTCTCCATTGTAAAGTGAGATTAATAATAGTACCTGCCTCTAGGGTTGTTGTGAACATCAAATAAAAAATTTATAAGGTGTTTGGCATATGTGCTTGGCACATGGTGGAAACTTAACAAATGTTTGGTCCCTACCCCTCAAAATCCCTTTGTATGTATTTATGTTGACTTGTCTATGTATGTGTTGTTTCTTCTATGTAAGCTTCTTAAGGGCAGGGACTGCTTCATTTCTTGTACCTAATAAATCCTTTGTCATATTGAATCGAATAGAGATACGGTCTATGTACAGAGATTTTTCTTCTTAGCCTGCTCTGACTGTTCAGTAAGTGGGCTGTCTTTGTACTAGTTGTATAGCTTCCGAGATGCAAGACAGGGCCCCCCTGTAACCCAGGACATAGCTTATGCATCTCCCCAAACATATCTTGCGGCTATTCATAGACCCTGGGACATAGTAGCCAATCATTAAGCAGCCAATTAATAAATGTTTATTGATGGATTCATTATGGAATAGTGGAAAGAGTACTAGGATTTTTAAAGCTAGGAGGACCAAAGAAAGGCTAGGACTATCAACTGTGATGGATGGGACCTTAACAACTGACAACAGAGAGACAGTGGAGATAGTTGCTTTTTCTTTTGCTGCTGTTTTCTCTGCCAAGGAGAGTGTCTATTGAACTGGAAATGACATACAAAAATGAATAATTGGAAAATGATGCCCAAGATAAGGTGGTAGTAAGTGAGTCCCTAGTTGACCCCTGATGAAATCAAGTCAACTAGCACAGGGGAAAGGGCATTGGACAAGGAGGCAGAAGACCTGACTTTGAATTGTCTTTGTCCCTTGCTATTTGACTACTGGGCCTCTGTTGCTCATCTGTAAAATGAACCAGAGTTTATCTGTAAAGCTGAACTAGAGGGTGATATCCTTTCTACCTCTAAATCTATAAGCATAAGAAATCAAATGTATTTATTTAAAACAAAGGTCCACAAATTTGGAGCTTTAAGAGACTGGAAAGACCATCTAGTCCAACCCCATAATTTTGCATAGCAGACGCTTTATTTGTAACTTCAAGTTAAGTGACTCACCCAAAGTCACAGAATATTAAGGGAGTAGAGCCAGTGTCTTTAACTCTAGAGCCAATGCCCTTCTTAACAACAATTCAGATAAAAATTCTAGTAACCCTAATGAATATGAGCATTAATAAATGAGTAGAAAGTCTCACATAGGCAACATTAAATGCAGCTCTATTATTTCCATTTTTAAACAATCATTTTGGTTCCAAAACTGTAATTTTATCAGTGTGGAAAACACCTGTAGTGGAAATTCCCTCCACACATGTAGACTGGTAACTCATTTTATTTAATAATAATGATGATGATAGCTAGCATTAGTACTTTAAGGTTTAAAAAATGCTTTATAAACTAAAATTATATTTATATATTTGTAATTGTATATTATATGTTATCATCTATATCAGATATATTTAGAACTATCAAGCTATAATGTGAGATGTGCAAATTTAGAGAATCCACCCCAAATGTTCATATGGACTATTTGTACCCGGCCTGTGGTAGAGCATTCTGAGCTTCTATTGGACTGATCAGCCACAGCTAGATGCACTGTAACTTTACTCTAACATAGTGATGTCATTTTGGTACTCTTTGAGACTGAAGGACAACAATCAACCAACAGCTTCATAAGCTGTAATTTTTACAGATAATATACATTATCATAATTGACCCATATGACAACCAAGTGAGGTGTGTACTATTATTATCCCCATTTTACAGGTAAGAAAACTGAGCCTAAAAGAGCCAAAGTGATTTTTCCAGACTCACATAGCTTGCAATCCTGTCTGAGGCAGGATTGGAACTCAGGTCTTCTTGACTCCAAGTCCAGTATGCTATTCACCACACAGCCTATCTGCCTGTTTTAGAGATTTGTACAAGGTCACTGAGAAGTTAAGTGACCGGCACTTGATCACACAGCTAGTAAATGTCAGAGATAGACTGGAACCCAGTCCTTATGACTCAGAAGCTGGCCTTCTATACTTTAGGCCATATTGGATCTATCATAGAAGTTTTGAATAACACAATGTTTAAATAATGTAAGAGAGAAAGAGAGAATACTGGCTCATAGGGAACCTTGGTTCGGACCCCGGCCATGTTGCCTTGGGTAACTCACCTAACCTTGGACTCCAAGATCTTTTTTGTAAAATAAGGGGGTTGGACCAAGGTCTCTTTAAGCCTGCAATCTCTGATCCTATGAATTGGCACAGAGTGTTTTGAGCTACCCCAATCAAAGTTTGCTGGAAAGGTCCTTTGCTTTTTTTTTTTTTAATGTTTGAAGCTCTATCAGTCACTGCAGATTAATAGCTTCCATTTGGTGAAGAAATGTCTGTGGATCACTGCTTCATCAGAAGAACCACAGGTGTTGCTGTCCACATTCTGTTTACAACCTCAGGGGTTAGTGAAAATGAAACCAAACTAAGAAAACAGAGATCACTGACCAGAATGAGACCTGCCAACATTCCCTTCTTTAATCTCCTAACCAAACAATCAGACACATGACAGGACAATTATGAGCTTGAGGTTACCTTGCCTGCCTTGAATTCCAATTTGGAGCAAGCAATTGCATGCGTGTGTGTGTGTGTGTGTGTGTGTGTGTGTGTGTGTGTGCATGCCTATATGAAGCTTTGTCTTTGTGTGCATGTCCATGTCTGGTGCACGCAGGTCTCAATGCATGTGTTGTATCTGTGGAGGTGGGGAGAAGACAAAAGCTCTCTATTTGCTCCTCCTATTTTCATCCTACATATTAAATAAACCTCAGAATCTACCTCATTCTGGAGGATGCTGGTTTGGAAGAATGCAGATTAATAAGCCTCCTTGCTTAAAAAATGAGCTTTGATATTTGTGAGAATCATAGAGTAAAAAAAAAAATCGATGGGCTATCGACCTCTGGGGATGATCACATTCATTCTGCCCTCTGTGGCTGGTGAAGTCCATGCTGCTGTTACAGAGACAGGCTGGCAGCAGAGAGCCTCCGATGGGCTCTCAGCTCCACATCAATCCCAAACTCACCGTTGTAATGCAGATACAGATTGCCACCAGTCAATAGCGGACTACTTGAACTGTGAAGTACTTGTTCCACGCTGTATTGGCAGGCCTGGTGGTTACAGTATTTTGGAATCTCAAAGCTTGGCTATGTGCACAGTGCTGCTGAGGCTTGTGTGGAGGGATGGCTGAGCTGGTGCTATTTAGAACAACAAGAAGATGAATAATCTTCAGGGTCTAAGGTGCAGACTGTTTTTTTCCTTTTAAGATGCAGCTCTCATCTGAGTGGTGTGTAGAATCATGGAAAGTTAGAGCTGTATGGGATCTTAGAGGTCATAGGAACGTAGATCTAAAGCTAGAAAGGAATACAGATGGTATCTGGCCCAATCCTGCCATTTTACAGATGAGGAAACCGAGGGCGTGCTTTTGAATCCTGTCATAGATGTTGTTGTTGTTGTTCAGTAGTACCAGTAGTGTCTGATTCTTCCTGACTCCAATGGGGGTTTTCCTGGCAAAGATACTGGAGTGGTTTGCCATTTCCTTCTCCAGCTCATTTTACAGATGAGGCAACTGAGGCAAGCAGGGTTAAGTGACTTGCCCAGGGTCTCACAGCTAGTAAGTGCCTGAGGCTGGTTTTGAAAGCAGGTCTCCCTCACTCCACTGGGCTCCATCCATTGGGCCACCTAGTGCATTGACACTTATGACTTATTTGACCTAGGGCATCATGAAATCTCTCTGGGTGTTAATTTGCTCATCTGTAAAATAAAACTAGATTATCTCTGTGGCCCTTTCCAATTCTAATTCTATGATCCTATGACCAAGTAACTTGCCAAAGGCCATATAACTAGGAAGTGGTGGGAAGTGGCATAGAGCCCTCTATGCTTTTTACTACACTACATTTTGTGTAAAAGGAACATGCCTTGTTTTCACTTATGACTGAATAGCAATCTACTTACATGACTCCAAATACATGGAAGAATCACTGAATCTTATTGAATCAAGATTAAGTATTTTACACTCTATGTAAGAGGCAGCATGGTGCTGAGTGATAGGGCTCTGGCCTTAGAATTAGGAAGGCCTGGGTTCAGCCTCACCTCAGACACTAGTTCTATGTCTCTTGGCAAGTCACTTAACCTCTCCGGGCCTCAATTTCCTCATCTGGAAACTGGACTTAATGTTCCTTCTACTTCCAACTCTATGATATAGGGCAAAAAACCTTTTCATCAATAGTAGAAGAATATTATGAAGAAAATTATGAAGTAGCAGAGTTCTTCCTCCCCTTGGGATATTGGGCAAGTCGTGTGACCTTTCTGGGTCTCTGTTTCTCATCTATAAAATAAAGAATTTGCACTAGATATTCTGTAAGGCTGTGATTCTATGATGGGATCCTATCCTGTTTACTTAATAGCAGAGTGGAGCTCTGTAAAGCTGCTGGACCAATACTCTCTTTATAGGCACATGGTGTCTCATTAGATTTTTACTGATGTCGTTGTTATATTTGGCTGAGTACTTGTTTTGACACCTCATATATTTGAATCTCTCCAATAAGCTGCCATAACAGAGTCCTAGTCTCTTGACCCTTGTTGCATTAAAAAATAATTTTTAAGTTCCTTAATCCTCTCATATTGTTTGCTTTCCTTAAAAAATATTTATAGCTTAGATTTTTACATGTCCTTCATTTCCAAATATATCTCTCCCCCATTTCCTACCCAGGGAGCCATCCCTTGTAAGAAAGAATCAAACAAATCAGTTCGGCAAATCCAACAAAAACATCAACTGAGGCCGAAAGAATATGGAATGTTCTCTACCCATATGTCCTGACCTCTGGAAAAAGATTAGGGAGGAAAGTACAAAATTTTCTCAATTGGTTTTCTGAGCAAAGTTTTTTTGACCCTTATAAATGTAGCTGTCCACTTACTTCCTCTAGTTCAGTGGTTCTCAACCTGTGGGTCGCGACCCCTTTGGGGTCGAATGACCCTTTCACAGGGGTCACAGGGGTCGCCTAGGACCACTGACAAACACGTATTTCCGATGGTCTTAGGAACTGAGACACCGCTCCTCTATCTGTCTCCAGGCAGGTCCGCCCACATGCAGATACGCCCACATACCAGTATGAAAGGGTCCCGGCATTAGGAAGGTTGAGAACCACAGCTTTAGTTTGTCACAAAAACCTGCCACAGTTTTTTCTAGATTCATATGTTCATGACGTAACTGTGCTCAGGCCTAATACTGAAAAGAAGATTTTGCACCTTTCAGCTTCAATAGAACTGTTGCGGGGTTGGGAATAGCCATCGCTCTTCCACTCAATCCCAGCTCCCAGTTATCCGTGTGTCATAGACCCTGTGGCCAACTTTAAACCACAGACCAGCTTTCTCATGCAGCTCCCCTACAGTACATTTGCAACTGCTTCTTCCTAGTTAAGTCATTCAGTTCAATTCAATACACATAACTATATGTCAAGCAGTTAGGTGGTGCAGCGGATAGAGTGCCAGCCCTGGAGGTAGGAGGACCCAAGTTCAAATCTAGCCTCAGACACTCACTAGCTGTGTGACTTTGTGTGAAAATGACTGAACAACAAAAACAACAGATCTGATAAGACCGGACTTCAAATCCTGCTTCAGACTTACTAGCTGTGCCATCCTGGGCAAATCACCTGTTAAAAATATAGACATAATATTGGTGTCTGTAGAGGTTAATAATAGATATATAACTATAAGTAAATAAAAAATATTTTTATGCCAAGGATAACTAGGCACTAGGATTATAGAACTGGAAGGGATTTTAGAGGTTATGTAGCCCCACCTCTTTATTTTACAGATGAGGAAAATATCTACGTACAAGATATGTCTATATTATCTATTTCTGTATCTAAATCTGTCAATGTGAATATGAATATATACATATATGTGTATGTGCATATATGCATACAAATACATACATACATAGATACATACATATATGTATATGTCTATGTTAATATCTATATCTATCTCTGTTTTTTGTTGTTTTTGAGTTGTTTCAGTCATATCCAATTCTTATAAACCCTATTTTGGGGTTTTCTTGTCAAAGATACTGGGGTGGGGCTGGGGGGGCGCTAGGTGGTGCAGTGAATAGAGCACCGGCCCTGCAGTCAGAAGGACCTGAGTTCAACTCTGGCCTCAGACACACAAAAACTAGCCGTGTGACCTTGGGCAAATCATTTAACCCCAATTGCCCTCCAAAAAGCAAAAAAAAAAAAAAAGATACTAGGGGGTTTTAGCCTTTCCCTCTCCAGCTTATTTTACAGATGAGGAACTGAGGCAAACAGGGTTAAGTGACTTGTCCAGGATTACAAAGCTAGTAAGTGTCTGAGGTGGGATTTGAACTCAAGAAGATGAGTCTTTTTGACCCCAACCCCAGTGCTCTATCCACTGTGCCACCTAGCTTCCCTATCTATCTCTCTCTCTTTATCCAAAATGTAAGTGGAAAGCAAGGCACTTGCCTAAAGTTGTACAAGTATTAAATGAGACAGCCAATACTTGAATTCAGGTTCCAATGGGTTCAATATCTAACACAGTACCTAGCACATAGTAAGTAATGAATCCTTGTTGATTTGACTCAGCAACAAGCATTTAGAATGACTACTATATGTCTGGAATTTGTGCTAGGCTCTAGAGATGCAAAGACAAAAATGAAACAGTCCTTGATCCAGGGAAACTTATATTCTATTGGGGAAGACAATATCTAAGAGTGGTGACCATAAAATCTGGAAAATCATAAATGAGGAGCTACTGTATTTTTCTTCCGTATATGATCTTATGAAATTAAACCATTTTAGGACTCATTCTGGGGCCAGGTTTGTGGAAGGCAAGCACATGTCAATGCAGTGGGTTATTTGCCTCAGAACATCTTTGCTCACTTTATTTGGGTTTGTAATGAAGTAGAGTGAGAGAACAGACCCCTTGGCTGGCATGGGTCTGCTCAACTCAGTGAACAGCTGGTTAACCCTTTGACAGGGAGGCTCCAGAAAAAGACATCTTCAACTCAGTCACTTTAAAATGAAACACAAGGATATTCTTGGAGTGTGAGGAGAGTAGGAATACAGGAAGGAAACAAAAAGCCCAATAACAGAAAGAAAACATAGAAGTTGAATCAGAAAAGGGCAGTAAGAGTTAAAAACTGGCCTGATTAACTTTGGCAATGCTTTCTGGAGGGCTCCAACCCCCACCCTCCTCTTTGCCCTGCCATCTACTTTAGCCTTTTTTAAGGTTCAACTGTTTTCATAAAATTCCCCCTTTTCTTCTTCTTTTCCATTTGCCATCCTTTAAAAAATTTCTCTAATAAAAGATTCATACAGTCAGAGCTGGGCATGCCCAGTAACCCCAGTCAAGGCTTGTTTTTAAGGGGGAAGTTAGAGCAATATCTCTCCATGGTGTTTCCATTGTTTACATAAGAGTAATTCACCAGGTCAGCAAATGAACCAGCTGGAAATCTTCCCTCTTCTAACAGAAGAGATCAGTTCAAACTGAACATTTCCCTGGAACAGGGAACTGGCTTTGCTGTGAAGACAGAATCCTCTGTTCCCATAGGCCCTGACCAGTTCATCTCTCTGGTTCTTGCCTGGACACTAACAAACCATCTAAGAAAAAAAGCTAGAAATGTAAATGTACATATGCTCAATTGACTTAAACTGTCTGTTAACAGATAGTTTCCTTAAAAAAATTATATGTGTCCCCCACATGAAATCTGGGCATATTTTGATGCACCAAATACAAGGCTAAAAATGCTAAACTTGAACCCAACTTTCTTTATGTGTCTGGTTCCCTCAAATAGCAATCGTAACCAACATTTATATAGTACATCAAGGTCAACAAGGCACTTTATGAAGCATTATCTCATTTTAGGTATAATTATTATCCCTGTTTTATGAATAGTGAACTTTAGGCTTAGAGATTCTAAGTGACTCACTCAGGGTCACACGACTAGTAAGTATCCAAGTTAAGATTTAAACACAAAGCTAGCATTTTATCCACTATACCATGTATGCTGCTTCTCAGTATTCAGGTAGTTCTCCCTACCAAAAAAACACTATCACCAATAACACACAAGTTAAATCATTAAATAACTCGCAGAACTTTAATATAAAACTCTTTAGAGGAGGAGGAAGAGGAGGACACGTTTATGCTGCCCAGTCGTGAATGGTGGGAAAATCTTATCAAGTTAAATTATCTTTTGAAAATCTAGCCTTAGCAGCAAACGATCTGGAGAATTTTGGATTATGTAGTTAAGAAGTTAAAATATAATTGAGGGCTACAAGAAACTGGAAATCCTTTGGAATATAAGCCTAGTATTAAATAACTGTGACAGGTACTTGTGATGTGGTAAGAAGAGAGTAACATTTGGAGTCAGAAAATCTGGTATTCAATCCTTGCTTTGCTGTTTACTAACTATGTGATACTTGTTGTTCAGTTGCTTCAGTCACGTCTGACTCTTCATGACCCAATTTGGGGTTTTCTTGGCAAAGATACTGGAGGGGTTTGCCATTTCCTTCTTCAGCTCATTTTACAGATGAGGAAACTGAGGTGAACAGGGTGAAGTGACTTGCCCAGGGTCATACAGCTAGTAAGTGTCTGATGCTGGATTTGAGCACAAGAAGATAACTTTATTCACTCTATCCACTGTGCCACCTAGCTGCCCTGTGTGACATCAGGCTGGTCCTCTCATCTCTGTGACAGATAAACACAACAGTTGGGACTAGAGTACATCTTCTGACTCCAGGATATTATTCTTTCCTCTTTGTTACAGTTTTTCACCCACTCTCTCAGTTGAAAAAATGGTGTGAGAATAGTGAAGCTTTCACAACCTCCTGGAAAGTTCTTTGCCAAAATTACTTACTGAATCAGAGTCTGAAGCAGGATTCTGCTCAGCTGTTTTCTTGTAGTAAATAAAATAGGCATATTCATTATATTTTTCAGTGTCTTCTGTTTTGAGTTCAAGAAACTGACTCTACAAGTATAAGATGGGAAAGGCATGGTCAGATAACAGTGTGTCTAAAGAAGGGCTGGTGGGTTTAGTGGACCACAAGCTCAACATGAGTCAAAAGTGCCATAGAACAACTGAAAAAAGAATTAATTTGACTTTGGACTGCACTGAGAGATAAAAAAACTTCTAAGAATTAAGCATATGATACTCCTGTTGTACACTGTGTGATGGTCAGAATACATCCAAAGCACTGTGTTAATTTCTGAGCACCACATTTTAGGGAAGATACTGATATACTGGAGAGTAAATGTCCCAATTGAATGGCTTTGAGTCTGTGCCATGTGAGGATCACTGGAAAGGAGTGGGAATACTTATTTAACCTGGGGAAGAAAATGTTCAGGAAAGACATAATAGCTGTCTTTGAACACTGGAAAGGCTGTCACATAGAAGAGAGGTTGTTAGACTCCATAGGGGTAGGGAAAATGAGCAGCAGTTGTAAAGAGGCAACTGTAAGCTTGATGTGAGGGAAAATGGAATAAGCTGCTTGGAGAGTCAGTGGATTCCCTCTCCTTGAAGGTCTTAAAACACAGGATAGATGATCACTAGGGTAATGTGATGGAACGGAAATTCTTCAGGTATGGACATTGAGACCCATTTCCAAGTTCGAAAATTTTTCATTCTGATGTAATACTAATAATAATGATAATAAAATAATAAATACGTGTATGCTTATTTCTCAGGGTTGTTATGAGGGTCACATGTCCTTTGAGAGTATTTTGAATACCATATGGTGTATTAGAAAAGTCAGCTGTTATAAGAAAGAAGAGGAGAACTTGACAATGAACGTGTTTTGAACAATTTTATGAATAGGTAGAAATAACCCATACTGAACCTGGGCAAAATTTCTCTGAACTTTGGCTTGTCTATTTGTAAATAGGCAGAAAAGAACTGGTTAGGATGAATCAGCTTCTATAAGCATTTTTTTAAGGCCTCACACAGAGTTTGTACATATAGTAGGTAAAAGGTAGAATGTAAGCTCCTTGAGGGCAAGATTATTTTTATTTTTGTTTTTATACTACAAGACCTAACCAGAGTGACTAGCAGGTGGTAAGTGCTTAATAAATACTTATTGAATTGGATCTTATCCTGTCAGCCAACATTAAGATAGAAATGGCTGTTTTTAATTTTGAAAATGTTTTCAAAATGTTATTAAAAGTTATATACTTTGGTGTTCGGTACTTTTGCCTTTTGGGGATATTCTGATGACCTTGCTTTGACAAACTGAATTGGCTCTTGATTTTCTTTTAAGTGGCTGAGGAGTGGGTTAAATTCAGATAAACTCTAAGTCAGAATGCTTTCTTCCACATGAGTTGAATTTGCTGTTCTCTGTAGAATTTGGAATTTTCAGTTATGATTAATCATAGATTTTTTTAGCATAGTGACAGGCCTCGGAATCATTCTATACATTTTTGTTAAATTGAATCAAATATGGTAAATTTAGTTCACTTAGAACTTTTATCTTAAGTCCTTCTGACAATGAAGGGGAAATTCCCTTTGGTAATCTAGCAGTCAACCAAAAGAGATATACTAGTTAAGAAGCTATGCCATTAGTCCAGGTCAAGGAATGGTGCTGAAAGCATCAACTAGGATTGTGGTCCAGTAAGTGGAAGAGGGGGAAGTGGCTACATTCTTAGGTTGCTTTGGAAAGAGAATCAACAGGACTTGGCCATCAATTGGATGCAGAATATGTAAGAGGAGATGGCACCCAAGATTTAGGGCTGAGGTTATTGTAAGGATAGTGGTACTATTAAAAAAAATTAGGAAAGCTAGAGGGGGAGGAAAATTTTGGGGGGAAATAAATACAATTTTGGATATGTCACATTTAAAGTGGAGACATTCAGCAGATGTCCAGCAGGCAGTTAATTAGAGATTTAGGACTGATAGAGGGAGATTTTTGAGGCTAGATATGTAGACTGGGAAGTCATCTGCATGGGGTGATAATTAAAGCCATGAGAATGAATGAGATTGCCAAGGAAAAAATATGGAAAGAAACTTGAGGATGTATAGAAGATTGGGGGATGCCACCACTTAGTATGGTTGGAAGAGGACTCTTCATTCAGCTCACAATCTGTAATGATTGTGTCCATGTTAAGCTTTTGATCTAATCAAGTTGGCTGTAATATAAACCACTCTGAATTCCTGTTTAGAGGCTTGTGGATCATTTAACTTTCTTGACCATTTTAAAGTGTCCTGTTTCTCTGCAATGCCATCTGTCTGGATTACTATTTAGGTTTTTGCATGATAACCTGAAGGAATTAAATTACTTTATTTATGTTTTATATTCTTTTAAAATTGGGGTATGTGCTGCTTTCCCACAAGAGAAACTGAAATAGTTACTAAAATATATTAAAAAAAACAAACACCAAATAAACAAGTTCATGATCCAGGTTACATACCCACACCTTAGGTCAAGAGCATTCCTACCGGTTCTTGCCTTTCCTCTCAGGAAACCTCTGAAATGTCCAGGGTCATACAGTTAGTATGTGTCAGAGATAGGACTTGACCCAGTGCTAATTTTCCATTGGCCCTTCCCATTTTTTTCAGGGGAAGAGGCAGGGGTAATCCCTTACGGATGCCTACATTTACATCATAATTACTTTTTAAAATCATTATTTGCCCGAGTTCTTGGCCTGAGTGCCTATCCAGTACACTATTCTATTACCATACTATATGAGTCACCAATCTAAGAGCAAAAATACTTAAGAAATAAAATTACGTAAATTATTTAAGGAAGACAATATAATACAATAGAAAGAGCACTGGTTCTGGAGTAAGAGGATCTGGTTTGAAATTTCACCTATGCTGCCTACTATCTGTGTCCCTAGACAAGTCTCTTAGCCTCACTGGGTCTCAGTTTCCTCATTTGTAAAATGAAAATGCTGGACTAAAAGACCTTTTCTGTCTTTATATCTATGACCCTAGACCTATGACCCTAAATGATAAAGATGAATCAAGCCATGGAATCATCTTCTACCACCATTCAGAAATGGCCATAAATTCCTACACTGTCTCCCCGCAGATGACATGATATAAACTTCTGGAAGAAAACTTAAAAGGGGATGAGGAGACTCATCATGTGGGTGTCTGAGCTGAGTAATTTGTCAGTTACTTCCATGTCTCTTCTCAGCATGCTCTCAGTGGTAGGGATGGAGTTCTGCTAACCTCTCAGGGCAGCCTGGAATCTGCTAAAGCATCTAGTCTTGGTCCTTAGGATCATTAGGGTTCTATTGAGATCAAATGATCAAATGGGACAATATCAGAAAGAGCTTAATACAGTGTGTTGTGCATGGCAGGAGTTTAAAAAATTCTTATTCCTTTACCCTCTCACCCTCAGCTAGGATTCGTGGATTTGGGGACACCATGACAGTACCATTCTTACACGCTCCCCCTTTCTTTCTCCCTCTAACCATAGCATGTAAATTGTCTTTTCTGTCTCTACTACCAACATATCAAGAACAGCAAGACTATCATTTCCAGACCAACTCTCTTTTATATGCTTCTTTTCCAAAATGCTCCACCCTCTCTTTTTTCTTTGTCCACATTTGTGCTGACTGTTGTAATCCCAAGCATAAATCTTCCAGGATTCTGGGATCCTATCATTGTGGGTACTTGGAACTGTGCTGCAAAGGCTCTATTATTTAATTGGTATTCAATAAAATATTTTGTTTTGAATTAAACATGGTCCACCTTTCAGTTTTGTGGCTTCTACAGTGGAATATATAGGTACGATGTTGATCCCAGGAGTTAAATTGATTTTTTTTCCCCCCTCAGTAACATCCTGTGGTGGATGGTAGTTATGGTATTGACTTGTGAACCTGCTTGAAAGGTCGAAATCCTAGACTGACTCATATTTATAACTTATGTTTGATAGTCATTTACTCATATTTTGGACTTCTCTTTTCTGTTTTTATTCATCTTTCCCAGGAATTAGCCCATACTTCAAGGTTTTCCTTTTTTGCCTAAGTTTCTGTTGTCCAGCAATAAACCTGTCTCAATCCATGTGTTTTTTTCCTCCCAATAAGTGAATGGATATTTATCTATATATGTGTGTGTGTGTGTGTGTGTATACATACATTTACATCTACATCATAATTACTTTTTAAAATTATTATTTGCCTGAGCTCTTGGCCTGAGTGCCTATCCAGTACACTATTCTATTCCCATACCCCCTCTGCCTCAGAGAGCCCTGGGTCATTCAACTCAAGATGTCACCCTACACTAAATACTTAATAAGTAGTACATTCTCATTTCTTAACACTGGGCTTGCCACATCCAAAGTCATTGAGAATCTGGTGTCGAGAGCTTTGTGTGATTAAATGGGCCAGGTGTTGGTTGTCACCTCTTATTTCAACATACTTTTTTTCTTCTATAATCGTCAATATCATTCATATAACCCAGGGACTGGCAAACTACTGCCTGCCATTTCTTAGCTCGGTACAAAAACAAGGAGTGGGCCATATAAAAACAGGGGTTGAATTTGGCTAGTAAGTTCTTGCTGACCCTTGAAACCATATCCTATAGCTCTTAATTAAAATGTAATTCCAAAATGGATTGTCACTATATAATATTAGATACCTCTTCAATATTTTCCAGATCAGCAGGATAATAGGATCATAGTTTTTTGAGATGTATATAGCTGATTCTGGTTACTATTAATATACTGTTTGATTCTCTTTTATCATTCAGGTTCATAGATCTAGAGCTAAAGGTATATCAGAAGCATTTTAGTCTAACCTCTTCATTTTACAGATGAGGAAACTGAGGTCTGGGGAGGTTGTAACCTCTCCATGGACACACAGGTAACTCTAATACCTGGGTTCTGGTCAAAACTTTGCCATTTATGTGGCCTTGGCTCTATTAATTGAATTCAAAGCATCTCAGTTTTCTTTATCTGTGAGGAAGATGAGTGGTAGGGAGTGTGGTATAATGGCTTGTGTCCTGAGCTCAGAATTAAGCAGACCTAGGCTCAATCCCATGTCAGACACTCACACTTACCCTAGGCAAATGAATTAATCTCTCAGCTTCAGTTTCAGATGTCTTTTTCTAAGGTCTTTTCTAGCCATAAGTCTTTGACCCTTTGATCTGACTTGGGTCATGAGATTGTTGGTTCTCATCATCATGGTGTTATTAATTCGATTTAATTTGATAAATGTTTATTAAGTACCTGCTATGTGCCTGGCACTGTGTTAAACTATGTGCCCTTAGGCAAGTCACTAAAACTTTCTGGATCTCAGTTTCTCCATCTATGGAATGAAGCGGGGTTGGAGTACACGAAAGATCCCTTCCAGCTCTAACATTCTATGCAATCTTATAACAATCCCCATTTGGAATTTTTAAAATCCTCATAAACCTTTCCTGCCTACTGTGTTTACAGGGGCCCCCAATCTGTAGATTTTCATTACTCCTTGTAAGGTTCAAAAAAATTTATTATTAGTTTTTCACAAAACAGAAGGAAGGAGAGAAAATTGTTATCATCCCAGTGGGCATTTCTGGGTTGCAGAATGGAAGTTTGACTAGAGATGTGAGCTCCTTGGGATTTTGAAATAGTTTTTACTACTTATCTGAACTGCCTCCTATCACAAAAGATAACCTTTCCCACTGATCTAATAACACTTGTTCAATTCAATTATGTAAACACTTGGTGCTTTTGAGTTTCTGTGGTATTATTGAAAAAATGCCCTTTAGTATATTAAGGATGAATATTTCCTCACAGTCCATTCAGTATGTATCATTTTATGAAGGGAAAATACAGTAAATGAAGCTTTTTTTTTTCTCAGCTGAATGCCAGTACCTGTTTTCTGACCTATCAGAGGCCCTGTACTTGGGAAAGAATCAGTCAAGAAAGACTCAGAAGATCCTCTGGGACATCTTCTGCCTCCTGAGTCATCAAAGAATCTTAGAATTTGAGGGTACTGTTTCTGGGATAGTGGGATACTTCATAGCACTTGGCAAGTACTTTATCAAGTTTTGCCAATGTTAATGAGTTAATCAGTCCCTTTTGACATTCCCTTCATAGTGAAATATGTTGTTCCCTCAATGTGGAAATACCACATTTATTTTTCCTTGGTTTATATTTGATTTGGTTATATTTTCTTCCACTAAAGTTCCATATTCCATAGCCTGCTGTGGCTACTTTTGGCTTCTTAGTTCATACCTATGTGCCTCCAATATATGTTAGTTCTCCATGAGGCATCTCTCTAAAGCCCAAGTGGCTGCACAAGGATGTATGGTGCCATGCATGAGGAATCAGGAAAGGTTTCATGCAGAAGGTAGCACTGGAGCTGAGTCTTGAAGTACATTAGGGTTTCTGAGAGTTGGACATGAGGAGGAAGTTCATTCTAGGTATGGGAGACTCCGAGTATAAAAGTGTGGCAATGGTAGATGGAGAGTGATGTATGAAGACTAGAGAGAGAGAGCTAATTAAACAGAGTTAAACAAATGCATTCGTTTTTGGTCCAAGAGTTGATAGGGAACCTTTATAGTTTATTGTGCTGAGGAGTGACATGGTAAGACTTGTCCTTTAGAAGGATCTTTTTGGCACTGATGTATAGGATGTGTGGTAGTAGGGAAACACCTGAAGCAGGTAAACCAGTTAATAGGCTATTTCTATAGTCCAAGACAGAGATGATGAGGGCCTGAGTAAGAGTAGGGGCCATGTAAATGGAGAAAAATGTGAGAGATGTTATAGAGGTAGAAATGACAGTTTTGATAACTTATAAGATATGTAGGTTGAGTGAGAATAAGGAGTCAAGGATGAAACTGAGGTTATGAACCTGGGTTACTGGATGTATGTTAATGCTCTCAATCAAAATAGGGAAGTATGGAAAACAAATGGATTTTAGATGGAAGATATTAAGTTCTGTTTTGGATATGAGATGCCTACAGGACAACCAATTTGAAATGTCTGGTAGATAGCTCTTAATGTCAGACTGAAGTTCAGAAGACAGACTAGGATTAGACATATGGATTTGGAAATCATTAGAAGATGCATGATAATTAAACCTATGGGGAAGACCCAATAGCAATAAAAAGAGCCCAGGACGGAATCCTGGGGCACACAAGAATTGGGGGTGTGATATGGATGAGAATGTAGCAAAGGAATCTGAAGAGGAATAGTCAAAAAGGTAGGAGAGGAACCAAGAGTTAGAAGTGTTGTGAAAACCTAGAAAGAAGAGAGTGTTCAGTTATGGTTTGTTCAATAGTGTCAGTGTTACAGAAAGATCATAAGACTGAGAATAGAGAAAAAGGTCCTATAGCATTATTGAATATTTTCACTACTCATGGACATACCTTAGGGATATCCTGTTCACCCTGCAGCACTAAGCTATTTCTCTAAACCCTTTGCTCATTTCAGATCTGTTCCTATCTCTGTGTAATTTCTAATCTATTACATGTATTATTGATGCTTTTGAATTATTTACATACTACATAAAACAATACTTTGAAGTGAGCAAATGAAGTTTATTGAGAAAAAAAGAAACTTTTATTTAAAGAAACCAGGTTAAGATCATACACTATGACCAGGTAAGATTTATACCAGGAATGCAAGACTGGCTCAGTATTAGAGAATTATGAGCATAACTGACTATATCAACAATAAAAACAACAAAAATCATATGATTTGTCTCAATAGATGCAGAAACAACTTTTGACAAAATACAATAGTCATTCCTATTAAAACACTAGAAAGAACAAGAATAAATGGAGCGTTTCTTAAAATGAGAAGTAGTATCTGTCTAAAACAAAGAGCATGCATTTTTTTTTAATGGAGATAAACTAGAAACCTTCCCAGTAAGATCAGGGTGAAGCAAGGATGTCCAAAATTATTCAATACTGTACTAGAAATGCTAGTTTTGGCGGTATAAAAATATACATATACATACATACATACATACACTATACATATATGCATACATAAATTGAAGGAATAAGAATAGGCAAAGAGGGGAAAATCTACCACTCTTTGTAGAAGATCTGCTTGTATACTTATAGAACCCAGGAGAAATAACTAAAAACTTAGTTGAAACATGTAGCAATTTTAGCAGAGTTGCAGGATATTAAAATAAACCCACATAAATTGCCAGCATTTTTATATACAACCAACAAAACTCACTAGGAAAAGATAAAAAAAAGAAATTCCATCTAAAATAACTGTAGACAGCAGGAGTTTACCTACCAAGAAAAACCAAGGAACCATATGAACACAATTATAAAACACTTTTCACATAAAGACAGATCAAAACAGCTGGAGATATATTAATTGGTCAAGGGTAGGCTGAGCCAATACTTTTAAAATGACATCTCTACCTAAATTGATATACTTATTCAGTGCCATACCAATCAAAATATCAAAGAGTTATTTTACAGAGCTAGAAAAATAAGGTCAAGAATCTCAAGGGAATCATGGGAAAAAATGTGTAGGAAGATGGCCTAGTAGTATCAAACTTCAAATTCTTTTACAAAATAGACATTATCAGAATAATTTGGTACTGCCAAAGAACAGAGTGGTATATCAGTGGAATAGATTAGATACACAAAACATAGTAGTACATTACTAAGGTAATCTAAGTGCTTGATAAACCCAAAGATCATCAAGAACTCATTATTTGTCAAAAATTGCTGGGAAAACTGGAAAGCAGTTTGGCAGACGCTAGGCATAAACCAACATCTCACACTAGATAGCAAGACAATGTTAAAATGAGTACATGATTTAGACATGAGGAGTGATATCATAAGCAAATTAGGGGAGCATGGAAAATCTACTTGTTGGATATATGGATAACAGAAGAGATTATGACTAAACAAGGAAAAGAGAGGATCATGGGAGGTAAAATGGATAGTTTTTGTTATCTGAAATTAAAAAGCTTTTGCAAAAACAAAGCCAATGCAGCCAAAATTAGAAGGAAAGCAGGAAATGGGAAATTTTTTTTAACAGTGTTTTTCTGATAAAGGTTTCATTTCTCAAATACCTAAGGAACTGATTCAAATTTAGAAAAATAAGAGGCATATCCCCATTGATAAATGGTCAAAGGATATGAACATGCAGTTTTCAGAAGAATAAATCAAAGTAATCTATAGACATATGAAAAAAATGCTCTAAATCATAGATATATGCAAATTAAAATAACTCTGATGTACCCCCTCACACCTATCAGATTAGCTAACACAAAAAGGAAAGGAAAATGACAAATGCTGGAATGGATATAGAAAAATAAGGACAGAGTGGCTAGGTGGCACAGTGAACAGAGCACTGGTCCTGGAGGCAAGAGGACCCGAGTTCAAATATGACCTCAGACACTTAACACTTACTAGCCATGTGACCTTGGGCAAGTCACTTAACCCCAATTACTCTGCCCTCTCCCCTCCAAAAAGTAAAAAAAAAATAAAAAGAATTAAAATAAAGAAAAATACGGATACTAATGCATTGTTGATGGAGTTGTCAACTGGTCTAAGCATTCTGGAGAACAATTTGAAACTATGCCCAAAAGGCTATTGAACTGTGCATACCCTTTGATTCAGTAATAAAAGTACCACTAAGTCTATATCCCAAAGAGATCAGTGAACAAGGAAAAGAACCTACCTATATGAACAAAAATATTCACAGCAGCTATTTTTTGTGGTGACAAAGAATTGGAAATTGAGGGTATGCCCATCAATTGGGGAATGACTGAATAAGTTGTGGTATATGATTGTGATAGAATTTTATTGTTCTATAAGAAATGATGAGATGAATGGTTTCAGAATAACCTGGGAAGATTTATGTGAACTGATACAAAGTGAAGTAAGCAGAACCAGAACCATATTGTACAAAATGATAGTAATATTGTAAAGATAATCAACTATGAAATCAATTTAGCTATTCTGATCAATACAATGATACAAGATAATTTTGAAGGACTCATGATGAATAAGGGAAGCTGCTTCTGGGGAGGGAACAGATGAACTCTGAGTACAAACTGATATATAATTTTTTTACTTTATTTTCCTTTTATTTTTTCTTGCTTTTTTTGCAACAAGGCTAATATGGAAATATATTTTGCATGATTTCACATGCATAAATCATATATTGCTTGCCTTCTTACTGGATAGGGGAGGGGCTGAAGGGAGTAAAAGAATCTGAAATTCAAAGTTTTAAAAAGAATGTTTAAAATAAACAAAAAATTAAAAACAAAAAGAAACCAGGTTGTAAAATGGAGAAAGCAATTCAATAGAAGGGATGAACTCTGCCTACATTCAGAGCCATGCAGCAGTATTTATGGACAGTGATGTCACATACCTTCATCTGAGAGGAGTCTTTCAGGTCCATGTAACTAGGAGATAGTGTGGAGAGGTCCAAATCTTCAGATGGCAGGATAAGAGCAGCCTTGGTAAAGAGAAATTAAAAGTAATTAGTTCCAATGAATAATTTTAAAAGCATTAATTGGTCACTAACATTTTTACTCCCAATAAAACTTAGGAAAGGGTTAGAATAGATCTTGTGAAAATCAGTATAAAGGTCCTAGGGCAATCTCAGGGGTGAGAACAAGATAATGCCTTGCTTCAAGTACAAAGATTAAATGGAGTTCATAAGAAAAAGGACCTAGTTCCTAGTAAACACTAGCTATATCCATCCAACCATCATCCATCTATCCATTCATCCATGTATTTATCCACGGATATAAATAGAACTACATATAGAATCTCTATCTGTAGGTCTGTAGATAGATCTATAGAGAGAAAATATGTATATAAATAGTGAGTCAGCCAAGCAATTACTCAGTGCCAGGCAGGCACTACGCTAAGTGCTAGGGATACAAGGAAAGGTAAAAGACAGTTCCTCTCCTCATGACTGTATGTTCTAAGGGCGAAATGCCTTGTAAGTAACTAGGTACATACAAGAAATATAGATGGAAAGTATTCTGAAAGCGGAGGCAGTTGGGGGGTGGGGAGTCTAGGAAAAGCCTCCTAAAGGAGATGGGTTTTAAGTTGAATATTGACAGACTACAGGGAAACTAAAAGGTGGAGTGAAGGAGGTTTAAGCCCAATTTCTGTTAGATTGTTTTATATCTTCCCCAGTAATTTTTTTTTATTATCAGAAAAGAACTATTTCTTAAGTATAACATTTTGAACTGAACTTCATTGACTCCTGCTCCAGCTTCTCTGGTCCACTCTTCATATTTCTGAAAACTCACTCTTCTACTTACATGGTTACCAATGTAACATCATAACCACTTACTATAATCACCCTGAACTATCAGATCAGTATTCATTTTTCATCTTTATTTTTATACCATTGCTCTTAATCTTAGCACATATTTCTATATAAGAGGAAAGAGGATCCCGTCTATATATACAGCATAAAGTTCCATGAACAGCTTTTTCTCACTGCCATTATCACATGAATTTCTTTTCCCCCTCCTCTTTTTTTTATTTTCACATATAATATCTCTACAATGCACTTTTTCCATCAGTCTGATATTTCCTACCTTTGCCTGCTCTCAAAGAGAAGATCATTGTCCTATCTAAAACCTTTTCTTGAGCCAAACATAATAAATATACTCCCTCCTTCAGTATGTTCTGTGATTTTTCTTAGACTCACTAAACAGTTGGCTTGTTTCCACTCCTTAATGGTAAACCACTGAGCCTTGTATATCTTCCTTTCTACTATTCTTGCCAGTCTCTGCAGCAGGATTCCTGCAATAATTTTGGGGCTTTGGTAATGTCAGTGGCCTCGTGAATTGAGAGGTGACATAGTTTAGTGGACAGAGTAGAGTGGGAGACCTGGAATAAAGAAGATCTAGTTTTGAATATTACATTTGACTCTTAAAAACTATCTGGTCTTGTGTAAATCTCTTACTCTAAGACTCAGTTTCCTCATCTGTAAAATGGGGAAGATAATACCTATATTACCTATCTCACAGGGTTGCTATGAAGCACACATAAGGTAAAGCAGCTTATAAACTTCAAATGCCTGCTCTTATCAATCTCTCTTTGATAATGATGGGAGAAAATATTCTTATAATGAATTGTTTTTGTAGAAAATTAGTATTGAAGTAATTTTTCATCAAGGACTAGTATTTCATCAACTTAGGGAACTCTGGCTATAGCAACCAATGCACATCTATGACTCACGTCTTAGTTTCCTGGAGCACTGAGAGATTAAGTGACTTTTCCCACTGACACACACATAGTGTGTCAAAGGTGAGACTTGAATTAAAGTATTCTTGCCCTTTACCTAAAATGCCATGCTGCAATTAGAATATTAGGAGATATAGGAGAATAATGGGTTTATAAAAGTCTTTAGTCTATTGGATGATGGCATTTCCTTCATATTACTGAGATGTCTGAGAGGAAAGTGTCAGTCAAAAAGATGAATCCAAATTATTGCTAGAACAACCCCTTCCTTATGCATAGGGGATGCTCAACGTGTGTTGTTTTTTTAAAAAATCGAGTTGTTCCTACATAACTATTAGCAAGATTAGACATTTCATCAGTTAGTATATCAAACAATAAGCCATTTCAATTCAACCAGCCCTTATTGAACACCTACTATGTGCCAGGTGCCATACTAAGCAATGAAGATATAAAGACAAAATGAAGAATTTTCCTTTCCCTCAAGGGGGTTTATATTCTACTGAAGAAATGGTTAGGTAAATACATTTCTAACAAGCTTTTTATTATGGGCCAGGGCTGACCAGGTCAATCCCCTGGTAGGTTAGGTTCAAGAGTAGAATAAATGAGATACTTTTAGTCTATCTAACATTTGACAAAAGGATATTTACTTAACCTAATCACAAAAAAGGACATTCAACAAGGACACGCATTGAGGATACCATGTTGATTCTAGCTGAGTATGCCTCCCGTGCTTCTGATTTGCCCTTGGTAGTTTGCTGATCAAGCTTCAGGGAGGAACTATAGCTCTCCATGTCTTTGTGCACTCAGATATCTAGGAAGCAGTGTCAATAGCCTAAGCTTTTAGTCTCTTGGGCCAATTAAAGGAGAATTTCAATATGTTTTAAGGAAAAGAACTGGCCCAGCCCATAGGGTGGGAACTTTGGTAGATATTCCTCCTACCACAGCTATCCAACTTTCTTCTCTCTCCACATGTTTTTACCAGTCACCCTTGCCATTTGGAGGCAGGATCATAATCTGGAGGACTTAACTCTTTTAACTTCAAAACTCTTACCCTTTGAATTCTGAGGTCCCAACTGGTGAAGGCCTCCCAAGTGACCCATTATGTCAGGCTGCTATAGCTATGATTTACTTTCTTTGCCCTCCTCATCTTTTTACTTTGTGTAGTCTGAGTTCCATGACCCACCCCACCCTCCTTATAGTTCTGAAACTATAGTCATATCAGTATCATCTTAGTTACTGGAAAGATATGTCAATCTACTCCCCTATGGCTCCACTCTCCATCTCTATGACTTTAAATCAAAATACTCCTTCCTGGCCAATGATCTCCTATGTGTGTTGTCTTTTATCAGAGGATTTTATTTTATATTTCTAGCCATTTAGCACAGTGTTTGGCACATAGACACATAGATGATAGGGACTGGACTTGTGATTTCATTTGTATAGAATAGGGGTGGGGAACCTGTGGCCTCAAGGTCACATGTGGCCCTCTAGGTTCTCAAGTGTGGCCCTTTGACTGAATCCAAACTTTTCTTCTATGAAGTTTGGATTCAGTCAAAAGGCTGCACTTGAGGACCTTGAAGGCCACATGCGGCTTCAAGGCCACAGGTTCCCTATTCTTGGTATAGAGAAATCCCAGATGAAGAAAATTTCCTCTACCAGTGTAAGTGAATACCTTCTCTGTAGCTTGCAGTCTTCCAGAGTGGCCTAGGGTATTGAGAAGAAAAGCGACTTATGGGGTCCCACAGCAAATATGTCAGGGGCAAAATTTGAACTCAGATCTTCCTGATGAGGTCAACACATTAAGTGATTATTTGGTGTAATCATTTAACTACTTAATGGAATTACTTAATTACTGAGTGAAAGCACATTAATTGATTACCCTATCCTAAGAGAGGTATGCATTCATTCATTCATTCATTTCCAAGCTACAGCAGATTATAAGCAAATTCCAAGAGTTTGAAGAGTCACCAGAGGCAGTCACTGTCAGTTAGGAAAACAAGAAAACTATAAATGCAGAAGACACAAGAAATCAAAAGCACAGCAACGTAGTTCCGTTTGCTACTGAGACATACGAAGAACTATATTTACTTGGAAGACCACAGATAGATATACCTCAAGGATAAATCTTCCCCCCCTTGCCTCAGGATGTTGTTATTTGACGTATATGCATACTAGCACAATAATTAAGACTCATAATTCCATTGCCTGAAGTCACAAGGACAGCTTCCGGAGTTCAGTTCTGGCCTCAGATACTAACTAGCCGTGTGACCTGGGGCAAGTCACTTCAGCCTCAGTTTCCTCATTTGTAAAATGAGCTGGAGAAGGAAATGGCAAACCACTCCAG
The DNA here is from genome assembly GCA_028627135.1 of Pseudochirops cupreus. Classification (NCBI taxonomy): domain Eukaryota; kingdom Metazoa; phylum Chordata; class Mammalia; order Diprotodontia; family Pseudocheiridae; genus Pseudochirops; species Pseudochirops cupreus. Next base: position 446,419,439 of record CM053582.1, read on the forward strand.
TATCTTTGCCAATAAAACCCTAAAAGGTGTCATGAAGAGTCAGACATGACTGAAGCAACTGAACAACAACAACAAATTACAGCTTTATTACCTACTATCTGTGTGACCTTGGGCAAGTCTGTTGTTTAGAGCCTCACTTTGTTTATTGGTTAAATGAGAGAGTAGTACTAGGCAACTGATATTGTACTTAAGATCTATAGAGATCCAAAGATAACTGAAGTTACATATGTATGGTACCAATCATCAAGGTGTGTTAAAATTAAAAGGCAAAGAGTTAGCCAAGGATCCAGATCCTTCAGAACACCAGACAACTGGATTTTGGCCCAAGAGGCGAAATAGCTGGATGTTTGGCTGAACTCTCCATTTTCCATCACATGTTTTGGCATCATATTAGACACAGACTTCAATTAGGCATGTACAGTGAGAGCATCCCAGATGGAGCAGGTATAAAGAAATATTGCCCTTTAGAATCCATCTGATTCCCCCCCCCCTTTTTAACACAAGAAAACATAAATGCAACAATAGATCAATTTGACTGTAAATATTATCTAAGTATGTCCTTTAAAAGCCAAAGGATTGTCAGATACAATTTATTTTCTACCAGTGCAAGCTGAGACATTAAGTGGCAATTCTACTTCCATTAGCTAAATCTGGCAAATATGCAACTGTTTAAAGGCATTGTCAATAGCCATTGCACAATTAAGTATTTGTACTGATGCCTTATTAAATTACCCTTTTCAAGCAGGCATAATAAACTAGGAGTTCACTGTACAGATTTTCATGGGGAGAGTCCAGATCAGTGGGGAATTTATTTAAAGAGAATGTAGTCCAGTGAATAATGAAGTAAATGTCAAATGTTTGGGGCCAAATCAATCTGAGTTTTCCTAAAACTTTTTTTGGCAGATGGTACTTTAAAGTCTAGGTAGTAGTAAAATGCAGGGACTAGAGCTATTTTGATTTATAACGTTACTGAAACCACTTTTAAATTGTAATATATTTCTAATAGAAAAAAATCTATTTAGTTTCAAACAGGGAGCATTGCCCTACACCAGGGGTCTTCAACCTTTCTTAGAGGAGAAACTACTCATCATTCCCCATCATTTCCCATCTGCAATACTGTAATTTCTGTGTGACTGGCATAGGGTACTGGGTGATGGTACTGGTGGCAGTGGGGGTGGCGGTGGTGATGGTGGAAGACTGGGTAGCTGATGAAATCCTTGAGCTGGGGTGAAGAACTGCAAGCAGGAGATGATCTCATCTGCTAAGAATTTTGGGAAACTGGAGAACAGGATGCGGCAGTAGTGATTAGCTTGGAAATATGCCAGTCATGTAACATTTGAGGGATGGTGGGAGTAGGACTGGGAAGCATCAGATCTCGAGTCAGGAGACTCTTGGATTAAAATCCTGACTATGATGCTAATTAGCTAAGTGATCCTGGGCAGGTTATCTGGCTTCTCGGAGCTTTAATATCTTCCTCTATAAAATTAGGGTAACAACACTTACATTACTTACCTTGATAAGATCAAATAAGTTAGAGGGTTGCTGGTGGTTGCTAGAGTGCAGGGCCCAGAGTCAGACTGACTTGAGTTTAAATCCAGCCTAGATCCTTACTAGCTCGGTGAGCCTGGGACCGTCACTTAACCGCTGTTTGCCTCAGTTTTCTCAACTGTAAAATGGGGATAACAATAGCATTTACATCCCAGAATTATTGCGAGCATCAATAAGATGATCTTTGCAAAAGCATTTAGCTTTGTGCCTTTCATACAGTAGGTGCTATATAAATGCTTATTCCCTTCTTTTTGACCTTGGTAAGAGCTACATTGAGGTTATCTAACCCAAGTCCTCTCACTTTAGAAACACAGATAGGTTAAGGGATATGCCCAGGGTCTTACAAAATAACAGAGCTGGGTTTTGAACCCAGGTCCTTTGATTCCAAATACATTCTCCTTCCATTATACCAGCTTTGAAGACTTTAATCACTACATAAATAGTAGTAACTACTACATCCTAATCTCATGGATAGACACCTGCTCCATTTGATTTTTAATAATTATCAAGACAAATATGATAGCATCTAATGCAACAATTTTCAGCAGATAAGATTAATAAAAATAAAATTTTATTAATTAAATATACCAGTTTAAAAAATTTCTCAGTCATTTGGATATAAATCTTTTTGGGTAGCCCTCATTGTGTCTTCCGTGACCTCATCCTATGTTCATTGCTTTTTTCCTTTGCCGTAAGAAGCTTTCATTTATCCACTGAACTCTATTTTGTGTTGTTCCTTTCTGGATGTTCCCATAAAATCCCAGCTTTCCAGATAAAAATCAGAAAATTCAGAAAAATCTAAATGTTTTGAACTGGCCTTGTACTACTTATAACTCCATTGCTGATGGGCCATGATTGGCTGCTGAGGCTGGAGTGGGACTGAACCAACAGGGATTTAGGGGGAAGAAGCCAAGAAAATAATTATTTTATTGTCTCTATTATGCATATACAAGTGTGGGCTAAATATTTTTATAATGTGGACAATCACCTTCAAATTGATCTATTTGAGAACTATGGAGTTTTGTATGATTTGGCTGAAGACAGAATGTATCTGGAGTACGAATGTGCTGAAATCTTGCTTGAAATCTGTTATGTATAGAACTGACGTAAGTAGGGGCAAGATGAAGAAAATGTGACAAAAAAGATTAAATGACTTCTCCAAGGTCACATGGCAGAACTGAGATTAGAATTAGGTTGATGGATTTCAATCTATCATGTAGATCCTTCATATTTTTCTTCAGGTAGCAACATGTCTATAAAATATAATGTAATTTTCATGCACAGTGGAAAGAATCATTTCCCAATCTTTTCTGATAATAGGAATTGTTTATGTGTAGCAATAGGCATTTTTAATGTGTAAAATTCCATGATTCCCAAGGTCAAATTCCTTTTTCAAAATACTTGGAGAAAAAAAGTGTGATATACAGAAGACAAGGTAAGGTGAGAAGCAGCACATCTAGTTAGTGGTCTCTCAATTGCTAAGTGTGTGATTCTGATTAAGGCACTTTTGGAGACCTGAAGGGTGGCAAAATATCTCTACCACAGGCTGGCCATGAAATGTTCACCTTTGATTACTCCTTTTGGTTATGGCTGACCCTATTAAAATGCAAATCTATTACCTGCTGGGGGATAAAACATCAAGTCATTATGCACCATTAACACTCTAGTGCACTTGATCAGATTAACTCATCAATTACCTTTCAAGATCCTAAAACGATGAAGCATAGGCTGCTGGAGAAGTTAAGTTTTGAAGGCATGCAGAATGGCTCAGATCACTGGGGAATTGGGGCAGCCAATGAACAATATGTGAGCACTTAACAGCTAGATAAGAGAGAGAAAGAATACTTCTCACTAACTTTGTAACCTTGGGCAAGATATTGCATTTCTATGGGTCTTAATCTCTTTATCTGCAAAATTATATAATTAGGCTACATGATCTCTAAGGTCATTTCCTGCTCTAAATCCCATGATCCTATGAAGACTAAAAACTTACACGAGTTAAGGACAGGATCTGAGTTTCCATTGGGATAGAAAACTCCCACAGAAGGAAATATCCTCTCACAAGGAAGGTCAGCACCTTCTCTGCAAATTAAAGTTTTAGGGAGTTGGTCTTACAGCTGTTCTATGTCAGAGGTGGAACGTGAAGTTTCTGGTGTCGAGGCTGGCTTTCTCTACATCATGCTGTTCTGTCTCTCTAAAACAAACAGTAGCAACAACACAACGACAACAAATCTCCTCAGAACAAAAACCCCGAACTCCTTCCGTACTTCATCATTTTGTGTCCAGCCAGCGCTGCCAAGCAGGTGTCAGGGTTCTCTCTTAGAGCGCCCTAACTTACCAGCAGAGGCAGCCGGTTTCCCACACAACTCAACGACGCTAGCGTACCTTTCAGGAACAGAAGTTTATTGAGGTCTCTCCATGGGGGAGCCTTAAAGCCATATGCCAAGGCAGGCCTCCCAAGCTGCCTCCCAGCCCTAGGTCTTAAATAGAGCCCAGATCCACCTACCACACGTGATAGAGCCCAGCTGAACAGAGTTGTGAGAGGGGGAGTGCAATTACAAGGG
>CM053582.1:446424050-446447885 GCA_028627135.1 Pseudochirops cupreus
CATCCCCTGGCCGGGGACAGTGCGATATGCCCTGACCTCCACGTGACCCGCCTAATTCCCCGGCCTCAAACACTTCCCTGTGGCATGACACAACCGCTTGCAATGTGAACCTCACAAGCAGGGAAAACAAATAAGAATGAAAGAAATATCCTAACGTTTAACAGTAATTTTAATCCATTTCGGTCCCTTTTAGGTTTTAGTTTTTTCCTTCTTTTGGTGAAGGAAGCTTGCCAGACCCTCATTCTTTGTTAGGAGCACTAGAAAGCAGCAGATTGAAGTCCAGAACACAGGACAGGCAAAGCCCTGCAACTGCTCCCAACTGCCTTGACAATTTGCCTCTACGTAGACATGGAGAAACAGTATGCACATGCTGCCTTGGTATTACTTGGAAGGCTGCTCTCCCTGGTCTTGACGCTGCTAGATGGAGGAGAAAGGAAAATGGTTCCCGAGTCAGAGTACAGATGAAGGAAGAGTGAGTGCTAGGCGCAACAACAGCCATTTTTAGTCAAGGGTAAACGAGTCTAGGATTTATTTGAACCACTTAGCTCTCCTCTTGTGTACATGGCATTTTCTGTGACCTGTTTTATGTCCCATCAAAAGAAACAGACACTTATTAATTCCTACAATAAGTAGGATCTTCGACTTTGAATTTAAAAATGCACCAAATTCCCTTTTCATTCACTTTAACAGTCTCATTCTATAATTTGGGGTGATGTATTTACTCATTGAATGTTGTGTGATCCATGCTCTGTCTTGTATTTCATATATTTTAAATTATGGGTTGGGATATTTAGTCAGTTTATTTTATATACAACATTTAAGTAGATTTCATTTTATTGACATTCTATAATGCCCCTCTAATATTCTTATTATTGATTTTAGTATTTCAGAAATATTATTCATAGTGACACCTGCTGGAAAGCAAGCTTCAATTATATCAATAGATGCTGTTATTATAATATTGATAACATTAATATTTGATAGTGACATAACTGTGATGCATAGGCAATAAATGCATTAATATGTACACACATATCATTAATAAATAAGTTCCGAATAACAGCAATCAATGTTTTTTTAACCATCTTTTTTTTTTAAAACAAGTTTGCTATGCGATTACCAAGTGGATTTAAAATATAATATCTCTATTATCCACAAAGTTCATCTAACCAAATGAGCTTGATTCTTCTTGAATATAACATGGGTTCTTAGTTCTCTAAAGTCACTGTAACCAGAATATCAACATGAAATCCATAATATAATATATAAAAAAAGAGATTTATCAAAACATAACAATGCTCCCCTCCCCTTTGCGTGTTGCCTGGCAACCAGCATTGATCCAGCCAAAAAATAAAAGTCACATGACTTAGGAATTGCTAGTGGCGATATTACCCTGTCATTTTTCTTTTTCATACCAAACCGATGAAGGTGCTACTAACTGGAGTACCCATTAATTGTTTCTTCTTTCTTTGAAGTTTAATTTTCATAAACACTTCTGCACTGAAAACTGAGATGCTTAAGCCAAATGGGTAGGGAGAGCAGCCTGACAGGCTGGTGAATAGTGAAGAGGCTTATTTTTGAGAGGTAAAGATGAGGTTAGAATAGCACAAAACTAGCATTTTACCTGAAATTCATCAGGCTCAATTCCCCAAATGCTGTTCACTGTGAGGTCTGGACATAGCATGCCAACCTCCTTTTTTGTTCCACTTTTGTTTTAAACTCAGTTCTAGTTTTCCCTTCTGAGTCTGAGGAGTATGTAGATCATCCCATGTTTACTGAAAACACCTTCTTGTGTTTTGTTTTGTTTTAAATAGGAAATTAATATACCAGACTCTGTATCTTGGCTACTCGTCCTAGCAGAATGGAACCCACACTCAATGATATTGCCTTGCTTTTGTCCTTAGTATCCTCTGACCTCCACAGAATCTCTGCACAGCAACTTTTCTCTGCTAAAAGCAGATCACAAAGCTCACTGTGCTCTGAGCATTTTCCTGCCCTCAAAATCACTTATAAGGAATTAAGTTCAAACATGGAAAAAATAGTCAGTGGTAACTTCCTGCAGACACACAGCATTTTTAAAATAATGTGCCATTCCTTTAATTAATGTGACTGAGAAGATGCATTTGGCCTGCAGCAGGGAGGTTATTGGCAAAAATGAGGTGCCAGTCAAGCCCTGTTGAAGGTGTCAGAAGGAAACAGAATATTTCTCCATTCTACAAATACCCTGTTTGACATTTCAAATGAGTAGTTTGTTCTTCTTTCTTTTTTCTTTTTTTTCTTTTTAAAGGAAGTGGAGATGTATCCTCTAAATGGGACTATATCCAGTTTCACCCTTTCCTCTGTATCACATGTATGTAAATGAGATTTGATGCTATTTTCCCATATTGCTTCTGTGGGTTTTTTGTTTCCTTTCTGTAAAAGCCTAACAAGAATGCAGCTTCAGAGACTCTTGAGTGGCTAATACCTGACCCCTCTCTCTCACATTACAGCTCTGAGTGACCATTTTCAAGCCAAAAGGTCATCAGCATCCCTATCCCCTTGGAACCAATGTGCATCAACCTTCTAACCTCTGCCTGGGAGAGATGATAGCTATTGGGGCTGCTATCCCCTCATTACAGATGGTCCATATTTTATATTTAGTGTGGGAGGTCAAATTTAGGAAAGCAATTTCTCTTAAAGCTAAGAGTTCCAATAATCCGACATTGTCTATTTTTTTTTCTTTTTCTTGATTTTGGGTGAGTAGCCAGTAATGGGTTTATGGGAAGCACTAGCTAGGCTGTCTTTGCTGGGGAGGGGATTATTCTTGTCAATCTAAATTTTTAGAATCAGTAGGCTACCATTGTTTATTATTCAGTGAGCCTTTATTAGATTGTATCTAGGCACAATGAAGCAAGCAGAGCATCCTTCTGAGCAGGCTTGCAGCCTGGATCAATATCTCCAGACATTTAAAATCTTGGATAAAATAATGCTACATTTTCATTTCAGCTCCAGATAAAGAGTGCTGGGTACAGTCCTGTCACTGATGGGGGATTGGGAGAAGGAAGGGAATGATGCACTAATGACATCAGTGAGGAAATTTATTTCCTAACAATGGCTAAAACCATGGATAAAATAGCTGATTTTTCATATGAAGTAAAATTTAGATGATATTTTATTATTTTGTGAGTTTGTCCGTAATTTAAAAGGAATGCAAAACTTGCATTTCTTCTGTTAATATTGGTTGGAATTCCAGAGAATAGTAACTTAAAAAATGAAGCTAACATTAAAATAATCTCTCTCTCTCTCTCTCTCTCTCTCTTTTTCTTTTTCCGTCCCTCCCTCCCTCTCTCACTCTCTCTATATATTAAAATATGTATATTTTTAAAGGTACACATACACATACTCACAAAGAGACCCTAGAATAAATAACCTTGTCTAACAGAAGAATCAAATAAAGTATAGTAACTTGAGGCCTAACCTAACTAAAATGACTCTAGGTCTTTTGGTTTAAGGTGCCCTTGGAAGGCCAAACTATCCTGAGGAAATGTGGATTGGGTGAGATGGGTCACAACCTCCTTGTCCCAGATGAGAGTTTCTGACTTAATGAACTCTGGAATAAAATAAAATCAAGAAAGAGTGAAAAAAAATAGCTTGGCTTTTGTGTTCAGACTTTAAGCTAAAATTCACTTATTTTAGTTTTCGTGTGCTCTCAGGTCAATGGCAAAAATCTTAGGACACAAAGTCAGCCTCCCAGAGCTTGCACAAGAGTTGCGATAAATACTTCCCCCCTGCAACTCCTCCATCTCTTCACAGGACTGGTAGAAATAAGATTCATGGGATAATACATTTAGAGCTAAAATGAATCAGTGGTCCAACCATTTTATTTTATAGATGAAGAAACTGAGGCCCAGAGAGGTTACGTGTCTTGCCTGAGCAGAAGTAGGAGTAGAGAAATGGGTTTGGGTTTGCTATTAGGTTTCACATGAATTTCTCTCAATCATCCACTTGGAGTTAAAAGAGGAATTATTTTTAGTCCATAAGCATTTACTAAATGTCTACTGTGTGCCAGATATTGGGATAAGTGCTGGGGGCACAAATAGAAGCAAAAGATGGTTCTTGCCCTCAAAGAACTTATAATCTAATAGATGAGACAACAGACAAATACATACAAACAAACTATAAAACCGGATAAACGGGAAATAACAGAGGCAAGGCACCAGAATTAAGAGAGATTGGGAAAGGTTTCCTTTTGAAGGTGGGATTTTAGTTGAGACCAGAAGGAAACCAAGATACCAAAATGAGAAGGGAGAATATGCCAGGACTAAGGGACAGCTGTAGCTGAGAAAAGGAGTATTTTGTTCATGGAATAAAAAGGTGGCCAGTGCTACTGGATCAAAGAACATGTGGTGAGGAGTAAGGTATAAGAAGACTAGAAATGTAGGAGAGAGGAAGAGTTTATGAAAGGTTTTGAATGCCAAATAGGATTTTGTATTCAATCCTGGAGGTGATAAGGAGCCACTGGCATCTACTGAGTACAGGGCTGACATGGTCAGATCTGAGCTTTAAGAAAAGCACTTTGTTGGCTCAATGGAAGATGCACTGGAGTGGGGATAGACTTGAAAAAGGTAGACCCAGAGTAGGCTATTGCAATATTCAAAACATGGGGTGATGAGAGCCTGTACCAGGGTAGTGGCAGTCTCTGAGGACAGGAGTTTTTTTTTTTTATTAAAATTGTTTATCTGCTTTTAGTTTACAACATGCAGTTCCACCAACTTCTGAGTTCCAAATTTTCTCCCTCTTCCTCTCCTCTCCCCTCCCCCACCAAGGCACCATGCAATCAGATATAGGTTCTACAAATACCTTTGCATTAAGCATTAGGTTGTAAAGAAGAATTATAACCAATAAAGTGAACAACAAGAAAGAAGGAACGAAACAAAACAAAACACAAAAGAGAAAGAGTAAGTAGTTTGCTTCAATCTATATTCAGACTCTAATTCTTCCTCTGGATGAGGATAGCCTTTTCCATCAAGAGTCTTTTGGAATTGTCTTATATCCTTGCATTGCTGAGAGGAGCCCAGTCTATCAAATAAGTTAGTCATCACAGATACAATGTGTCTGTAACTGTGCACAAAGTTCTCCTAGTTCTGCTCCCCTCGCTCAGCATCAGTTTATATAAGTCACTCCGGGTTGTTACGAAGTCTGTCTGCTCCTCATTTCTTATAGCACAATAGTATTCCATTACATTCATATACCACAACTTGTTTTGCCATTCCCCAATTGATGGGCATACCCTTGATTTCCAATTCTGTGCCACAACAAAAAGAGTTGCTATAAATATTTTTGTGCAAATAGATCTTGAAGGGGATGTTTTTGAGAGATGTTACAAAAGTGAATTCAACAAGGCTTGGCAACAGATTGGAAATGAGGAGTGAGAAATACTGAGGAGTCAAGGATGGCACCTAGGTTGTGATCTTAGGGGCTGGGAGGATGGTATTAACCTTGGTATTAATAGGGAAGTTTGGAGGGGACGGTTTAGGAAGAAAGATAATGAATTCCCTTTTGGACATGATGAGTTTGGGGTGTCTATTGAAAATCTAGTTTTAGGTGTCAGATAGACAGGTGGAGATATGTGACTGGAGATCAGGGAGATTAGGGCAGGATAGATAGATATGAGAATCCTCAGCATAAAGACTATAATGAAACCCATGGGAACTAATGAGATCACCAAGTGAGGTAGTGTAGAGCAGTGGTTCTCAACCTTCCTAATGCCATGACCCTTTAATACAGTTCCTCATGTTGTGGTGACCCCCAACCATAAAATTACTTTCATTGCTACTTCACAACTGTAATTTTGCTACTGTTATGAATCGTAATGTAAATATCTGATATGTAGGATGTATTTGAATTGAACATAACCCACAGGTTGAGAACCGCTGGTGTAGAGGGAGCAGAGAAGAGGACCCAAGACAGAGCCCTTGGGAGACCTATGGTTTAAGGGCATGATATAGATGAGGATCCAGCAGGAAATGAACAGGGAAGGAACTGAGAAGGAACAGTCTGATAGACAGGAGGAGAAGTATGAGAGAACAGATTTGAAGCTGAGAAGGAGTTCGGAGTTCATCTAGCTTGAACTCTTCATTTTACAGAAGAACAAATCAAAGCCCAGAAAGATGAATCACTTCATCCAAGTTGCCAGAGGTAGCCAGTGACAAAAGTGGCATTTGAACTCAAGTCCTCTTGCTCTGAAGTCACTATGCTTTCCATTATACCATACTTTCTCCTATGATAAGTTATAACATTATATGTTATAAATTGTAATAATATTAAATGATAACATTATTATGTTAACATTTAACAGCGAGTGGAAAAAGAAATAGTAAACCACTCCTATATCTTTGCCAAGAAAACCCCACATGGGGTTATAGAGAGTCAGACACAATTGAAATGACTCAGTAAAAAACCAATAGCAAAGCATGACTTTGTAGCCAAAAAGCTGACCTCAGAGTCAGGAAGATCTGGGTTCAAGTCCTGTATCTGACACATAATAGCTAGGTGAACCAAGGTAGGCCACTTAACTTCACAGAGCTCTAGGCCAATTTCAAAGTCTATAAACTGCAGGGAAGATGCTGACCTGCATTGGTAGAAGGAGTTTCTTCAACTAGGAGTTTCCAACACCAATAAAGTCATAAATTAAATTTCTACTTCTACTTAACAATTGAGAGAAATGATTATTTCTCTTATATTAATAATCAATTATTGAATTAGAATCAGAATTTCTTCAGAAACCTGTAGGTCAGTGGTTCTCAACCTTCCTAATGCTGTGACCCTTTCATACTCGTATGTGGGCGTATCTAAATGTGGGCAGAACCGCCTGGAGACAGATAGAGGAGCAGTGTCTCGGTTTCTAAGACCATTGGAAATGTGTTTTCCGTTGGTCTTAGGCAACCCCATTCAACCCCCAACGACCCACAGGTTGAGAACCGCTGCTGTAGGTTGTTTAGTCCCTGAAGGACATTGTTGATAGATGAGATCACCCAAATTCCTGGGGTACGTGCTTTTTTGATCCTGGGTGGGAGACCCCCACAAGTAAAGAACCTTATGGTTCTTTAAGCTAAGGTGAAATCTGGCTCATTGTGTTTTAATTAGCTAGGTCTGAGTAGAGGTACACCCCTTTTTGTCTAGATTGCCCTAGTGAGTTTAGTATAGTTAAGGGATAAGTCTCTTTGTCCAAGACTGAGTGATCAGAGTCAAATCCCCTAACCTCTCATTAGAATAAGCCCACTTCTCATTATAATATTCATTCTTCTCATTAATTGTTAACCAATCAGAGTTGATTGCCATCCTCAGTAATACCTACTATTCCAAGGGCATATAAGCATCGAATGAGTTCCATGAAGGGTCTTGGCATTTGTGAATGCTACAGACCCTTTTTATTCATTTTCTGCTAACAATAATTAAGAAAATGATTAATTAACCAGATATTATTTATCTTGAACTTTTTATACGTCACACAATGGAGAAATTGAGGCACTGGAACTTGACGTGACTAAGATAATCCTAATAAAGAATCATTCCTATATTCTAAAAAGCTATTCCTCTCTCTAGTATAAGATCATTATTACAGTTAATTCTTATCGTTTGCCTTAGGGTATGTTCTTTAAAGTCACTGTGAACATTGAGTTAGTGAATACTGAACCATTGCTCCTAGGGGAAATAGAGAGCTAAGTTCCAGTAAGCCTCTGGTAAGAACATTTACTTTCAGCACTTTCTGGAGGAGCCTCATGTACAGATCAGTGAATTTCCTTCTTTTTTTTCTGGACATATCACATTGTTGATTCATTAACATTAAAGTCACAGCCACTAGCATTATAACTCAAGCTTGAATGAAGCTTATTTAACACATAGATTTTATCCATAAGGCATATAATAGCTTTCTTGTACATAGGAACACTAGACAGCTTTTCAGTACTACTCATGGGGCCATTTTAAATAGCAAAATCACCAATGAAAGGCACAAAAAATGCAAGAAATGAGGCACTAAATAGGCTGTGAAAAGGATACTTGTTTAAAATACGAAAGCAGAAACTGGAATTGGCAGAATGTCACCTTGTTCAACCTCAGTTGAAAACATATGCATCAGGTGACTCAAATTTTTTGCCATTCTTCACATATTCACAAACAACCACAAAACTGCCTTGATAAATTAATGACAAATAAATTCTACTAAGTTGGCAAATTCACAAATGCCAAACCCATGAATAATAAGGATCAACTGTATTAATATGACTTAAAATTTTCAGCAACGTGACTCTTGTTTGTCTTTTATGTCTGATAGTACAAAGAGATAAGATAAAATGCCAATCCAAACCAAACGAGCCTTATAGCTTATATTGTTAGTATTTGAATTTCACATTGAGAGATTTTCCAAGTCTGGAATAAAAAAAGTGCTCTCTATAAGCAAGACCTTATCGGTTGGTTGAATAATGATCAACTATCATCATTCAGTTCTTGAGAGACTCAGAAAAGGCAATCTAATTCAATAACCAGCGCTCATCTTACAAGCAGACACAAAGGACAATCATCTAGTAGTATCATAGCATCATTGTAGGGCCACTCTACTCCAAAATACTCTTTCCTCCCTTCCTTCCCCATAATGTAGCTGCATTCCATAGAGTCCTGAAGACTTTGGGCTTTCAGAGAGCCTTGAATGAAATGCAGTCATCTTTAGACTGTATCGACAGTCAGGTAATTAGCAGTAATCCTCAGAGATAATAAAGAATTATCTTGGGAGAGATGAAGGTCTACTCTGGGATTAGAGAGGGAGAAGAAAAGAAAATACAGTTGATGGGGAGATGAGAAGTTATGAAAGATTTCCCTTGCTTAGTAATATCTTTCTAAATAACTCATCTTCAAACCTGTTGTAACAACAGGTCAAATTCATCTCTTTTACGTAAAATTCCTAGCAAGTCACATAAAATATTAATGTCAGAGAGACAATTGACATTTATGTGGAGCTTTTAATAAACATATACTTTTCTCATAATAATACTAAGGGTAAGTAGTAGCAGTGTGAATGAATGAAAAAACATTTATGCGTTAAAGCACAGGAATGAAATATAATAGCAAAGATAGTCCTTGCTCTCAAGGAAATTACATATTATTATTATTATTCCCATTTACTGACTCTTAGAGAGGTTTAAAAGGTCCCATAACTAGTAGGCAGAAAAGTTAGGACTCAAATCCAGTCTTCTGACTCCTACTTTGGGACTCTTTCCAATACAGAATGTTGTCTTTAAGTATGACCCCTTAATCAATCTCATGGAGATTCTTCCTTCAGAGATTCGTCCTCATAGAGGTGTTTTTCTTTGAGGTGCTAACAAGGTGAACTCAGGTTACTGACATAATAGTAATAGGTCTAATTGTCCTTTGTGAGTTCTTGACTTAGCCATATCATTAATTCTTACCCTTTTAGGAATAAAGGATTTGGAGCTATACAGGACATTAGATTTTCATCTGATACAATGTTCTCATCTTACAGATGAGGGAATTGAGGCTAAAGAGGTTATGTAACTTATTCATGAACATAGAACTATTAAGTAGAAGAACTGAGATTATAAACCTAGGTGTAAAAAAACAAACAAACCTAGGTTTTCTGACTCAAAATTTAGTGTTCTTTCCACTATTCCACCTTACTTCCTATTTTACCAGCTGTAGTCTAATTTTTGTCAATGGCTCACTGTGTAATCTTGTCTATACCTTGTCTGTTGGTGCTTTAGTTTCATCATATGCTGAGTGGTAATGATATTGATATCACAAGTTTTATTATTTTAAAGAATAACCAATAAATATGTCATGATGAATAAAATATGTTGCCATAGATAAAACTGTCTTGTTGTTTTGTTCATCTCCTTTTTTTTCAGTTTGAGGAAAAGGGGGCCTAAAACAGCCTTGGATGAACCACTAAAATCAAGCAGGATATAGATAGATGATGATCTATCTATAAACAGTCTGAGAAGGAATATTCAGATATGCAGGAGAAGACCCAAGAGAGAACGATGTCACAAAAGCCCAGAGACAAGAGTGCATCCAGGAGGAGAAGATGACTAGGACCAGAGAGGTCAAGAAGGATGTGGACTGAGAAAAAAAAGAAACTATTGGATTTGGCAATAAAGAAATCTCTGATAACTCTAGAGTGAGCAGTTTCAGTTGAATGATGAGGTTGGAAATCAGAATGCCAATGGTTGAGAAGTGAGAAAATAGAGGTAATAAGGTAGGCTATACTTTTTTTTTCCCCTAGGAACCCTTATTTCTTTTGACACTGCCACCAGCCTGATGAAGGTCTTCCTTACTTTATGATGTGACTATTCTGGTTGGCCTTTCTGCCTCAAGTCTCTCTCCAGTCCAGTCCATCTACCACTAAGCTGTCAAATTGATCCTCCTAAAGGGCAGGTCTGACCATGCCATCCCTTTATTCAATCAGCTCCAGTGATTCCTTATCACTTCCAAAATCAAATATAAAATCCTCTGTTTGGGATTTAAAGCCCTTCATGACTTGCCCTTGTCCCTTATTTTTCTACTCTACATATGTATTCTATCTAGTGACACTGACCTCCTTGCTATTCCTCACACAGGACAGGCCATCTCCTGACTGTGAATTTTTGGCCGTCCCCTATGCCTCAGATTCTCCCCCCCTTTTCTCTGCCTCTTAGCTCCCTTCGAGTCTCAGCTAAAATTCTACCTTTCACAGGAAGATTTTCTTGATCTTCTCCACACCCCCATGCAAGGGTTTTCCCTTTGCAATCACCTCCAGTTTTTCCTGTACATACTGTTTCCATGTTGTCTTCCCTGTGAGATTGTGAGCTCCTTGAGAACAGAAGCTTATACTTTGTCTTTCTTTGTATCCCCACCCTGGCACAATGCCTGGCACATACGAGGCACTTGGCAAATGCTTGCTGACTAAATGATTAGGGATTTGGATGCAAATGTCAAAAGAATGGGAGAAACAAAATACAATGGAGGTTCAGTGGAAGAAGAGTTCTCTTTCAGCTGGGGTGATCAGAATAGGCTTAATGGAGAATATCACATTTGAACTAGACCTTGAAGAAAAGGTAGTATTGCAACAGATCAAAACTGGAAAGGACATTTTAGGGAATCTTATGAGCAAAAGTTTGAAGATGGGAAAGTGATGGATATTTTTCTGTAATGGTGAGTAGCCCAGTCTGGTTGGCTCCAGTGGTGGCTCCTGTGTAGGCTGGCAGATTGACTCCTCAGACTAAAATCCCACTATGGAATCCCTCCCCCCACTCCATATATGATGTTTCCGTATTAGAATCTTAACTCACTGAGGGCAGGGACTGTCTCACTTTTGTCTTTATTTACCCAGTATGTGACGCAGAAGGAAGAGAGCTGAATGAATGCTTATTTGTTCATTCATTATTGACTTGTAATGTTCAGGATTTGCATTAGAGAATATTTCTTTTTCTTAGTGATATTGGAGGAGGTTGCTCCCCATGTAAATCACTCCCCAGTCATTCTAAATTGGGGTTAGCAATATTACAAAGTCACCTCCAAGGGCAAACAGGGACAAGTCTAGAAAATGTATCTATTTCTGCTCACCAGTATTCAAGTGCTGCCCTGTCTACAAAGACAAGGGTATTTCTGAGAGTGTCTGAGACGCTGATGCTGACTCTGCCACTGGGGAGTTAGTGGTAGACCTTCTGTTAACAAACCTTTGTGATACCAGTGAGAAATTGATATTTGCTGATAGCAGTGTACCAAAATAAAATTACAAGAGTGCATTTAAAAACCTTTGTAAAGAAGGTTGAAGGTATTACAAAAATGACTAGATATCTCAGGCATTAATATTTGATTCAATATCTTTTAGTTGCATGTGGCATATTTTGATGGAAGAGGCATGTACAGATATAAATATAAATTGGAGCACTATCAGGGCCAACACTGTCTCTCAGCAAGATTCCCAGCTGGATGGATTTGTTAGGCCTTATAGCCTCACTGATAGAAGCTATACTAAGGTTGCTCTGTCAAGTAAAGGAATCAAAGAAGGTTTTCCTTCTTTGGTTGAATGTGCAAGCTCCTATCAGGCAGACGGCAACTTCTATAGTCCCAGTATATGAGCTAACCTTCTTTGCCAAGACCAATTCCTCCCCTCATGCCCTTCATCCTATTGCTTCTTGTCTCCTCTGGGAGCTACCATCATTCTCCCACTTTAATTTCGTCATCTCTACTGGCTCCTGCTCTATTGTCTACAAGAAGGAAGCAAGGAAGGGCAAGAAGAAAGGAAGGAAAAAAAGGGAAGGAGAAAGGAAAGAAGGGACAAAAGAAGGAAGGAAGGAAGGAAAGGAAGAAAAGGAAGAGATGGAAGAAGGAAAGAAGAAAGAAAGAGAAGGAAAAAGAAGGAAAGGAAGAAAGGAAGGAAGGAAGAAGGAAGGAAGAAAACAAAGAAGGAAGGAAGGAAAGAAGAAGAAAAAACCACTTATTAAATATCTATTATGTGCCAGATAATATGCTAAATGCTTTACAAATATTTTCTCCTTTGATCTTCACAACAACCCTGTCATTTTATATTAGAGGAAATTGAGACATAGAAATTTAATGATTTCTCCAGAGTTATACAGCTAGTAAGTATTTAAAGTTTGATTCAAACTCACAGCTTCCTTTGTCCAGGTCCAGCCCTCTATCCATTCTACCACCCAGCTGCCAGACTAAGGTTGCCCCAGTGCCCTGCACTCCAAACAAACAGATACAATTTTCATCCCTGGGCTCTGCCTTTACCTCAAGCTGTTGATTTACTTTTGGCTAGGGATCCTAGAATCATAGATCTAGGGCTGGAAGTGATTTTAGAGACCATTTAGTTCAATCCTCTTGTTTTACAGATGAAGAAACTGGCACCCACATAAGCAAAGTCACTTGCTCACAGTCATACAGGCAGCAAACATCAGAAGCAGGATTTTAACGAAAATCTTTTGACTCTGATCAATCAACAAACCTTTAAGTGCTAGGGATATGAAAAAAATAAAAAAGAGGAAGCTAGGTAGCACAGTGAATAGAGCACTGGCCCTGGAGTCAGGAGGACCTGAGTTCAAATATGGTCTCAGATACTTAACACTTACTAGCAGTGTGACCTTGGGCAAATCACTTAACCCTAATTGTCCTGGCCTCCCCCCTCCAAAAAGCAAAAAATAAATAAAAACATAAAAAGACAAATAATTCCTGCCCTGAAGGAGCTTCCAGAAGTAGCAGTCTTTTAATTCACCACTAGACCACACTCTAGAATGCAGTCAACACTTGGAGCTTCAACATGCTTACCATCAGTACTCCTTACCTACCTGTAAGCTTGTGTCTGATGCTCCCATTCTAATGAACACAGGTATGGGACAGGTGTGCTCAGGCTCCCTAGCACACAGTGGGGAAAGCATTGCCATTGTGTATTCCTCTTAATCTCTATGCACGCTTATGCTAATGAACCTTTTCTTCCAAGTTTACCAACAACCTCAATTACTGAATCAAATGGCTTTGTCTCATTCTTCATCCTCCTTGACTTTGCTGCAAACAGTAACAACAACTAACATTTATATAGTGCTTTAAGGCTTGCTACATACTTCACATATACTATTTCATTCTATCCTCATAATAACCCAATGTGGAAACTGAGGCAGACAGAGGTTAAATGACTTTCCTAGGGTCACATAGCTAGTGTCTGAAGCACTTGCATTTGAATTTGGGTCTTCCTTACTCTAGGTTTAGTACTCTACTCACTTTGCCATGTTCCCTAGGCCCCTTCTCCTGGATCCTCTTTCCTTGGCTCCAAGTTGTTTTCCTACCTGTATTTTTGCTCCTTCTCAGACTCATGGTCCTCTTTCAACCACACTTTTAAAACACAAGTGTCTCCCAAACCTTTATTTTCCGACTTTCTTTCATATATTCTTTCTCTAGCTGATACAATGATCATCCCAAACAGATGACTTCCCAATTTATTTATTCAATGACAAAAATAAATGGATTCATGGATAATCAAGACACAAAGCCAGAAGAAGACAATAATTCTATGTCTTCTATAAGGAAAATCTCAAAGAAATGAATACATTTGCCACAAAATCTACAGTAATCCCAGGAAGAAATGAAGCAAGAATTAAAAAAGGATAATTTAAGTGAAAGGCGAGACGCCCCTTCTCCTATTGAACCCTTCCCTGTAACAACCACCCTACCACCAGAACAACAATAACAACATTTAAGTAAAAACAAAGCATACAATCATCACATCTGCCAGTGTCTTCAGCATCAATAGTCCCCCGTCTCTCTACTGAAGGGAGGTAGGTGTTTTTCATCACCTGTTTCTTCAAGGACAAGATCAGTTATTAATAATTACTTAGAGTCTGGCTGACCTTTAGTATTGTTTTCATTTATATCATTATAATCATGATATATATTTTTCTACTGGTCTTGTTTTCTTTGTTTATCATCAGTTGGTGCAACGTCTTCCAATATTTCTTTGAATCTGCATATCTTTTGTTTCTTATGGACCAAAAAGGCTTTATTACATTCATTTGTTCAGCCATTCTCTAATTGAGGGGCATCGATTTTTCTCCAGGTTTTTTTTGGCTATTGAAAAAGTACTGTTAATGGTATATATCTATATCTAGGTCTATGTACATGTCTACATATATACATATATGTAGAAAGAAAGATCATATATATATAATATACACATTGATGAACTCTATTGACCTTCTTTGTATATATGTCCAGCAGTAGATCAGGTCACTAGTTTAGAAAATATGGAAAGTGAGTAATTTCTCTCACAGAGCTCCAAATTTAATGCTATTTCAGTTACTAACAAACCACTTCTATTTCACTTTTTTACCCTTCCTTTCTCTTTCAAACAGGCATGCTGCTTTATTTAAAATAGGCCTTTTTCTGAGCAGGAAAGAACTTCATAAGAAATAGAGAAAAATTACATTTAAATTATAGGTACAGGACAAATTTCCTCTGCTTCATAATTCTGCCTTAGGCAAGGCCAGCTCTAATCTAAGATCTAATAAAGAATAAAACCATAAGAAAATTAGGAAACAGCAATAAAGTATTCAAAGTATTCAAAAACTTTGCACCTGATGTTCTGAGTCAATCTGCTGGCACAGCTGGCATACACAAGGGCACCGTGATAGAGAAGATTCGGTTAGATGAATATCTGCTAATCCAGAGGCAAGGTGGGACTACATTCAGTAGAATTTTATGTAATTGGCTACTTGGAAATGGTGGGTGGCATTTGCTTTTTATTTACTGCGGAAAGAGATGAATTATTACTCCAAGAGCTTAGTAAGCAGTAAAACTGGCCATACTTAAGATGACCAAGATCCAGAAACTGACATCAATGGGACACATAGTTAAGAGAGGACAAAGCAACATAAAATAAGCATATTAGGAGGATTGGTACCAAATGTGGCAATGTCTCTCTAGGAGGCCATAGCATAATGCCCTAGGGGGTCTACCATAAGTTAATTAGAAAAGTCCAGGTAGATAGACTAAGTGGTATCAAGCATTCAACCGCAGAGACTTGATTTTAGGATCAGGATTCTAGTCTCTGGAATGACTTGGGATGGGGTGGTAATATTTCTAAAATAAGATGCAAACCCCAGAAGAACTGATAAACAACAATAAAAAGAAGAAAGAATATAATAGTGGAAACTAGTGACTCATTATATAGTTCTTTAAGTTTTTAAAAAACACTTTCCTCACAACAATCCTGTGAGATAGGCAGCACAAATATTATTCATTCCATTTTACAGGTGGAGAAACTTAAGCTCAGACAGCTGAAGTGACTTTTCCAAAGTCACCTAACTATTAAGTATTTTGGCTAAGCCTCAAATCCAGATCTCCTGACTTCATGTTCTTTGCTATTTCTACTATATCACAGACTGCAACATCTGACAATGTCATTTTAATGACTAAAGCAACAGTCTGATTTATGATGAGTAAAGATAAAAGTAATGAAAAAGTAGTGCAAAGGTAAGCCTATATTGATGGGGATTAACCATATAACTTTTTATTAAACTAAGGGGATCATTTATTTCTCTTTAAGAAAAAAGTGGTTAAAATTTACCTCACAGTAAGAACTAAGATTAAAACAAAGCATGCCTTCAGTACCAATTTAATGCATTAATAACATTTGAAATTATAAATTGTCAAGCATTGATACATATTTGTAACATCAGAGTATTAATGTCTACACTTCCTGCAGGGGAAAGGATTACAGTGCGAAAAAGATGGAAGAAAGATAATTGGCCTCTACCATTTCAGTTGTTATCATTTTGTAAAACCAGAGGACTGCCTTTACATATAGCAAGTCAGATTGACATCCATCCAAATTGGTCAGTCATTTGCGGTTTTAAACTGCTAAAGCTGAGCAGGATAAATGATAGTCCAGCAGGAAATCTGCAAATTTGTCAAAGCGAGATCAAACTTTGATTAAACCACCACCATTAACAACAATAACCATATTTTCATGATTACTCTGCATATCACCCTGACAAATCTCAGTCTAATTTATGAGTAATGTAAGTAAACGGTAAAAGAATTGGTTTGATTTTGGCTCTGAGTCGAACTAGTTTTGTGAGCCGAGATAAGTTAATAATCAAATAAATAAATAAGTAAACAGAATAAAGACAATATTTGCGTTATTTACCTCACAGGATTGATCTGAGGAAATCGTTATATGAATAGGAGTCATTATCATTAGTATTGGTTTTAATATGTTTCAATTTCCTGGTTAATTTCTTCCAAATAATATTCCTGAAACTTGTGCAGATTCTACCAAGCAACTGGAAGGGTCTGTTAAGAGAGTTTGGGAATTGTTTCCTAGTTAAATTAAATTATCAGGCATGGCAAATATATTTCAGAGAATTTTTTCTTAAAAAAATGTTTAAATAATGATCACAAAACTTTTAAGAAACAAAGAACAAGGAAGAAGACATATATATGTATATGTAACATATGCATACACATATATATATTTATGTGTATATACATATATATATTTATGTGTATATACATATATATATTTATGTGTATATACATATATACAAACTAATATATAGAATGTAATATGTGCTTTTAAAAATCATGCAGTATGATAGTGAATTTTCTTTCTGTATTTTGATTTGTCTATGGAAATGCTCTTTTTTGGCCTTAGTTGAGAGTAAAAGTAAAAGTCCTTTTTTGTTTTCTGGAAGTATTGAAACCCAGGCTCCTCCATCTGGTGGCAGTATCTCAGATATTGGATCCCACTTAAGAGAAATTATTCAGAACTTGGGAAGTTAGAGTTAGAGCTTGGGAAAGAGGAAAGCCATGTCTTCCTTTGATACAAGAAGGAAAGAGAAACTGTTTTAAAGTAGATGAAAATTTTGAGGTGAAAAGGGAATTTGAGGGAATTCACATTGAGCGGCCTTGTTTCAGTAAAGTAAAAGGCAAGGTCACTTGTAGACACCAAGGTGTGTCTTTGAGGACTTGAGCATAGAGAAGAGTTGGTTTAGTCACTGGGGAAATTCCACAGTGGGTCAAATAGAGATGGCTGAAAGAATATAAACAGTGTTGGAATCCTAGCTCAGATTAGACTGATAGATTGATTCTATATACATGAGTTAAGCCTCTGAAGGAACTTGAGATAAGTTATAAAATGGCATCAATTGATTAGGTTACCTGTCATATAAACAAATCTTTATATTTCAGAGATAGAGAGTTAGAAGGCACTTGGCCAATGACTGTATTGTTACAATATTAAGATTTATCTGAGAAATACAAATAAAATAATACTAAAACAGTGCTTATCTCAGAGAACTATTGATTTCTTATGAATTTATATCACTTTGTGCTATCCCTGTGAGGAAGCAAGGAGTCAAGAATTATTATCTACATTTTACAGTGGTGGGTTGAGGGTAAAGTGACTAAATGACTAAGCTAAGATCACATAGTTACTCAAAGGTCAAACACCCAATTCACCTTGAACTTTTGGATTTGTAAGTGATATTCCATATTAAGAGATGGCATAGTACAGCAGGCTTAGTATTTGGGGACCTGTTTTCCATTCATCTTTCTGACATTCTCTAGTGGTGAGACAGTGGCCAAGTCTCTTAAACTCTTTGATTCTCAATCTCACCATCTGTAAAATGGGGGTAACAACGTTTGTGGACTATCTCCTCCAAAGCAGTGTTAGTTTTTTCAAAGTACCAAATAAATAAGATCTACTATAATTATATTATGTTGACTTATTCAATGGAAAACTATTTACTAGGTGATGAGGGTCAGTCCGAGGCTGTGTATGCTATGGTAAAACTCAAATTGACCATGGCTTGGGGACAGGTCAGTTGTTGTGGCTATTCAGCATAGCAATGGGACCCATGGCACTGACACTTTTGGGCCCTCCTGCCTCACAGATTGATGACAAACACTGTTCTGACTGATAATAGCTTTTAGTTGTTCTATGTCTAGACACAGTCAGTGTTACTGGAAACCTGTCTGTTTTCTTTATTTCATGGCAATTGTACCGCTTTGCTCATGAACTCCAAGCTCCAAGGGGACAGACATATCTTCTCAACTTTAATATTTCACAGTGATGGTGGGTTTTGTTTTATGTCTTAATCATCAGATATATTTGGCCCATTCTCCGTCTCCTGACACTCTAGCTCTACTTTGTGTGTTGATGGAACAGACCTAGTAGAAGAGCTTTAGAGGCAGATGTGGAATAACAGAAAAATTGTGGATTTGGGCTTGGTGGATTTAGGTCCCAGAGGAGGGACTAGGTTTGAATCCCAACCTTGCTTTGGGACCCTAGGCAAGTATTTTATCCTCTGGGATCCAGTGTCCTTATATATAAAGTAAGGAGACTGGATTAGAGGACCTCCGAAGGACTTTCCAACTCGAAATCTATGAAACTATGAAAACATGAGCTTTGTAGTATGGGGGATGGGAAGTATCTCTTCAAAAACATGAAGTTCAAGACATTGGGGGGGGGTGTGTGTGTGAAGGATTTCATCCCATGCATATCCATGCTTTGTAGCCTAAACACTGGTAATGGCTTGATGTATGCTGAGATTACTCCTTGTACCCAGGACCATCATAAGGGATTACCAAGGCTAAAGTATTCTCTCTGAAGGCTTCTGGGGGCATGTGCCAAGAGATTGCTTAGGGAGAGGGCCAGAGTCTAAGAATCAAAAAGAGTGATCAGTTCCCAGTCAATGGGTCAGAGGCAGCATCCTGTAAGTCATCAGATTCAGGAGGCCCAAGCAGGAAATAATAGTGTTAATTTGAGAACAACAGATCCAAAATGACAGGTAAGTAGGGGTGGAGGTGGGAAAAGAGGTCTTGAGGAACAAGGTCAGGTAAAAATTCCAGAGGAAGGTGTGAGGGTTTGGGGAAAAGGGGCAATTTCAATTAATGTTGATTTATAGAACAGAATAAATCAGCTCAAGGTAGTGGCGTTTTATAATAGTATGCAATTGCATGCCCCGCCATCCCTACAAACAAGCAAAAAACCCAAAACTTGGATGAATAGTACAAAACTATGTATGAAATTTATGTCAGCTCGGTATCATTTTCAATGCAGATTTCCCTTAAGATCTGGTAAAGATAAGATTAAAGATAAACTCATCTGCAGTGGACAAGATGGTGTAAAGAATACTGTCAGAGAAGAGAGGATTTGGAAAAGGCTAGGTGCCCAGGAGTTACAGGGATAAGGAGGAGAAGTCTCTCATTTTTATCCTTAAGTATTGGAGATAGAATTTACTTTGAAACCAGTAGCAAAGACTAAACCCGGGTGGGAGGAGTTTTCTGCTTGGGAGCTATCCATGTGGAGTGCTACATTCCATCAAAGTCTTCTAGCCACCTTCATTCCCCTACAGCTGATGCTACAGAGAGTTAAAGGGCTGTGCATGGTCCCTCCTTGCTACAGTTAGTGGGGAGTTAGTGTAGAAGCTGCACATGTGCTTTGGGGGTAGTTAGTGGACATGGAATTAAATGGATTCAGGAATGGCCTCCCACAATGACTGGCAAGTTGTTTAGCTTCTCTTATCCTCAGTTTCTTCCTCCGTAAAGTGGGAACTATGGCACCCACCTCACAGGGTTGCTGGGAGGATCAAATGAGATAACTCATGCAAAGAGTTTTGCAAACCTTAAAGGGATAGAGAAAAGCTGTTATTATTATTAATTATTATTATTGCTGTAGTGCAATATAACTGAAGAACAAAAGACATCCATTAAATACTATGTGCCAGGGTGATTTTAGAAAAACATGGAAAGACTTGCATGAAATAACGAAGAGTGAAACGAGCAGTACCGAGAGAACATTGTATATAGTAAACAGCATCATTGTTTGAAAGTAACTGTGAATGTCCAAGTGTAGTGGCAACCATACTGGCATACCCAGGATGGCTACTAGCACGGGTTCTTAGATCTGCTTTACTAGGAAAGATAATTGTTTAAGGGGTCAAGAATCTTTTTAAATTACATTCATTAGTTCAGGGAAAAAGTCAGCACCCTGAACTTTAGAGAAAAATAGAAACAGAGAAAGTACAGAGAAAATACAAGCAGAAAAATAAAGACAAACAGGGCTCTGACTGCTTGAATCAGCCATATACTTTACATTCATCCCTGGATTGGGAAAGCCTTTACATCTGAGCAGTCGGGGAGCTCTGGAAATACAGCCACTCAGAATCTTGACCAGGGAATCACAAGAACCTTTTCATGAGTGAGCCCCCAAAGCAAAATACCAACTCAGAGCATATATATATATATATATATATACTTCTCAGGGTCAGAAGGTAACACAACCTTCCAAATTCAATGCCTAATTAGAAATTAGTGAAAGGTGTGAAAGCCTTCCTCAAAGCAAGCCTCCCCTAAGAAAGCTTCCCTTAATGAACTCCACTTGAGGCCTATTAATGAGCAGGGAAGATCTTAAATCCTATTAATTTTATGCTAAGCTAGTCTGAGTAATATGAATATTCAAATCAACAACAAAGGACCTATAAAGTAAAATGCTATTCACATCTATTGAAAGAACTGATATATGCAAGTATGTATTGGTATGGTTTCACACACACACACACACACACACACACACACACACACACACACACATCTATGTCAAATGTTGGCTTTCTCTAATCCAAGGTTGGGAGGATGAAAGGGAATGAGACAGCTTGGAACTCAAAATGTAACAAAAAAAGCAAAAATTAAAAAAAAAACAGTATTTGACAAGAATAGGGGATAAAAAGAAGCATTTCCAAATCAATCAATTAACCAAGTATTTATCATAAACATATCATGTAACAAACACTGTACCAGATCCTAAGAATACAGAGACAAAAAAAATGAAAGACTTCACATCTCAAGTAGCTTATATCCTCTGGAGAAAATTATATATGTACATGTATACATAAATACAAAATATATGTAAGGTAAATTCAGAGTAATTGAGGAGAGGGCACCAGCTGCTGGAAAGGACCATTAAGTAAAGACTTCTGTAAGGTGCAGATGAAACAGTCCCTGCCTTCAGGGAGCTTACAATTTAGAAGGGATAAAAATGCAGATTACAATTATATACAATAATTCCTGATAAATGCATCCCTATCACAAAATAGGAACCATGAAGTAAAAGATACAATTGCGTAGAGAAAGGGAAGAATTTGAGACCATGACCAAAAGTTATACATTTGTGCCTCTAGGAGAAGAAATCTGCTAATTAAGTGATTGATATGACTACCCAAAATATAGAGACCATCAAAATTCCTGACGTGAGGATATCTCAAACATTTCTCTGTAAGGCTGATCAGGTTTCAGGTTTAAGAAAAATTACATATGAGTCCAAATGGTCACTTTATTACTCTGAGTTCTGAAGAAACCGTGGTCTCCTGCACGGATGCTTTATTGGGATAGATTGTCTACATAGTGAGGTTATATAATCAGTCAGAAGGAAGGAACCACAAGAGGTCATTAAGCTCATGACCTTGCTTGTAGGCAAGACTCTATACAAGGTAGGCCAGACAAATGAGTGTCAACTTCTATTCCCAAAGATCTTCAAGAAAGTAGGTTCCATAATCACTCCTCTTTTCTCTTCAAATACAGTAAACTGGTGATATGACCTGGTCCAGTTATGGAGATGTAATGAGATTACATTGCTCCATAATCGCAGTAGAAATGTGTAGTTTCCACCTCCAGTGGAAAAGGTTGCAAGTGTGAGCCAATGACTTAATGGACAGAGAAATTATTGGAATTGATCCTTAGACTGGAGGCCATTCGAATTGTTCTTATTTTTCAATTTAGTTTGTTTTATGAATGGGGAACAAGGATAAGTTCACAAGGTGATGGAGGATAAAGATTATATAAGGAGAAGGGTATGGGAACCCAAGTTGAGGTTAGGGAACATGTTGACATGAACATAGCAAGAGGCATTTCCCAAAGTCCTACCTACTAAGTTGCAGACAGGTTACAATCTACCTTGGAGGAAGGAGGGAAATCACCGATCTTTCGTGTATTTTATTCTTTAAGAAATTTGTTTTAGGTGGGCATGGCAGAACAGAAGTATGAAGTGAGAAAAAGACTTCCAGATGGAGATGTTTCTCCCCAAAATGAGGGAGGGATGAAATGATACCAGGCCAAAACGGAAAGAAGCTATAACTTTGGGACGTAAAGAGGAAAGTCTTTCTACGATTCATGTTGTTGCCTGAGGGGATCCGGTCAAGGGACTCTGAAAATGATAGGGCCATAACTAGGGTTTAACAACCTGAGTTTTGTACCAGGGAGAGGGGATTGAAAACATCTGTACTAAAATCAAGTCAACAAGCATTTATGAAGCACTTATTACATGCCAGATTCTGTGTTAAGTGCTGGGGATATGAAGAAAGGCAAAAACAGTGCCCACCCTCAAGAAACCCAATCTATTTGGGGAGACAACATGCATATAGCTTTGTACAAATAAGATATATACAAAATAAAGTGGAGGTAATGTCAGAGGGAAGACTAGGTTTAGGAGGGACTTAGAAAGGTTGCTTGCAATTGGTGGAATTTTAATTGAGACTTGAAGAAAGATGGGAATGGAGACAAGGAAGGAGATTATCCCAGGCATGGTAGATAGTCAAAGAAAACGCAGAGTTGGGAGGTGCGATGTCTTATTACAGGAAGAGCGAGGTGACCAGAGTGTTCCAGTTGAAATCTAGCAGCCTGACCAGACAAATATGGCATATAAGGAACAGCAAGAAGTACCACATTATACATTCTTTGCAGTATAAAAAGAATGGAAAGATAGAAAGTGACCAGGTTTCAAAGAGTTTTAAATGCCAAACAAAAATTTGATCCTGGAGGCAATAGGGAGCCATTGGAGTTATCACGCGGATGTGATGGTGATATGCTTATATCTATGATTTAGAAAAAATTACTTTGGTTTTTTTGGAGCCAAGATGGCAGGGTAGGAGCAGCAACATATAGCCACCCCAAAATACCCATAAAATACGACTCTAAACTAATCCTAGAACTCCAAAACGCACACAAATATACTTTCCACTAAAGTCAGCTCGGCTACGAGAAACCATATCAGCACTGTGAACCAAAACCAGCCTAGCCTGAAGCCCTGGCTGAGCCCCAGGGGCGGCTGGACGGGAGGAGCAGAGGAGCCTCAGATTAGTGGCAGCTGCAGCAGCATTCAGAACTAGGTCAGTGGAACTTGTGAGGTCTTGGGAGAAAAGCAGTCTGGCCAAAAGGCCTTCAGGGCTGGAAAGCGATAGGCAGAGGTTTTGCACCCGCCTCCGCATTGCAGCTTCCGAGCCCTCGGCCTGCAGACAGCAGGAGTAC
>CM053582.1:446448385-446508048 GCA_028627135.1 Pseudochirops cupreus
GGCTGTATGGGGTGAATGAGAGTGAGTAGTTGAGGAAGATGGTTTGTTATTAGGCTGTTGACTGAAAGGATGGTAGTACCTTAGCAATAATGGGGACATTTAGAAGTTTTTTTGGCAGGGCAGGGACCATAATGAACTCTGTATTGGATATATTCAACTTGAGATGATTTTGGGACATCCAATTTGGGATATCCAAAAGGAAGATGGTGATGGTTGATTGTAGTTTAGGAGAAATAGTAGGGCTGGATGTGTAGAGCTGGGGGTCATCTGCATAGATATGGTAATTGGACCCACAGGAATTGGTGAGATGACCAGTTGAGATATTATAAAGGGAAAAGAGAGGAAGACCTAGGACAGAGCCTCGGGGCCCACCCAGGCTTAGTGCATATGATATGGATGCAAACCCAGAAAAGGATACCAAGAAGGACAGATCAGACATCTAGGAGAAGAACCAGGAGAGAGTATTCCAGAAGAGCTGGTGCTGCAGAGATATTGACAAATTAGAATTGAGAGATCTGGCAATTATGAAACTATTGCCAATATTGGAAGAGCAGTTTCAGTTGAATGGTAAGGTCAGAAGTCGTACTGCTGAGGATTTAAATGTGAATGAACATAGAAAATGGAGGTATTTTGTGAAGATGGATTTTTCAGGGAGTTTCGTTATAAAGGAGGGAAGAATGAGAATTCGCAGGTTTTAGATCAAATAAGTTTTGTGTTTAAGAATGGATGAGAGAAGTGGATGTGTTTGTAGATGGTGGAGAAAATGCCAGTAGGTGAAATATTGAAGAAAAGATAGTGTAAAGATACTAGGGGAGTGGAAAATCTGCTGGAAAAGATGGGATCAAAGATTCCTGGAAAAGATTTAGCCTTGAGAGCAGAGTGAAGAAGGAGATGAGGACCAGTGGCCTGAGAGATGAGAGATGAGGAAGAGGATAGAAGAGTGCATTTTGGTAGGTATTGGAGGTACACAAAGTGAAACAATCCCTGCCCCAAAAGGAGTTTACATTCTACTGGGGAGATACAATGTGCCCACAAATTGTTATTTGTTCTTCCTTTTCAAAGGGGACCAATAACATCATGAGTGATGTCTCGACTCGTGCATGAATTGGATTTAAGTGAGGCGGAGTTGCACAAAGTCATCAGCCTCACCCTCTCTCCAGAGTCATACAAGTCCAGTGGCAGGACAAATACCAAGATGACTAAAGATGGCCCAGGATGCAGTGGAGGACCTTGGCATCTTTGATGTCTGACCAAGCTCTAAGCGCTCCACAGCACCTGCTTCAGCCACTTTCATGGCTTTTGGAGTACAAACTGTTCTCAAACATTCACTCTACTGGGGGAAGTACAACCTCCTAATCCACCTTCTAGTTTGCAGCCTATTGGTTACCCTCAACCTGGTTTAGCCCTTCTGCTGGAATGATTTTTTACCAAGGAGTGGTTGTTATGCATGCTACAGCTTTTTGCAGCCACAGATGAGAATTGGGTGACAAGTTGGATACCAAAAGTGGATAAGTATCCCTAACGAGGTCTTGGTAAGTCCTCACACCTGAGATGCTAGTCCTCCCTGCATACCCCATACACACCTGTTTGCAAATAAGTAAATCTAGTCTATAAAAAAAGAAATACAAAGTGGAAGGAAGGAAGGAAGGAAGGACTGAGCATCTATTAAGCACTTATGTGTCAGGCACTGTGCTAAGCACTATAATCATAACCATTATTATTATTTTCATAGTGATTAGTGGGCAGCTAAGTTGCATAGTAGATAGAGTGCTGGGGCTGGAGTCAAGAAGACTCATCTTCCTGGGTTCAAATCCACCCTCAGACACTTACTAGCTGTGTGACCCTGGGCAAGTCACTTAACCCTGTTTGCCTCAGTTTCCTCATCTATAAAATGAGTTGGAGAAGTAAACGGCAAACCATTCCAGTGTCTTTTCCAAGAAAACCCTAGAGTCAGACACAACTGAAATGACCGAACAACATATTATCAGTGGGCCACTAACAACTGAGGGAATTAGGTAAGTACTGTTAAAGGATGTAGCACTTGAGTTTTTTCGCCTTGAAAGGGTCATGGGGTCCAAGAAAATGCTGAGGAAGGAGTGTATTCCAGGCACAGGGAACAGTCTGTGTATAAAGTGAGATGGAAGAAGGAAAATAAGCATATATTAAGCACCTACTATGTGCCAGGCATTTTACAAATACTATTTCATCCTCACAACAGCCCTGGAGGTTACCCCCATTTTATAGTTAAGGAAATTGAGCCAGATGGAGGTTAAGTGACTTGCCAAGAGTCATACAGCTAGTACGGGTCTGAGGTTGAATTTGAACTCGGATCTCCTTGACTCCAGGCCCAGTACTATATCCATTGTGCCACCTTGCTGCCTCTAGAGGGCAGATGGAATATTGACTACAGGGAATAGAAGCTAAGCCTGTTTGGCTGTAATGCTAAGTGGGTGAGAGGGGAGTGATATGTAACCAGACTGGTAAGGTAAGGTAGTTAGAGTGTGAGGGGTTTTAATCAGCAACCAGAGGGATTTTACATCATCCTAGAGGTGAAGTGAGGGACTGCAGCTTCTTGAGCAGGAGAGTGGCATTGTCAGATATATGCTTTAGGAATATAACTCTCAAAAAAAAAAGAATATCACTCTCATAGATGTATGGAGGATGGATTGGAGTGAGGGAGAGACTGGGCACAGGGGGATCAGTTAGGATGTAATTGTAATAAACCAGATGAGAGGTGATGAAAGCCAGAACCAGGGTCACCGTGGTGTGATTGGAGAGAAGGCCCATATGTGCTATTCTCAGATCACCAATTTTCAAAACCTCACTATGAAGGAGTTTTTCCTTTTATCTAGTTTGCTTTCTTTCTGCTACAAAACTAATATTATTTTGTCTTTTCTATGGAGCCAGTACAGGTATATATCATTCTCCATATTAATAATCCTTCATACTTCTGGAGACAGTTATTATCTCATTTTTTAGCCTTTTCTCCTTTAAGCTAAATAATTCCAATTTCCCTAACCATTCCTCAGAAAGCCTGTTTTTCAAACATTTAATTATAATCATTGCCCTTCTCTTGAGTGTTTCCAACGTCTCCACATTTCTCTGAAGCTAGTGTTTCAAGCAGCACTATGACAGGTACATAATCAACCTTATATGGAATTTTCATACAATTCTTCTTTACAGAGTTATAAATCATGGCATGGTACATGGGAACACTGGAGATTTTACAATCCTGCCTGTGAAACAAGCTAGATCAAGATACTTTTCAGACACATTTTCTCATGCGGAATTTAATTCTGGTTATGAGATATGAAGTAACACCAACTATTGCAGTCTGACAAAAGCTGTAACTGGGTTGGAGTGATAGGCCTTTTGCTCCTGTGTACTGGATTTAGAAAGTGACAAATGTAAAAGCTGCTGACAGCATTTGCAGTCCTTCAGGAGTTTAGAAACAGATCAGCAAGAATAATTAGTTAAAACAGGAAACTTTAGATAACAGACCATGGTGAGCCTCCCCCTGCCCCCAGCCTTTCTAGAACCTATCTAGGATGGCCAGGTAGTAGAAAGACCTGCCACTCCTGAGGGTACCGTCTTTTTCAAATCCTCCCCTCTCCCCTGGATGAGAGTCAACAACTCAATTCCTTCTGATGACATGAGGGCCACTAGGCCTCCCCATCTGTATCACCACTTCTTAAAATCTTTTATCATCTGCCTTACCTCTATGTTCTATAGTCCCTCCACCTTGTCATCTGATTTACTTATGTAACCTAAGGACCTCTGGACCTTGATATCTATAGTACAGATGAACCCCCAGGACTTTGGGACCTTCCTATCTGCCCTTCAGCTGAACTTTCTATAAATGTTATCTCCTCCAATTAGAATATGAGCTCCTTGAGAGCAGCAACTATCTCCCTTTTCCTATTTGAGTCCCCAGAGCTTAGCCCAGCATTTGGTACATGTAAGTATGTAATAAATACTCTTTTATTCATCTCATTCACTCTACCTTAACCTATTCCCCTTGTGACATGATGGCCTCTCTAGGAACAGCCTCATGATGGTATACTAAAATGTACCTGCTGCTCATCTGTTTGCCCAGGATCTGGTTTATCATACTTGTGGCAAGCACAGAAATGTCTAGTTACAGTTCTGTAGTCTCCAAGTGGCAGCTTTTAAAATTTACGAGCCCCACCAGTATGTATTAGGAGTCCAGGGACCAGAGTTCTAGTCTTCCCTTCACTGATTGCTAGCATAGTATTAATTGACCAGTCATTGAACTACTTTTGGCCTCAGTTGTTCAATTTATAAAATGAAGATAATTATACCTTACCAGTCTGTATGTGGGCATGTTGACCAGATTGATTAATTTAAGTCCCTTCTATTTCTTAGATAGATGACTCTAATTCTCTTTTTTTGGCTTTTTTTTTTGGAAGGTGGAAGGCAGGGCAATTTGGGTTAAGTGACTTGCCCAGGGTCACACAGCTAGTAAGTGTTAAGTGTCTGAGGCTGGATTTGAACTCAGGTCCTTCTGACTCCAGAGCCAGTGCTCTGTTCACTGTGTCACTTAGTCACCCCAATGACTCTAATTCTAAAGTTCTTTAATGAGTCTTTCCTGTTGGGATACTGTAAGAAAGAAAGGAGGCCAGAAACTGTGAAAAAACCTCCAAGTAGGCATGTTACATTGACCTTTTCAAATCTGAGACTTGCTCCAATTTTAGCATCATGGTGAAACAAAGTTCACTTCCCTTCCTCAACTCTTACCACCTCACTCCATTCCCTTTATCTTGACCTTGGACTCCTTCATTCTTTGGTGCAGAAAGGGCTCTTATTCAGCAGCTATGTGCCAGCTGAAATACTGGCAAGTCATGGATGGATATCAGAAGACTTGGCCAGTCGTAGGTTTTGCCTGTAGGTTGAAATCCAACACAAAGTGACAAGCAATACTGGTCTGACCTTTCTGAGACACTCATTTTCTTCCCTTCCACCTGTACCCATGACCGTTTCTTTTCATCAGTGATGAGATTCAAGTCAGGGGTCATTTCAAGTTCAGTAACGAGAGAGTGTTTTGTGTATTTGAAGCTTGGTCCAATTCCCATGATTTTCTCAGGTTAGGTTCTTCATTATTGAGACTTCAACACTTTGATGGGGATAAATACCATTCAACCAACATTTTTTAAGTGCTTACTATATGTAAGACAGTGCTTTAGGTGCTGGGGACATAAAGATGTCCTCAAGGGGCTTATATTCCACCAGAGGTATAAAAATATAGATCCAAGAAAAAATACAAAGTACTTAGAAAGTACTACAGAGTAATTGCAAGAGGGAGAACATTTTTTAAAATGTGAAAAAAAAAGGGAAGAGAGAATTTGTATGGAGGGATAAATCCATTTTTCATACTCTCCTGAATAACAGTGACAGGGTCAATGTTGTTAGGGAGGGTTCACTACTATTTCCACAATCTTTTAGAATTATTTTCTTAATAATAACTGGGAGGCAGGGGAGCAGGAAAGGCCTTATCATTGATACCTAAGCTGTGCTGAAGGAAGCTAGGGCTTCTGGGAGGCAGAGGCAGGCTTCTTCGATGTGGGACTTCCCTCCCTTCTAACCATTTGGCTCATAGCCCATCTATGCATTCCTATTCTGTAGGACTTTTGATGATGTCATCCAATGATTTTGTTACAAGGGAGTTTCCTTAGATTTCTTTGTGTATGCCTGCTCTAGCCACGTGGCGAGCCCATCTTGATTTTAGTCATCTATCCCTCTGTTGACAGCCTTTATGGCACAATTATTATGAATAATTAAGAAGGCACAACTTTTTGGAGGGGTTTTCCTTAACTCCTGAAGTCAGTCAATCAACAAACATTTGGCCAGCCCTTACTTTACTGAGCTCTGGGCAAAAACCCTGATTCTGCCCTCAAGGAGCTCACAGTCTGACGGGAGGAGAGAAGAAATCATACAAAGAGCTCTGTACGGACCAGATATTTATAACCTAAATGGTACATGGGAAGTAAGCTCAGATGGAAGGTATTAGTTGTGGGGAACTTGGGATGGCAAAATAATTTATTCCAAAATTTTTATGAATTGTTTTTTATTTTCTTTGTATCTTTCTTCCTTTAATTTTCAACTTATTAAAACACGTTAAAGCAGAAAACTTGTTTTTGCTCACTTGTTTTCAGTCATGTCCAATTCTTCATTTAGGGGTTTCTTGGCAAAGATACTGGAGGGGTTTGCCATTTCCTTCTCCAGCTCACTTTACAGATGAGGAAACTGAGGCAAGCAGGGTTAAGTGACTTGCCCAGGGTTACACAGTTAATAACTGAGGCTAGATTTGAATTCAGGAAGACAAGTCTTCCTGACTCCAAGCCCAGTGCTCTATCCACTACACCGCCTAGCTGCCCAGAAAAGCCTGTTAGGAAATCAAGAAGGAAAAAAAAAAGCACTCTGCACAAGGAGCTTCTGAGTTTAATGTATTCAATGTAATGTATTCATTTAAAATGGAAGCCTTTTGTATTTTGTACAGAAATAATACGTGCATATTTATGTTGTTTGAGGGTTGGGCTAAATAAATGAGATGGTCTGTAGATGCTCTGTTTTCCAACATTAATAAATTTAGGAATCGGCATGTTGTGCAAGAAGACATATTTTCTGGGTTTCAGAGCACTCAGGAGTGGGAAGGTCAGTGCTGCCATATTGGTGTTCATCTTATCTGCTGTAACTGAATTTGAAAGTCAAATAAGATGCTCCTTCATAAAATCTGACACAGTTTAGTTTTGAAATAGCTGGGCTGGAGGCCCATGGGGATAGGAGTAAAACTTTTAAATAAGGAATCATCTCTGAAAGAAGTAGAGGGATGTGGACAAGCAAATGTCTGGCTGCAGTAGCAGACTCTCAGACCTGATCTCAGTGGGATTTATAATAAGATTTTCGAGGTCTCCGAGGGATGAAAGTAGACAGGGTGATGTGTGGGGAGTGAAGAGGAGCAGATAGTGCTGTTTAGATCTAGAGTACAGATTGCTGATCTATAAGAGGGAACCATGCAGGGGAAATAAATGGGTACATGGAGGTTCAGGGCACATGGGGTCATAGAATGACAGAATTCTAGATGGGGAAAAATTCTTAGATACCAGCTCAAACTCAGTAAATTACTATGTGACTTTGGACACTTCATTTGACCTGTCTGAGCCTCAATTCCTCATGTGTAAAATAAGGTGGTTGGTTAGAGGGCTTCCAAGGTCTCTTCCAGCTCGAAATCTATGCAAGAAGAAAGGAAGGGAACATGCGCTATGCTTTCTCATTTGATTCTCCCAACAACCCTGGGAGGTAGGTGCTATCATGATTCCTCTTTCATAGTTGAGGAAACTGAGACAGACAGAAGTCAAGTGATTTATCCAGCATCGTCCAGAGACACTGTGCCTAAGCACCTTCATTTTGCAAATAGGGAAACTGAGGTCCAATGAGAGACTGAGTCTTAGGCATTTGGAAGGATGGATGTCTGGGGAGTAGGAGAGGCAGCTGAGAAAAAGAATGCCAAGCTGGTAAAAGGACTGGCTAAAAAGAGGCATTTGTGCTTGCCTTATGATACAGGAGAAAGAACACTGGTTCTGAAATCTGAAGACCTGAGTTCAAATCATACCTCTGATGCTGACTACTTATGTGTCCTTTGGTGAGTAACTTAATATCATTGGGTCTCAGTTTCCTCATCTGTCAAATGAGGGGGTTTACCTAGATAACCTCTGAGATCCCTTCCAATTCTAAGCTTATATTCTTTAGGCAGAAAATACTTTAAAATACCCTTCAAAATAATAACACTTGGGGCAGCTAGGTGGTACAGTGAATAGAGCACCAGCCCTAGAGTCAGGAGGACCTGAGTTCAAATTTGACCTCAGATACTTAACACTTACTAGCCATGTGACCTTGGGCAAGTCACTTAACCCCAATTGCCCCTCCAAAAAAAAGGCAGAGTAATAACACTTGATGAAAAAAAATACCAATATTTTTTAAACTTTGGGCATTAATTTTATTAGTGCTGTTTTATGATTGGATCATATAGTGGACTATCTGATCTTGTTTTCTTTAGTTGGGCATCTCCAGGAAAGTCTTGTTGGCCCACCAGATCGTGCCTCTCCAATGGTGACTCTCTAAAATGTAGCGGAAGCTGGTGAGGAAGGAAATAACCTCTACAGAGTGAGTCTGGGAAACTCAAACCTAGTTCATGACAAACCACCAGCTCAAATTCAATCTTTAGCATTTTGGCCACAACTGGTTCAAATAAGTCAGATGCAGTAGGCCTGAGATTTTTATGTGCCCACAATACTTAGGAACCTTTAATGTCCCCAAATAAACCTTGAATAAGGTTCCTGCTTTGTATAAAGCACCCGCAGTGAGCCTTTGTAGGGTTGTTGATGGCTTTTTTTTTTAAAGCTGCCATTTAGGAGTGTAGCATACAGACAGCTAGAGAAGTGCGTAGAGAGAAGTCCTGGGCTTGGAGGGAAGAAGACCTAAGTTCAAATCCTTCCTCAAACACTTGCTGTGTGACCCTGGGCAAGTCACTTAATCTTTGTTGGTTTCATTTTCCACATTTGTAAAACAGGGATAATAATGACACTTATCTCAGAGAGTCATTGGGAGGATCAAATGAGACAACATATGTAAACCGCTGCAAAACTTAGCTATATAAATGCTATTGTTTATTATTATTATCATTTTGTACCACGTAGGTGGTGAAGTAGATAAACTGCAGGGCCTGGAGTCAGGAACACCTGATTCAAATCCAGCCTCAGACAAGTATTGGCTGGGTGATCTTGGGCAAGTCAGCTGCCTCATCTGTAAAATGAGCTGGAAAAAGAGGTGGCAAATCACTTAAGTATCTTTGCCAAGAAAACCCCAAATTGGGTCACAAAGAGTCTAACGTGACTGAAACAACAAAATAAGAACAACAACCACCAAGGCCTTAGGAGTTAGTGGGTCTCCAGAAGGACTACCCTTTAGCAAGAAGCTGCCCACTCCTCAATAATACGATCAGGAGCTGTTGAATAACCTCTTACATTTCTTTTCAGAATAAGCATTTTTAGAAGACAGGCAAAGGCTGAAACAAGGAGGAATGGAATATCTGGGCAATGTAGTTGGAACCTGGCTCTGGGTTCATATTTTGAGCATGATTTGCCTATCAGAATTTCACCAGAGACTGAATTTGCAGCTGTATTATTGTTTTTCAGACTCTATTAAAACAAAATCCTGTTGATGTTTCTGAACTTGTATGCTTTGTGGAGAAGGGTGTCCGAGAAACAGGCAGAGGGCCTCAAGAGCATCTTGGCTTGAACCCTAACTCCATGACTTACTGCCTGTATGGTCTTGGACAATTAACTTGATCTCTCTGGGCCTCCGTTGTTTTATATGTAAAATGAGGAAACGGGGCCTGATGATCTCTGAAATCTGTGATCTTACGAATCTCTGTGAAGGAAGTTGATACGGGTAGGGGGCAGAATAGAAAGTCAGGGCAGGAAGGACCCAGCCACGTCATTTAGTGATCATTGAGTAGTTATACATTAATGATTACTTTTCACTTTTATACAAGGTGCAGTGGCTACAATGCTGAACCTGGAATCAGGAAGACTTGAGTTCAAATCCAGCCTCATCTACTAGCTATGTGGTTCTGGGCAAGTTACTTAACCTCCATGTACCTCGGTTTCCTCGAATGTAAAATAGAGATGTTAATAGCACCTATCTCCCAGGGTTGTTCTGAGGATCAAATGAGGTAACAATTGTAAAGCAATTAGTACAGTGTCCAGCACATAGTAAGAACCATATAAATATAAGCTGTTCTTACTATTTCTATGCAAATGAGGGGCATGTGTGCAGGGGGTGGAGGGGTTCTGGGGAAAGAAAAGGAGGGGATGCACAACATGAAGCCATACATAACAATGTAAAGCACATTTCCTGGCCTTGACCACTTAGTTCTTTCCCTTGGGAAATTTTTACTGGTATTTTGTCTTGCTGTGAATCTTTGCACTTCCTGTTATGAACTGGTTAAGAAGATAATTATAACAGGGTTATGGGAAGTGGTAATGAAATCCACCATACTACATAGATCCTGCTTCTCTTATTCAGGAGGGGCCAGATAATCAGCCTTTTCTCTGCCTCTGTACAACTTCTGGGTCTTCCCTTTATATTTTAATGCAGACCTAAATGGTGTTTTTTTAAAAATAAAAAGATTTCCAGTTTTAACTCCCTAAGAAAAGATGGAGCCGCATCTTGGCTGTTGAAGACAACCTGAGGTGCATTGGAGAATGTAAATGCCCAATAAGCTGCTCTGTGGCCAGCCTTTCACTGTAGCTTGAAGTAGAGATTGTACTGCTTCTGTGAGAAGGAGGTACTTGTGCTCTCAAGGTTTCTAGTAAAGTCATAGAAGCAACAATCTTTCCATTGATTGAATTTTAACCTAATTTAATTTAATTTCCTTGGCAATCACAGATGGTGTCATCTAGGAGCCAGAGGCTAAAAAGGGGGCACTCTACAAACTGAATGAAAACTTATTATGTTATATTAAGTGGCAGAGGCAAAAAATGTTACTCTAAATGATAGTGTGAATGCTGTGCATGTGTCCTTAGTGTGGTATATGTATGTTCGTTTGTTCATTCAGCAAACATTTCTTGTGCTCTAATCACACGCGGAGCGCAGTGTTGGGTGCTAAAGTAAAATGAACAAACATTGTCCTGGGCCGTCAGGGAGGTTCTAACGTATTAGAGAGACAAATCAAGTATACTAATAACCGAAATACAAAATTAATATAACTACATAAAATTATTGGCGTCTGTCACTTAATTGGTGACTAAGTCTTCCAAGTCCGAATGTACCATACTTAAATTGGTGAAGATTATCATATATAGTCAGAGATCGCCATTACTTCAGTTATTTTTTTGTTGTTGCTGAAGAAGCATAATTTTAAAGAATATATGTATATAGTTTAAATTTTTATTTTGTGAAATATTTTCTAATTTCATTTTAAAAAAAAATTTAAGTTCCAAATTAGCTTCTTCCCTGCTACCCTTCCCCCACCCCTTGAGAAGGTGAGTAAAACATAATTCTATATTAGCCATGTTGCAAAAGAATACACACACAAAAACCCTAAGAAAAATAAAGTGGAAAAAAATAGAGAAGTCTAATCTTTTGATATTTGAGAGATACATATTGAGAAAAAACTGGTGCAAAAAGAAAGGGAGGAAATAAGATTTACTGAGCACTTACTAATGCCAAGCACTGTACAAATATTACTTCATTTAATCCTTACAACTGTAGTAGACCAGCCTTTCAGGAGTCCCCTGGCCCCATTAAGGAAATGCTCCCCTCTTCTATGAGGCCACCAGCCAGATATGCGGGAGGAGTATAATCTTGTTTGTAGATGCCTCCATTGGTCCTATGACTAACTAAAGAAAGTTCAGGGTAGTTAATTAGCAAGTCTTGTTTGTGACTCCCTGTTTGTTTGTGCCTCTGGACACGGTCCTAGGATGAAGTCTTAATGAATAGCCTTGGGCTAAGGTAGGGAGTGGTCAGGACCAAAGGAGGGTCCTTGCATTTCAATTGTGTAAGAGTTTCTGCTATAGGGTATACAAACCCTATGATTTTCTTGTATCTTGGCTCTGTATGAAATGGTTCTGTAATAAACAGACTATTGAATACATCCCTGTCTCTCTTTTTATTCAGTTGGTTGCTGGGCCATTCAATTGTGCTGGTCACAGTAACAACAACTCTGGGAAATAGGTATTATTATCACCTCCATTTTATAGATGAGGAAACTGAGGCTGACAGCAGTTATATGGCTCACCCAGACTCACAGAGCTAGTAAACGTCTAAGGTTAGATTTGAACTCAGGTCTTCCTGACTCTAGGAATCAATTTCTTAAAAAAGATATCACCAAAATCTTTTAAAGTTTACCATTACAGATTACCTTTTCAGATGCCAAGAAAGGATAATTCTAGAAAGATTCAGTTAGGAAAATAGTATGACAGATTTAAATGTATATTATTAGTATATATAATTTATTTGTTCAACAGCACAGTTTTTCTGCTACTAATGTAAGTGTGTCTCCAACACTTCAAAAAACAAAAGTTTGTTTTCTTAATCATATTCTGACTTTATATCCTTTTCTTGAAGGTAACAAATCAGCATGACCTTACATTAGTATGGATTCCCCTTAAAAATCAGTCTTTCTTCAACTTTATCTTATTAATACATCTTATGCCCTTTAGCTGCATCTTTTAACCATACTCAGTACTTACTTTCAGCTTATATTATGGTTACAAGCTATTTGCCTTATGTCCAACACTTAATCCTATTTCCTTGAGGGCAGGGGCTGTGTTTGATTTCATCTTTGTATACTCAGAGCCTAGCCTGTGCTCAGCTCATATCGTAGGATGGGCTTAATTCATGCTTAATCAATCGATCAAGAGCATGTAAGCAAGTACCTACCATGTGTCACTCACTGGACACACTAAAACAAAAGTGGAATAGTCCTTTCCTTCAAGGAGCTTATATTCTATTGATGGAGGCAACCTGGACATATATACAAATATATACACAAAACAAGCAAGCTCATTTTGGGAACATATGCAAATATACCCATAATACAAGCTGATTGGGGGGGAAGTAGTGAGGTAAAGGGGATGGGGGGCAGGAGTACGAGTAGGGGGATCAGGAAAGATCCCCTCCAAAAGGTGACAGTTGAGCTGAGTCATGAAGGAGGTTAAAGATTAAATATAAAACTATGAGCTGCCCTCTAGAAGTCTTAGAGAAAATTTAAACATAGTTTGAAATAGAAGGTGGTCCTTAAAAATATGAAAGGATGTACAAGAACAATAAACACATAACACTCACTGTTTATGAGCTGAAGAAGAAGCTTTTAGACTGAACTCAAGTTTCGTATTTCACCTCATCATGTATTTTTAGAGCATCTGGGACTCTCCATCATCGAAAAATATTGACATAAAAAAATTCTCAACTCTATAAAGGATGTGTTTCTTGGCAAAGGAAAAAAAAAAGAAAACCTTTTCAATAAGAGCCTTGATATTTTCATTTTGCACACTCTTGTAAGGGATCTAACTTTCCTGTGGAAAGAAAAGGAGATAATAGGGCTTCATGAAAGTGGAAGACATCCCTGCTGCTGGGGTTCTTAAGCTTTTTATGTCGTGGACCCCTTTGGTAGTCTGGTGAAGCCCTTGCACCCTTTGTCAGAATAATATTTGTAAATTCATAAAATAAAAATACACAAAATTACAAAGGAAACCAATTATGTTGAAAATCATTCATTAAAAAAAAATATTTTTAAAAGTTCACAGACTCCAGGTTAAGAATTCCTGTCCTAGTAACACCTAACAATGATGATGGTTGAGTTAGGAGTAGGGAAGGAAGAGGTTCTAAATCTTCGGATGATCCCCTGTATCCAGATGTGTTATTTATTCACCCTGTTAACAGCCATTTCCTGTAATCAGTAAATGCTGATCAATCTGCCCTGATGAGGATGGAGCCAGGAGGTTCCTGGCCAAGGATCCGTCTGTGTCTCTTCTAATCTACAGACATAACAGATTGGAAGGGGAAGCAGTTATATTCCCATGTGCTGGAAAATGACACTGAGCTATAGCCTAGGAGAAAGCAGTCATCCTGATTACAGAGTCTAACCAGAGACTTGGGGATCAGGCTTAGACCATTTTTTTGATTCAGCATGAAGATGAAGACACTTTATTATTTTTCCCAGACTAAATTGTAGAACTGTATTTATAAGTACAAATTTAACATGAAATTCACTTATCTCATTCCTTCCCCTTCCAACCTTTTTGATAAATAAGTCCCATTTATTCACTAAAATTTGATAAAACTCAACCAAAGTAAGCAAGTGAATCTGAAAGATGGTTGTCAAATGCCTTTAAAAAAAATAGGAAACCAGCACTGAAATGATCAAATTGTTCCATTTTATATACACTTGTAACAGGTCAGGTGCCAATGCTTGATGAATGAGATAGAATCACACAATGGGATCAAAGGGCCAGTCAGCCCAGTTTATTTCCCCAGCAAAAGCTTACCAGTACACAAAGGAAAAAAGGACTCTGCTTGAAACCAATTTTTTCCCCCTGATGTACACATATAATAGAAAGAAATTTACTAGGAGAGGATGTTCCTTTGGCTATAGCAAACTCTTTAAGCCTTCCCAATAAAAAGGAGGGTATTGGGGAGAGGGCAGAGAAATGCTGGCAGAGCATCTGAATATAAAACTAGAAAAAGACCACAAGATTTTCTTCAATTATTTGAATAATTCAAGTAAATGCAAGATTTTTTTTTCTTTCTTCTCACAGAATTATCCCGGTAATTGATTCTCTCTAGCTCTAGCCAGAGTCAGAATGCTTCAAGTCCAAATGCCTTAAACACTTGCCTGGCATCCCCTTTTCCAGCCTTCTTTACTTCTGTGACTCACTAGTGTGTAAAAATTGAATGATGAATCATTAGCCTCCCACTGATGCGGTGCTGAGATACCTCTGTAATATTTTGGGATGATTTTATAATTTTGAAACATTATTGTAACTTCAGTCTTGTATTCCAGTAGCTATATATGTAACATCAGTTTGTAACATCAACCTGTGCAATTAAGTTGTAAAAGCCACAAAGCATTAACTCTGTCCCTTCCCTCCCCTGTAGCTGTAAAGCATTAATTCTGTCTCTCCCCTGCCCCCAGCCTAAAAACATTTCCTCTGAAACCATTAACTCTATAGCTATGATAACAAGCCATACCTAGGAATTTAAAAGCATTCCTTAGTTAGAGAAATGTATACTTCCTTTGTTATAGTGGCCAGCTGTAAACTGTGAATAAACAAGACTCATTCATCTGCAAACCGGATGGGTACTTCTCATTTAAATTTGACCTCAAATTTGACCACTGGTTGACTTTATGACGTTTCAAGGCAAAAACCACACCTCCTCTCCTAGCTCCCCTGAATTTCTCCTAGTGAATTATGGGCAAAACACATGCGCAGTTGATATGAAAGGTGCATGTTCTTTTAAGTATTAATCACTCCTTAACTCCTCCCAAACTCTTCCCTAACTCCACCTTTGTATACCTAGTTAGCCTAATGAACCTATGACTGACAGTTTTATGTCTTTAAAAACTGCATCTCTAGCCCCTGCAGTTTGCAGGCTTTTTTTCTATCACACCTCCTGCCCGCTGTAGAGCCTCACACTAAATCCTAGAACTTAGCAGGCTTTTTCTGTCACTCTCCCTGCCCGCTGCAGAGCGTAACTCTTAACCCTAATTCCTACACTTTGCAGGGTTTTTGCATGTTTTCTTTCTATCCCCCTGCCCACTGAAAAGCGTAACTTAGAACTTTGTAACTCTGCCTTGAATCCCTGTCAGCTTGCAGGTCCCCTTACCCCTTTCTCTTGATTGCTTCAAAATCAGTGTAACAATAAACTTTTATAACTCTGCCAAAAGACAGCTGAATCTAGTAATTCTTTTCGGACAATGAACCTAGAAAGGATTTCAATAGAAATCCCCCCTACCTATACCTCTTCACCACCATGCCTGTTTATATTTTTACCTATCTGTTTTCCAGCCCGAGGAACCTGTTTTTAGCTGGCATCCCTTAAACAGAAGATAGCACATAAGTGACTCTTCAACATAAATCATCCCATCTTTGGCCACTCAAAAAACTGCGAAATGCTTGTTCAGTGTGTGGAATCTAATTGGTGATAGAGAAAGAATTTAATATAGCTGGGACAGCTTTTTAGATGGTAGCTGGAGAAGTGAGAATTCAGGAACCTTTTTGGCAAACTTCTAGATAAATGAGTTTTATTAGGTTTATTATTAGTTTCCTCATGGAAAGACCCATATCTTTATATCTGTTTGGCGAATCTGATCAAAATTCAGGCAATTTCAGCATACTGCAAGTTCTGGAAATATCATGGAAGAGATTTAGGACTTGGGTCCACAGGAAAAGCCAGACATAGCCCAACAAGGAGCCAGGGAAGAAGTCAGCTGTGTGGTGATAGCCTCAAGCAATTAAAAAAATATTCATTAGAGAGAACAAGTGAGTTGTTGAATGGCCTACTGTAAGCCCAGCCGCAGCCATGGTGCCTCATTGTTTAGATTTT
This sequence comes from Pseudochirops cupreus, assembly GCA_028627135.1. Lineage (NCBI taxonomy): Eukaryota > Metazoa > Chordata > Mammalia > Diprotodontia > Pseudocheiridae > Pseudochirops > Pseudochirops cupreus. Next base: position 446,464,514 of record CM053582.1, read on the forward strand.
GATGGCTTAGAATGAGTGTAAATAGCAACTGTTTTCTGTTTTGGCCAGAAACTCTTAGGATCTCCCCTTTAAGACTGATGTCTTTGGGACGGCAAACTGGGCCATTTTTTGGCCTCAACTCTTAACTGGCTTTTAGTCATTGAATATTCGTGGCCTCAGGCAAACTGAAATGTGGAGAAAGGACTTAGTTTAGAAAGGGTAAGATCACTCACTACATCCTGGGCCATTGGTCATCTTGACCTTTGTCTTGTCACTGGACTCCGAAGTCTGGAGGAGAAAACAAAACTGATGACTTCATGCGGCTCTGCCTTACTTAAATCCAATCAAGACGTCACCGTTATGATGCCATTGGCCAGGTTTGGGAGAACAACAAGATGGGGAGCAAAGGTCCTTAGAAGGAATTAGAACAAAAAGAATACAGAATGAGGTGAGAGCAAAAGCTTAAAAAGCGAATGGCGGTTTAGACAACGGTGTCTCAATTTCTTTGTTTTGGATGTTTATCGGTTAATCTCCCAGTACATTTTTTTTTTTGGCAAGGCAACTGGGGTTAAGTGACTTGCCCAAGGTTACACAGCTGGTAAATATCAAGTGTCTGAATTTGATCTCAGGTCCTCCTGACTCCAGGGCTAGTGCTCTATCCACTGGGTCACCTAGCTGCCTCATTTGTAGTACATTATGCTGGTGATTTGGGATGGTATCCTAGGGATACAGCAATGGTATCTCTGTCTGGATTAATGTTTAAAGTTCAGCATTCCAACTTCAGTTTTGACTTTACCACCTAATGTTTATTTTCCCAAAGGTAGGATCCTGAAGGGATACAGTTATCCCTTCTACATAGCAACTTTACCATCATGATTTCAATATATTGAAGGTTGGCCTAAGAAATTAAATGGGAATTTTGGGGGAGTTTTGTGACATGTGAAGGTCAGCAAACAACACAGAACAAGTTTAGAAACTCAGAAATAGATAAAATATATGCATTGTATCATATAATATCAACCCAAATTTTATAATAAGGTACTACTAAAGAAAGAAAAATTCAGGCTTCTTCTCTGGAATGAAGGGAGAGTCAAAAAATTTTACAAGAAGTGGGGAGGCAGGGTGGTTGGAATAGGAGTGGGGATGATGTGCAACAGATATCTGTAGACTGTGTGAGAAGCCAGGAAAGTAGATGCAGAACTTTTTTTTTTAGATACCATCATGGAGATTTATGGGGCTTAAAGCTGTAAGTAGGGCAGGGCGAGTGGACATCAAAATTTAGAGGGGGTGCTGATAGCCCTTTCAGTGTCTCAACAGCGTAGAAACAAATGAACTTAATGATTAGTTTTCAAGAAAATAAGGTAAAATTGGAAACTTAACAGATGGTAGCTTCTTCCCCTAGTGACCACACCTCAGGTGAGTTCCTCCTACCTGGCAGGGAGTGGTCTTCCTCAGCAGCATCTCTCTATTAGCCGTCTTGTGGTGCCTTGGGCATTCTACCGTGCTGTTCAAAGTGCAGTAAGAGCGTATCTCTATTTACTTTGTCTTTGGCACAGCAGCAACAATTAGAATAATGACTAGCATTTATATAGTGCTATATATAGGATAGCAAAGCACTTTACAAATATTTCCTCATTTTATCCTTGTAATAATCCTGGGAAGTAGGTGCTATTATTATCTCCATTCTACAGATCAGGAATCTGAGGCACGAAGAAGGTAAGTGACGTGCACAGGGTCACACAGTTAGTGCCCAAAGCCAGATTTGAACTTTGATCTTCTTGACTCTAGGTCCAACATTCTCTACAATGGCTAGTTATAGCTCTTGTGGTTACGCAAACTATTTCTGTCTTCTCTCTCTCAGATGCAAATAGCCCCTTCTGGGAGTAGCTAGACAGAGCAGGGAAGGATCAGTGGAATGATACCTCTAACAATCTACCAAAGCAGGTTTTCTGGGACTCATCCTTTGTTTTCTTTAAGGCAGTTTGTCATGATTTCATCCCAAACAAATAATGCCCCCATGAAATGCATGTCTGCCTATTAGGTGTTTATCTGTTCAAAGATGTCATGCAGAATGATTGATCTCCCTCAGGCTCATTCTCTAATATTTTCCTCTATGGGTGTAGCAAAGTAGCAGGAATTTGGAACAAGTGCTTCTTAAACCCACTTTCATTCTTCACCTGATATTCCTTATAAAATTTCACAAGATAAATTGTGAAATTCTGCAGGATTCTTCTTGTTCACCAATGAATTTTTATTTGGCCTTCAAGCAGTTGGAAGAGCAAACATGATTAGGTTTGAAAATTATTCAAGAATCATTTTAAGGTTCCCTAGAGATTATCCTGTTAACCCAAATGGATTTCTGCTACCTGTCAGAATGTAACTCCTTTAAGAGAAGCTTTGATTAGGAAGAAGATAGAACACCGGTTCCTAAAGAACATTTATGTATTTGATCTAAATTGAACCCAGTAACTTGCTGCTTGGTAAAATATTTTAAGGAACATCAAAAGGGTATTTGGAGTATCAGGATTCAAGGATAATGGTGCATTAATGTAATTTCGGTTTGTTTTAAGCAAATCTTTTAAACTGACATTACAAATCCCAAATCCTAGATCAGTTTCCCATATTAAAAGGATCTGACTTCTATGCAGTTATTTTCCTTTTTTTTTTTTTTTTGCCTCTTTCTGCCATTCTGTCAATAACATTTTAAGCTGCCATGTGGGGACAGAGGGCCATTGGTTAATTCCATTAGTGATGAGAAATAGCAGTTTGCTGAGAGTCTGAATGTCAACTCCTTCCCCCCTACACACTTCTGTCCAGCCTCCCCTCATCCAGCATACTGAAAATAGGAAGGAAAAAGCAATCGAATGATGACTCATGAGTTAAAGATGGCGCATGGGCTAGCTCTTGCCACTTCTTTCTCCTGCCCACTGCCTGCTGCCCTGACAGGAGAAGCAGCTGCTATCCCCAATCCTTTCACAATAGACTGGCTTCTACCCCTGTCTCTCTTCTCCTCCCCTTAAGCACACCAGAAAGAAAAAGGTCAGAACCTTGTCACATGGCTCTTCAAAGGTGACTGACCCCCGCGGTAGGAGATAGATTGGGCCCAGTCTGGGGAAGCTCAAGAGCTAGAAGTCTGGGTACTCCAAAGTAAAATTTCATAAAGTCTTCCTTCCCCTTCCCACTTAAAAATTTAAAAATAACTTTCGGTAATAGCAATGATAATAATAGTGTTGATGGGAAAAAATGATCAGACCAATTAATACCTATGCAAAACTAGTCTTAGTATATATCTTTGGACCTATAGAGCGAACCTTAACGGATTTAGTGAGCGTCCTTTATAACAGCTGTATTTATATGAAGAAAACACAGAGCCAATGACCCAAAACACTGTTTTTCTTTAGTTGTTGTTCAGTTGTGTCTGACTCTTCACGACCCCATTTTTGGGTTTTCTTGGCAAAGACACTAAAGTAGTTTGCCATTTCCTTCTATAGTTCACTTTACAGTTGAGGGAACTAAGGAAAACAGGGGTAAGTGACTTGCCCAGGGTCCCACAGCTAGTAAATGTCTGAGGCTGGGTTTGAACTCAGCAAGTTGAGCCTTCCTGACTCTAGGCCCTGCACGCTATCCACCGAGTCACAGAAAGATTAATGGCTCTTTCCCCAAAAAGGAGTAAGAGGATTGATAAGACGGTCTCAGAGCATTAGATAAAGGTAGCAAAAACATACAGAAACCTTTTTGCAATAGGCAGATGTCAGTTTAATAAACAATAGCAAAGGCTAATCAAGGACATATACCTTTGGATTTGCTGAATGTAACCTATTTACCTATTGATGGGGCCTAACGAAATGACTATGACCCTAAGAATAGATTCAAAAGGCCCTGGTTGGCAACAGCCCACAGAGTTAGCCAAAAAAGATATCCATTGGTCAGTCAGCCAGCGCTTAAGAGTCTATAGTGCCAAGCACTGTGCTGTGTGCTGGGGAGGCAAAGAAAGGTACAGACAAAGACAATCCCTGCTCTCAGGGAGCTCACAGTCTAATCAAGGAGACAGCATGCAGACAGTCGTATCCAAATAGGATATATACAAGGTAAGTTTTGGAGTAAAGGCCCTAAGATTAAAAAAGAATGGCTCTTTGCAGAAGGTAAACCAAGGAAATCAGATGGTTTAGCAAAGAATTATAGAAGGAATCTTTGAGGCAGGAGGATTTGTTTTTGGAAAAGGAGGGGTTTATGATGGCAGTTCAAGACCAGGTCATTGCCATCAGAAATTAGAGATGAGTTATCCTTAAGGAGTCTGGACTTAGTGATCAGTACAAATTATTCAAGGAAATGGTAGAAACTGTATAAAATATCATTGAGATTTAATTATATTTTATAGTATATGCATAGATATAAAACATACATACACTATCACTTTGCAAATTATTATCTCATTTAATCCTCACAACAACCCTGGGAAGTAGATATTGCTATTTATCCCCATTTTATACACGGGGGGGATTGTATGGGGTGTGTAAGGAGGACCAGCACTCTTGTGTGAGTGCTTGCTAAGCCCTTTTTAGGGCTGCTCATTCACTTTTGGTGTCCATCTGTCACCCAAATCTCACTTGTATTTCCAAGAAGCTGTAGCTTGTACATTGGCCAGATAAATCACCTTGGCAGATGGGCTAAAGGTCCAGGGGTGGGGAACCTGCAGCTTCAAGACCACATGTGGCCTTCTAGGTCCTTGAGTATAGCCTTTTGACTGAATCCAAGTTCTGCAGAACAAATTTTTTTTATTAAGGGGATTTGTTTTGTGAAGTTTGGATTCGGTCAAAGAGCCCTACTTGAGGACCTTGAGGGCCTTAAATGTGTCAGTGAGTTAGGGGGTTTTCTACCCCAAGAATGAGAAATCTTTCCCTAGCAGAATGGAAGGATGAGAACAATTTGTTCCAAGGAAGCAGATGCTGTGGAGGTTAGTCAGACATCGAGGAAACCAACATCGTCCACTGCATCCCGGGCCATCACCAGTTGTCTTGACTTTTGTCTTGCCACTGGACTTAGATGATTCTAGAATAGTGAGTGGGGCTGACAACTTTGTACAACTCTACCTCACTTAAATCTAAACCATGCACATATAAAAACATTACCTATGATGTCACTGGTTCTATTTGGAAATGAAGGAAAAAAAATGATATTTATGAGGAAACTGAGGTCACAAAGCTATTGTGTGAGGCTGGATTTGAACTTAGGTCTTCCTGACTTCAGACCCAGCACTGTCTCTACTGCACTACCTAGCTGCTCCACAGTTAGACATGACCTGGTAGATAAAATTATACATCAAAAGCTCACTACCTTCCATCCACTGACAGACAGCAAATCCACATACTGTAAGTACAGATCTCAAAATGTCCTGGAGAAATCAACAAATAAACTAAAACTAAACCATTTTTACTAACTTAATGGTTGTCCATAATTGTCCAGACAACACTGATTTTAAAAAATTCAAGAACATTTTATATCACAATATCAAATATTCATAATCTCTAAGCTATATGAAATTAAATATATTAAAAATTTAGAAATCTAATAAAAGAAATAAAAATCAAGTGGGAACTAGATGATATACATATTATCTCTTTTGTCATGTGGGTTAAGGGAGTTATAGTGAGGATGCTTTCAATGAACTTACAGAAGATGAGGTTCTATCCTAATAGTTTTATTCAATTACAAAAATCAGTTATTTTATATTTGCAGTGCATTGACTTGTCCCAGGACTGATTTTATCTGCGTTCCATTGGATGCGATGAGAACAATTTTTCTACACCGATGAAACCATAGCTACAACAAAAAAATACTATTAACAACAATATACATGTGTCACTGACAGTAACAGCCCAGACATAATACTGGTAGATAAAAATTTTAAACCACTATTTTAAAAACATTATCATACTAAACACTCAAAATCCCCAGACTACATGGAATGAAAATTTTTAAAAAAATATACAGATTTAGTGGAAGAAATCCAAACCACATGGAAATGGGATGGAATACATTTAATTCCTGTCTTTCTGTCTGTTATCAAATTGTCTCAAACATATTTTCAGTGAACCTACATAGTATGAACTTATGTCCCCAAATGTTATTAATTTTTAAAAAGTTATTTTATCCATTTCTGGGACAGCCTTCAAAATATTAAATATAAAAGAATAATAGCAGCTAGGTAATGTAATGGATAGAGTACTGGTCTGGAAGTCAGGAAGACTCATCTTCTTGAGTTCAAATCTGGCCTCAGACACTTACTAGCTGTGTGACCTTGGGCAAGTCACTTAACCCTGTTTGCCTCATTTGCCTCATCTGCAAAATGAGCTGGAGAAGGAAATGGCAAAACACTCTAGCACCTTTACCAAGAAAACTCCAATTTGGGTCATGAAGAGTCAGACATGACTGAAAATAACATAGCAAGAGAGTGACTTTTCCTGGGATGTTTCTATCTGAACTTCAATGAAAACTGTGATATGAATGAGATGACAATAATAATGAGACCAAGAAGAAAATAATAATGATCTCCACAAAACCAAATTTATTGGACATTTTATGAACGGGGGCAGTGGAAAGGTGGGAAAATGCCAGTTAGGATGATGCACAGTAGGGATTTTGCATGCTCAGAGATTGTTATTGTAGCTGTAGAGGCCTAGCAGGGCCCTGAAGCACTACAGGTAGGCTCCAGTAATGCCTGACTGTACTAGCCAGAGGGATGAAAGCACTGCTATGAATCTAAGAAATAGACGGGGGTAGAGCATTGCCTGCTGTCATGATGATCAGCCTGAAAAAGAGGACGGTAAGAGTGAGGGGCCCTTCTTTGTGTTTTGACTCCACAAGAAGCAAAGATACATCAGAAAAGATCAGAATACCTATAGGAAATGTTCCATCTATAGATTCTGCAGACCACAAAAGCGGGCAAACATGAATGTACTTAGAGTGAATCAATCACATGAATAGTTTCATTGTGTTTCAAAACTGTATCATAACAAATCTGGAGATAGATTTCAACAGGTTTAGACAAGGGCTTCATACTACTTTTTGTTAGTAGTACATTCAGCTCCAAGTCACACAATCACGTATTTCTTAATTGTATGGAACAATCATAAAAAAACAAAACAACAACAACAAAAACTTCATCTCTGAGTCTAAATTAGACAAAACAAGAGACACAATGAAAGAACTACTAAAATCTGAAGAGGAGAAAAGTTAAAGGCCTTGAGGTCATTGAAAAATCTTCATTTAATGCAAACTCTATAAATTGTATATAGCATGAAATGAGATTTCAAAAAAAGCACTGAAGTCTTGAATGATTTTGAAAAGAAGATAGGCATATTTAGATTGGCGCTCTTAAAATTCCCTTTTGAGTAGGATGGTATGAATCCAATTAACCGACCAATCACATATGTCAAAAACAGAGTAATTGTAAGAAGCTGGTATCTGTTATAACCACCATGAATAAATGTGTTCTCCTACAGCATCTGACAAAAAGGGCAAAAAACATTTTAGGACCTTCATGCAAGAATACACGTGGCAGCTGTTGCCATGGTAAGAACCACAGGAGGAAAGGTGGAGTTATCAAGGAATACCCCTAAAGACAGACATCAAATGCAATCGTGGCAGAAGCAACGTGAAAAAGCTATTGGAGATCTGCAGAAAGGCATTAGAAGGTCACGTCAATATCTAACTGGAACCTGCAGTGGAAAACATCAACATCACATTCCTCAATTAAAGACAACACAAAAGAAATATTGGAAAAGGAATCCAGAAAACAAAAAGATATAAGAAATTTTAGATTCACCTTATCAGCAACTGGATGCAAAAGTTTAAAGGACAAGGAGTCAAAGTGCCAGAGAATAAAATAAACAGTTTGATGTCAATCGAAAAGTTTACTCAACAAATGAAGAAAAATAAAGGCAAATCAGAATCTACAGGGAATGATGTAGCTTCTGTTAATTTAGATGATCACAAGAAATTTAACACAACAAAGCACAAATTGAATGAAATGAAAAGGAGAAAGTTTGCAGACCACTTTTATAATGAATGGCAGAAGAGTTGTGTCAAGCCAACTAAGTGAGATTCTAGCCTCTGCAAAACTGGAAAGCAACAGGGCCAAATAAGATTTGTAATTATTGGCTCAAATACTTCGCTGTGGTGCATTAATTACTATGGAGGGACTTTGCTAACTTTTTCTCAGACATAATCTGGTTCCTATCTTTATAGAAAGTATAATATATCTGTTTTAAAAGGGTGAGGAAAAAAAGGATGAGAATACTTCTCCAAACAAATCAAGAATATAATAATGTCATTTGTACAAGTCATGCACAGTTTGAATCATGGAAAATATCTATAAATATAAGAAAATAATATATTATCTGAGGAGCAAAAGAATGTGCCAGGAAGTCCGAGGGGTGTAAAGAGCATATCAATTTTGCATTTCTTAAATAACTTGCCCCAAAGATTTGTAGCATTTATTGTAGAGTATAGGTATTTCTGATTTGTTTTGATATGTTTTGCCTTTATGGACTATCACAAAATCATTGATTCAGTTCTGTACTCACGGATTATTCATATGCTGTATATGAACATATGTATATATTCTTACTATTCTTGGGTCTAATATACATGTACATATAAATATACATGCATATACGTTTTGTACACACACATATATAGTGAGAATACTGTCATATTTTATGTCTACTTGGAAATTTTTCTCCATTTAAAATGTGCCACAGATGTAACACCAAGAACAATTCAGATAAAATATAGAATGTTTCAGTGAAACAATTTAAGTTCATTATAGTTCTTCCTAGCATTAATTACATTATTGTCTCTTCCAAATAAAATTAACTGTGGCTTTCAAATTGGAAGAGTCATACCAAAACACTGTATTAAACTTGATGTTTATAGCTGACACTGAGTTACATGGCTTCACTGAAAAATTTAATAGCTTCTTTATCATAAAATCTTTCACCAAGCATTCCATTCTTAATTTATGTTAAAGAGAGACAGAGAATGAAATTTTAAATTTGAATCCACAGGTTACACTGAACCAATGGGTGAAGGTCGCATCTGCCAATAACCTTAGTCTTCTGCAGGAAAGATAACTTGAACCTAAAGATATCGTGTAGAAGGCCTTGACTGAACATATTGAAGATGATTATTGCATTTTGCAATCAAAACTGAACAGGAAGATTGCATTTAAAAATTAACACCTCTGCCATCAATGTGAGTGTTGAGGTATTCCTCCTGAATAATGAAATGTATCATAGCAGACTGGGACTCTAACCTAAGAGAAACTCCTACAAAGATGACAAAACAGAACCTATTACCTGAAAAGTAGCTATAGAACAAATGAACACTTCCATGACAAAAAAAAGGGGAATGATTGGTAGATATTCTCAGTGTACCTATGAAACAGGTAAAAAAAAAACCTGTGGAAATACTTTTTGAATAAGCATACAGCACTGCATCTAGCAATAGAAAAGACTAATAATAGGCACACATAATTGGATTTCTTGACTAACCCAAAATGTCTTCTTGCTGGATAGAGCCTGTGAAATGACTGACTTCCAGGCATGGAAACAGAAGGTCCTCCATGGGCAATATCCACATGAAATCAACCAATAGTAAGTCAGCAAAGAAGAGCAAAACAAGTGGCTTAGTTGTGTGGACTTCTTTAAGGAAAATAGAGGGATTTAGGATGGCAATTTAAGACCAGATCACTGCTACCATAAACCACCAAAATGTTATCCTTAGGAAGTCTATATTTAGTGATTAATGCAAATTATAGAATGGTGACAGTACATTGCACCACTTCAGACTATAAAATTTAGTCACTACTGAATACCTAGTCAGACATGACCTAGTGACTAGAATTACACATCAGACATTCATTATCTTTCATGGACTGGCAGATGACAAATCCCCATACCACTAAAACAATCCTCAAAAGATCCTGGAGAATGAAACCTATATATCCTACTGGAACTAAGCCCATCATCACAGACAAAACCGTGGCCCACAATTACAGGAATGTAACACTGGCTTATAGAAACTTAAGGACAATGTTGTTTTTTTTTTTTTAATTTTATTTTTAGATCTTGCCACACCAATCCCTACACTATATAGATTGAAAAACTTTCAAGATGTAGAGACCTGGCCAGGAGATTAAAAATCCCAAGAGAATGGGATGAAGTACATATCATACCCATTTTTCTGTCTGCTACTAGGGCTACACTGAAGATGTTTTCAATGAACTGACAGTAGATAAGGTTACATCCTAATACTTTTATTGACCTACAAAAAGCAGTTATTTTATTCACCTGTGCAGAAGTCTACAGGACATGAAATATGAAAGAATAAGAGCAAGAGGGCAACTTGTCTGAGAACTGTTTCTATCTGAACTCTATTGATAAAGATGAGAACAAGGAGACTACAAAAATAACAACATGAAGGACAATGAAAACAGATCTTCTACCGCTCCCCCTTGAGGCACTACTTATGCCTTTTGATGGAAGCAAAAAGAAAAGGAGCTGGAAAGGGCTTTTGTTTGGATTAGCTTTTCCTTTTCTACTTTTGACCAGAAATGATCCAATTAATCAACCATCTGCTATGCAGTGATTAGAGAGCTGGTCTTGGAGTCATGAAGACTGGGTTCAAGTTCTGTCTTAGACACATGTTGCCTCTGACATGTCTCTTTGGGCAAAGTACCTAAACTCTTGGTGCGTCAGGCAACCCTGTAAGGCTATAAATTATAGAGAAAGCACCGGTCTGTATTGGTACAGGGTATGATTGGTATGATTCTTCATCACTGGGAGCTTCCTGTGCTGAAGCGGACGCTGATAGAAAAAGAAACCTTAGATAACATATAGCCCAACCTTCCCATTTTGAATCTGAGTGGTCATATACATAATAAATTGGGTAGCTGAAGCTAGAACCTGGGAATCCTTGTTCCCACACCATTGCACTTTTTGTAATACGTGATGTATTTGAATGTCTCAGTTTTAAGGATCATAAACAGAGCTAGAAGGCACCTTAGAAGCCACCTAGTCTAATATTCTCTTTTGATAAATGAGATCAGGGGAGATTAAGTGAATTTTCCAGGATCACACAGTAGTAACTGGCAAGAGACAGCATTTGAGTCCCAGTCTTTTGACTCCAGAGCCAATGTTATTTCCATTGTATTGCACAACCCCCTAAGTATAACACCGTAGAGATCCTGAAGGGTCTCTGATAAGAGTTTGTAAATAACTATTTTGAATTAGTGAATTTTATTATTTTTATTTTTGAAAGGCCTAATTTTGGTTTTGTCTTTATTTTTATACCATAGTCCATTCCCAGTAAACTCTTCCAACCACATGCTCATACCCATAGTAACACTTTATGACTTAAGCATGCTATGATGGGAAGAACAATGAATTTGAAGGCAGGGGATCTTGATTCAATCCCCCGCCCCCTGTAAATTACTACCTCTATAACCAAAGCACTTCACTGGATCTCAGTTTCTTAAATTGTAAGAGTACTAGGTTTACTAAAGTGCCCCTTCTCATTCTTTGTTTCTAATCTCATCCTAAGAAGAGTTAAACAAAACCAACCAAGAGACAGACCATACTTGGAAGTACATGCAACATCCCACAGTTACAGTTTGCCACTTTGCTACCAAGAATAGGGAAGTATGTTTCATCATCAGTCCTCTGGAACAAACATGGGCCATTTCACTATTAGAACTTTAAAGGTGGATTGGGGTATACACTGGAAGCCCACCCTTGTGACTTTGGGATGGCCTTTTCAGCTTTGGGGCTGCTTGAATAGTAGCTATATCTATTGTGTAGCTAGTGCAGGTCAGAACTTATTTATGGTTCTAAACACCTCCCTACATGACCAAATTATTATATAGATAATCTTAGTTCACCAAGATAAACTCAAATGAATACACATATAAGTATTATATATCTGTATATATAATACATATTATATATAACATTTTAAAATTTTGTTTTGCAGAATCTAGGCAACATTTTTCGAAAGAAAAAGGTAGCAAGGAGCCATTTTCTATTGATTAGCAAAGGGCATGCTTTTCACAAAAGATTTCCCCCTCCTGCCCTCTGTTAATCCTGTTTACAAGCATTTCCCCACAGAGAAGCACTACTTCCTAATAATGAATAAGCCCAGCACTCATGAGTTCAAACTGGCTCATTGCCACCAGACATTTATTATCTCTGGATTAATGGATCAAGACTCAAACTTTCCAGTTAAAAAGATAAAACCAGCCCTCAGGATCCAGGATTGAAAAAAAGCCAGTAATAATAGGTCCCCTTTTGCTTGCCATTACCTTTTCTGGCAGTCTTGAGTTTTCAGGGACCTCCCCCTGCAGAGTTCCATTTGGCAGCTAAGGCAGGGGAACATTTTGCTTATGTATGTATGTATGTATGTATGTATGTATGTATGTATGTGTGTATATATATGTATACATCTAGCTAGGTCGCTATCTTTGTCTATGCCTGTCTATGTCTATCAATCAATCCATCTATTTGTTTATTCCCTTTGGGGGTAAGTTTGTTGTCTTTAGAAAACATTTATAGTGTAGTCCTCAAAATCTTAAAAGGGGGCTTGTTGACTAGGTAGAATCTATTCTAACATCTGATGCCAGTGCACCTCATCTTAAAGTTAGTTCAAAGACAATCAGACTCCCAAACTGTCTAGAAACTAAGACTGACTAACTGCAATCCTATTGTTGCCTCTCTTGACAGATATCTGCTCTACCTGGAACATTTATTTGCAGGAGCCAGAAGCATTTAGGGGCATTAAGGGTGGGGAGCAAAAGTCTCAATTCTTATTGTCATTTAGTGACACATACAAGGAAAACAGGTTAATAGCCCTCTGATTTCCAGACTTAGTTTGATGCTTCAGGTCAGGCAAATACCTTCAGCCTTCAGTAGTTTCAGTCATTTGCTTCTCTGGTAGGCAGAGGAAAAAATACATTTTGTCTACCTCCTCTGGACTTTTTACTTGTTAGAGAACAATGAGAATTGACCCTAAATGTCTGATTCACTTTGGAGCCATCTTTTTGTCCTAACAGTCCTTTCTGCCTTCATTTCTGATGACAGATAAAAGCTTAGTGAATGCTTGGTTCCAATGTGTAGTTGGAAAAGGAAAAGGGGGAAATTCTGTAAGAATCCTAAAGTGGAAGAAATAATGCAAGGTGAAGGTGGCAGGGGTGCAAGAGGGAAGAGAAGGGAGGTTAATACAGCAAAAAAGTTGACAAAAGATTACATTTGGTTTGTTGGGAGAACTGCATTCAGTAAAGTGGGGGGAAGAAACAAATGTGGTACTGATCTGCTAGAGCAAAAATTCTGAGCTCTGTTTGAACACAGAGCTCAGGCAGTACTAGCAGGTTCTCTTACAGTGGTGGTAATGGTTGGAGGTGGTGTAGAGACTTTGATCTATGTAATTCTGGGGGAAAGGGTACTGGATCTGCACCAGTCACAGAACCTGTGTTTTAAATTTCACCTTTGTGACTGATGTAAATCACAACCTCTCTGGGCTTCATTTGTAGAAGAAGCTGGTTGCACTAGATGGTCTCTAAGACCCTTTCTTTCATTTGTATAATAAGAATAATGATAGCATCTATCTCATAGAATTGCCATGAGGATACAATTAGAAAACACTTGTAAAGCGCTTTGCAAATTTTACAGTACTATGTATATTGTTGTTGTTGCTCAGTGTCCAGTCCTGTCTGATTCTTCATGACCTTGTGGACCATACTGTTCATGGGCTTTACTTGGCAAAGCTACTGGAGTGTGTCATTTCCTTCTTCAGTGGATTAAGGCAAACAGAAGTTAAATGACTTATCTATGGTCACACAACTAGGAAGTATCTGATGCCGAATTTGAACTCAGGATTTGAACTCAGGTCTTCCTGACTCCTGGTCCAGTGCTCTATCCTTTGACCTAGCTGCCTCCTACTATACAAATACTAGCTGTTATTATTTAAATCTATGAGACTATGGTTAAAGGTTGTCCCCAATCGTATCATAATGGCTGTCCAGATAAAGTCTGATGTAGATATGTGTCTTCATGACTAAAGGGTCTCACTGACACCTGGGTTTCGCAGAATCACAGAATTTGAGAGTTGGAAGGGATTTCATTGGCTATCTAGTCCAATCCACATGGAAAAGGAACCCCTACTGTAATATAACTTCCAAGTGGTTCATCAGGCTCTGCTTGGGGACATCCAAGGAGGGAGAACTCATTGTCCCCCGGGGACAGTACAATCCTTTTTCAATAGCTCTAATTGTAAAGAAGGTTTTCCTAGCCTTATAGGAACTGATACAAAGTGAGGTTAAGTAGAGCCAGGAAAACAACTATGACTAACATAAATGGAAAGAACAGCTATAAAACAATCAAAACTGAATGTTGCAAATTTATAAAGAACAAACTTTGTTCCAAAGCATAGATATAAGGAATCACTTCCCTCCCATTCCTTTGCAAATGTCCATGTGTGTGGCATATTGCATGTAATGGCATATTTTTAAAAAAAAAATGTTTTAAACATTTTTCCTAATTTTTTTCCTTCTTCTTTTTCTTTTTTTAATCTTTGTAATAAAGGAAGACTTGGAGAGAGCGGGGAGGGGATGCAGGAGGGAATATGTGCAATATGAAATCAAAAGATAGCAATAAAAATCTATTTTTTAAAAATAATATTTTCTGATATCAAGCCTATATTTGTCTTTGCTTGTTAGGTATCTGGTTAGATCATCCAACATGGAACCAATGAAGAGAATTTCTCTTAAATGCTATTGTCTTCAGTTCAAGAATGTGCTGGAACCAGCACAATTGGGCTTGTGAGAGCCAATCATTGAACGTTCAGTGTGAACATTTACAAATCTGAAATCAGAAAATGTTGCTGACTTCTAGATTTAAGAAAGTGATGGAGATAGTTCAGATTCAATTAAAAGTTTATTGTGTGTACTTCCCCCCTTCCCATGCCCCTCAAAAGCTGCTTGTTAGACTTTTCCCTGCACACTACTGGATACTTCCATACCACTCTTTCCACTTCCCACCTCCATTCTGCTCCCACCCCTGTCACTACAATTTCCTGAGTTGTTTCTAATGCAGAGAACAGAGTTGCAGACTGCCTTGGGCAGTATGCTTCATGCAAGACTTGTAGATCAGACTAGTCCCATCCTTGCAAACATATGGTGTTTCATTCTGTATCTCACTCTTCTGTGTCTGTGTGTCTTGATCAGGGTTTCATTCTTTGATTATCAGCCATGCCTGAGTTATCCTGTCTGTATTAAATTATCCTGTCTGTATTAACAAGGAATATTGCTTAACTATGGAGCCCTTACGGTTTGTGGGTAATATTAAGGATAGAATGTCCATGTGGGGCAATTCTTCCATTAGCAAAACCAAATAACTATGGTCAGTGGCCAGTGATAATGCTTAATGATGAACAGAGGTACTCTGCTATCCTTCCATGTTTTTATGGGAAGAATAGCGGGGTATGTTACAATGTACATAGTAGTTAATAGATAGCTTATGATAGATGTAGACATAGATAGACAGAACATTAGTAAGCACTTTTTAGGTGTCAAGCACTATGTTAAGCACTGGAACTACAATTACAAAACAAAACAAAACAAGATAGTTCCTATTTTCAAAGAGTTTGCATTTTAATGGGGCAAGATAACATATTAAAAGAGAATTGGAAAGCAAGGATACGGTAAGGTAAGGTTTGCATGTTGGAGCAAGGTGTAAAATTCTAGAGAGTCAGGAGCAGAACCAGGAGAAAACTGAGCATGGCTAGACTGGGCACACATTTTCCTGAATACAAAGCTGGCCTTAGACGCTTACTAGATGTGTGACCCCTGGGCAAGTCACTTAACCCTGTTTGCCTCAGTTTCAACATCTGTAAAAGGAGTTGGAGAAGGAAATGACAAATAACTTTGAAAAATAAATAAATTTAAAAAAGCACCAACAAACAAACCCCAAATGGGGTCATGAAAAGTCAGATGCAACTGAAAACAGGAAACCACTCCAGTATCTCTGCCAAGAAAACCCCGAACAGGGTCACAAAAAGTCAGACATGACTGAAAAAAAACTGAACAACTAAGCCTAGGCACTTCTTTGAGTGAAGGTTCAAGGCCAAGAATTCAGCAATCTGGGAAGGGGCCTGCAGGGGCAGAGCATCTCCAGTGAGAAGGCAGCTGAGGCAGAGGTGTGAATGTCAGAGTCCGGAGTGGGAATGGGAGAGAAAATTACATGAAAGAATCGCAGGGTATCGAAGTTGGAAGGCTTATCAAATTTCATCTTATTCAACCCATGTCAGAGTGGGCATCCTCTCTGCAGTATCCCTGATAATTGGTCATCTAATTTCTACTTGGTCTCATGATGTGGAACTCCCAGATTCCTGAGAAAGCCGACTCTACTTTTTAGCAATTCTTATAGTTAGCAAATTTTTCCTTATATTTCTCAAGGGCAGGAGCTATTTCATTTTTGTCTCTGCATCCCTAGGGCCTAGCACAGTGCTGGGTAGGCACTTAATGTTCACTGATAGACTGATTGAGAGAGTGAATACAGCAGAAAGACTCTTGAGTCAAAGATCCTAGGTTCAAATACTGTATGACTTTGGACAAGTCACTTGACCTCCTTGGGCCTCAGTTTCCCCATCCATAAAACAAGGGCATTGGATTAGATGGCCTCTGAGTTCCTTTCTAGCTCTCTGATCCTTGGATCCATGATTCTACAAAAATTATAATTTTTCTCTCTGTAACTTCCTTCCATTTCTTCTGGTTATCCAAGAACAGCAAGTCTAATACCTCTTTCAAATGATAGCCCTTCAAATATTTTAAGACAAAGTGGTCAGTTTCCTTACACTTAATTAAACTTTCTTTTCCTGGGAAAATGTTCCCAGCTCCTTCCTGCAAGACTTTGAGATTCTTCACCATTCTGCTAACCATTTTGGGGGGTTTCTCTAATTGGTCATTTTCTTACCTAAAATGTGGTCCTGAAAAGTGAACACAATAGTCTAGACTTGAGTAAACCAGGATACAGTACAATGGGATTACAGTCTCTTTTTTAATGAACATTGTTTCCATAAATATGGAGAATATTTGAATTGGCTTTTTCTGTTGCCATGTAATACTGTTGAGTCATATTGACCTTGCAGTACATAAAAATCCTCAGGTCCTTTGTCACATGATTTCTGTCTTACACTCACACAGTTGATTTTTTACTCTAAGTATAATTTTTTACATCCATTTATATTACATTTCATTTTTGTCTAATTATTCTGATCTATCAGTGGTTTTTGGGGTCCCTCATGTTACAGATATCTCAACATTGGAAAGTACAAAATTATACATCACAAATTGAAAACAGTGTTGAAGGCAGGCAGAATAAAGAAGTGCTTGGAATAGGGGGAGATTAATCAGAATGGCTTCATGGAAGAGATGAATTTGAGCCTTGAAGAATGTCATGAACATGGATTGGTGGAAACGAAGGGTGTAAGCAAAGTCACAGAGGTGGTAATCAGTGAGTCACGTGCAGGGGATGGTGAGCAGATGGGTTTAACTTGGAGCAGAAGGGCTGAGTAGGTGAGTAATGACAAATAAGGTTAGATAGCCAGGT
This sequence comes from Pseudochirops cupreus, assembly GCA_028627135.1. Classification (NCBI taxonomy): domain Eukaryota; kingdom Metazoa; phylum Chordata; class Mammalia; order Diprotodontia; family Pseudocheiridae; genus Pseudochirops; species Pseudochirops cupreus. Next base: position 446,482,153 of record CM053582.1, read on the forward strand.
GATGGAGGCCCTTGAATGCTATTCTAGATTAAGCTGAGGAGTTTGGATTTAATCCTGGTAGTAGTGTAATGGCTATTGATTCTCCTCGGGTCCCATGAGGAGAAAAGAAAGATAGTGAAGGTAAAGAGGATAGATCATGGAACTATTCAAAGGATAATTTATCATCAGGATAAAATTCAAAGGGGAATTCATCTACTCATGTGACTTCCACCACTACTAGTCTGTAGATGATTCTCAAATCTATCTCTATAATCTGACCTCTCACACTCTTTCCAATCCTGTCTTTCCATTTCCACTTCTACCAGAGTGTCCCAATGAGACCTACAACTTAACATGTCCCCAAAACAACTTATAATTTCATCTTCCCTAAATCATTACATCTTACTAATTTCCCTATAGTCATCAGCAGCAGAGAGTCAGTTTCATTAGCAACTAGACAGCTGTCTTCAAAGCCTGGAAGATGTAGTTTCATGTCTCATCTCTGGTCACGTGGCCCTGGACAAATTACTTCACATATCAGTGTTCTAGGGAATTCTCTATGACTATAAATTTCAAGGAAGGTATTGACTTGCATTAGTAGAGGGGTTCCCTATACCAATGAAACCGTAGCTTGAATGCTCAGCTCCAATGAGACAAACTTGTTTGCCTTTTTCTCCAAACAACTTCCTACTTTTCAGCTTCCATGCTTGAGATTATACCTTCTTTGAATGCCAGCATGGTATACACTGGAAAGAGCACTGGCACTTCCTGTGTGACCTTAGCCCCCAGTTTCTTCCTCTGTAAAAAAAGAATTTTAGATGAATGATTTCTGAGATCTCTACTTGCTCTGAATTCATGACTATCATAGCTGGGCTTGACTTTTTCGTGTCATGGACCTCACTGTACCTCTGGTGAAGCCTATGGACTCCTGCTTAGAATAATGTTATTAAATGTATAAAATAAATTTTGTGAGATTACAGAGGAAATCAATTATATTGAAATACAGTTTCCAAAAAATAATTTTAAGTTCAAGGAATTTCTTTTCTATACTCTCTGCAATGGTATTAGAGGCAGCATGGTACAGGGAAATCAATATGGATTAGGAATCAGTGGATCTGGGTTTTCAACCCAGCTCTATCATTTATCACCTGTGTGATGTTGGACAATTCACTGAACAATTCACTCTCTGGGCCTCAATTTCCTCATCTGCAAAATGAAGTAGTTGGATTAGATGATTTTTAAGACCCCTACTGGCTCTAAATCTATGAGTCTGGGTCCATTCCCCGACTTTTCAAAACCTAGTGAAAGACATGTCCTTCCTAATAAATTGCTTGGATTATATCAATTTGCTCCTGTATTTCTTTAGTGCAAATGACCTAAGCTCCCCAACACTTCACTTCCTTGTGTTCTTACCTTTTTATGCTCATTTGTCCCATTTCCTCCATTTCAGTATATGCTTTTATGAGGATGAGACCACGAATTTCTTTTATATAAAATTCTTTTATACCTCTCAATAATGTCCAGCATCATGGACACTGCTGAGGAGTGGTTAGTCTGCAAGTACCCACACTGGGATTAGATTGAGGAAAGTTTGATTATAAAGTTACAATGAATGGTGCCAAAAGATATTTTTGCAGTGAGCCAGATGCCAGGGATCAAAGTGCATAACAAAAGCCTTAGGAATGGGGCAATTTATGATTTATTTTTTAAAGAAATACCTCAATAGGGGAAAAATGCTAGATGGATTGTTAATCTTATTTCTAATAAAGAACAAGTCTACATTCACGTGATCACAGATGCAGAATTGGAAGGGAATTTACAGGCCATCTAGTCTACCTACTTCCCCTCATTTTTAAGAAGAAGGAATGGAGACCAAGAGAACTAAGGCAACATGTGTTGAGGTCACCTGAGGATACACAGTGAATCTCAGAATTAAACACAGTCCTCTGACTTCAAATCTAGCATTCCTTCCTCTGTATCATGATGCTTTTTAGAATCAGGATTTTACTTAGAGAAGGGATTTCAGAGATCAACTATTTATGATTCCTAGCGAATATGTCACAGTCTGATTAATAAAAAGTAGGGAAAGGATCCCCCAAATACGATGTAGATTTATAACAAAGGTAGGCCAAAATAAAGCATCTCTCTAGACTATTTTACTTGCACTGCAAATAGTGTTGGTAAGAGTATCAATGTGAATATAGAGAGTATAACAATAAATTATCATACTCTCTCCTGATACCCAAAGCAAAAAATAACATACATAAAACATATAGGTAGATACATATGAACATATGTAGCCTATATATGTGTATGTCTAGTCTATATGTGTATACATGCATCCTAAATGTGTGTAAATATATGCATATAGGCTATTTCTTGCTTTGTGTATCAGGAGTATAGACTAGAAAGAGTGCAAAATGTAGAACAAAAACCAACTTATATATGGTGTGAGGCAAAGAAGGGACAGTTACCAATTATTCAGGTAGGAAGATAAATAAGTGAGAAAAGAGGACAGGACTGACGGAGGGAAGGAATAGACTGATTCTCCGTTGCCACAAAGGGAAGAACTAGTACCAGTCAGAAAAAGTTACAGGGTGGCTTTTTCCCCTTCAATATAAGGGAGAGCTCTCTAACAAAGAGGACTATCTGACAATGAAACAGATTGTCTCAAGAAGTAATGAGCTTACTTACCTCCTGGCAGTGAGGCAATGGATTCAAGATGCAGAATGAGATATACATTTCTAGACATGGACAAATGTGGCATTTTTTTTTCTGTTTCACTATGGATATTGGTTCCAAGGACTCCCAGGGTTGTTGTGAGAGGCCTTTAAGTGATACACATTCATGAGTCACCATAGTGTTATCATTGATACCATGATGTACAGGTATAGCTCTATACCACCTACATGCATATGATACTATTAGTTAAGTCGGTGTTTGTGGTTGTATTGGATTCCATCCTGTCTATATCCTTTTCACATCTGTTAAACAGCCAATTAACCACCAGATCTCTCTTCTCCCTTCCCAATAAAGTTCAGTATCTGTCTCAGAGTCTGCTGTGCTCTTCCCCGCCTTCCTACAACCAGCAATGTTCCTCCCATTTCCTCAGCCTCCCCCATTCCCTTGGCCTCTGTTTCAATATAACACACAGAAATGATCATATTTCAGACTCTCTCTAATCTTTCTACCTGTTCTGATGTCCCTGTCCAACATACACCTCAACTATATTTGCCCCAGGGTTTAGAATTTTCTGTAGTAGTTGTGATGTTCTTGGTCAGGTTCAAAAATGCCCAGGCAAACTTTTTTTGCTCTTCTTTAGGTAAGCTCCGTTCCTTGGCAAGAAGCCATCACTCCTGTCTTAAAATGTAGCCCAGAAATAGGTTAGGTACACAAGACACAGTAGTCAATGACTATAGTAATCTACTATTTGATAAATTCAAAGACTCCAGTTTCTGGGATAAGAACTCACTATTTAATAAAAACTTCTGGGAAAACGGGAAAATAGTATGGCAGAAGTGAGGCATAGGACAAAATCGTACATCCTATACCAAGATGAAGTAAAAATGAATACATGATTTATATATAAAGACTTATATCACAAGCAAACTAGTAGAGTAAGGAATAGTTTACCTGGCAAAAGAAGACTTTATGACCAAACAAGATGCAGAGAATGTTGTGAAATACAAAATAAATTATTTTGATGACATTAAATTGAAAAGGTTTTGCACAAACAAAGCCAATGCAACCGAGAGTGGAAGGGAAGCAGAAAGCTGGGAAACAATTTTCACAGTCAGTGTCTCGGACAAAGGCCTCATTTAAAAAAATATATAGAGAACTGGGTCGAATTTATGAGAATAAAAGTCATTCTCCAACTGATAAATGGCGAAAGGATATGAACAGACAGTTTTCAGAGGAAGAAATTAAAGCTATATATATAGTCATATTAAAAAAAATGCTCTAAATCACTATTGATTAGAGAAATGCAAATCAACACAACTCTGAGGTACCACAACACACCTATCAAATTGGCTAATATAACAAAACAGGAAAACGATAAATGTTGGAGAAGATGTGGGAAAATTGTAACACTAATGCTTTGGCATGGAGTTGTGAACTGATCCAACCACTCTAGAGCACAATTTGGAACTATGCCCAAAGGGCTATAAAACTGTGCATATCCTTTTACCCAGCAATATCATTTCTAGCTCTGTATCCCAAAGAGATCATAAAAATGAGAAAAGGACCTACATGCACAAAAACATTCACAGCAGCTCTTTTTGTGATGGCAAAGAATTGGAAATTGAGGGGATGTTCATCAATTGAGGAATAGCTGAAGAAGTTGTGGTATATGAATGTGATGCAATACTATTGTGGTATAAAAAATGATGATCAGGCAGACTTCAGAAAAACCTGGAAAGATTTATATGAACTGATGCTGAGTGAAATGAGCAGAACCAAGAGAACACTGTACACAGTCACATTGCGAGATGACTGACTTTGATAGACTTAGTTCTTCTCAGCAATGCAAGAACCTAAAACAACTCCAAAAGACTCACAGTGAAAAATGACATCCACATTCAGAGAAAGAACTTTGGAGTCTGAATGCAGATTAAAGCAGACTATTTGCTCTACTTTTGTTTTGTTTTGTTTTGTTTTCTTCTTTCTTGTGGTTCCTCCCATTAGTTCTAATTCTTCTTTAAATCATGATTAATATGGAAATATGTTTAATATGAATGTATAAGTAGAGCCTATATCAGATTGTATGCCTCTTTGGGAGGAGAGGGAGGAGAAGAAAATTTAAAACTCAAAATCTTATGGAAGTGAATGTTGAAAACTAAAAATTAATTATAAAAAAAAAGAAAAAGAGATTTGGGGAAGGTTTCCTCTGTATGCTTCTAAGTTCCTCATACCCAGTATTTTCATTTCCTTCATCTGAGTTAATTATTGTACTGGCCTCTTCCCCATGCCTGGAATATACTCCTTCTTTATGTTACCATTGCAGTTTCTCTCTTCCTTCAAGTTGCATCTCAAGTATTACCTTTTTGTGATGCCCTCAGTTGTAGTGCCCACCCTCCCTCCCTAACTGCTTTGTATTTATTCTCTATGCACTTATATATGTACATGTTGTCTCCCTTCATAGAATACTTGCTTCTTGAAAACATGGGTTGTTTCATTCTTTGTATGAGGAGATTGTAACCTACTTATGGAATGAGGGTGTCATTGGGTAGGTTTAGAGGGAGGTAGAATAGATATCTCTAGCACAGCGGTTCTCAACCTGAGGGTCATAACCCCTTTGGGGGTTGAACAACCCTTTCACAGGGGTCACAGGGGTCGCCTAAGACCATCAGAAAACACATATTTCCTATGGTGTTAGGAACTGAGATACTGCTCCTCTTTCCATCTCCAGGCAGGTCCGCCCACATGCAGATATGCCCACATATGAGTATTAAAGTGTCACATCATTAGGATGGTTGAGAACCACTGCTCTAGCACCTCCTCCTCCTTTTGTCTCCAAGAGAAACTTTAATTCTCTGCCATGAGGGGAAGCAGGAGGTCAAGGATGGAAACAGTTACTCTGCCATCTCAGAAAGGAGGGAATTGAGTTAGAAATACATTTATCTGCTCCCTTAAATATTATTAGTCTAAGGGACATATTTTCAGCTTCAAGCTAAACTTTTGATTACTAATCATTAATGGAGAAAGGAGGGCCCCAAGCTTTATATCCAAAACTTAACTTCCTTCCCACCAAATACCAGTTTCACAATAAACACACATGGCAAATAGCATTTGTCCATGTTGACAGCAAAACAAATCAGAGGACTCATGTATAGGAGAATATATAACAGACAATACTCTCTATTTGGGAGCAAGGTAATTGTAAATGGTAATGGGATCTGAAGATCTTCCATGACCTTGTATTGGCAAGCTAACAGGTATTTAGCATTTAGTTTGAAGTTAATAATTGTGTAAGTATTAAGACCCAGAACTTGTCAATCCCACAGTGGGATGAACTTGCTGGCATAGCAGGAAGGGGTGGGGCAGGGAGGAGTTAATACCATATATAAGGAGAGGCCTGGGCTGGAGAGGGAAGAGATTTTGAGAACAGAACTTATGGTGGCAGAATGTCTTCTGAGAGCCAGCCAGAACTTCTGCTGAGGACTTCTGCTGAGAACTGGCGAGAACAAGGACTGCTGGGAGCAAGCAGCATAGAGGCTGAGCAGCTACTGTGAGTTAGGAGAGGAGGATCCTTGCTTTAGGGAGTGAATGAGGAGAGAGGGATCTTTGCCTGAGGGAGCCTGTTTTGTTTTGAAGGCTTGAGAATGTGGGTGTTCAGTGCATTAACTATGTGTACCAACTTTGTGGCTACTGTAATGACTTTGACTTTCTGGCTTTGGGACTTGGCTGTCTGGTATTTGAATAAATGCTTTGGCTTTGCCTTCCATGTGGAGAGCCTGTTACATTTTGTGATTTACAACTACACCAGCATATTTATAGTCACTGTGGGCATTGTGAATATTGCATTGTTGTTAAGAGTAATTCAGCTCACCCAAGAAGGGAATCTCAGATTTCACTCAAGGGGGAAATTTCCCAAAGTCGTTATTGTAGCAAGCTGGAGTTGGGAACATGGTAGAGACTGCCCGCTCCTCTTATGTTGGCTTCTTCCCAAAGTCTTTTCTCCTTTCAGCCACCTAAAGTGGGGTTAATATCATCCGTCTTCTCTCTCTCTCTCTCTGTCTCAAAGTTAGAAGCCATAAAAGCCTGAAGCAACTCAAGACATCAGATTAGTCAAAAGAGTCAAGACACCTTTCTTTATTCTGGCTCCCAGTCATCCTCCATTTCTTGTCACACTGGCATGGCCAAGGCTGTTGATCTCCACCAATGAGGAGAGAGCCCCGTCCTAACAGACTTTGGGGCTCAAGTTATATTTGTATTTCTATCACCAGGGCCTAGCAAAGTACCTGGCACACAGCAGGAGATTAATAAATGTGTTAAGCATAGTTGCGATGTGTAAATTAGGAATGCTTTGCAGCAATTTAAGTGTCTTGATGAGTTTGGGGCTATTGGTCATTAAAAATTCAGAGATTACTGAGGCAGTTGCCCAGGAACAAGTACAGAATCTGTTTTATAAATCTTTAATTTCTGAAAAGAGGTCTTAGAGGTTCTCATTCATGGATCCCCAGCAGGTCCATTTGGATCTAGGGGGTTCATGGACTTGTATGGAGGAGAAAAAGTACGTTTTTATCTTCACTAATCATTGATTTCTTTTGTCATCCTTTGAATTTAAACCATTTTATGCATTTCAAAACACTATTCTGAAAACGGGCACATGGTATCAGATTGCCAAAGGGGTTCGTGAAGCAAAACAAAAAAGATTGAGAACCTCTAAAGAATTCACAAGTTAGATAACTGGACAAATAAATACTTAAAGGGACAATAGCAGCTAAAAATTAAGTTAATAATTTACTCTTCACTAAATACTAATAGTTTATTGACAATAAACTATTACCCATAGTTTATTATTACGGCATTACGATTGTTAATAGTTGTATAATCTGAAAACTGAATAAATCTTCACATACTGCTTTCCAATGTTTTTATTAATGTCTTTATATATTTTACATTATAATTATAATGTATATGTCCTCTGATTTCTCCCTTTCTTAGATCAGGGTTCCAGAGTACAAGAAGAGTTTGTGACATGTCTCCTCTCTATTACTATTGTCTTGAGCTCCCATTTACTATGCTTACCTAATTTTTTAGGTTCAAATGACTAGCACCCCAGTTCTACTTAACTACATAGCGTCCAGTGACTTTTTACAAAGGGATTTTTTACTTCAAAGATTTTCCATAGCATCTGTGAGATACACTCTCCCTATGCCACCTCAGAATCTGAGGAAATAGGCTCAAAACTTAATTCAGTTTATATATGACATTGGTCCTTCGAAGTATCTGTCCATGAGATGAGTTGAACCGGCTGCAAGACCTGTTCTGAATACTAGAGGCTCATTCTCCTGAGGTCAGCTACTCCATTCTGTATAGATGTTCTACTTTATTTGCAGGAGACCTCTACTGTGTCTTGGTTTTTGTGGCATGTCTAATATCACAATGACCCGAAGTTAATAGGAAACATATTCATTCTACTCAAAAGCTTTGGGAAGATAGTTCCCCAAATGGAACCAGTTCTTATCTATGACCTCTCAATCTCTCTCATCCCACACATCCAATCAGGTGCCATTTTCTTCCTCATCTATTCCCTTCTCCCTATGCACTTTGGCCACACTAGTTCAGGTCCTCATTATCTCTAGTGTGGGCTGTTGAAGTAGTCTTCTAATTGGTCTCCCTGACTCCAATTTCTCCCCACTCCAATCTATTCTCCATACAGCTGCCAAAGTAATTTTCCCAGAGTTCATTTCTGACCATATTACCCACCTCTTCAGTAAACTCAGGTGGCTCCCTATTACCTCCATGATAACATATAAATTCTTCTAGTATTTAAAGCCCTTCACAACCTAGCTGCAAACTACTTTTCCAGACATTATATTCCTGTTGGCACATTCTGTTTTAGTGACATTGACACTCTTACTCTTCATACATGACACTCCTCCTTCTTATTCTGTACTTTTTGATCTAGCTGAAGCTCAAGCCTGGCCTATGCATCCTCCTCACCTCTACCTCTTCAAATTCCTAATATCCTTCAAGACTCAGTTTAAGTACTATTTTGTACATGAATCCTTTATTTCTTTTGTGCAAACTTTTAAGTCATTTTAAACCTAAATATTAAATGAGAAAAGAAAAAAGAAAAATTTCCATGTACACAGCAGAACATAATAGTATTCCACATGAAATAATAAATTCCCATTTCAGGAAAACCTGCACAATAAATACCACACATTGTTTTCAAAGCTACCCAGCTTTTCTCCACTTCCTTTTTGGTTTTTGTTTCTTCTTGCTGTGTATATTTTACTTTATTTTTTTCTTCCCCACCCCCACCCCCGAGAAGACTACAATTAAACACAGATGTGCGTGTGTGTGCATGTACACACACACACAGATATCTATAAATATATATATACACATATGTGTGTATATATAAGACCATACTATGCATATTCCTATTTGCATTTCTTTATCTAGAGGTAGATGGCATCTTCCTTCATAGCCCCAATTTTTTCCAAGTTTTTCTTAAATCAAACAGTTCATCATTTCTTATATCACAACAATATTCCAACACATTCATATCCTGAAAGATTGTCTATGAAAGTTCCTCTCCCACCACCAGTTTTCTGCTTTCCTTCTATTCTTGACTATATTGGCTTTATTTATACAAAAAATTAATTTAAAATAATGCAAATCATCCATTTCATACTTCAATAATACTCTTGCATTATGTAATTTAAGGTCTAATAATGCTAAATCTCCTTCCTTCACATTTTTCCCTTAGTTTCTTTGAAATTCATGACCTTTTGTTCTTCCAGATAAATTTTATTGTTTTTCTAACTCAGTAAAATAATTTTTTTAGTAATTTAATTGGGATGGCATTGAATAAATAGGTTAGGTAAAACTGTCATTTTTATTATATTGACTCTACCTACTCATGAACAATAAATGTTACTTGAATTATTTAAATCTACCTTTATTTGTATAAAAAGTGTTTTACATTCATGTTCCTGTGACTGTTTTTGGCAGGTATGTTCTCAGGTATTTTATACTGTTTAGTTATTTTTAATGGTTTAAAACAGTATTGAATAATATTGGTGACACGGTCTAGTTTCCCTATTTTTCTCTTTTAATTAAATTGATTCTAGCTTTAACTTTGAGATCATGATTACCACTGCTTTTTTTATAATAAATTCTAGCCCTTTATTTTATCTCTTTGTGGAAAATCTCAGGTGCAGGCAGACTCTAGACTTTCAAAGGTTCAGGATTATAAAGAGTTCTAACAACTACTTCTTTAAGATCTTGTTTAATTCACCTGCTACGTGCTGGACATCTCCAGTTGGATGTCCCACAGGCACCTAAAACTCAACATATTCAAAAGGGACCTAATTATCTCTTTTCCTAAAACCGCTCCTTTTCTAAACCTCCCTAATCCTATGTAGGGCATCACCATCATTCCAGTTGTCCAGATTCACTACTCTGGAAGCAATTTTGACTCTTCCTTCTCCCTTATAGGTAGGTTGTTGTTCAGTTCCGTCCGACTCTTCATGATCCCTTCTGAGGTTTTCTTGGCATAGATACTGGAGTGGTTTGCCATTTCCTTCTCTAGTTCATTTTACAGATTAGGAACTAATGTGGTCTGAGACCACATTTGAATTCAAGAAGATGAGTCTTCCTGACTTCAGGCCCAGTACTCTATACGCTGAGCCACCTATCTACCTTATTCCTTCTCCCTTACCCCTTCTATTTAACATCTGATCATCTTCTGTCCATTTTACCTCCATAATATCTGTTCCATCTTTTTTCTTTCCCCTCACCTATTCACCACTCTTAATATCTCTCTCTCATTCTATTTCAATATCCCCCTAACTAAAATTTCTGCTCCCAGTCTTTCATTTCTCCAATCAATCCAAAGTTATCACAAGCCTCCCTTTTAACTCTTGGTGTACCTGCAATAGGGCACAAGGCAGTAACTCCAACCTTTTGTCAGAGAAAGGTTGGCCAGCCTGGACACTTTCTACCCAGATGCCTTTTTCAGTCTTTCTTTATTAATCCTTTTTCACCTGTAATGGTTATATCTTAGTATCTTTTCCTAACCCAATCAGTGTTATCTTTCCCTAACTCAATCATCCTTCTTTTAAAAAATATTTTATTAGTGATTTTTTACATCAATGTAAATCTCTCACAAAAGAACCCTCTCTTGTAAAAAAGAAAAAAAAACACAACTAAACAAAATATATGAAGACATTTACCATATCTAATTTTTTTTTGCCTTAGCCCACACCTATATTGCGCCATCTCTCTGCAGAAAGACAGATTTACCATCAGTGTTCTGAAATCATGTCTCATTCTTTTTTCATATCTGTCCCACTCTGTTCTTGATGCAACTTTGATATTCTATGTATTTCCTGCTGAGATAGAACCGCTAAGGTCAAAAGCTCCAAAAAAGAGACTTAAGGCTCACTGTGCTGCGTCAGAGGATACAACATAGCTTAACCATCTAGAAGAGAATTTTCCCAATCAATCTCTGATGGACATTGTAATAGAATCAGTAGAGACTGTTCATCAATAAAATGAATATACAGTCTAGAGAGAATCTAGGGAGGAAGAAAACATGAAGTGTGATCAGTCAAACAATGAGTATTTATTGGGTGCCTATAATTTAACAATTCAATTACATTTAACAGCCCTACTTTATGCAGAATATTGCCAAGGTCATTCTCTGCATCCTAGGTCATCTCTAGTTGTCTTTTCACTGGAAGAATGAGGTTGACAACTTTGTACAACTCTGCCTCACTTAAATCCAGCTGAGCAAGTCAAGACATCACCCTGTGATACCATAGAAAACAAAGGACAAATACTGTCTAGGCACTGGGTGAGATACCAGGTTTAGAGAAGAGATAGTCCCTGGCCTCATGGAGGTTATATCAAATGAGAATAATTTTAAAGCACTTAGCACAGTGTCTGGCATATAGTATATGCTTAATTAATGATTATTGCTTCCCTCCCTCCTTTCCTTTCTTTCCTTCCTTCCTCTAGGTCCTCAGGTGTGGTCCTTTGACTGAATCCAAACCTCATAGAAAAAATCCCCTTAATAAAAGGATTTGTTCTGAAAAACTTGGACTCAGCCAAAAGGCTGCACCCAAGGACCCATGTAGTCACTAGATGATAATGTAATTAGGTGGCTTCAGAGTTGTCTGAATAACTCACCCTGAAAATTGTTATTAGTGGTGTCAGTATCTTGGAGATAAGTTCTCAGTGCAATGATACAGGCTTTGTCTCAGATCATGGGTTTAATATTTTCTTTTTCTCAGTTATTTGAAGAAATAAATAGTATAGTTATCAAATATTTAGAAAATGAGAAATTGGAAAAAGAGATAGAACATATTTTGGTTGATAGAATCTGGATCCCAAAAGATTTCAACAGACTAGAACATTAGATTAAATCTATTAAGCTAAATTTAAAACCAACAAATGTAAGTAAGGACCTACACTTAGGCAGTTGACATTTTTTTAACTCAAGTATAAGAGGAAGGGGATGAGGTTAGTCAACAGTTCATATGCAAATGCCCTGGAGTTTTTAGTTAATAGCAAATTTAATGAATTAAGTGTGACATGAGAATCTAATTCCCTAATTGGATCTTTTCGGAAGGGATGGTGGGTGGGAAGCATATGTGCCTGTGTTCAGCCTGGTGTGAGAAATACCAGGTATTTGCTATCAATTTATAGTATTAGAGAGAAGTAAATAACACAGGTATTAACAAGCTTGCCTACACTTATGTGACCAATATGTGTGTAAGGCAGGAACTGAACTTAGGTATTCCTACCTCTAAGACTTATTCTCTATCTACCATAACACAATGTCTTTCAATTTGATGTTAAACTGCATTAATAGAAGCATAACTTTCAGAATACGGGATGTGGTACTTGTCCTGGTCAGTCTACGTTTGAAATATAGTGTCCACTTTTGGGCACCACATCTCAGGAAGGACATTGACAAGCTTGAGAATGGTGACTAGGATGGTGAATTCATTTCTTACAAGGATCAAGGAAAATAGAGATATTTATCCTGAAGAAGATAATTAGAAATCCAAGAACAGTCTTTAAGTGTCTGATGGTCAAAAGCACTTTGAGTACTTTTAATGAGGATAAATGTGAAGTTTTATAACTGGTTCCAAAAAATGAACTTCAGACTACAAAATAGTGAGGTATGGCTGAGCATTAATTCTTAAAAAACAAAGCTATCCAAAACTGAGACGGGTTGCCACAGGAAGTAGTGAGAGTTCCGTCACTGAAAGTATTCAAGCTGAGAGACTATGTATCTATTTCTTGGGGATAATATAGATAATATTTGTATTGAGCTATGGACTAAACAAGATGACCCGTGAGATTTTAACCAAAACTGACCTTCTAATTGGTCACATTTGCTTTCTGTAGTTCTCTTTTATCTTTTTTTTTTATCCCATTTTTTTTTGGAGGGGGGAAGGCAAGGCAATTGGGGTTAAGTGACTTGGCCAAGGTCACATAGCTAGTTAAGTGCCAAGTGTCTGAGGCTGGATTTGAACTCAGGTCCTCCTGATTTCAGGGCCAGTGCTCTCTATTCACTGAGCCACCTACCTGCCCCTCATCCCATTTTCCAATTGTCTTAAATCAACATTATGAATTCAACCCAAATCAATAAACATTTATTAAGCACTTACTATGTGCCAGGCATTATACTAAGCTCTGGAGATACAATAAGTAAAAAGGAATGACAACCCCTGCCTTCAAGGGGCTTACAATCTAAAGGAAGGTGAGACAATACACAAAAAGTCAGGAAATGGGAATGGGGATTGGGGCAGAGAGAACAAGGGGTATGTTGTTTTGTGGAGTTGAAACCAGCCAGAGCAGCAGAGACAGGACAAAATGTCCAGTTTCTGCCCTCTATAAAGGAAGGAGATAGGAGGAATTTGGTACTCCTTCAGTCCTCCAGTTAGAGAGGAGAGAAGGTGGAGGGAGTTAGTGTCAGTCAAGAACTGGGTTAGTAGGACTGTGATGAAACTAGAGGTGATGACTTTAATCTGGCATAACCAGCGTGGTGTGAGTAGGTGAGTCCATCCAAACCACAGGTGATATAACAATAATTGAATGAGTTGGCATTTATTTACAAACGGATCAAAAGAAGCTGAACTATCGCAAGTTAGTGACTCACGAAAGTTTCCACATCTAGAATTTTCAAATGTCCTGGCACCAAAGAATCAAAAGCTTCCCCTGAGTTCTGGTTCAAGATTAACCTCAATAACTCTGCTTCCTCAATTTTGACCCTGCTCTTTCTTAATTGCGTGCATTCCATGACTGTTTTGAGAAAAGTTCTGAGATTTGTGCCATGTCAGATGCATATCTAAAACTATCACATTCCTCTGGAATCTATTACTTGGAATTATGAGGCATATATGGCCCTATATTCAGGGTTTACTATTTCCTTCTTATGTACCTTTGTATTCCTTGTATTGACAAATGAAGCACTTGGCCTATGTTTGGCATTTAACAAGACAACCTCTCTTTTGTCACAGTTCTAATATTTCTTTCTTCATTTGTATGGCTAAGAGGAGTATAGGTTGTAAGAAGATAAGCTAAGTGAATGGACTGGTGTATACCGTTTGAGCAGGTTAATGAATATTAAAGATTTAACAATAATAATTCATGTTTACTGTACATATCATATTGAGTTTTATAAAGTGCTTTCTTTACTCTGTGAGATATGCAGTACTAGTATTATAATATTCATTTTATAAAGGAACAGGTCTAGAGAAGTTAGGTAATTTTCTCAAGGTCACAGGGCTAGAGTCAGAGACAGGGTATGGGTTCAGGTTTCATGCCTCCAGGTTTCCAGATATTTCTACTACAGTAAACAGCTAGTTTTCTAGCTATTTCTACTACAATAAACTCTAGGTTATAGAGTCAATGACTTGTACTAAAGAAAAAAAAATGAACTAAAGATTATATTCTTCTGGGCTCACTTGTACACATGCATAAAGCAGCAATGCAATATTCATAGTGCCCACAGTGGCTATGAATATGCAGTGTAGTTGTGAATTACAAAGTGTTAACAGACTCTCCACATGGAAGACAGAACCAAAACATTTATTCAAACTCCAGAAAGTTGCATTCCAACACTAGAAAGCCAAATCCATCATAGCAATCAAGAAATTGGTACACATAACCAATTCAGTGAACACCAACATTCCCAAGCCTTCCCTCTGCTAGGCCTTCAAAACAAAACAGGCCTCCTTAAGTAAAAATGCCCCTCTCTCATTCACATGAGGTGTTCTGCCTTCAAGCTGTTTGCTCCCAACTCTGCTCTGGCTCTCTCCTGCTCCTTCCTGCTTCTACCTTTTCAGCAAGCTCTACCCCTCCCCCCACCCGTGTGCCATATGTTTATATTTGGCCTATTGAGAGGCAGGAAAGATCTTCAAATTCCCATTACAACATGTAATATATATTTGAGCTTGACTTTTGATTCCTGCAAAATTCCAGAGTTAATTATTAAAGGGATGCTTAGTGAACAACTAGAAAAGGAAGTTGTGACCACGAAGAGCCAAGATAGGTTTATCAAAAACAGGCCAGGTCAGACTAAACTTATTCCCGTTTTTTTAGGGTAGGTCAAGGGAATGCTATAGATCCAGTTTACTTAGATGTTAGGAAAGCATTTAAGAAAGTTTGTCACATCATTCTTATGGACTAGGTAGAAAGATGTGGACTAAATAATATTAGTTAATTAGTTAACTAATTATACTGTAAAATGAACTGAAGAAGGAAGTGGCAAACCACTCCAGTAAATTTGCCAAGAAAACCCCAGATGGCATCATAAAGAGACAGACTTAACTGAAAAAATTACTGAACAAAAAATATTAGGTATATTCAGAATCGATTGAGTGGTTATACCCCCAGTTTTGTTATTAATGATTCCATGTCAAATCAGAAAAGGTCCCCAATAGAGTATTCCATGGATCTGTGCTTGGCCCTTTGCTATTTAGCATCTTCATCATTGACTTGAGTAGGGACATAGATGCCATGCTGATCAGGTTTATAGATGGCATAAGACTTGGTGGGATAGCTAACATCCTGGATGAGAGAGCTAGTTAAGCAAGATCTTGACAGGCTAGAACATTGGGTTGAATCACATAAGATGAAATTTAAGTTAAACTTAAAGTTTAGCAATTGAATTAAAGTTAACCTCTCAACATGAAATAGAGGAGGTGTAGTTATTGAATAATTTACCCTTGGTGAAATGCAAACTCAATCTGAGCCAATTGTGTGATATGACAGACACAGACTGGAAAGCCAGTGTGCTTTTAGGCTGTATTAAGAAGTATAGCCTCCAGGAATAATAAAAGAATAATAGTCCCACTTGCACTGGTAAAGTTACATTCTGAGTACCTATATTCAATTTGGAGTACAACATTTCACCAAAATGGAGAAAGGCCAGGAATCAAACCATATAAATATTGGTGGAAGGAACCGGAGATAATGAACTTGGAGAAGATGCAGAAAGAAAGTGTCTGACATCTGTAAGTATTTGGAGAGACTCCAAGTATATGGTAGTCTTGTTCTGCTTAGCCACAAACGATAGAACTAAAAGCAGTGGTTAGAAATTGGAAAAAGAAAAAAAAAAGGCAAATTTAAGCTTGAGGTAAAAGAAAGTTTCCTAAAATTGAAGCTATACAGCAAGCCAGGTGTATTTGTAATAGGTTGCCTTGGGAAGTAGTCAGTTTTCCCTCTCTAGTGGTTTTTACATGAAGGTTAGATGATCTCTTGTTGGGCACATTGTGGAGGGGGATTCTTATTCAGGAATAGATTAGGCTAGATGGCCACTGGGGTCCTTTCCAACTCTGAAATGCGGTGATTGTGTGATATATAACTTTTTCTTACAAAGGACTGTCCTTCTGAATCAACATTGATTTTAGAATTTCTCCTTGAAAATACTTTTGAGAACAGGCTGGACATGAAATTGGTTGTATTTCTTAGCAAATTAGCTTCATCCTATTGCCAGGAAAAGCCCTGAATTTAAACAGTTATGATTGTTTCTTTGCTTTGCCTTACCTTGTCCCAGAGCCATGAGACTACAAATGGTCAGTGCCCTTGAATGAGTTATGAAGCAGCTCTAAGAATGCTGTTAAGAATGGAAACACCCTGGGCATTTTTACTGCTTTGTCTTTGTTATAGTGTAGTATCTAATTCTACAAAATGGTTCTAAAATAATTTGATTTTTTAACATTATTGTCTTCCCAGGCATTCGATAGGTCTAATGAAATTAGAAGCTTTATAGTCTAGTGGATGTTACTAGCCTAAGAGCTGGGAGACCTTGATTGTCTTTGTAGTTTCCTTGTTGATATGCTATGAGACCTTGGACAAGTGACTCAATCTCTCTGTGTATCAGTTACTCTTAAAGCAAGGGGAAATGATGGCATTTCCCCCCTTAAACAAATTAATTCATATTTTAGAAGAACCTTAAGTTCCTTGGAAATGGTTATAAAAAGGCATTGCTTGAAAGGGGAGGTGGCCCTTTAAGGCTAGGCTACAGGAACCAGTGGAGAATAAAAATGGCTATTTTCTTGAAAATGTTCTAGAGTTGGTATCAGTTTCTTTTCTATAAAGAATGATGCTGTATTTTATACAATAATGTCATCTAATTTTCTGTAGTAGATGAAACACATTGTTATTAATTAGCATTTAGTCAGCATCAGTAAAGCAGGTTATGATAAGAGTTAGATTACATTTACTTTAAAATTTTCTTTTGTTCAAATTGAAAATCAGGGCTTAATATTAATTCTATGGAGTTTGAAGGTTTTCAGATCAGGAAGGATGTGGACATTTCTAGGAATAATATTATCCATTGTTGATAGTTGTAAATTGTATTAATTGAGGGGACAGAACTCTGGAACATATGCCTTTGTTGTTGAAATAAAAGTAAAACTCACAAGGGCCCCTTTAAAACCCATTGCAGACCTGCCCTGAGATGTGTAGAAATAAGCCACAGTGTTTTGGTCTTTATTTATTGGGGGAAGGGGGGGTAGGGCTGCATAATCTAATTATCTCTCATTAGTCCAGAGCTGATTATTTCATTTATCTTTGTAAATGTGACAACAAAAGGCTCACTTTAATTAAGCAGATCAGCAATTAGCTGTTGTTTTATAGAAGTTCTAAACATACCAGCACTAATAGTAGAGAGCTAGATTATAA
This sequence comes from Pseudochirops cupreus, assembly GCA_028627135.1. Classification (NCBI taxonomy): domain Eukaryota; kingdom Metazoa; phylum Chordata; class Mammalia; order Diprotodontia; family Pseudocheiridae; genus Pseudochirops; species Pseudochirops cupreus. The sequence goes on from CM053582.1 coordinate 446,500,015, forward strand.
TCAGAGGCCCTGGGAAGAATTGTGGCTGAGGACAGCTTGATTTACAACCCCATTTAAGGGAACACAATCAAGGCAAGGGGGAGGGGGGACTCCAAAAACAGGCAAGGAAGGGCCTGACCAAGACAAGGGGCAGCTTTGGGGAGAACCAACGGAGGGAACTGAGGAGATCTGGCCCCAGTGATTCAAAGGACACCTAGAATCTAGTTAGTATTCCAGCAAGCCAGATTTTGGTCCATGGAGGACAATTATGCTCAGAGACCCAGAGAAGCAGGAGGCACCAAAGAGGTCATTTAGTCCATCTTCCTACCCAATAAAGGAATTCTCTCCACCACATCCCTGGCAGATGTTCTTCTAGCCTTAGCTTGAGCCCTTCCCTTTGTCCATGAGATTCCCTTCCAAAGGAACAAAGGAACAGCAGGGCTTTAATTTCTGTGGGTTTCCTCACTCTCTCACCCCTCACTCCCCACCCCCAGCTTCTGTCACTGCAGCTAGGTGGCACAGTGGAGAGAGTGCCAGGCTTGGAGTCAGGAAGACCTGAGTTGACATCCAGTCTCTGAGACACTTTGTTATGATAATGGACAAGTCACCTAACTTCTGCCTGCCTCAGTTCCCTCAACAGTAAAATCGTGATCATAAAAGCACCTACCTCACACAGTTGTTGTGAAGATCAAATGAGATAATGCCGATATAGTGCTTACTTAGCACAGTGCCTCACACATAGTAGGTGGTTAAAAATTGCTTATTCCTTCCATCACTCTCTACCATCCAAGCCATCCTCAGTTGATAACTCTATTATTGCAGCAGGCTTCAACCTCTGCCAGTCCTCAGTGACCTCTCCTATTTCCCAAAAATGCTTTTCTCACTTCCATTCAGTTCCTCTTGTCTGGAATATCATGCTTCCAGGTTCTCCCTGCTCCAAGCAATTCTTGAGACATGGCCAGACTAATTTTCCTAAAGCCCTCCATTCATAAAATTATTTTCCTGCTCAATAACCTTCATTTCCTATAGATAAAGTCCAAAAATATTAGCCCGGCATTCAAGGCTGTGCACAATCTTAATTCACTCCAACTTTGTTACCCACTGTTACTCAATTCAATCCAATTTCACATTTTCCTTCTTGCTCCCCCTTCACTCTCATCGAATTAATTTACCTTAAAATCCTTGCTTCCACATGGTACAATGGAAAGAGCACAGACTCAGGAGTCAGAGGACGTGAGTTTAAATGCTACATTGATACTACCTGTGTAACTTTGGACAAGTCCCTTGAGCATTGCTGCTTGGGCCTCAGTTTCCTCATCTATAAAATGAAAGGGTTGGACTAGTTGGCCTTTAGGTTCCCTCCACCTCTGGATTGATGATTGTGCTCCTATTTCTACTATTTAGACAACTCTCTTTTCCCTATTCTTCACTTACACAAATCTCACAGATCCTTGAAGACCCAGTTGAAACCAATTCTTGAATTTATTAAATGACTACTGTGCACTCGAGACTGTGCTAAGTGCCAGAGATACAAGGATAAAAATACAAGCAGACTGCAAGGAACATACATTCGCACTTCAGTTCAGACCAATCCAACAAACATTTATTGAATGCCTACCATATGCAAGGTACCTTCCCCAAGAAGTCTATGTTGACTATTTCAGACTGTCATATTCTTTTCTGTCTGTGTTTCTCTCTCTCTCTCTCTTTCTCTCTGTCTCTGTCTCTCTCCCTCTCTCTCCCCTCCGTCTGTCTCTGTCTCTCTCTCTTTCTCTCCCACTCCTCCCCCCCCCTCTCTCCCATCCATACCCCTCCCCCCATCTCTCTCTCAGGCTCTTCTAGCATTTACTACAGCTGTCACTGTCTCTTTTTTGCACCTTATATGGCCTGTGGCAACCTACTTCTTTTCATTGAGCTGCCTTGCCTTGAGTAGAACCCTTGCAGCAGCCCTCTAATGCTTACAGGGTCAGTGATGTGTGCGATCAGGTACAGTTGCAAATTTCTTCGTCTTTGGCATGTGTGTGAGGGCTCTTAGATTCTGAATCTTATAATTCAGTTCAGTTTGGCCCATTGCTACTTGATGCAGGCCATTTAGCACATAGCTAGTGCATAATGATGTTTTATTCTTCCAAATCACCTTCAGTTAATCCATTGTGACTGATTTTACCTGTGGATTGTGAGTAAGAGCCAAGCTCCTCTTAAACTTCAAAGTCACAGTATTATCCTAATAACCATATACTTCAAAATGGATACAATGGCATGCATGATTCATATTCGACTTTTGATGGGTTACAGCACAGCCATCATGTGCCCTTATTGAAAATCATTTCTATTAATTACTGATAAATGCATACAATAGTACTTCTTGCATACTTACGCATCGTTCCAAATGGGTAAGAGCTGCTTACTATAGCAATCCCTACTCATGTCCCTCCAGATCTCTCTTTGCCCTTTGCCCCATCCATTTGTTAAGCATCTCTATTGATGCACTTACTGTGGGTTACAGTTAAAGCTCCAGCTCCACTTGCCCTTCCATGAAAAGGCCAACAAAATCATAATGTCTTGTACCAATTTAGTCTTCCTTTCTTGTGAAACTTATGGCTCTTCCAGTGCTTTCTGTAACTTGTCTCTCTTCCTCCTTTCTTCTCACTAACTACTCTTATCAGGCTAGCCTTTGGGCTCTCTTCAAGATACTTTAACTAGACCATTAGCTCCTTAAGGGCAGGGAGCTATTAATCAGAGCCACACTATGAATTCTGGGACTGGAGGTGAACACCACAAAATGTGCAACAGAGAAAATAGCATTTTGAGGGACCCTCTGCTCAGGTTTGGAAGAGAAATTCAGTGGGGGTGGGTGGAGCATTAGATGAGACTTTTATGTGTGAAGCATGCTGTCTGCTGTTTCTTTTGCTTACTAGATTCTACACTCAGCTCTTTATACCTTGGCAGTAGCGATGCCCTCAGCGTGCTCGGTATTTCAGTGCCCGGGCTCCCGCCTCAGCTGCAGCTCTGATATTTGTCACATTTCTCCACACCTTCTGCCATATCTGACACTGCGTTAGGAAGCTTGAAGGCCCTCAGCAATTATTTGTTGAATGAATGAATGAGCATTTTTCTGCCCAATAGGAGAAACTAGATGAATTTCCCTGGCTAGACAGCAAGCTTTTCACTCAACATCTAACAGTCAGAAGCAGGATATATCTGCCTTGTGTTAAGTATGAAACAACAAAACAGTCAGTTAATTTCATTTGAAAAAAATTATCAGATCATTTGTAGGTATGCAAAATGAGTGGTTTGATTATAGTTGCTGTCATTTTAACTTTCCAGTGGGCTATGTTAGCATCATTTTAACACAATTTTATTTTAAAAATTTTTTTTAAACAAACCCCTCAATTACATAGCTATGTAATTGAGCAAAACATACTCATACATTAGCCATTCTGAAAATGTTTGTCTCTTGATGTATTTTAAGTTCATCATCTTTCATGTCAGAAGGAAAGAGATGTGTTTCATCTCCAGTCTTTTGGACTAATAGTTTATCATTGTCTTGATCACCGTTCTAAAGTCTTTCAAAGCTGTTTTTCTCTATAGTATTATCATTTTATACATTGTTCTTCTAGAGTTGCTTACTTCAATCTGTATCATTTCATCAAGGTCTTTGCAGTTTCCTCTGAAACTATCCATTTCATAATTTCTTATGGCACAATAATATTCCATTACATTAATACACTGAATTTTTTCAGCCATTCCCCAGTTGGAGGACATCCCCTTATTTTCCGATTTTTTTTGTCTACCATGAAAAGAACTACCATGAATAATTTTATACACATCTGGAAAATTCTATGACAATATCACTGGTGGATATTAGAAGTGTCCTAATGGAAAAACTAACTGGCACAAAATGAATGGGATCAACACTGAAATGATATTTGGAGGGTTTTTTCTTGAATGGATGAAAATGCATTTATTGAGCACTTACTACATGTAGTAACAATGTTAACTATGGAGGATACCAATACAAGATAATCCTTGCTCTCAAGGAGTCTATCTTCTAATTGGAGAAGACAACACATATCCAGGGAGTGGTAGCCAGGAAGAGTTGTGGTAGGAGTAATCCAGGATTAGGGTTTGGAAAAGGCATGAGTCTTGGTGGGGATAGAGGATAATAGTTCAAAGGTGTAGGACTTTACAAATTTAAATTTATTTGACAGAATATAAAATATTTATGGGAGGAAAACTGATTTGGGAAAGTAGAGAGGGTTCAAAAGCCTAGAAATTGCTTTGAAGACAGAGAATTGGTTTTAATCAATTATAAGGGAATACTTTAAGATTTAGCTGGAGAATTTTAAGAATGATGTGGCACAGGGAGAACTGGAAGGAGAGTAGCTTATGATTAAAGGGATTTCAAAGTTATATAGTCGATGATAAGATTAGGGATATCATCATTCTTGTTTTTGGCTAAAGTGAAATGAATCTGAAGATTATGGGAGTTAAGAATATTGAGGAGCTGGAAAGTAAAGGGTTTTGAGAGAACATCTGCATATATGCTGAAGTGGCTCAGTATAAGGGCAGGGGAGGGGAAGGAAAGAAAGACTGTAAGTCAAATACCTAACTCCCTGAGAAAAAAAGGGATAGTAGAGAATAGCCACCTGGATCTGGATGGGAGAAAATCTCAAAAGAGAAGTTGCTGAATAATGAAAATAGGAGGAATTTGGAAGTGACAGTGAGGAGAAAGAAGCATACTTATCCACATCAAGGGACATCAGTGAAGGTATATCCAGTGCTGGAGAGGATGGCCAGAGTGGGCCAGTCCTAACTTAGGTTATGTATTACCAAACTTTTTAACTCTATAAGTGTCTGACATAGTTCCCCCCACCCAGCCCCATGATCAGTGTTGACAGACGTTTGTTGAATTGGATTGTTGAGGAAAAGAGAGGCTTGATTTGGAAAGTAGCATGGTGAGTTTGGTTTTAGTAATGTTTAGTTGGAAGTGATGGTGAAACATCTAAGTAGAAATGTCCAGTGATAAGGTACAGATGTGGGGTCTGAGATTTGATGAGAGATAATGAATGAAGGAGATTTGGGTTCTGTCTTCCCAAATGTACAAAGAACACTGGGAAAAGACCTGGATTTGAATTCTGACTCTGTTGCAAGTCACTTCACCTTCAGGAACCTCTTGCTAACCTCTGTGAGTTAAATGAGAGTTTTGAACTAGGCTCTCCAAGGTTTTTTCTAGCTTTAAATTATTTGATCTTCTTTAGATAGTTGAAGTTGTGGAATCAGATGATGGAGAGAATGTAGAGAAAGGAAAATAGAGGAGTGAGAACTGAATCTTGGAATATACACACATTTAAAGGTGAAAGAAAAAAATAAGAACAAAAAAGGAGACATAGAAGTAGTCATAGGAATAAAAAGAGAAGCAGCAAAATGTAGAGCAAAATGGAAGGCAAGGGAGTTTACAGTTTCAAGGAGGAGAAAATAATCAACTATTAAATGATGCACATAGGTCATAGAGAATGGCTGAGAAAAAGCCACTGGATTTATCAATTTGGCAGTCATTAATGGTATTGAAGGGTATAATTTCAGTGGTGTGGTGAGTGCCAAAGTCTGACTGGAAGTGGTTAAGGGAAGAATGGCTGATGAGAAAGTGAAGTGGATAAAGACAGAATGACATAGCAGTATAGAGAGCAGGATTTTGAGTAAGGAAGGCACATATTGGTTGCATCACTTAGGGAATTCGATTAAACTCTTGTGTTCTAAGCAACTCTAAATCTATAGGTCATAGAGAAGTTGCTGACCTATATTGGGATAGGGAGTTTCCTCACCAGGGAGTTTCTTTTACCAGTGAATACACACTTACAGTCCCTATCCTTATTATTATAAAGCACTTTCTTCATAACAGCTACTTGATAAAGAGGTAAGATTATTCTTATCCCCATTTTTGCAGATGAGGCCACTGAGCCTCAGAGAGCAAAAGTAAATTGCTCATTACACAGCTAGTAAGTGTTGAAGCCAAAATTTAAACCAAAGTCACAGGGGTAATAGTGGGAAGGAATTTTAGAAGTTGTTTAATCAGGAAGTGAGGTCCTAAGAGTTGAAATGAGCTGTCCAAGGTCATAGACTGAATAATAGCAGAGCCAAGTTCAATGGAAAGAGTGCTGAGTTTGGAGTCAGCAGAACTGAGTTTGAACTCCAGATCTGCCACATTACCTATGTGACCTTGGACAAGTCACTTAACTTCTCTGGGTCTCAGTTTTCATCACTGGTAAAATAAGGGATCTGGACTTGGAGTTCTTCTCTATGTTTAAGTGTATGGTCTTACAAGCCTCCTGGTACCTTTGATTTGCTACGCAGTTCTTCCTCATGAACTGTATCTACTGAAAATGAGAAAATAACCCTTAGGAAATTAGCATTTATATTTGAAACCTGACTTTGTATAGTCAGATACTTCCTTCCTCCAGATTAGTTTTTAAGTTTAAATTGCTTGGATTTGGGGAAATTTTGCAGAACCAACCTGAATTCTCTTAATTTGGCTTAATATTTCCAGTATTACGTTTGCTATTTTATGGCCTAATTATTTGGTGGAGAAGTAATAATGTATTTTACACAGGAATGAATTGTGATGTCATAGGTGAATGTGTGCAAGTCCATAAATCAGCAGGGAACAGTGGAGACCATGAAGGAAGCCTTCTGGCCCTTTCTAACGCTCTTTAGACCTCTTCATGCTAATAAAACAGAGATTTCTCTCCACAGGCCTCCACCTTTGCAAATGGCAACTGTAATAAGCTTGGAGCGGTGTTGCATTATTAGGCTGTTTACCTGCTGGTAATTGGCAATTAAGCTCAATGTAAAAGGGCTAATGGTCTCTTTCCTTCTGTTGGAGAAATAAGAAGTAAAATCTTGCCCAAGCAAAGTGAAGGTGTCTGCTGAATTCCCTGGAGTGAGCCAAGGACAGATTGTACCTTTTCCCATTGGTTTCCAAGGGCATCATTGCTGAAAAATACAGATGTATGAAAAATTATAGGGCTATTTATTTTCAAATTTCTATAATTATGTGTTAGTGAGCTTGTGTGAAGGGAATTTGCTGTTCTTTGGCTATCCTGGAAGGTAGGGAGCAGAATGATTCATCAAAATGGCAAAGAATAGATTATTCCCATTCCAGGCTTCAATAGAGGATCAAACAGTGTCTGCTGCAGGATGCTTGGGTCAGGAAATAACAGTGACCAAGATGAAAATGACCATTCTGCCTTAGTATACCTATGACTCATGATGCTATTTTCTTAAGGGATAAGATACAGAAAAAAAAAATATGGTATTGAAAATAATGTGAAAGGTTTTCCCCTATATCCTAAGTCTATGAAGTCTTACTTTTTGATTTTTCATTTTTTACAATATATTGATGTTGTATAAGTTAGTTACTTATTTCAGGCAGAGGTTATTTTTACATGATTCAATTCAACTATTCACAGCACTAATATTTTTATAGGTTGTTCCATAAGGTTTACAATTTGATTGGTCAATGTCGAGTCAGGAATACCTGGGCTTACCTGCTTTTGCTTTTTTTTTTTTTTTACCAGAGTTTCATTCCTACTCTGACACTTAGGAGTTGTGTGAGTATGGACAAATCATATCATCTCTTTAAATCCCAGTTTCCTCATTTGTAAATGAATGATATCATAGCACCAACCTCCCAGGGGTGTTCATGAGGCTCAGATGAGATTATGTATTTGAAGCACTTTGCAAACATTACACTACACCATAAATATCAACTATTATTATTATTTAATCATTTTGATCCTTACTATATAACCTTTTGAGCAGAGAAGGGGAGATAACATCATTTCCAATTCAGAGTTGAGCAAATTGGGATTTAGAAAGAAGACCAGTGCCTATTTAAGGTTACATTGTAAATATGGTTTAGAGCCATAACTATAGCTCAGATGTCTTGGCTCTATTTGGCTCATGCTTTTTAGAATAAATTTCCACATCATCTCAAACTTTTAGCACCTGTAATAGTAATTAGTTTATCAGGATACTTAGCACTTAGTAGTGCTA
>CM053582.1:446508548-446531753 GCA_028627135.1 Pseudochirops cupreus
TGTTGTGAATATTAATAATGTTTTGAATGTTTGTCTTGATTTGTAATGGAATAAACAGAGTGTTCACTCTATTTTGTAATCTGAACTCTAAAAGCTGTTCACAGTAGCATTCCTTTGGGAATCTGCTGGTGCATGGCATTACAGCACCCCGTGTTTCTTTCAAAACTTTGTTAAAACAATGACACCTACTTGATGAAGCCTTTCCTGAACCACCAAGTGACTGGTACCCTCCAAAGTTACATTGCATTTATTTGTTTAGATATAGGAGGATAGGGCAATGCTAATAAATAAATTCCCTCTTCCAACTCTGGAGGTCGAGATCTTTACCAGCACTGAAAGTCTTAGAAAGTTGCCTAGAGCGATGAGAGGTCAAGTGACTTGCCCAGGGACAGTCAGTATATCTCAGAAGCAGGACATGAACCCATCTCTTCCTGACTACGAGCCTGCTTGATAACCATTATACTACACTACCTCTCAGCTTCTCATTAAATTTGCATGAACATATTGCCTCTTCCATTAAAATATAAGCTTCTTGAGGATGAACACTTTTTTTTTTTTACTTTGTGTTCCCACTGCCTAGCACAATCATTGGCACATAACACTGGCTTAATAAATGCTTGTTGTTTAATTGTTCCATTGGTTACTGTTCTTTCTGCTATAGATTACTTTCTAGTAGGTTTTCAAATCAAAAGATGTAGTAAAGGTTAATCTCTATTATTCTTCATATTAATTACAGCATATATCATAGCTCAGATAAACTTGGTTAACTCACTATGATAGGATGGGTCTTATTGGCTTAGTGTATTAGCTTAATCATGGAATTATTTAAAGAATCTTAAGACTGGGAAGGTCCCCTCAAAGGTCATTTTGTACAACCTCTCACCCAATGAAATACCCCTTTCTGCACATTTCTAACAGTCACCCATCCTGAGATGCAGCATGATTTTGTGGAAAGGGCCTTGAACTTGGAAGTAGAGAGCTGGATTCAAATTCTGGTTTCCATCAATATTAATATGTATGGCAAAGGGGAAATCACTTAATCTTCTCTCTACTTCAATTTCCTCTGCAAAATGGAGATAGTCATCTTTGTGCTGTGTGTGTGTGTGTGTGTGTGTGTGTGTGTGTGTGTGTGTGTGTGTAGGACTTTATAAATTTTAAAGTGATATACAAATAAGTGCTACTTTGGGAGTTACTCTTACCCTGCTTGAATATCTTCAGTGCTGGAGAACTTACTACCATATGAAGCTTCTCATTCCATACAACTAATTGATAGAAAAATGCTATTATATTGAGCTTAAATCTGAATTCCTGTAATTTTAACCTACTTGTCCTATGTCTATGCTCTTGAGAAAAAAGGAAAACTCTACTTCCTTTTCTATATGCTATAGCCCTTCAAATATCTCAAGACAATTATCATGTGTGTTTCTCCTTAGTCATCTTTTTTCTAGCCTAACAATCTCAGTCCCTTCAATCATTCTTCATATGACATGATTTCTAGCCACTGCCCTTTCTCATCATCTTCCTCTATACACAACTCTTATTTGTCAATGTCCTTCTTAAATACTTCAATATTTCTTAGAACCTGTGATATTGATTCTTTTCATTCTTGGGGATTAGAACCCATCTGAACCTTCTCAGCTGAACTGATTCTAGTCTATATTCCTCCTGAAGATTGTCCATGGAGGATATCCACAAGCTCCAAAGACTTTCCTCTAGGTCTTTGGAAACTTGATGGGTACCAGATGCAGCATTTACTGTCATTACATGATCAGATCAAATCATTTGCCAATCAAGCAAATATTTCCTCAATGAATTCTTTCATGTTATTTCTCATACTCAGCTCCTCATTAGAAACATACAGTAGTCTCATTGTACTCACCATGCATTTTGCCATTGACTTTTAGGTCACTCATGATTTCTATTCTTCAGAGAGGGGGATATTCTAAGATTCACAACCACATAGCCTCACTGAGAGAGTAATTGAGGTCAATTCAATTTAATCATTAAATATTGGTTGAATGGTATTTTTAAAAAGATTAGGTTTCACACTAGGAATCAGCTTCGGGTAACTGAAAACACTGTGCAGTTTCTCAAATACAGTTCTTTCCACTTTCTCTTATTCACTTCTGACTCCCCTGCCCCTACTTATTAGCACCTTTTCCAGGTATACACAATGAGGTATTTATTCAATGAATTGACCATCCATCTCCAGGGTTTGGATGGGACAATAGTCATTTTTCTTTCTTACCCATTTATGATTTTAAGGCTGATATCTTTTGAATAATCACAAATCTCATTTAAGAAACCCTATAATATTGTAGAGTCTGTACAACCAGCACAATATAATCCACAAACAAGAACATATGGAAAAAATCACTGTATACAGAGAATCCTTCATTTTGCAACTTATAGAGGACTTCCTCTAAGAGAGTGACTAACCTTTTTTGTTGAGCTTACCCACTTTATACTTTGCTCAAGGTTTATCACCATGGAACAGAAGGAATCCTGTATGATGTCAGTATCTCCATGAGTCAAGTTAACAAGCATTTATTAAGCACTTACTTTGTATCAGGCACTGTGCTAAGCACTGAGGATTTTTTTAAAAAAAGGCAAAAAATGTCCTTGGCCTTAAGAAATTCACAAAATATAATGGGGAAGAAAACATGCAAAGATTTTTGCAAAAACAAGATATATACAGGATAACTTTGAAAAAATCTTAGAGGGAAGACACTGGTAAGGGATAGGAAAAGCTTCCAGTAGAAGGTGTAATTAGCTGAGGCTTGAAGGAAATCAGAGAAGTCAGGAAGGAGAGAGTTCCAGAGATGGGGGACAACCAGTGAGAATTCTGAGAGTGGAATGACAGAGTGTCTCCTATGAGGAACAATAAGAAAGCTAATGTCACCACATCATACACATGGAGAGGAGAGTAAGGTATGAGGAGACTGAATCTCCTTGTTGGGGAAGAGCTGTTAAGGCTACATTTTGTGATATAGAGCTAAATATTTTTTGTTGTTGCAGTGGAAGAACAATTAATATACCAATATCTTGTATTCTGTGTACTTTTAAAATCTATTATATGACTATAAAGATGTGGTTTGCAGTAGAAACAGATTTGTGAAATGCTACCTATTCGCTTCTCATATTTTCATTGAGTATGACTCTGATGAATCCATACTGATCGTCAAGTACACCCTTGCCCAAACAGGTCATTCTTATACCAATTTTATAGTGATAAAGTCACACGAGTCTATTATTATTGATACTCTCTAATCACCTTTTTGGGGTCATAATATCATTTGAAATTATTTTCATTCTTGTGATACATGTCCCTCCTAGAGAGATCATGTAAAATGACTGTTCAGTACTTTCAAGATTATGTTACCTCTAGAACAGATTTTTTTGGTGTCCTTTTGCTTTTTCCAAGTTTTTTTCCCTTACAAACTTTATCTTTCTAAGACAATTGAATTCTCCTGTACATAGCTGTTGTGAACATAGGGGTCCAAATCAGGTGGTTTAACTGCTACTGCTGTTGAAAACAGATCACCGTAGAAACAGGGGCATCTCACGTGAGTTTACATTCTAAACCAAGGTTCCTCTTGGCATCTTTGCAATTCAACTTGAAAAAGAGAACAAGCATTTTCTGGATAATATAATTTCTTGGCTCTTTTGTCCTTCTTGGTTAAATTTTTGCAGGAAATGGTGGCAATTGAGGTTCATATCTTTATCTTTTTCCTTTTGGGGGACCCATTTGAATGGATCAGATTGGAGCTGTTACAATTGTTTTTCCTCCTTTTCCTTTTTTTTTTCCTAATTTGATGTTGATATCGAACTTTGCTCTTTCAAACCAAGTGAATGACACACACAACTCTCTCTATGTATATATCTATATACTTATCTGCATTATATATATATATGTATATATATATATATATATATATATATATATATATATACATGATTCTAATATGACTCCCACATTAGTTACCAGTCACTGACTGTTCATATCTAGCATATTCTGTCTTAATGTAATCATGCTATATAAGCATATAAGTTCTGAGTAGTCTAAATGCCTTGGTCTCTTTCATTTGTCAAACAAACTAAAACCTACTTTTCTCCATTATTCCAAGTACCCCCCTTCATGCTGAAGTCACCCTGCATCAAGTATTTGATGACTCGGTTTAGAGTGACTTTGAAAGTTCTTCATATAATTTTTCTCTCTTCATCATATACGTTTATGATGAACTTTGTCCTTATGCTCATCCTGAATACTGCAAGAAGAGATGATCTAGTGTCTTATAAAATGACATGCCTTGTTGGCTTTGAGTACACAAAGAAACCACCAAATCTATCAATTTCTTTGTTTTCTTCTCCAAAGAGAACCTGTGAGCTATCCTTCTATTCAGCTATAGCTTCCTTTTATCTTCTGCTTTTTTTATCATGAGACTATCATTGTTGATGTGGTTTAGTTTTTCCAATGATACATCAATTTTCTGGCTAATGGATAAAGACCTTATATTTGAGTTCCTAGGTGGTCTCTGAAGTATACCATACTTGCTACACTCTAGTCTTTTTCCTATTACCATTGCTGTCCAAATAGGAAGGGGTTGCTTGGGACTAAGGATCAATTTTTAGTTTTCTTTGTTTCATGAGCTGACATGGCCAAAGAATTCTTCACTTATGGTGATAAACCTTTCTGTTTTTAATTTGGTTCGTTTTCAGAATCTTGTCAGTGCTGAGTTTTGCTGACATTCCACCATTTTCTCCAACTGGGGATGATATTTCTGTTTCATTCTTCATTTCTTGCTGCCAGAATACCTACAAGAATGCTTTGTGTTGCCTTTTAACATTTTCATGAGCCTTAGTCAGTTGAACAGTCTGTTAGCGCAATGTAACATCACAGGATTGGGAATCAAGACACCTGCGTGCTAAGTGCAGTGCCAGCATTGCCTTCTTAAATGATTTTGTTACACCTTCTTCACTTTTCTGGGCCTAAGGTTTCCCATCTAGTAGGTGAGGAAGCTTGACCAGAATGACCTTTGTAGCTTTAGAACTCTGTGACTTATCCCTAATTTTTTTTATAGTAGTCCTTATTTAAAATCAGAGTTCATAATAGAACTAGTTTCTTTAGCTACTTTCCCCCCTTTTCTTCCTCATTGAGATTGTTTACTATTCTATAGTCAAAATTTCATGTTCCAGATTGCCCCATTCCTCTAAAACGCTATTACCTTTCTAGCCATGTCTGCTAAACGGCCTCATTTATTACTTTATTTTCACAATGTAACAAATAAGGTAATTAAAAAAAACTTCCATCAATATGAACCTGGGTTCCCAAAGACTGGGTCAGTGGAAGCTATATTTTGACAGGTTCTACTGACCTGGAGATACCTCAGATATAGACTCAATGAAAAACTATATCTAGTATCTAAGAACCAGCCTAGCTAAGTATAGAGACTCATTATCTGAAGGCTGAAGATGAAGTGACGATTTGTATGTGACAACAATATATTAAATCATCTGTTAAGGTATAGGAAGGTTGCAATGTGCCTCAGTGAAGAGTATACCTACATTGATTATCCACAGATTATTTGAGTGGAAGTGACCTGAGGGAATATCTAGTACAACTCTGATTTTACAAATAAGGAAACTGAAACTGAGGAAGGTTAAATGACTTGCCCAAGGTCATCCAAGCAGTCAGTGTCAGTAGCAGAATCTGAACCCCTTTAGACAGTCTCCAGTTATTTCCCCACCATACTATGCTAACATTTTGGTTCCCAACTTGGCAAAATATTACTCAGTCAATTGTCAAGAGGTTGAGTTGCGCAATCCCGTGATAATCTCTGTTTCTTAAATGGGGACATAATTGTTCACCTACTGTGGTATACAGTGGTAATACCTTCATTCAACTTTGCAGATAACTTTTTTCACCCTGCTGCGCACTGCCCTCCTTCCCATTCCCCACTACCAAATCTGTCTAAAAATGTTTTCTGTTCCCCCTTCCACCCAAGGAAATCTTGTATAAACATACCAATGATCAAACAGTACTGTACTTGGAATCAAGGGATCTGAGTTTGAATTTGCTACCTACTACTTGAATGACTCTGGACAAGTTACATAAGCTCCCTGGGACTTATTTTCCTCCTCTTTAAATAAGGAGATTGGAGTAGATTGACTCTGAGGTCCCTTGCAATATTCTATTTCGGAATTTGTGATGCACCAAGCTTGCACTGCTGCTCTCTGTCTTAGCCGACTTTTTACGCTCTGGATCCTGCCTGTCTTCATTCTTGAACAACTAGGACCTACCTGCTCATTCCTAGTTTAGCTGGCCTCTCTGCATTTGATTCTTTGCTTATTCCTCTTGGTCAAACCTATTACTGATGTCCTAATATGATGATGTCTGCTACAACTTATTGACCAGCAACTGTTATAGATAGACTTCTAAGATCTAGAGCTGGAAGGAGTGTTTGGTCTAATCATCTCATCTTACAAATGTGAAAACTGAGGCCCACCCCAAGGAGGTTAAGTGAATTGCACAGAGGTGGTGTTTAAATCCAGATGGTCTGATTCAAGAGCCAGTGTTTTTCCTACAGTTCCATGCCATTTTCCCCTGACAATGAGTCTTTAAATTTCCATATGAATATTGGATCCAATAAGAGTATTGTTGCTCTGGAAATTATGTGATTTGAATGCTGCAAATGACCCTCATGCTATTGATTTTTTATCTCCATGTAGCTCTAAAGTAGAACAACATGTTTTCAGCCATATAATTACTTTAAAAATCAGTTTCTTCTATTTACGATCATTCAAGAGGAAAATTAAGATATAGAATAGTATGTCTGGGTAATGAAATCATTCTCTAAATGAGTTGAAAAATGCTTGTCATTGTTGTAAAGTTGTGTATTAACATTAGCTAAGTGGTCAGAAGAAAGACTTGGCTTCCAGGTTATATTCCCAATTTTACAGCAATAAGAGGCCAGGTCTACACAGCATAAATTAGAGTGCTGACAAATTTCCAATGCGTCTGGTTTGTGTGGACAGCCAATCTATGTGGAGAGTAAGTTTTTTTCCCCTTGTACTCAATGAACTGAATTGATCTGAAATCATGAACTAACTGACAACCACACTGACTAAAACATCGTAATCAATCAACAAGAATTTTTAAAAAATCTACTACATGCACTGTGCTAAGTGCTAGGCATACAAAGAAGGGCAAAAACAGCCCCTGCCCTCAAGGATCTTGCATTCTAATGAAGGATATAGAATGTTAACAAATAGGTACGTGTGAAATGCACACAGAGTTTGTGAAAGTGCAGTTCTAGTCTTCTTTTCTTTGTCCAGGAGCATCTATGATCTGGGTATAGAGGGAAAGAGGACATTCATTTTTTGTTGCTTCCTCATTCGTGCCTTCCTTTCACTTGCCCTTCAAGAGCTCTTCTTTCTCTGACACTTGACATCCATATCTCCCTTTACAGGAGGTTCCTTTGCTATATCCTACGACCAACCCTCCTGAACGTGTTTGGTAACAAGACACAAGGCCTTCTCTTTCCTCTAGTTCCCCAGGATTATTTGTATTCAGACAAGGAATTTTCAATTGTTTCAAGCCTTCAAGACTTAAAGCACATTTGAGGAAATACATAAAACTGGAAGACATCAAGAAGAGGGCAGCCTGGATGGTAGAGGGCCTGGAAGACAGTCATCTTCTCAGTAAGCCTCAACTAAGTGTCTCCTACACAAAACGTACTATGATAAACAAAAATTTTTACCATTCGTTTTTCAAAAAATTTTGAGTTCCAAATTCTCTCCTTCCCACTTTCCCTTTCCCGCCTTGAGAAGGCGAGCAATTTGCTGTAAATTACACATGTGCAGTCATTGAAAACATTTCTATATTAGCCACATTGCAAAAGAAAACATGGACCAAAAACCAAGAATAATAAAGAAAGTAAAAAAACATGCTTCGATCTGCACTCAGACTCCGTCAGTTCTTTCTCTGGAGGTGGGTAGCATTTTTCATCCTTAGTCCCTTTGCATAGTTTTGGATCATTGTATTGCTGAGAAGAGCGAAGTCCTTCGCAGTCACTCACCATATAATATTGTGGTTGCTGGGTACAATGTTCTCCCGGTTCTGTTCACTTCGCTTTGCAGAAGTTCACGCAAGTCTTTCCAGGATTTTTCTGAAAGCATTTTGCTCATCATTTCTTTTAGCACAACAGTATTCTATTGCAATAATCCACCACAATTTTTTCAGCTATTCTCCAGCTGATGGGCATCCCCTCAATTTCCAGGACTTTACCATTACAAAAAAAGCCTCCATAAATATTTCTGTACAAATGGGTCCTTATTTTTTTTTGGTCTGTTTGGGATACAGACCAGGTGTAAAGTTTCCCCCCAGTTTTCTGCTTTTCTTCTAATCTTGACTACATTTATTTTATTTGTACAAAACCTTTTTAATATAATGTAATAAAAAGTAAGGGGATGGCTAGGGGGCACAGTGGATAGAGTACAGGACTGGTATCAGGAAGACTCATCATCAATCTGGCCTCAGAAACTTACTATCTCTGTGACCCTGGGCAAGTCACTTAATCCTCTTTACCTTAGTTTCCTCATCTATAAAATGAGCTGAAGAAGGAAATGGTGAACCACTCTAGTATCTTTGCCTAGAAAACCCCAAATGAGGTCACAAATAGTCAAACACGACTGAACAACAGCAATGCTAGTATTAGGAGCAGCTAGGTGGCACAGTGGATAGAGCACTGGGCTTGGAATCAAGAAGACGCATCTTCCTGAATTCATATCCAGCTTCAGACCATTATTAGTAGTGTGACCCTGGGCAAGTCACTTAACCCTATTTGCCTCAGTTTCCTCATTTGTAAAATGAATTGGAGAAACCACTTCTGTATCTTTGCCAAGAAAACTCCAAAATGGGGTTGTGAGGAATTGGCCCTGACTGAAATGACAGAACAATAACAAATCAAAATTATCCATTTTATATCACACAATTCTATCTCTTGTTTATTTTTTAAAATTCTTCTCCAATCCATAAATCTGATAGGTAATATGTTCCATGTCCTTCTAATTTACTTATGTTATCTCCTTGTATATGTAGGTCATGTTATCCATTCTGACCTTATCTTGGTAAATGGCATAAGACGTTAGCCTATGCCTAATTTCTGCCAGACTGCTTTCCAGTTTTCCCAACAATTTTTACCAAATAATGAATTCTTATTTTGAAAGCTTAAATGTTTATATTTATCAAACACAAAGTTACTGTAATAATTTACAATTGTGATTGTATATCTATTCTATTCCACGGATCTCCCTTTATATTCCTTAATCAGTACCAGATAGTTTTGATAATTACTGCCTTATAATAGTTTAAAATCTACTACTGCTAAATCTACTTCCTTTATATTTTTCCATTAATTCCTTTTCTATTTGTGACCTTTTGTTCTTTCAAATTAATTTTATTATTTTTTCTAGCTCAATTTTTTTTTTGGTAGTTTGATAGGGATCACACTGAATAAGTAGATTCATTTAGGCAGAATTGTCATTGTTACTATACTAGCATGGCCCGCCCATGCTATTTCTCTAATTATTTAAATCTAACTTTATTTAAATAAAAAGTGTTTTTATAATTATATATTTCCTGGGTTTGTCTTGGCAGGTATACTCCCAGGTATTTTATAATGTCTGTGGTTATTTTAAATGAAATACTTCTTACTGTGTCTTCTTGCAGGGCTATATAGAAATGCTGGTGATTTATGTGGGTTCATTCTATATACTGCTATTTTGTGAAAATTATTAATTGCTTCAATTAACTTTTTAGTTGGATCTCTAGGATTTTCAAAGTACACTATCATATCATCTGCAAAAAGAATTTCATTACCGCATTGCCCATTCTGATTTTTCCAACTTCTTTTTCTTTTCCTATTACTATTGCTAATATTTCTAGTACAATATTGAATAATATTGGTGATAATGGAGCAACCTTGTTTCACTCCTGATCTTATGAGAAGGCTTCTAGTTTATCCCTATTGCACATAATGCTTGCTGATGGTTTTAGGCAGATGTTTATCATTTTAAGGAAAAATCCATTTATCCCTATACTTTCAAGGATTTTTTAAATAGGAATGAGTGTTGCATTTTGTCAAAAGCCTTTTCTGCATCTAATGATATAATTATATGTTTTTGTTACTTTTGTTATTGATATGATCAATTATGTTAATAGTTTTCCTTATATTGATCTAGCCCTGCATTCCTGGTATGAATCCCACTTGGTCACAATGTATAATCCTTGTGATATGTTGTTGTAGTCTCCTAGCTAGCATTTTATTTAGGATTTTTAAAATCAATGTTCACTAGTGAAAGAAGTCTATAATTTTCTTTTCCTGTTTTTGTTTTTCCTGGTTTAGGGGTCAGGGTCATATTTGTTTCATAAAAAGAAGTTTAATGGGATTCCTTCTTTGCTTATTATTCTGAATAACTTATTTAATATTGGAAGTAGTTGATCGCTAAATGTTTGGTAGAATTCACTTATAAATCCATCTGGTCCTTCTGCTTTTTTTCTTACAATACTCATTTGTATAGTCTGTTCAATTTATTTTTTCAAATTTAGGCTTATTTAGGTATTCTATTTGCTCTTCTGTTAATCTGGAAAGTTAATATTTCATAAGTATTCTTCCATTTCACTTAAACTGTTAAATTTATAAGCATGTAATAGGAAAAATAACTCCTAATAATTGCTTTAATTTCATCTTCATTAGTGTTGTATTCACCTTTTTCATTTTTGATACTAGTAATTTGGTTTTCTTTTCTCTTTTTTAAAAATTGTATCAACTAATGGTTCATCTATTTTATTGTTTTCCCCCCGATAAAACCAACTCCTGATTTTATTTATGAATGTAATGGTTTTTTACATTCAGTTTTATTAATCTATCTTTAATTTTTTAGGACTTCCAATTTGGTGTTTAATAGGGGATTTTGATTTGTTCTTTCTCTAGGTTTTAAAATTGCATATCTGATTCATTGATTTGTTCTTTCTCTATTTTATTGATGTAAGCACTAAGAGATATAAATTTTCTTCTGATTACTGCTTTTGCTGCACCCCATAAGTTTTGGTATGTTGTCTCATTATTATTCTCTTTAATAAAGTTATTTATTATCTCTATGACTTGTTTTTCAACTCACTCATTCTTTAAGATTAAATTAGTCTCCAATTAATTTTTAATCTGTTTTCATGGTTCTTTATTAAATGTAATTGTTATTGCAATGTGATCTGAAAAAGATGCATTTAATATTTTTCTGCATTTAAGTTTTTCTGTCCTAAGATGTGGAACATTTTTATAAGTGTCATGTGCCACTGAGAAAAAAGGTGTGTTTTCCTATTCCCATTTACTTCTCTCCACATTCATCATATCTAGTTTATCTTAGATTATATTTGTGTCCTTGATCTCATTTATTTTTTGGTTAGATTTATCTAGTTCTGAGAGAAGGCTGAAGTCCCCTGCTATTATAGTTTGGGTATAAAGCTCCACCTGTAACTCGTTTACCCTTTCCTTTAAAAATCTGTATGTTATAGCATTTGATGCATGTATATTTAGTTGATATTACTTCATTATGTATGATACCCTTTAACGTAATATAGTTCTCCCGTTTATCTATTTTAGTTAAATCTATTTTAGCTATAATTTGAGATCATGATTGCTATTCCTGCTTTTTTAAAACATCAGCTGAAGCATAATATATTCTACTCCAGCCTTTTATTTTTACTCTATGTGTCTCTCATTTTCAATGTTTTATGTAAACAACATATTGTCAGATTCTGTTTTTTGATCCATTCTGCTATCCATTTTTGTTTTATAAGGAAATTCATCTCATTCACATTCAAAGTTATAATTCTTTTCCTCATTGTTTATCTTTTTTCTCTCTTTTTACCCTATCCCTCCTCAGAAGTCTAATTTACTTCTGACCTAATTCATCTCTCCCTAATCTGCACATCCTTCTAAAAGTCCCTCTCTTATCCTATCTGCTTACCCTCTTTTTTTTCTATAAGTTAAGAAACTTCTATATTTTACTAGATCCATATTATTCCCTCTTTAACTCTGTTCTGATGAGAATAAGGTGCTCACATTACATGCCCTTCACTCCTTCTTCCTCTCCGTTGTAAGAGTTCTTCCATTCCTGCCTTTTTTTGTATGAGAAAATTGCTCCACTTTTACCTTTCCCCATCCAATTTTACTCTTTAGGCTCATCCTATCATAATTAACTCAACCCTAAGTCTTCTATCTATGTATATTCTTTCGAACTCCCTTGGTAATGATAATATTCTTAAGAGTTACAAATAACATTTTTCCAAGGAAGAAGTAAATAATTTAACCTTACTAAATCCTTCATAATTAGCCTTTCATGTTTACCTTCTTATGTTTCTTCTGATTCTTGTAGGTCAAACTCTCTGTTTAGTTCTGGTCTTTTCCTCAAGTGTACTTTAAAGTCTTTTAATTCATCATTAGCTCTATCTGGGGGTCTTTAATTTTGTGGTTCTTCCAATGTTCTATAATGCAAGGCCAGGTTTAGTCACTGCTCCTCTGACTCAAGCCTTAGTCTATGGAAGGTCCTCTCTACTGCCCAGCTGCAACCAAGACCCTTGGCTCTGCTCTTGTTCCCTGTGGCTGAAAGTAGCTGCCTGTCCTGGAACCAAAACCAGGGACTCAGCTCTCCTACAAGTGACCACAACCAGCGCAGTACCACCCCTCTGCAATTACACTCACTAGCATGTACTTCCATATTCTTACCCATCACCACAGCCTAGGTCTTACCCACACCACAGTCAGCACAACTGGGCCCTGTGTCCAGTGTTAGTGGAGAGTTCATCACCCCAATCTTCTGATTAGCTGCCCAACCCCAACACCATCCACATGGCTGCCTCAGGGCTTGCTGTATGTTCACTCAGCATTTTCTGCCCTGGCCAGACCACCAGCCTAGGAAGTCAGATCTTTTCTAATGTCTTCCCATGTTCTCTTAGGTTAGACAACTGCTTTACCATGACTTTTAATTTTTCTGCTGCTCTACAATTTACTCTGAGACATTATTTTAAGTTATTTGGGAGGAAATTTGATAGAGTCGGGTAATTTCCTGCCTGAATCCACCATTTTCCCACAATTCCATTCCCCTCACTCTTTTTGCACAACTTTCATCCTAGTTCGGACACATCAAGTTTTGGCTAGATTATTGTAATAGTTGAATTGATCTTCCTGTGTTGTCACTACCTTTTCCCATATATCTTCTATGTAGCTAGTAAAGTGGTATTCCTAAGGCACAGGTCTGACCATGTCACTCTCCTACTCATGAAGCTCCAGTGGTTCCTTATTACCTCCAGGATCAAATATGAACTCCTCTATTTGACATTTGAAACCCTTCATCGTCTGGATCTGGCCTACCTTTCTAGGCTTACAAAGCATTAGTTCCCTTCATACACTCTACTACACAAAAAGGTCTTCTCATTCACCTATCTTATTCCATCACTTTCTATGGTTTTACACATACTTTCCCTTCTACCTTAAATACACTCCCTTCTCACCTCTGCCTCTAATAATCCCTAGTTTCCTTTTCTAGCCACAGACTTGCCTCCAACTTAAGGAATTTCTTTATTCTCCAGATACTAATGCTTCCCCTTGAATATATTTTGTGTACACACACACACACACACACACACACACACACACATGTCCATGTTACTTTTCCCAATACAATGGAAGCTTTTCATGAGCAGGGATGGTTTCATTGTTGTTTTTGTTTCCCTAGCCTTGAGAACAGTTCCTGACACACAGTGGGCACTTAAGTCTTTCTTAAGTTTCAAGAGAATGTAGGAACCACATCTGGCTATCATTTCTTACTTCTGATGATTTTGCTGCCATTAAAATTTAACAAAGAAAGGATAACAAATGTTGTCTAAACCAGAAAACTATTTATTTGAATGGATGAATGAAAAAGCAATTCTTAAGTGCTCATTATGTGCCAGCTGTTGTACTAAAAAAAATCTTTGCCTACCTCGGTATTCTTTGATGCAAATAAATGGAAGAAGCTGATTTTTATTTAAAAAAAAAGGAACTACATGTCTAGAATGGCAGCAAAGCCACTTTTAGATATGACTTATTTGTTGTGGCTTCTTATACAGCCTGAATTCACAGGATAATTCACAACTACCCAGAATGCAGTTCCTTAACATGGAACCTGAAATGAGACAAAGTGAAAGCCAGCTGTGGCTCTTTTCCAATAAAGAGACACTGAGGTACCCAGGGGGAGAAGTCAGATATTCTGATTGCCTGACCTGTTGCCACAGCAGCAGGGCATTTCATTCATCTGCGCAAGTGGCACTCCTGGGGATGACATTTCCACCTACACCAAATGGTCAAGTCTGTGAGGAAGAGCCCCCCTTAGAACCATTCCACTTCATAGACAGGTGACCTGTCAGATCTGGAGAGAATTGAGGCCATCCTGTTAGGCACTCTGGACCCTGGTTCAGGAGACTTCTAGTCCCAGCTCTGACACTGACTATGTGACCTTAGACAAACTACTTTGTTTCTTTAGGTGTCCATTTCCTCATCTGTAGAATGAGGGAGTTGGATGATATGAATTCTATGGTCCCTTCCAGTTCTAAAAATTTATGGTATGCCTATGCTACTTTGTATCTGATATCTAAGTGAAAATTGTATTTTATCTTTTTCAACAGTCTGACCCATGACGTAGCCAAAGACAGCTTCTTTTTTGCCCCTGAGGTCATCACTGCAATCTGTTGTGTCCTCTAAGTCAAGTACCACCTTCTGTATGTGGCCTTTCCTAGTACCCCTAACTTCTAGAGCCTTCTTTGTAGAACTACCTGGTATTCAATTACTTCATATGTATTTATTTTATTTATATTTATTCTTTCAATAGTTATATGTTTCTGTTTCCATGTAAGCTCCTTATGAATAGAGATTATTTTCATTCTTAGTACTTTGTATCTCTTCACTTGTATTCTTGTACTTGTATCACATCACAATTCTTAGAACACAGTAGGTGCTCCACATAGTAGGTGCTAAATACCTAAATAGGTGTTTAATAAATTACTTGTTGATTAACTAGATTTTTGAGTACACTAGTTTATAGGACATCCAGTGAAGAAACTCCCTCTCCCATTGTAGACAGGTAACTTTTGCTCAATGTTTAGTCTTAGAGGGTTGCCTGGGCCATTGAGGGGGTGACATCTGTCATAGCAAATATCTGTCAAAGGTAGGTCTTGAACCTAGATTTTCTTGACTCTAAAGCTGGCTCTCTTTCCAGGATCACATTTGACTTCTCTAAAAGCTAGTTGAGATGGAACAAATTACTCCCTGCTGTAGTCAAACACTTATACTATGTGCAGTAGTGATAGCTAAGCAAACAAGTCACAAGAGATTAAAGGACTCCATGTTCCAGCTCAAAAATGTATATGAGAAGTAGGACTCAGGTCCCTGGGTGGGAGTCTGTGAATCAAGAAATAGAGTTGCTTTAGGAACTTTAGGAAAGAAGTATGAGGCTAAACCTAGAACCCAGAGAATCAAAGAACCTGGTCAACTTGATGGTTTAGTCAGAACCAGGAGCAAAAGTTCATGACTTCCAATAGAATGTAAAATCATTCTTGAGAGGAAGGACTGTTTTGTTCTTGTTCTTGTATCCCCAGTGTCATGACAAACAGAAGGCATCTAATAAATGCTTGTTGAATAAAATTGTATAACGAGTAAAGTGTTATGAATGTATGTATAAATGTGTATAGGATGGATGGGTGAAAGGAACATGGAAACAAATGAAACTTCCTTCTCCTTGAATCATAGAGGTAGAAGGGCTATATTTTTCTCCTCAGTGTGAATTTTCTCTATATCATCCTTATTCCTGACAAATCATCACCCAACTAGAGACCTCCAGTGATGGGTAAGTCACAGGTAGCATAGGGTTCTAATTGCTTTGAAGTCTTAGGTTTTATGAAATCTAAATTTATTTTCCCATAGTCTAGATTACTTAGAAATTTGCTTGAACTTGACCCTTATGTTTAGGCACAATTTAAATACACTTGCATTTTGTCCCACATTAACTACACATAAGAGCAAATTTCTGTTGTTCTTTGCCAGGGTTAGTGAAAAGTAGGGGTCTCTTTCCTTGTACCACATAAAAAAATCTCCCTAATGCTTTTCAGGTTGCCAAGGGCTTGTAGCAGCACCCACACTGGCATACTCAGGACGGCTGCTAGCACAGGTTCTTAGATCTGCTTTACTAGGAAAGATAGCTGTTCAAAAGGTCAACAATCTTTTTTAATTACCTTCACTAGTTCAGGGGAAAAGTTAGTACCCCGAACTTCAGAGAAAATACAAGCAGAGAAAATAAAGACTAACAGGCTCTGATTACCTGAATCAAAGCAATATTGCTATACACTTTACATATATCCCTGGATTGAGAGAATCTTTACATCTGAGCAGTTGGGGAGCTCTGAACATACAGCCACTCAGAATCTCAACCAGGGAATCACAAGATCCTTCTCATAATGAAACCCCCCAAAGCAAAATACCAATTTAGAGTATATGTACACTTTTCAGAGCCAGAAGGTCTTGCAACCCTTGTGACTCATTGCCTAATTAGAAATTAACAAAGGATGTGAAAGCCTTCCTACAAGTAAGCCTCCCCTAAGCAAAGTTCCCTTAATGAGTTTGATATGAGGCCTACTAATGGGTCAGGGCTTCAGCTGAAGAGCTTAGGTGGGATATGGCAGACAGAAGCAGTATGAAACTAGATGAGAATTTAGACTTCTTGGAAAACCAGGGAGAAAAGAACATGGGTCAGAATTGTACTAGGCTTGGGTGACTGAACAATACTCTCTAGAGCCAAGGGATCTGTAAGTCAGACAACTCCTAAATTTGAAACCCCTGGACTGTATACACTCCTTAAGCCATGCTTTTCTACTTGAAAATAATTTGTACCACTTATAAAGTCCCAGACCTATATTAATCAAATAATAAGCAAGCATTTTTAAGCATCTACTAAAGGCCAGGCACTATGCTAGTTGTTGGAGGAACAAAGACAAACGTGAAATAGTACCTGCTTTCAAGAAATTTACATTATATTGGGGAAAGCAGCATGTATACTTATGGATTATCAAATATAAACGAATATAATACAAAGCATTTGGGGGGGAAGGTACTAATAGCTGGAAAGATCAAGAAATGTCTCATGTAGGAGGAGGCGTTGTTGTTATTGTTGTTCAGTCGTTTTCAGACATGTCCAACTCTCTGCCACACCCATTTGGGATTTTCTTGGCAAAGATACTGGAGTTTGCCATTTCCTTCTCTAGCTTATTTTAGAGATGAGGGAACTGAGGCAAACAGGGTTAAGTGACTTGCCCAGGGTTACACAGATAGTACATGTTTGAGACCAGACTTAAACACAGGAAGATGAGTCTTCCTGACTCCAAGTCTGGCACTCTATCCACTAAGCCACCTAGCTGCCCTGATACTGGAGGTAGTACTTGGATTGAGCTTTAACAGAAGTTAAGGGATTCTAAAAAGGTAAAAGTGAGGAAGGATAACATTCTAGGCATGTATGCCTGTGCAAACATGGGACTATAGGCATGTGAGCAAGATCAAACAGGCTGGTTTGGCTACAGTGCATCAAAGGGAGTAAGTTATAATATATCTGGAAAGAGAGATGGGAGCCAGCCACATCGTGAAGGGCGTTAAATGCCAAAGAGGGATTTGTATTTTATTCTGGAAACAATAAGAAGCCATTGAGCTTTTTGAGTAGAGAAGAGACATGGTCAGACCACAGCTTTAGTGATATCACTTTAGTAGCTACATGAAGAATTGGAGAAAAGAGATTTGAGTTGGGAAACCAAGTATGAGGTTGTTGCAATATTCCAGTTAGGAGGTGATAAAGGATTAAATTAATGTGGTGGCATATAACTGGCGAGGAGACATATATGAGAGATATTGTGGAGGTAGAACTGATAAAGCATGCCAACTGATTGGGTAAGTAGAATGAAGGAGAGTAAGAAGTTGAGGATAATTCTGAGGTTGTGAAAATGGGTTACGGGAAAGATGTAAGAAAGAAATGCAGGAGAGAGACTAAGGGTGGGTATTTATATCTGGGAGTCATCTGTATAGAGATGATTCATCCCTTGGGAGGTTATGAAAATGCCAAGAAAATGGAAAGAGAAGAGAGCCCAGTACATAACTATGGGAGTACACTCACAGTTAGGGGTGGAATATGGATGCCAGTTCAGCAAAAGAGACTAAGAAAGACTCACCAAATTGGTAGGAGGACAACAGAGAGACAGAGAGACAGAGAGAGAGAGACAGAGAGAGAGAGACAGAGAGAGAGAGAGACAGAGAGAGAGAGAGATATCTTGAAATTCTAAAGAGCTGAAATTATTTAAGAGAACATGGTCAACAGAGTCAGATGTTGCAGAAAGGACTGACAAAAATAATGTAGTTTCCATTTCACTGAAGCCCATTGACCTGAGAGTGCTTTGCTATCAACAACTCATGAAAAAGACAAACGCAGGAAATATGGGGAGCCTATTTTCCCAAGACTGAAGAACCTGGAAGAGGCGACACAACTTTGAAGGGAATGTGAAGGAAAGCGAAGCCTTCATTTCACCATTGGAAGAAATATCCCATTTTGGTTCTGTTGCATAAAAAATACATATCCCGGGGGCAGCTAGGTAGCACAGTGAATAGAGCACTGGCCCTGGAGTCAGGAGGACTTGAGTTCAAATCCAGCCTCAGACACTTAACACACACACACACACACACACACACAAACACACAGAAAGAAAAAAAAAGAAAATATATATCCCAATAAAATGCAAAAATAATAACAATAGATATTTACATAATGCTCCAAGAAAGAATTTTAACATCTACTCTCTGAACTTACATCTACCCTATAAGGTAGAAACTATGGACATTATTATTGCATTTGACAGACGAGAAAACAGGTTCAGCGCGTTAAGTGACTTATCTTTGATCACATACCTAGTTGATTAGATTTGAATGGAATTTAATTAGAATTAGGTTTGAACCCAGGACTTCCTAACTCTTGGTTTAGCTCTCTATCTATAGGCTCCAAATTCAGTTTTATTTCCAAGTAGTTTGGGACAGAATATTCTGAGATAATGTCTATAAACTTGCAGCTAACTATCCAGAAAATTCGATTCCTACCCATTCTGCTTTGACCTGAAACAAGGTGTAATGAACAATTTTTATTGGCACTTATCTATCTACACTGTCCAAATTCATTAGAGAAGGGTCAACACTGGACTTCACTTTGATTCTGTGTAGACCTAAGCTTGCCATAGCAGTTCCTACAGAACCAAATAATTTACAGGTGGATTGGGTTTTTTCTCATACTCAGTTTTCAACCTTGACCCAGAGAAGTTACCCTCTTCTGGGATGAAATAGTAATTAAGTCATTGCCATCACTCAACCTTCTCTCCTTTGAAAGGCCAAGGAAATAAATAAATGAATAAATAAATAAAAGCAATTCAATAGAAGGAATTCTAGTTAATTTCTTTCAGCCTCAAAATTAAAATGGGAATTCAGAAAATGACCTTTTCTTTTAAATCAGCACAGAAAACATGTACTATTATAATGTAACGGCATCAGTGAGCTAGAGAATTTTACTTCTTTCTTTTGTTATACATGGTCTGTAAAATTCCAATTTTAATATGAAATAAGTTTTTTCATAGGATTATTTCATTGGCTTAGAAAATGAGTGCTGCTAAAGCCATAACACAGCAACTCTCTTACCTCTTGGGTATTTCCATAGGGCCCAGTTCTGTATTTGTACACGTGGGTAATTTTAATTTTATTTGGGTGACTAAATAGGGAGCATGCTTTCAATTGTGTCTACTTTGAACCACTATCCTTTCTAGATAGTTATTTTAGTGTTTTAGCAATTAGCAAAAAAGGAACTGGGTCTGAAAATTTAGATGCTGATTTAAACAGTCATGTGACACAATGAAAAGTGTCGGATTTGGAATCAGGTCTGTGTTCAAATCCAATCTCACATTCTTGCTCCTCATTTACTTACAAGACATTTAACTTTTCTGTGCCCTAGTTTTCTCATTTGTAAATTGAGAGGATTGAACCAAATGATCTCTGAAGCTAGCTCTAAACAATAGGACCACAGATGTAGAACTTCAAGGGGCTTGTAGAGCTCATTTAGTCCTTCCCCCCTCAATTTTACAGAGGAAGAAACTGAGGACACAGAAAGGTTAAATGACTTGCCTTTAATCAATATTTAGGCACCCGAGGTAGGGTATGAACCTATGTTTTTCTGACTCCAAGTCCATGGCTCTATTTTGCCATGCTGCGTCTCTCAAATTTATGATCCTATTGACCTAATTTTGACTGAAAACCAGGCAAAGATAAGAGAAAACATCTTTCTTCTACCTCTGTAGAGAATAGGGTTTATAAGTGTAGATTATATATAATGTGTATAATGTCAGATTTTTCTCGATATGTTGATTGGTTTTACTGACTTTCCCTCTCTTCTCCCCTTCTTTCTTCCTCTAAAAAAAATAATTCTGTTACAGGTTTTCTGGGAAAGGAAAGAGGAAGGGATACAAGGGAAACATAGATGATGTAAAAACAACGTGCAAACACGTAAACGTGACAACATGTAAACATGACAACACGTGTCAATAAATTTTTTTTAAAGGGGGTGACTTAGGATGACACATTCAAATTGATTCATAGTGATTTTTACTGCTGTGATAGGAGCTAGAGACAAAAACCAGAATAATCCTTGTTCTGAAGAAGCTTCCATGTTACGTGTTCTCCTGGACATATAACTCATTTAAGAACAAGAATAAATAAGAATCTATGATAGCATTTCTTCTTAAGAATGGCAGGTAGGTGGTATGTTCAATAGAGTACGGGCCCTCAAGTCAGGAAGAACTGAGTTCAAATCCAGCCTCAAACACTTACTGGCTGGGTAACCC
Organism: Pseudochirops cupreus; assembly: GCA_028627135.1. NCBI lineage: Eukaryota > Metazoa > Chordata > Mammalia > Diprotodontia > Pseudocheiridae > Pseudochirops > Pseudochirops cupreus. Next base: position 446,529,550 of record CM053582.1, read on the forward strand.
TGGGCAAATCACTTAACCACCATCTGCCTCATTCTTTTCATTTTTAAAGTGATGATAATAATAGCACCCACCTAAGGCTGTTGTGATGTTCAAATGAGATAACTGTAAATTGCTTTGCTAAACTTTAAGGAATATTTTTTTGGTAACTGTTATTACTCTTCTTGTTAAAAGAGAGTCCTGAATGTAGCCAGACAAGTGGTACAGTGGGCAGAGTGTTGTATTTGGGAGTAAGGAAGACCTGAATTTAAATTCTTCATCAGATATGGTTTTGTGACTTTGGACAAGTCACTTAATTTCTCTGAGCCTTAGTTTCCACATCTGAACAGTGAGGATAATAAGAACCCTTATTTCAAAGGGTTATTGTGAGGATCCAATGAAATAACACGTGTATATCTCTTTGCAGGCTTATGGCACTATATAAATGATATTAATATTATCATCAGCATGATCATTCTTGTCACCATCGTTGTTACTTTGCGTCTCTGTCCCACGTGGTGTCACTGTCTTTTCTTGGCTCGTGAAGTGGTTATTGGATTCACAATCACTATCCCTGCAGTTTAAATAAAACTGAATGATGTTCTCTGGGAATGACTAATAATAATTTTAGCCACTATGTTTCATCATAAAAACAGTGACTAATGGTTCCAGGGAAACACATATGCACCACAATCGCCATCACTAGCCCCCTCCAAATTGTTCGAGAAGTATGGAAAACAATTACAGGCTGAATCTTGTGTTCTTGACCTGGTTCCATAAAAGTGCCCAGCCATGGGAAGCACTCGATTATTTATTGCTGAAGTGTACTAAACACTTAACTATGCAGAAAACTTGGCTTCATTCTTTTATTGGAGGCAGCAAAATAAACACCTTAAGAGTTCATGGTTCCCAGGGTGCCCTTGTTAATCGGCCCCATCGTGTTCTAATTCATCGAGTAGCTAACTGAATTGGAGCATGTAACCAGATAAAATGTGTCTTTGGCTACCATGTACTTATTCCGATTACGATTTGGCTGATTGATGACTTTCTGATTTTTTGAAACAATGCCAGCCCCACACAAGGGGCCTCACGCTGGTGGTGGCTGCAACACCCGACTGCTGTTTGTTGTGCGTTGGGGAGCAGCAAAGGGAGGGGGGACTGCAGGCTGAGGTCTGGCTCAGTCATTTTTAAAATCAATACTTGCTCTCCAAGCATGGGATAATTTAGAGAACATAATTCAGAATTCTCCCTTTCAGCATGTATCCTCCATCAAAGGGCTGTTTTTACCCAGAGTCAGCACAATGCCTGGGTGACCCAAGAATGCACAGATAAGGTTAAAAAGAAAGAAAAAGTATGTATTTTTTTTCCAACCAAGCATATTTTTGACCCTGTGCATGTATGTTTGTGTGCATTGCTGTGTATATCTATATCTGGTACAGCTAACCTAAATCATGATGTCCTTTAGCATTGCTCTGATATTAAAAGCTTTTGGGGGTATTTCCATGATAAACTCTTGGTCTGAGGGATGTCTGACTCAGATATTTTATTCACATGAGGCCAGACTTGGAATACAAATTTTCCATTCAAGATTTTCTCCCCCTCCCCCTTCTCATTTCATTTAACAAGTCTAGAAAGTGCTATAAAAGATACGTATATTTTCATTTGGAAATTCCAAATGTATTTTTGCATTTCCCCAGGTGGGAAAGTATCTTTGGTTTTGTACTGCTTGAGGTATGCAATCGATTATTTATCCCTTCAGACATCATTTGCTTCGTGGTTCATAAAAAGAAAAAAAAGAATTCTCCCTTCCCCCCTTGTAAAACATTGAAGTCCTTTCAGTGCAAAAAGCAGCTTAGGCTTGTTTATAGCAATTTCCAATGCTAATTACATTTCATACTATCTATCATATGCATAGCTTGCAAAACCTTATTGATTTTAATGGCTCCTGGTGTATCGGGACAGGTCTTTTATGACGTTTCGTGTTATAGGACCTTTAGGAAATGCCTAGATCTTATACAGACATACTCTCAATTATCCACATGTGGATTATCCACTTGGTCATTTTTAATTGCATTTTTAATTACAGGCTAGTGTTATGGGAATCTGAAGATCTTCCCTGCCCCTAGGCCCTTTGCTAAAGTGGCTACGTGACCCTGAGGACCCTTGGATATTTGAAAGTATACTCTGTTCCCTAATAGGCTGAATGTGGGCACGTGGAGCCTGTGGCG
>CM053582.1:446532253-446546445 GCA_028627135.1 Pseudochirops cupreus
ACGAGACTCTGGGCAGCCGTTGAGCCCCCCGGCTGTGAAAAACCCAGATGTTGGTGCTTCCCTCTCTGGTAACTGACTAGGTAACTGATGTAATGGTCAGGCGCTGGAAGCCGTCTGCTGATCTGTTTTTCTGTTTGTTTGTAACTTGTATTTGTAATTTATGTTTGCATTATCTGAAGTTCAGGGTGCCTACTTTTCCCCCTGAACTAGGTAAATGATATTTGATTGATTAAAGTAAGATTGTTAACCCACTTTGAGTTGCTTTCCTTTAGAAAAGCAGATCTAAGAACCTGTGCTAGTAGCCGCCCTAGGTATGCTAGGGTGCTTGCTGATACAGCTAGCCTCTCCCAATCAATAGGTGGCCAGTTATCTTCTAGGTCACTTCCTTCATGCTCAGTTCGTAGAATTATAGGTTGAGAGTGGGAAGGGACCTTAGAGGCCATCTAGTCTAAACCTCTCCCTTTACAGATAAAGAAATTGAGGCCCAGGGAAGCTCCTCCATCTTATCCAGCAAACATTTATTAAGTACCTACTGTGTGCAAAACACTGTACTAGGCAATGGAGATACAAAGACAAAAATGGAACGGTCTCTATCCTCAAGCAATTTATATACTGCAAGGATACAAAAATACATGTAAGTAAATAAATACAATATACAGTAATTGACACAAAGTAATTTTAAGAGAGAATTGATAATACCCAGGAGAAATGGAAAAGATCTTCTGTGAGAGGTAGAACCTGAGCAGGATGCTTTTAGGGAGCCTCCAAAGTAGAGGGGAAGAAGGAGTATATTCCTACTATGGGGAAAAACACTTGTGAAAAGGCACTAAGGCAGAAGAAAGTAAGTCATGTGTGAATCAAGTGAATCAAACAGAAAAGGGAACAATGTGAAATAAAACTGGAAAGGTAAGTGAGAGCTAGCATAATAAACAAGAAATGCTTTCATCAAGAGAGATCATTTCATACTTGATATTTGTGTCCTCAGTGCCTGGCACATACTAGGTGCTTAACTGATATTAATTGATTGATTTTTTAATTCATTCAAAGTATGAAAAGCTCTAAATGCCAAACAGAGGAGTTTTAGAATCACAGAAATACAGAATTAGAAGAAACCTTAGTAGCTGTCTAGTCTAATCTCTACCTGAAAAAGAATGATCACCATAACATCCCCAATGAGTTACCAGCTAGCCTTTGCTTGAAGACATACAGTAGGGAGACCCACCATCTCATAAGCCATCTCATTCTACTTTTTAGATAGCTCTAACTTCTATGAAGTTTCCCTTCCTCTTTATATCAAGCTTAAATATAACTCTAGCCACTAGAACACGTTGCTCTTGATTTATATTTTATCCCAGAAGCACTAGGGAGTCATTGTAGATTTCTGAGTAATGGGGAAATAAGATAAATTAAGAAACTTGCAATAGTCTAGGCAAGAAAAGGGTCTGAACTAGGGTAGAGGCAGAATCATCAGCAAGACTTGACAACTGATTAAATATAGGGGCTAAGGAAGAGAGAAGAGCCAAGGGTAACTGTAAGGTTGTGAACCAGGGTGATAGGAAGGCTAGGGGTGTTATTAACAGAAATGTGGAGGTTTGGAGGAAGTATGGATTTGGAGGAGAATATGAATTCTCAAGTTGATATTTTGAAGCCCAAATAAGCTTTTAGCTTCATTAAAATTCCCATTTAAAAAACGTGGTCCAAAATTTTAGCTAGCTTGAAATAGTTTTGTTTCAGTCTGTAATATAATGTGTTGGCTCTTCCTTCTAGTTTTGCACCAACTGAAAACCTGATGAGATGCCATCTATGCCTTCATCTAATTCATTGATAAAAAGGTAAAACAAGATAGTGTCAAGAGTAGATTCCTGAGGCCTAGAGACTTCAAGTTGATATCCAAACTATGATAATTCTACCGATTTAGTAATTCAACCAGGTCTGAATACACCTGAGCATACTATCATTTAGTCCACATCTTCTCATATTTTCCACAAGAACAGCATGACAGACTGCCAAATGCTTTGTTAATATCTAGGTCCAAAAGAAGAGATGTGAGTGTGCAACTCCCTAGCTTTTTTTGCAGCAGTTGGGGACTATGGATATGGAACACAACATATACTGTCAAATTTAACTGATGTGTTGTTTACTTCTTCAGCTAGTTTTGAAAGGCTTTTTTCTCATTTTCCTTTGTTATAGAAGACAGCCCTCTGGGTGGGGAAGGACAGACATATTGAGAAAGGAATGTGATATGATGACAAAGAAAATAAAATGTGTATATGTATAAATGAAAATAAGTAGCAAATAAATAAATGAAATCTGGTAAAACCTTTTCTACAGCGTTTCTTTATTTTACAAGTTTAATTGCTAAATTCTATAAAAAAGAAAATTGAGTCAGTTTGGCAGAACCTGTTCTTGATAAAGTCTTGCATGGTTTTTGTGGTCACTTCCCTGTCCATGTGTTCATTAATCATTTCTTTAGTACATTCAAGAATTTTACCATGGGGCGGCTAAGTGGCACAATGAATAGAGCACCAGCCCTGAAGCCAGGAGTACCTGAGTTCCAATCTAGACTCAGACACTTAACACACACACACACACACACACACACACGCACACTCTCGCCATGTGACCTTGGACAAGTCACTTGACCCCAATTGCCCTACCTTCCCCCCTCCAAAAAAAAAAAAAGCAAAAAAAGAAAATAATTTTACCAGAAATAGAAGTCAAACTCACTGGCTCACACTGTAGACTCCACTCTTTTTTTTGGTTTTAATTTGAAATTGAGATAGTTTTTTTCTCCTTTTCTAATAATTGGGCAATTTTCCCCTTCTCCATGATATTTCAGAACTCACTGACAGTGGCTCAGAAATCACATCTGCCAATTCTCTTGGTGCCTTATAATGTAGCTCTGCTAGGTCTCATCAAAGACCAGCTAAGAGTTCTCTTAACTCTCTCTTTACCTCTCCTGGAGTTACACTTCCCAGCAATCTTTTCGCTGCTGCTGTTGTATTTGTCTGTTTTAGTCTGAAGGCCATTTTCCTTGGCAGAGAAAACAGGAACAAAATAAGACTTGAATGGTTCTGTTTTCCCTGTGTCTGTTATCATTATCCTGTCTGCACCAGTGGTGACAAGCTTTAATTATTAACTAAGCAGAAGGCTCCCAGATCTATCTGTACATTCCTATTCTTTCCATTGAGCTCTAATCTACATTTTTAACTGCTACAACATATACCTCCACCTAATTCTCTTAATAACTTCGTCAAACTCAACATGTTTAAAGCTGGACTCATTCCCAAATCTGCATCTTCTCCTACTTTCTTATTTCCATTGTTGACTCCATCATCCCCCAAGTCTCAAAACTTGGAATCCATCTTTGATTCTTTCACAATTCACCCCCTTAACCTAATCAGCCATCAATACCCATGAATTTTACCTCTGTAATATCTCCACTCACTTTGCAAGCACTCACTTCAGTTCCTCCTCTCAATATTTAACTGCTATAATCACTCTTACTGAATTTCCTCCATATAATCTTCCTTTTATCTAAACCATTTTTTCACACATTTTCTTAATTAATTGTCCTAATTTCTATTCAAGAACATCGACATGACATAGTGAAGTTGATCACATAAGCATGACTTAACTACATATAATTCTTTACTCATAACCACAGAAGCAAAAAGAATAAAATAAAATATATTAAAACAACCACATTATAGGCTGGATAGCAGTTACTTTTCTGTTACATATGACTATTTCACTCAGAAATTTTGGTGATTACATTTTCAATGGCATAAAATATAAATTCCTTAGCCTGGCATTTAAGATGCTCTACAGTCGTTCTCTAAGCTAGCTTTCTAGCTTATTTTCAGCCAGACTAATAAGTTGTTCTCTGATATCATCCCATACACATCTTCCATAGTCCAACCCTACGGGCCACTGTCCTGTGGTTGGAAATTTCCTTCCATTCAGGACTAAGCAAAGTTCCCACTTCCTCCATTGAAGTCTTCCTTGATTCTGCTGGCTGATCATTTTCTTCTCATGTTTTCTCATCTTGGCCCTGCTTTGTAACATACGTATCTGTGCATTTACTGAGTGTTGTAAGGCAGAAGTTCTGCCGCCTGTGAGTTTCTGGGGGAGGCCATACCAGGTATTTTTGTTGAGTTGAGAGGCATCCAAAGAATGGTGAAAAAAATGCACCAATTAGCCTTAATGTTAAAGGAGTGAGTAAGAGAATTTGTAATTGTGTGAAGTTTGGTTGTGCAGCGCTGGTTCTGCGATCATTAGCTAAATGAAAGATATTAGCTGTATCATATGCACTCTCCGGTATCTATTGCTAGTTAGAGAGAGAACAAGGGAAAGCAGGGAGAGAGAAAGCTTATGAGTGAGAGAGTAAGAAAGATGCAGAGACAGAGTCAATCAGCCAGTGAGTTTTTGTTATCGCAGCAAGCTAATAATACGCATAACCAGAAAAAGTAAAGAAATTAATAAATCAGGATTGCATTTATCTTTATGTTTGTCTGCTAGAATCATTCACTTAAGCCAGAGTTTTATGAACTATTTTTAGTCCCTGAATGATGTCTTAGAATTTCTACAAGTCCATTGAATTTAATGATGTACATTTCACAACAGGGCCAAGTCAACATCTGCATTCAGAAGATCTTTCTTAAATTAAGCAAGGTAATCCTGTAAAATAGGAGAATAACGTTTCAAAATTTGCTTTTGCTTTGCCCACACTCTGGATATTAACCCATATATAAATGGGTAGATAGATAGATACACACATACACACACATCTATGCATTTTGAAACTGAAAGCTAAAAACCAGATAAAGTCCTCTTTAAGGAAGAATTATTAGCATCATAACATTTCAAAGTGAAAGGGACCTTAGAGTTAATTCTTTTTTTTTCAACAAGCATTTACTAAAGGCCTGCTTTGTATCAGTCAATGTCCTAGGTCAGGGGTGGAGAGCCTGTGGCCGAGGCCACATGTGGCCCTCTAGGTCCTCAAGTCCTCAATCTCTAGGTTCTCAATTCAGTTTGGATTCAGTCAAAGGGTCTCACTTGAGGACCTAGAGGGCAATATGTCACCTCAAGGCCCCAGGTTCCCCACCCCTGACCTAGGCACTAGGGATAAAAATGTAAAAAAAAAAAGGAAACAGTCCTATTCCCTAGGGAGCTTACATTTCATTGGCAGGAAACAACACATACCCAGGTAAGAAAGTTTATTTACATATATACACACACACATATATACACACGCATGTACACACATATGCACATACATATATGTATATGCACACACATGCAGAAATGTATACATGCATGTGTGTCTCTTCCTTCTCACCTCTTGCTCTTAGAATTGCTGATTTTCTTCAAGGCTCAATATACGTGCTACCTCACACCTGATTCCATGTGGCATGGATAAACCTTGAGGGAAATCAGTGATTCTAAGAGGAACAGGGGAGAATAAAGCGTATTCTAGGCATAATGTATAGCCTGTACAAAGGCACGGAAATGGGAGATGAAATGTTGTATGTATAGAACAGCAAGCATGCTGATTTTACAGGGACATAGAGAGGATCAATAAAGACAATGTGCCCAGAAACAAATCGAGAATAACTTTACATGATAAACAAAGCAGCCTAGAGGTAACAGGGATGTATTGATGCTTCTTGAGCAGGGAAGTGATCTGATCAAACCTATGCTTTAGGAATATCAACTTGGTGGTTATATACAAGATAAATTAGAGAAGGAAGAAATTGGATATAGGGAGATTAATTAGCAGTCTACTGTAATAACCTAGCTTAGAAGTAATAAAAGCTTGAGCAAAAGTGACTTGGTGATTGGAGAGAATGGAATGATTGTGATACCTCCCTATTGCTGGAAGGGACCTTAAAGGCCATCTGTTAAACCCCTTTATTTAGAGGCGAGGAAATGGAGGCTAAGTGCCTTACCCAAGATCACAGAAATAGAGGTTGACTAAGGCAGGTTTGAAACCAGTATTACTTTTTTATTTATTTAAATGATACAAACCTGCATTCATGCAACTGAAAATAAAGTACAATGAAAGAAAGTATAGGGTATATTCTGTGTAGAAACTATAGTTTGCAAATTATGTGTGTATGTGTATATATATACACATATGTGTATATATACGTGTGTGTGTGTGTGTGTGTGTGTGTGTGTGTGTATATATATATATATATATATATATAAATGTATGTATTTCCTTTTGTGGATATGCATAAAGAACTATATGCAGTTAAGTCATGCTATGTAATTGACTTTATTATATCATTCAAATGGGCTTGAAAGGAAAAGGCAGCAGCAAAGAAAAGGAAGAAGAGTTTTCCCAGGGGATGGTACTGAAGTAAGGTTAAAATCCACATGGACCACATCCCTAGATTAATGAAGTGAGTGGTCCCACATATAAAATAGAATCAAACTAACCAAGTCTCTGAGAATTATAGAGAGCTTGGCATTTTCATAAGCACCCTTTGGTGTTCAGTAGAGGACATAAACAAGAGAATGAACATGAGATTGCCAGTACCTCATTCTTTTTTGTTGAATAGTATCAGTCAAGTAGCCTGGAGTGATCCCTGGTGGTTAAATAAGTATAAATGCATATTTACAACTCACGAACTCAAATACACAAGTATTAAATGTATAAATATACAAAATAAATCCTAAAAAAAATCAATGCACTTGAAAAGATATGGTAAGGCGGGTTGCATATTAATATTGTGAATAAGAGCTAATTTAGAGAACAATTAACTTTGGGACAGGAGATCTAGTTGTATGCAACTGACTGTCTGGACCTTTTTTTCCTCATCTGTAAAAGAGAGAGAGAGACAGAAAGACAGAGACTACTACTTCGTAATCATGAAATACTACAGAAATTTCAGTTATGATTATTTTCTTTCAGTTGGAGGCACCTGCATATTAGCTTTGCTTGGAAAATGATCCTATTAATTCAGAGCAACAAAGGAAGATTTGTATGAAGTGACATAGCATTAAAAAAGCAGAACCAAAAGAACAATATGCAGCACATAATTATTTTAAGAATACGAATGAAAGCAATGCTAAATGGCAATCGGACTTAAATTACTTGCAATGAGCAGTCTTGGTTGCAGAGAAGTAGATGCACATATGCCTGCTCTTGATAGAGAGATGGGACATTGGGTGCAAAGTTTTGCACGTCCTATCAGATGCGGTGTGTTTCAGGCAGTTTAGAGAAACTTCTATGTTACAACAGAACAAGTTCAATAAGCGTGTGTGTGTGTGTGTGTGTGTGTGTGTGTGTGTGTGTGTGTGCAACAGGAAATGGCTGTAATGAAAAAAGAAAAATAAAAAGTATGACTTTTAATTTTTAACTTTTAAAAGAAAATTTATCACAATGTTACTGAATAAATCAATTTCCTGAAGGAAAATGAAATTTTCTCAAATATATATACTGACACTAAAAAAATTTTAGCTCTGTGAAAAACTAAATTTTGGCCATTTGGATGGGGTTAAATGTGATTACAATTTAGGGGGAAAAATCACAAGTATGACAAAAAATATGTCTCTATATCCGTGATTTCAGGAAAGAAGCTGGTCTTTGTGTGTCAGTAGCAACTAAATCGTCTTCACGGTGCTGCAGACTTTAACTTTCTTTTGGGAGAGGATTAAGTTTATTCAAGGTTGGAATCAGAGACTGACGTCATAATATGCTGCAGATTTTATCTGTGGTTGATTTGTATGACTGAAATGAAGAAGTAAAACGAAGCAGAAGAAGAAAAATCAATGGATTCAGACCAACTAGAGAGGCAGTTTAGAAAAGTCAGGGCCCATGTCGTCTGCCAAAGCTTGTCAGAAATTGAGTTGTCTTCCACATCCATGGATAAGGAGGCAATAGTAAAATTAATATTAATGATATGATCGTAGAATAGTGACCTATTCCAGGACCGTTTCTATCTCAAGTTCATTAAATATAATAAGAATTATAATGACAATAGTAATAATAGTTTACTTTTATGTATCACTTTAAGATTTGCGAAGTTCTTTACTCACATTTTCACTATATGGTAATCAGATGTTCCCATATAGTTGAAAGAGCGTTTATAGAACATGGGCCAGGTGTTAATCCTGAAAGAAAGGGGAAGAAGAAAGGCCAATGTTCTTTCATCTAGCCCAGTGGTTCTCAACCTGTGGGTCACAACCCCTTTGGGGGTTGAACAACCCTTTCACAGGGGGTGCCTAAGACCATTGGAGAACACATATTTCCCATGGTCTTAGGAACCGAGACACTGTTCCTCTATCCGTCTCCAGATGGGTCTGCCCACATGCAGATACACCCACATACAAGTATTAAAGGGCTGCCGCATTAGGAAGGTTGAGAACCACTGATCATGCCTATATACTCTCAACACCCTTTTGAAAGCCTGTGAGGTCTGGATTTGTTCCTTTGTAACCACACCCTCAGAATTCTAACTAACCTGAGATGCTTTCTTAGCATTTTTAATAAACAAAGATTCATCTGAGATTTAGGTACAGAATAGAAATCTGTTTGGGTCTCAAGCATCAATCATCATGGAATGTACCTGAAATCAAGAGTCCACTGTGATGGAGATTGCATTACTGGAAGCATTTATCTGGACTATTCAGTCCCTAAAGACAAAACTTAGACTTTCGAAATCTACTTAGCATGTGGCACTTAATAAATGCCAGCTTATTCACCATTATCCAACTGAGCTCTTTCCATACTCTGATTTCCATCTGGTAACTGCTTCTATGTATCTGCATCTGGACTGTGACTTCACTAACTTCTCTAGGGTACAGGAACCACATGACCATAGACAGAACCAAATTTGGACTGTCTCTGAGTCACTGGGAGACTCTTTCATTACATAGGATTTTCTCTCCTGTTCCTTGCTGTAAAGAGTTGTGATGCATCCAAAGAACTGACTCAAGTTTTCATGCTAATTTATCGTGCTGAAGAACGATAACAAGCTCCCTTGTATCACTTATATCCCAAATAGGTCCCCTTTGGTTAGATCAGAATGAGTTTTCCTATAAAAAAAAGATATGGATTAAGTTTTCTGGAATTATCCATATTGGATGTCCTAATAGGTCAAACTGCCCATCTCCCTTAAGTTGTGAAAACCTGGTCACAAGTTCACTGTAGGAAATAAACTGAGTCAATCCAATTCTTATCACCCTCCCCACCCCTCAGTAAGTATTGCTATTAGATGTATCAAAGCAGAAATAAAGGTCATTCCCTCAAATTATTTCTACTTAGAGATGTACCTGAAGAGTAAGGAATGTTTGGGAGGCAGGGAAGGGAAGACAGACAAATCATCCATCCCTGCCATATCTGTGTATCAGATACCTGGAAGGCATCCATCCATGAGGAAATCACTTACCATTGAATTCATTAAGGACTATTTTAAAAGCAATCTTGAAAGAATCAAATAGCAGCCTGGGCATTATTTTTGTGCTCTAAAAGTGCCCTATGACACAAACAATCCTGCTTTCATCTACATAAGCCTTTACCAGTTTTATGTGTGTGTGTTTTTTAAAAGAACCAAGTTGCATATCTGTAGTCAAGGAGAATTGGGTAGTTGGTATAGTTTTGAAAAAAGGGAGAGAAGTGATCACTTAATAAGGCTTTATTCACCATCTGAAATATATCTTTTAGGTATATAGAACATAGAACAAAATTTGTTACTCCTAGGGTTCTTTAAATATGGCAGAACTCTCATTTTGTAGATTTTCAGATATGATATAATCTATTAAAATACTAATTCAACTGCATATGGTAATCTATTGTACAGTATTAGTAAAGGATCATAAACAATTCCTATAAAAGGATTTTTAAAGTATCAATGATTTTCAATTTCTCCTCAGCCTATAGTTTGTATCCTGGACTTCTATCTTTATCACCAATTTTTCCTTTAAGTGAATATGTAATTCTTCTTTATGTAGATGGGAAAAGGTGCCCTGTGGCATTATCACTTGTAAGATAGAGGAAAAACTCTAATATTATGGCACCTTTCCCATAGCCCACTGCCTCACTTTTGAGGGACTCATATCACTTAGACCACCTGCTAATCTTAACAATTGCTAATTTGAGACCTTCTCACCACTCCTGGTGACCCTGACAATACCATCTAGTTTACAGTGGCCATTTGGTCAGTACCCACCCATCCTAGTAGGCCCCAGTGGCTGCTGCTGCTGCTGTCCATTTTGGTCTCTATTGTTCTCCTTGCCTCTGCTGACCATAAGCAATTCCTTCTACCCTAATCTCAGGGGAATTGCTGCCTTCACAACGGGGGCAGGGCCATTTGCTTTGTGTGCAAGATAATCTTTTATAGAATTGTTCACATACACAACCCGATACACATGCCAAAAAGCTGACCTACAGAAGATAAAATATTTTTTATATATATGTATATATTTATCTACATACATACATACATACACATATGCACAGAAAGAAAGAAAAGCAATCACCTGTCAACTATGCATCTCTTCTTCTCAACCTTGCTTTTTTAAAAAAAAAATCTGGTGGTCTAGATAGACGTATTTACATGTCAATGTGTTTTAATTTCAGATTCTTTCTATCTCTTTGGCTTCCACATTTATATTTTCTTAAAGAAATATCAGCAGTTGCATGAAAAACAAACAACCCACAAAGTTCCTTTTCATTTGGAACATTCAGAAAGATGTTTTGCATAAACCTGGATAGAGCTCCAGAGAGCACTTTGGAACAGAACTGGAAATACAAGTATATACTCTATGTGATTATGAAGGGGAATGGATGCACCAGCCTCTTTTGGCAGGGGTTTCTTTTTATTTCTAAGTGCTGTTTGTTCTGAATAGTAGATAAAATGGACTGGATTTCCATGTCTGAACCTTGGCAATATGAATGAGCTTAGTTTTATCTTGAAGATCTGTACTTGGATGGATTTAAAACTGGTCATTGTATTACAAAGCAAGTTATAGCAGAAATAAAGCTGGTTGTTCTTCCAGCCATTTACTGACAGAGAGACAGGCAGAAACAGAGAGATAGACAGAGACAGAAAGAGACAGAAGAGAGTGAGAAAAGAGAGAGAAGAGGGAGAGAGATAAAAAAAAGGAAAAAAAGGAAAGGAGTGAGTGGGAGAGAAAGGAGAAAGAAGAAAGGAGGGAGAAGAGAAAGAAGGAAGGAGAGAGGGGGGAGAGAGAGAGAAAGAGAAAGACTCTGAGAGAGAGAGAGAGAGAATTGATTGCCTTGTGAATATTAATGCTAACTGTATGGTGCACACATTTAGCTAGCATGTTGCTACAGATTCAAAGATAAATTAAAAATAAATAATTTGCTAGGAGTGGGTGGGCAGAGGGGGGAGTTTTTCCTCATCTGGAATTCAGGTTTATCTTTTTTCTTCTCCTATATTCTTGACTATTTTCCTGCCTTGATAAGCCGATGCATTTTTGTATAAGTCATCTGTAACCATAGCTCTCCTGAAAATATACCCACTTCCTTCAAACACTAACAAACTGGTCCAAAGCTCTCGATTCCATCATTTCTGTTCAGTTTTCCTTGGAGCCATCATCTGGGGTTTGCCAGTGCACGGAGAGAGCTCCCTCTAGGCTCTGATACATAACACAGCAGGAGGAAACTGCCTGCAGATCGATAACCTTCCTCTCTCTGTTTCCAAATTCACATATAAAGCCGTCAATCCCCCCAACCCATGAGGTGGCCTGCTCTATCCCTTTCCTTTTAGGAAATGGAACTGGGAAATCTCTATCTTAAGACCAGAATAGCTAAGAAGCTAGCTGGACTACTGCTCTTTGTCTACCTATGAAAAAAGGTTTTGGGGATGGGAAGGTAGGAAAATATAAATCAAGCTTCTTATTTTCTAGGGATCAAACTTGTTTGTTCTTCCCATCCCACCTCAGGAGTCATTTCAAATTCTGATGTATGACTTTTATTGTTCTTCAGTCAGGTGGACAGAGGAGGCCGTGCATGCTCTAAAAATCTTTGTTCATGCATGCATGTGTGTGTGTGTGTGTGTGTGTGTGTGTGTGTGTATACATCTATGCTTATACTATCTACTGGAGAGGCAGTTGGTAAGGACCTAGAGATTTGTGATAGCTTGATAGGATCTGATATATTGAGAAATTTGTTTAAAGTCCGATTAATTCATAGGACCAAAAATTTAGAACTGTGACCTTTCAGGCCATTTAGTCTAGTCTAGTCATCCTCTCATTTTACAGATGAAGCACTGAGGCCTGGGGAGGTTAAGTTTAAGGTCACACAGGTAGTAAGGAGCAGGGTATGGTCTCCTGACTCCAGACATGGGGCTCATTCTGCAGCACCACAAGGCATTTTAATGAAGGTAAGATCGGAAATTCAAAGATTTAGAGTTAGACGACATCTATTTGACCTCTCCTTATTTCACAAGTGATGAAAGTGAGGCCCAAATTGGTGCTTGAAATGTAGTTTTTCAATAGGACAACATAATCAGGTAGAATTCTTATTTATCCTAATAACCCAGATTTCTGAAAAAAAATCCCCTTTGGGGCAATGACTATGAAATGCAAAACAAAAACCAAACCAAAACAAAAAAACCCAAAACAAAAATGTTAATTTGATTGGGTCGTGTTGCAACTCAACTGAAATGAACCTGCCATTAGATTTTTGTCTCTTTACAAACTGATTCCTCCCTCCCAAATTGAGTGATTTACCCCCCTTTTCACTCAGGCCATTAGTTTCTGCTCTGTTAAAACAACCAAATTGATTTGAATGGGATTGCCCTCCCTCCCCATCCTTCTGCATGCTGCCTGATTGACCCACCCCTGACTAATGGACCAGTGGTCCATGGCTGCAGGTTATCGTCTCTGCAGCCTCCACATTTAGACAGCCCCGGGAGCAGCCTCCCCTTGAAGCCAGCTTATTTCCTTTTGAAGGCTCATTTTTGAAGCAGCCCGGGGGGGGGGGGGGGGGTGGGGAGGGGGAGGCTTATTTGTTCTTTGTTTTTTGGAGCAGCCCTGGTGTGGACAGGTCTAGTGTCTGGCTAAGCTGAGCAGGGAGAGGAGAGGGGCCTCCCACAAGCAGGGGTGATGTCAGTGAGGATGCTGCCAGAGACGCTGTCATTCCAAAGCCTGGGTTACCACAGCATGGAGGCAGACCTACTTCTGGCTGACTAGTCCATGATGCAGCCAATTTGAAGGATAAGGAGAGGGTGTCACAAAGCTACTGGTGTGCTCAAATGAAACCATTTGTTTGTCACTGTGCAGATGCATGAGAAACAATGGGTTAGATTCCAATTTTACAGTTCATCTGCATACAGTTGTGTATTGTAGATACCTTCTTAACCCTTTGGCTGAGTTTTGTTTTTGAGTTGTTGGGATTTTTTTTGTTGGTTTCTCTGTCAAGAATATCTTGGGGGAGAACTTTGTAGCTACAAAATCAAGGCTTTGGAGAGGCTCACTGTGGGTACTACATTGTTCCATATTTTCTCTGTGGAACAAACTGTTGTAAACACCTTAAATCGCTTCAGTTAAGCCCTGTACAAAATGTTACAGATGTCACATGAATGTCAGGCCTCAAACCTGGTATTTGATCGCTTGATTTAAAAGCAGCAATTTCTTAGCCATTTTCAGAGAGAAATATACTTTAAAAAAATCATTTAACTCAGCAGCTCATAGAACTGGAATATTTCTCTTCAGGACAGTGTGTCTATCAAACAAGCCAAGCCTGGTGGCAGAGAGGGGCTTCCATGTGGCTCAGTTTTTACCTATAATATGACTTCTTACTCTAAGGTCAACTAGGAAACATTGAGGTGTTTTTATGATTTTTTTTGGAAAATCCCAAAGATGCAATGAAAAAGTTAGTTGAAATAATTAATGACTTTAGTAAAGTGGCAGGATATAAAGTAAACCTACAAAAATCATCAGCATTCCTATAGGTCACAAAAAACCCTTCAAGAAGAAATAGTAAGATATACTCCATTTACAATAACTCTAGACAGTATAAAATACCTGGGAGTATACCTGCCAATACTTAATATTTTTTTTTTGAAGAATGCATTTTCCCCCTTGCTAAAATTAAGATCAAATGATGACTTTCAGAGAACAGCAAAGTTATTATTGGGATTTCTAAAATCTATATAGTGTTGTGCACTTTAAAAAAGTTTACTTCCATGTTTCTTATTTTCTTTCATCCTGTG
>CM053582.1:446553855-446574965 GCA_028627135.1 Pseudochirops cupreus
AAAAAAAGATGCCAAAGGTAATTTCTTAACATAAAAGTCCCTGATACTGTCAAATGATTCAACATCAGAAACATGTGATTTTATTGGTGGAAGTGATGTTAAAGATGGGGCGTTGCCATTTGCTTTGCTGATGCATCCTAAAGGACCTTTCCATCTGATTTGTAGCTGAAACCTTACATATATGTCACCTGTCATTAGAATGTGAGCTCCTGGAGAGCAGGTACTATTCTGCTTGTATCTCCAACACTTAGTGTATAGTGTTTTAAACACAGCAAGTACTTAATAAATGCCTTATTCATTCATTCAGCTATTTGAACCTCAACATTACAAACTGGCTTCCCTTCCCTGCACTTAAGATCCCACCTCCTATCTCCATCCCCATATATAAGCTGTCCTTGTTGGTGAAATGCATTCCTTTCTTCCCTCTGCCTCAAAAAATCCTTAGCTTCTTTCAAGGCTCAGCTCTAGTGCTCTTTCTTACACTAAACCTTTTATGATCTTTCCTTTAACCCCAAAACATTTTGGTGATCTCATCCTCTAAATTGTCTTGTAGATTTATCTGAGTACATGCTGTCTCCCTGTGTAGATTGTAAACTCCTTAAGGGCAAGGATTGTTTTGTTTTTGTCTTTTATCCTCAGTGTCTACCACAGTGCCTTACACAAAACAAATGCTTAGTAAATGTTTGAACTAAACCCCTCATTGATATATCTATGTATACATGTGTGAATGTACATGTATGTGAATGTGTGTGTAATTATATTTTTGTTTGAATGGATGGATAAATAGGTAGACAGAGAGAGAAATTGTAGGGGGGAGAGAGAGAGAGAGAAAGGGAGGGAAAAAGAGACAGAGAGAGAGACAGAGAGACAGAGAGAGAGAGAGACAGACAGACAGACAGAGAGACAGAGATCCAGTGAAAATGCTTGGAACATAGACAGGTGGACAGATAGACAGAGGTAGACATAAAGGTAGATGAATAGATATAGCCAAAGAAAATGCTCTGAGTATTTCGTTTGAGGAATGGAAACGGGGTCAGTATCATTAAGTAAGAGAGTATGTGTGTGGAGTGGGGGGAGGTAAGGTGTAAAAAGATTAGAATGGTAGGAGGAGCCAAGTTATAAAAGTATTTAGAACGTCAAGCAGAGGATTTTATATTTGATCCTAAAGGTGATAGGAAGCCACTAAAATTTATTGAATAGAGAAGGTGATTATGCACTCAGATCTGTGCTTTGGGAATATTAATTTGACAGCTTAGTGGAAGACAGCCTGGAGTGGGGAGAGACTTGGAACAGAGGGCCAATCGGCAAACTATTGCAATAGTTCAGGCCTGAGGTGATGAGGGCCTGCACCAGGATGATGGCAGTGTCAAAGGAGAGAAAGGGGGCTAAGAGATGTTATGAAGGTAAAAGTAATAGGATTTGGCAACAAATTGGATATGGAGACAGACAGAGCGAAGAGGTGAAGATGATACCTAGTCTGTGAGCCTGAGTGACTGGGAGAAGATAGTGGCTTCCTCAGTGTTAATAGGGGGAACGGGAAGGGAAGAAGGCTAACAGGAAATGATAATGAGTTCACTTTTGGATTTATTGAGTTTAAGGACATCAAGTTTGAGATGTCTAACAGATAGTTGAGAATGTGATGCTGGAGATTAGGAGAGAAGATAGGGCTGGATAAATAGGTCTGAAAATTATCAGCATAGAGGTGACAATTGAAACTTTTAGAGTTGATAAGATTACCTTGAATTGGGGAAAGAGAGAGGACCCAGGACAGAGATCTGGGTGGGGCATTCATGGTTAGTATATATGACTTCACAAAGTATAGTTAGTATATATGATCTAAGGAGTGGTCAGATAGGTAGAAGAACCAGGACTGTCATGGAAACCTAGAGAGAAGAGGGTGGTACACATGTCAGAGACTGTAGAGCAGTGATTCTCAACCTGTGGGTTATGTTCAATTTGTAACAATGAAAATGCATATGCATATCAGATATTTACATTACTATTCATAACAGTAGCAAAATTACAATTATGAAGTAGCAACAAAAATAATTTTATGGCTGGAGGTCACCACAACATGAGGAACTGTATTAAAGGGTCGCGGCATTAGGAAGGTTGAGAACCACTGCTGTAGAGAGTTCAAGAAGAATGAGGATTGAGAAGACGTAGTTTTTGGCAAATAAGAGATGGTTTGTAACTTTAGAAGGAATAGCTTCAGTTGAATGATGAGTTGAGGAGCCAGATTTTAGAGTTAAAAAGTGAGTGAATAAAAGAAGATATCAGTTATAGATGGCCTTCTTAAGGAGTTCAGTCACAGATCCATGTGAGGTCTTTTGACTCATCTGACTCCATGGTCAATATTCTTTCCACTGCACTTCTCTCCACCTTTCTCTTCCCCACAGGTAGGGATGGGGAACCTGCAGTCTCAAGGCCACATGTGACCCTATAGATCTTCAAGTGCAGCCTTTTGACTGAATCCAAACTTCACAGAACAAATCTCAGTAATAAAAGGATTTGTTTTGTAAAACTTTGACTTAGTCAAAAGGCCAAACCTGAGGACCTAGAGGGCCACATGTGGCCTTGAGACCACAGGTTCCCCACCCCTGTTCTAAGGAGATTTGGTCTTATCCCCTCCATTTAATAAAACTTGTACAAGACTCAGATTTCTTTACATCCTTATGAAGGCCTAAGGCTTCTCACAGAAGTTTGAGGCCCCTCTCCTCAAACCTATTAATATTCCCTACCTTCAAAAACTTTAAGTTGTTGGAGCAGAGAGTACAAAGTGAATGAACTTCTTTAAAAGCCTTGCTGAATTTTCCTATTGTTTGTTATGAAAAGTAAAGAGATGATCCCAAAGGGGGCAAAATGTTTGGTGAATACATAGTAACTCCTTTTGAGATTGTCTGAGTCAAACACCAACCTTTACCCGGATTAATCACTTTAACTTGCAAATACTGAATAAGATCTAATCATCTAAATGGGTTTTGACACATCTCTGGGACAGATGTCAAGTCTCCTCCTCAATGAACTGGAGGAAGAAAGGAAGCTCAGAAGAAAAATAAAGAATCCCCAGAAATTTGGTGCTGCTCTGGCTTGATAAGTTGTGCAAAGGTGGAAACCTGGAAAGTAGCAGCAGCAGAGCTGTAATAATCTGTCCCCCCCCCACACACACACAAAACAGACAGGAACTCATGAAAAGATGTCACTGGTTTCATGGTTTCATGGCTATGGTCATTGCCATGAGCTTTTCCAGTGCCGCATGACTCTGCTGATTATATCTATCAAATGAGCAATTATCATAAAGGCTTTCCCTTGTGCTTACAATGTTTAGCCAAGATGAGCCATTGAAGAATGAAAGACGGTCTTTACTAGCAATAGATGCTTCACATCAGAGGCATGTCTCTTCCTGGAGGAAATATGATTCCTCATATCAAACCAGAAATACTTGGAGATATTTTCTCTCAGTAAGTTCTGAAGTTTGTTATCACTTACCAAGGGACTGGAGGACTGAACCAGATATTGAACCAGATTCCTGGAGTCAGTGATCTTGGGTTTCACTTGATTTCTTCTACCTATTTCTTTCTTGACTTTTCTCCATGTAGAAAAAAGGCAGCCATAATACAACTTCAATATACATAGGAGATTGTATAACCAAAGAGATGATCTAAAAAATGCTTTTCCTTGGAAACCTCAGACTTTACTCCCCTCCTTGTGCTCTATAATCCAGTGACTCTGGTCTTCATTTTTTTCTGTTCCTCAAACTCTTCACTCTATCTCCTAACTTCTTGCCTTTTCACTAGCTACTCCTCATGCCTGAAATCCTCTTTCTCCCTGCTTCTCTGGCCTCCTTCAAAATATAGCCCCAACCCCACCTAGTACAAGAGGTGTTTCCTGGCTGCCCACTTCCCCTCTACACAGTCCTAGTACCTCCATCTTGAAGATTAGTGGCATGTTGTCTTCTCCATTAGAATGCGAGCGCCCTTGGCAATGACCTTGTTTTGCCCTTTTTTTGGAGGGGGGGGTTATATATGTGTTTAATAAATGTTTATTGATGATGATGATGATGCTAAGTGTGGTGTCTGTGATTTACATCAAGCTTACTTAAAGATCTCTACATCCTGACTGTGATTTATTTCCAGAACTCTTGGGTTCATTATCATTCTCACTATAAAGATGAGCTGGTTTTTAAAAAATCCACCTCAAATCAATTCAATTCAGAGAACACGCTCCTGCTATATTTAAAGAACTGTGGGAGGCACTAGAGATAGAATGCTAAGACTTATACGAACACGTACACACACCCATCACTAATCTATTGGGGTATGTGATATGAACAGAAGTAAACATAATACAAAGTATAATGTAATGGGAGCAAAGGAAAGATCTGGCTAAAATGCTCCAGAAAAACTTGAAGAAGAAATCATTTTCAGTTTAGAGTACTAATGGAAGTTTAGTAAGGAGGCAGTACATTGCAAGAGTGGGCTTCTATGAATGGAAAGAGGCAGGATAATGTAGTACAGTACAGGGTCAGTGAAAAGCTAATAACAAAGTTTGGCTGAAACATAAAGTGTGAAGGAGAGCAGTATGAAATATAGACCATCAAATTATGTCCGAGGGCATTATTTCCTTGGTAATGTTAGAGTATTAAGTATAGGTAAGGAAGTGGTTCTTTGTACTTCCATGAAATTCTTAATGAGCCTTTCGCCTTACAACTTTGAAAGATCAACACTATATCCAACAATGATATCAGTGGCTTGATAATGCTTTCCACCCCCTGCCTGAGAAGTAATAGATTCAGGGTCCAAAATGGGACGTGTATGTTTTGGAAATAGCCAACATAGGAATTTGTTTTCCTTGACTATGAATATTTGTTGGAAAGGTTTTAGAGGAGTTTTTGCCCAAATGGTATGAAAAGGAAGAGAGAAAATAATTTTACAATTGAAAAAAATAAAATTTAATTTTTAAAAATAACATTCCTGGCTGTCTGGCTTTGTGATTGGCTCTTCCTTATTTCTTTCTGAAGTACCCCTCCTTTCTTCCTCTCACTTTCTGTATATAGTTGTGCCATTGCCCAGAGGTGTTACAAGAACTGATCAGTGACTGATATGGGAACAACTAGGAAAGTGGGTCAAAAAGGTAAAATTTTTGCTGGCAACAGGAGTCTATCACTTTATCTTGGGGAATGGTTTTGTTGCATGTAAAACTGGAAAGCATGGGTAACCTACACTCTGGTCAGGGTAATAGCTCTATCCTAAGGCTGGTCATGTGTTAAACGAATTTAGCCTATTTTTCTGCTAGACCTGCAGTCTAAGAGAAGTTACAGTTCTCAAAAGCCCTTTAAGTCAAGTTAAAACTAACACAAAAGGACAAAGTTCTATTATATCAAACCTATTGTGAGGTTGCTTGGTAAGCACATGAGTGTTTGGTACTATTTGCCTACACTGAAATCTGAATGGGATATCAGCTTAACAATGGCAGACATAGAGGCACCTATGTTTGTTTATTTACCACCTTCTAAGTTTAATTGGGGGATTCAATAGGTCTACATATGAAACTATAGTCATTTCTTCCTTGGGCAAACAAAGCATGATATTAGAAAGGCTGCTACAATTATAGCTGGGGAATACTATACACAGAAGGCAAGTTTTTTTCTTCTATAGAAAATATATGAAATGGCAAGAATAAAGCTAAAAATGAATAACTTCATTTTATAAAATTGAAATTTATAGGCTCTGGGACTCTCACTTAGCATTAAAAAAACCATTTAATTCCTAAAACATAGAGTTTAAATTTTAAAAAAGCACAATTTATGATCCCCTAGCAATATTAGATGAATTCAAGGTTTGGGGATTGTTGTTGGGTTTTTTCTTTTTTCTTTTTTGGCTTTTGTTTTTTTTTATGAGAAAGGACAGTAACATTGTTAGAAATGTAAAAATGGAAGCATTTGGGTGTTGTCTATAGGATGGGTGGGCTCTGGTAGCAAATGGGTTTCATTTGGTAAAGCAGATTAAATCCTTTGTTGGAGATCAGCAACACAGGTGACTCTGAAGAAGACTTGTTGCTCAGATGAGGGATAGTAGTAAATGGTCCCCTTTCATCTGGCAGCAATTCAGGTCTACCTCACTGTCTGTTCCTGAGGCAATATGTTTGGTCGCAGAGGACCTACTTGGATCACTTTGAGTCTAATTTCAGCTATTTGTTTACTACTTTTACATTCAGCCTTGAAGGCTGTTTCTTCAACTTTCTAACTAAATCTTGGTGACTAATTGTAACCAATTACTTGATCAACAAGTGTTCATGAAACACTTACCATGTGTCAGACAGTGTGTTGGGTTCTATAGATACAACGACCAAAGTGAAAGAATCACTGTCCACAAATAGCATATATTCTAATAAGTGAAACAACACACTAGACAGGTTTAGTTCTGTCTTCAAGGGCTCATTGCCTTTCTTGGGGTAGAAAAGGGTGTCTCCTAGGATTTGTTTTTTTCATTGTACAGCACAGCGTATCCTTGGGACTTCTTTGGGAATTTGGGATCTTGGTTGGGTTTTTACACTCAAAATAGATGCCCTAGCCCAGGGCTGGGGAACTGGCAGCCTCAAGGCCACATGTGGCCCTCTAAGTCTGCCCTGCTAAACTGTATGAGCCTTGCTGGCTTTGGACAAAGTATTTACTTCAATGCCTCAAGGATCCATGATGTCATCAATGTGATTCCATCCTCTACTTATTTAGATTACGATTCCTATCCACCTTAGTAAAAAGTTTCACCTTGGCTAAAATTGTTTGTCACATTGTCGTCAATGTTTAAGTGATAAGTCTTTGAAAATACAGCTAAACTGGTCCTTTGAGCTTTGATAGATAGACAGACAGATAGATTAGATAGATAGATAGATAGATAGATAGATAGATAGATAGATAGATAGATAGTCCATTGCTGGTACAAAACTTAAAGCTATTTCAAGATGAAGAGCAGATTAATGTATGTATGTATGTATGTATAAGCAATTATTAAGCAGGTACTATGTGCCAAGAACTGTGTTGTTGATATAAAAACAAAAACAGAAACAATACCTACCCTCAGTGAACTTATATTCAAACAGTAAGACACACACACGCATACACACACATACACACACACACACACACACACACACACACACACAAATGGAAAAACATGGCCAGGGTAGGACTTGTTAGACTGTGCTACACTGTCTTAAGGAATTTCTGGTTATCTCTACACCATAGTAAGTAATCATGATAATTTTACATAGTAGTCACTTAAAATATTTTTTGAATGACTGAATGTATGGATGAATAAGAACTCCTCAGCTACTTACTCAAAACAATTTAATGTCACCTTAAACACAGTTATAGCCATTTTGATAGATGCTACAGACTAAAAGCAGCACTCTATGAATATGTGTGTGTAGACAGTGCAGTGGCCTACTAAAGACAGACATGATTAAGTCACCAAGAAAAGGCAGCTAGCAGGATGGAAAGCAAAGAAACTTTAAAATTCACACAAAAGAATTTTTAAAATTATACTGATCTGGTGTCATATAATATGCTAGGAGACACCCTTTTCTACCCCAAGAAAGGCAATGAGCCCTTGAAGACAGAACTAAACCTGTCTAGTGTGTTGTTTCACTTATTAGAATATATGCTATTTGTGGACAGTGATTCTTTCACTTTGGTCGTTGTATCTATAGAACCCAACACACTGTCTGGCACATGGTAAGTGTTTCATGAACACTTGTTGATCAAGTAATTGGTTACAATTAGTCACCAAGATTTAGTTAGAAAGTTGAAGAAACAGCCTTCCAGGCTGAATGTAAAAGTGGTAAACAAACCTTTCTCTTCTTCTTTCCTTACTCTCTAGACCCACATTTCCAAAGTATTTTTCATGAACCTAGGTATCTCCCTCCCTTTTATTGCCTCCTGAATTTTGTCATTGCTGCTCAGAAATGCTACTGCTTTTGTAGGTTTACTTACAGTCTGTAACTTGACTGAAACTATCAATTGTCTCACTTCATTTTCTGTTTCCCTGGGATTTTCTAAGTAAACCATTATGTCATCAATGAGTAGGAATAGTTCTTTTCTCTTTTTGTCTATCTTTATGCTTTTAATATTTTTATCTCTTCTCCTTGCCACTGCTAGCAGTTTTAGAACTATAGCAAATAAGAGCAAGGAAAGGAAAGATGTAAATCCCTGGCTTTACTCCTGTATTTATTGGGAAAATCTCTTGTGTTTCCCCATTGCATATAAGGCTAACTGTGCTTTGGGCAGATATTTTTGTCATATTTAAAGAGATTTTCTCTGTCTATACTTCTGAGGAATTTTTAGGGGGGAAGTGAATGTTGTACTTTTTAAATGGTATTTCTGCATCTCTTGATATAAGAATATGGTTTTGGATGGGTTTTTAAATAGTAGTATTTTTGTAGTTTGCAGTTTTTAAATAGTATTATTCCTTGTTTTCCTCATTTTGAACCATTCCTCCTGTATATAGATAGATATAGATATACATATCTGTGTGTGTGTGTGTGTGTGTGTGTGTATATATATATATATATATATATATATATATATATATTTGTAAAATGCTATAGTCTTTTTTAGTCAGATAGAAATGAGGATAAGTACTGGACCAGTGATTTCCCTAGTGAGGATACTCTCTTTAACATTGTTACTACTTTCTTTGCAAATTAAAGTCTTAGAGAGCTACCTAGAGTAATAGAGAAATAGAAAATTAATAAATAGAATATACAATTTGAATATATGCTGCATGCTGGAAGCAAATTAAAATTGAGAAATACGTAACAAACTACAGAAAAATGCAATGAAATATAGATAATATATTACATTTTAAAAAATAAATTGATATGCGGTCCAAAGAAATCCTTATCTATGGATTAGTGGTCCCCATTTCTATTTGAGATTGACACCGCTGGACTAGGGCACTGAGAGGCTAAATGACTTGCTCAAGGTCATTAAGACTATATATATGTGCAGAGACAGAATTTGAACCCAGTTCTTCTTGGATCCAAGTTTAGGTCTCTATCAATTCTGCCATACTGCCAGGATTTTATTTAAATTGTTTGAGCATATATATCCATGTATATAAAGGTGTATATATGTATGCACATATAAATATATGTTTGTGTGTACATATATATTTATATGTGATATTAGTCTATAGTTTTCTTTCTTTGCTTTATCTTTCCATGGTTTAGTAATTAGGATTATATTTGTCGGTCAGTCAATAAGCATTTATCTCACAAAAGGAATTTGGTAGACCAGTTTCCTCCACAGTTTTGAAAATAATTTGTATAACATCAGTATTAATTGTTCTTTTAAATTTTTATTTAATCCTCCTATAAATAAATCTAGATGATGATTTCCGGTAGTTCATTTACACTAGTTCAACTTCCTTTTCTCAGATTCAATTATTTAAGATCTCAATTTGATGTTCTGTCAATTCGTGTATTTTATCTTTTGTAGATAGTCTTCTATTTCTTTAGAATTCTGCTTTGATGGCATATAATTGTGGTTCAGGATTCTAATAATAATTTGCATTTCAACTATGTTATTATTTCACATTTTTTCATTGTTACTTTGATTTTCTACACTCTTCAGGATCAACAGGCTAAACTAAATTTATCAGTTAGTATATCCAAACAAACAATTTTTAGTTTTATTCATCTGTTTTACAGCCTTTTTTGGTTTCTAATTTATCTAGTTCTCTAATATTAAAGATTTTATCTTTTTTGTTAATTTTTTCTAAATTTTCAGATTGTATATTCTGTTCATTGATTTTCTATTTCTCTATTTTAATGTATTCTTAGGGATATAGGTTTTCTTCTGAGGACTACTTTTACCACACCCCCAAACTTTGAATGGTGTTTCATTGTTATCATTATCTTTCACATAGTTATTGTTTCTATGATTTACTTTTTTACTCATTTAAGATTTTACTGTTATCTCCATTAATGTCTGTCATGTACATGTCCTAAGTGTATTTATTACTAGTTTTATTGCATTGTGATCTGTAGAGGACGTACTTAATAATTTTGTATTTTTACATTTACTTGCAATTTCTCTGTATCATAATACATGTTCTATTTTGGCAAAGGTGTCCTATGAAGCTAAGGAAATATGTATATTCCTTAAGGTTCCTACTAAGAAGATTCCATAAGTTTTTTAGCTCTGAATTCTCCAACAATTTGTTCAGATCCATATTTTCCCTTTTCTGTATCTTTCTCCTGCTATTTGGTGGTGAGGAGTTTTTGAGCAAGCCATTTAATTATCATAGGCCTCAGTTTTCTCATCTGTAAAATAGGGACTACTTGCTTCATGGAGGTTATTTTGTTTGTCCATGTCTAAGAGAGAAATATTAAATACTCCTACTATTCATTTTTGTAGTTCATTTAATATTTGCTTTATGAATTTAGTTGCTTTGCAAATTTATGTTATATACATATCTAGTATTTATATGATGGTTCATTATTAATGTAACCTTGTAGAAGTTATTTCACTTCTTAGGTCTTTATTTTTCTCAGTCTGCAAAATAAAGAGAATAGAACAATATTCTACCTTAATCCTTCTGCATGTCTAAATCCTATAGCCAACATGTAGCAAATATTACATGTATTTTAAAGACTCAACAAAATGATCAAGGTCATCCATAGTTCTCGGTTCTGCTGAGTCTGTCTTTGATCTCTGGTATCAAGAGCAATAGCCTCTGAGAACCCAAAGAGCCCAGCAGTAGCTGAAGATCAATTCTTCATTTTATGTACATGCTAACATCTCCTCAGGGTTTAAGGCTTGGCCCAGTCCACTCTAGACCACACAGATTCCCTTTTCACCTTGAGACAACAAAGAAGACTTTTTAAACTTAGTTGAACTACGCAAGGGCCAGAGGAAGAATAGATAACTCCACTTCTTGGGGAAAACCAATAAACTGAATTAAATATACAGTCTCACAATGACTGAATTGTGAATGAAGATTATTTCCATGTACATAAGACAAATAATGACCATACAATGGTGGGGTCATTATTTCTTGTCTTATAGACATGGAAATAATCTTCATGCAAAATGAATAGCTAAATGTTGCACATTAGATTGTCATCCCTGTGCCACCAAACTTCAAGCACTTACTACATGCTAGGCAATATGTTAAGCACTAGGAATGCAAATGTATAAATGGGTTAATTGATTTATTTATACACACATAGATTCAGAGCTGGAAGGGACCCCAAAACTCCAATCCTCTCATTTTAAAGATGAGGGAAAATGAAGCACTGGGTAGTTAAGTGATTTGTCCGTGGGAATACAAGGGATAAACATCTGACATAGAATTGGATTCTAGCCCTTTTTGACTCCAAGTCCAATCCGAAACACTGTGCTACGTTGCTTCTTCAACCTCTCATCACACAGGAAAAGGATTGTTAGGGACATGTGGTGGGAACTCAGGCCCAGAGAAAAGGGAAGGGGAGGACTAGCAACAAGCCTCTCGAATGGTTTCAGACTTCAGCTCACATTTATGATTATAAAGTACCTCTTTTTAAATTGCCCCTGTTTGTAAAAAAGTACTGTCCCCACTTTACAGATGAGGAGACTGAAGCTGATAGTAATTCAATGACTTATTCAAGAGATCCTAACTAGAAAATGGCAGGAACTGGGGAGTAATGGCCTGCCTTGCTGACTTCCAGGTATGAGTCCTTTCCAACCTAACTGCATTATCAACTTTTCTATATTTAGCTAATCTCCCTCACCATCTCTCAAAAACAAAAAGAAGGAGAAAGACATAAACAATGCTGCTATGGGGGAGGGAAAAAACAAATGAATAAAACCCAAGGGTATCAACGCATTGAATAGAATTTATTTGACAAAATTAAGGCAAGGTAGTAACTTGCTAGAAAATTTGTGAGCCTTTTCCTTGATTGTTTTTCATTAGGTCAGATTCACATGTCATCTGCATAAAACTGAATTCCTGAAAAACCACCGTCACTTTAACAAAACTCTAAGGCCTGAACTTCGGAGACGCTCCCTTTGACCTGTACCCTTGTTAGGCTGGTGTTGCCTTTTGATATGTTTATTTGCTGGAAGCTCTAGCATCCTATCATTATGATTCAAGCAAGCTTAGCTACCTGCTCACAAATAATTCATGCTCCCTTGGCACGAAGCGTAGTTTTCAACTGATGAGCAGCAGGGTAATCGGCACCTGCACAGGATATTAGGCAGGGGGAAAAGAGATCACACTCAGCAGACAGGAAGCAGACAGAGGAAAGGAACGAAATAAAGGTGCTCCTGCAAGGGAGGCTAAATGCCTCTTGACGAGTTATATACTTTGCATTTCCTGTGGTAAATATGTGCCTTTCTATTTATCAGTGCAAGTTGAGGGGGAAAAATTGTTACATCATGAGTACTTGCTGAGCTTACTGCTAACATCTACATGGCATGACACAGGCTTAAGATGAGCCATTCATGTTGCTGCGTCACTCTGAGTAAGAGCAACCAAAATCTGATTGAATTCCTTGTAATGTAGAAATACTTAGCACTTACTGTTTGCATGTTTTCTACACTGGTTGCAACATAATTAATGGTTCTATCATGTTGAATAAATGGATATGAATCATTACTAAATTAGAATAGAATTCCTATAGGATTATGCATAATATATTATGTTACCACAAATGTAATATTAATAAAGCCTATAGATTGACCTGTGTTAATTTTTTTTCTTTTTTAAAATTTCCAACAAAATTTACAAAATGAGAAGAACCCTTTTATATGTTTGGAAACATTTCATTATCTTTCCCACAGAGTTTTGGGAGATTTCTGAGGGTGGAGGGAAGGGGAGAAGAGGTCCAGAATTCACTTTTCACTTTCTTCTTCAGACTAAATGGGGTGCTTCCTGTGATCAGAGCTATACAATGGAGGGTTAAATTAGCCTCCAAGAGCAACTGTGTCAATACTCCTCCCCACTCCACCTACAATGACCAAACCTTGTTCTTGTCTCTCTGGAGGTCAAGAAAGGCAAAGATCAAAGATCCAAGCAGCCTTATTATAGAATGGAGAAGCTCCTTTGAGAGGGGGGCCTTCAGAATGGAGACCCTCCTACCAAATGGAATGTGAAAGAAGAAAATTCCTAGCATCTAATTTATCTAGTACCTAGGTACCCCTGTTTATCATTGGAAACTCTCTCTAATTCTCCCTCCCCTCCACAAAAAAGAGACAATATCAGCACTCCAAAGTTCCACTGGGATTCTGCTTCATATACAGTACATATTTAATCCAACAACTGACTCAAGAATCAACTCAGCTAGGAGTAAATTCACAGGCCTGAACAATTATCAGGCATGAATCTGCTTGTAAAAGGGATCCTGATCTCCATCGGTCCATAGACGTCTATCATACTCATTTATCCCATCATCCCTTCTGAGCCTTACCTCTCCACCTTAAATCCAGTGGTCTTCTTGCTGTTCCTGCCTCCACTATTTTCTCCATAATACTTCTTCCCCCAAGTTAACATTCTTAATCAATTTTTGCACATCCATTCCTGACTTTCTTCCTACCCCCTGACCAACCATAAAACTTCAATTCCCACTTATACACTGGATCAGAGTAATACTTAGCAAATAGATCAAAATGAATTCCTCACATCGGTTTGGTCCACTGACCCTTGTAAAATTCAATTAAATTTAATAAACATTTATTAGCATTTACTATATGCAAGGCATTGTGCTAAGTGCTAGGGGGAGAAAAACGGGCCCTATGCTCATTACATTTTATGGAAAAGTTTAACTAATAATTCTCTTGAATTTGTTGTCATTAGGATGCACCTTAGTCAGCTTGAACTTCCTACTGCCACATATTCCCTCTCCATCTATTTCTGTTTCCTTTCTTTTCTGCCTTCCCCCAAAATGCCAAGCCTTATTTAATACAGCACCTCTCATTGTTAAAGTTCCCTCTCCTCAGAAGAAGGTATTCTTGTTCACATGTCCCAGGAACAACAGGAAGAAGTGAAAAACACTAGATTCAGTGAAGAGGCACAGGGCACATAGAAAAACCTTGAGAAATTTTGAGATAGCTAACCAGGGATGTGTCTGAGCGTTGTGGTTGGATACTAAGTCTGGACCTCAACTCTCCCATGTAATTTTCTATTCTTCCCTACTCTGGTGTTCTGTCATTGCGGAGATGCATGTTAAAGAAAATGCTATGAATCCAACAGTGGTTTGCCTACCAATTCTACTACTCCACAGACATGGGCAGTATCTAATTAATTACTTTAACTGGTGCAATAGCTACCTTGGTGCCACATGCTGATAGCACTTAATATGTCCTTCTTAATCGTTTGAGGAAGCAAGTAAATGAGTTTTCTTAATCTTACAAAAATTATTTTTCTCCTTTTAGTCACTTTGCTCTGTTCATAGATTATTGGTAAACACTAGCATGAAATGTGCCTCATATATTTCCAAGAGAAAGTCCATTACAAGGAATAAAAGGGAAACAGTTCGAAATCTCAGGCACAAATCCCTTCTTTCAGCTTTTTGCCTGTGGCTAGTTTATGAATTAAACAGATTAGCAAGGTATTATTATAATAACAAGGCCTTGCCTTCTAGACCTGGTTTCATTTTGGACATTTAGTTGTTAATAAAATGCTCTTTGAAATCTTCTGGATGATACTGTGGGCAGCTTCATTACTATAGTGGGGTTGCAGAAGGTGTAGCCCAGTATTTTATTAGATGAGAATAAACTGTGTCAATGGAAATCAAGTCTATCCCATTATGCAACTTGTTTCCAAGACAAGCCCTCCCATCTATCCTGGTGATGCTGTTTCTGTATTTGCTTTCCAATTACATCTTGAGTGAACTCAATAGAACACAAGGCATGATGGGGGAAATCTACTTTCACTGCAATTACTGTTTATGTTTAGCTAAGAAATAGGTGAGAATCCTCATTGACCATTTTTAGGCTATCTTAGAACACAATTATTCGAATATTTGCGAAAAAAATTAGAACATTCTCAAAATGTATTTTATTTCCAAGGCTGCTTTGCACAGTTGAATTCTTTGGGAGTGTTTCTGACTGCTAACAATTTGAACCAAATTGACATAAACATAGTATCAGTTCATGCCAGAGTCTCCAAAGAATATGCCAGATGCTCGAAAGGAAAAATCATGCTATCATTTTCATGACATAAATTGTGATTTTTTTGTTGTTGTTTTTCTCATTACAATTAGCATTGAGAACAGATGGGGGAAGCTCAGTTTTAAGTAATACATCTGTGAAAGTTACCCATAGAGGGAGCAATTTTTCTTAATAACACCAATTTGGTTCATTACAATAGAGGATCTCTCTCCCTCTTCCCAAGGGCAGTGATGGGGACTTTAAAGTGAACCTTTCAGAAAATTTAGAGAAATAAAATTTACTCTCAATATAGCTCTACATTAACTTATTATTTCCAACCTCAGGTTAATACATAAATGGAAATGACAATGAAATATAGAAAAGAAGTTAGGTACAGGTTAAAATGCAAAGGTGTAAAAAAAGAAAAGTTGTATTTGTCAAACTTTACTATAACAAATTATTTTTGATATCAGGATAATTTTCATTATATCAAAAAATAGTCCAAATAACATCATTAAATATTTCAAAGTTCCAATACTTTTTCACAGATGTTATGCCAGTTTTGTTTAAATACACATAGACCAACATATTGTTATGTTTATATTCCTCTAATAATTTTGAATAATTCCACTTTGTTTTCTGGTCCTTTCTTATTGCATTTAGGTACTCAGTGATGTGCTAAAATCCTAGCTCTTTAACTTCTCTGAATTTTTAGTAATTTTGTTTTTTTCTACATCTGACCTTTCTTTGACCATACAGGTCAAAATTAGTTCAGTCTTTGGACTTAGCAAGATGATTATTGGCTCTTAGTTTAAAAAATAATATTAAATTTAAGAAAACTACATTTGTTCTACAAATCCAAGAAAGTAAAAAAAGAATCTATCCCAAGTCACCTTCAGCATTAATCAGCTGACTATCTCAGATGTAAATATTTAAAAGCTAGAATTAGCCATATAAAATTGTCTAAATTTTTCATTTTTCTTTGCAAACATAAAAATATTTTTCCTATGGGATTAGTGAAATTCTGTTCTTACTTAACCAAATTGCTTTTTAGGGATAAAGACTATTGCTTTATAGCCCTTTAAATAAACATATATAGGCATATATAACATATGAATATATATACATACACACACAACACATGTTTATATGTGTGTATCTATGCACATACATCTAGGTGTTGCTACAATTATTTGCTTTACCTACCACTTGAGGGTGTCTATTTTCTTTGTTAAGCTGGAAAGAGGTATATTGTTTTCCAGTGAGGTGGAGGGGCAAGCAGCTGAAAAATGAGCATTCCAGACCTGAACAGAGCAAATCTGCATTTTAAAAATGCTTTGAAAGAAAGTCTGAATTCCCCCAGGACACCAGACTCTCACTCTATGCTCTGCTTGGTAATATAGTACATCAGTACATGATTTTCCTAGATTAATTACATGGGTATTCAATAATAATGACTCATTCTACCAACTTATACCCACCAGCCCTGCTACTTAAAGAAAATACCCTGAATGCAGTAGATAAATGTACATACCCATGCATTGACACAAACGAGCACCCACAGAGCATGATGCAAGGACTACCTAGAGGAGAGTATATAGTAGGTTATTATTGCCCCTCAGGCTGAAGACAAAGGGCTATCTAAATATACCTAAGGCAATATTTAATGTTTGTGCTCTTTGAAAAATTTATTCACCCACCAAACCAATTTATTCACCCACCAAACCAATGAAACTCTTTCTTCATTGCCCTAACTAGAAGTTCTCAAAGTATGTACTATAGTACCCTAACAGCTATGAGTTTAATTAAGTGTGCTATAAATTTTGAATATTGTATTATTGCAGATGAAATAAAAATGGTGAAAAATTCTATTTCATATAAACTGGGGGAGGGGGCTTCAGTTCCTTTTAATGTTAGTCAGCTAATGTTCATCCACTTAATATTCAGTAGAGAGGGATATAAATCTCTCTTTCCAATCAAACAAGCCTGTTATTTAATATAAATGTTACTTGCTAATGTAGATGTAGGTAGGTGATGCAGTAGATAGACAACTGGGCTTAGAGCCAAGAATACCTGAATTCAAATTCGGCCTCAGGTATTTTTTAATTATATGATCTTGGACAAGTCATTTGCTCTATGTCTCAGTTTTCTAAGATATACAATGGAGATAATAACAGTACCTACCTGCCAGGGTTGCTGAGAGGATCAGATGAGATAACATTTGTAAAACAATCAACACAGACCTAGCAAGTAGTTGGTGATTTACTGTTTTCACATTCTTTCCTTCAAAGACCTACTCTATTCTCCCACCTCCAACTGTTTATCAGCTTTCTATCTGACACCCAAAGCAGTCTCTAGTCGTGACCTCTCCCAAGGCCCTATAAAATATATTTTTTTAATTTATTTATTTTATTTTTTATTTTTTGCTTTTTTTTTTTGGAGGGGGAAAGGTAGGACAACTGGGGTTAAGTGACTTGCCCAAGGTCACATGGCTAGTTTGTGTGTGTGTGTGAATTGTCTGAGGCCAGATCTGAACTCAGGTCCTCCCGACTCCAGGGCCAGTGATCTACTCCAATGCATCACCCAGCTGCCCCCTATAAAATATTTCTTGATGCAGATTGCTTTTTGTGTAATTCTCTACTTGGATAGCCTTTAACTTGACATAATTAAGCCTAAAATCATCATTTTACGCCTAACTTTTTTTACCCCTAGCATTTTTCCTCCTGACTTCACTTCTTTTGTCAGTGGTTCACTGCTGCTTCTAGCCACCTTGACCTAAAGCCTTAGAGTTATCTTTTATTTTCCTCTTTCTTCTTACCTATCCCTTAAAAGTCAGTTCAGGCCACAACTTCAGCTTTCCCCAACCACTTGAGATTACAATGATCTTTGCCTCTCCTAAACCATTAGCACTTGGTTTTTGTATCATTCAGAACCAATGCTAGCAATTTTTGCACCCCTCTAAGCATCATGAAAAATGTCCTTTCTACATCTGGAGAAGGGAGGTGGTGGCAAATAATTTCAATACACCGTAAGGCTGCTTCTAGGGAAATCACCATGGGGTGGCAAGTGGATCTGGGTGAGGCCTGACTAGGTAGATCACAGAGGAGGTTTGGCAGCCCAGAGAAAGAAATCCAGGTCATTTTAACTTATTTTCCTTGCAAACTAGTCACTAAGCTACCATTTCTACATCACTAAAGGATGGCAAGTGTTTCCAGCATGCTCTTAAATTTTAGCACTACGAAACAAAAGTCCAATCACCTACCTTTAGTTATACCTCTGCTACCACTCTCCTACCCACTATCTGTGCTATCTCTAGTACTATATGGTCCTGTTATATAGTACAAGGTAAGAAGAATACTTGCTTTTCAGTCTAAAGACTCGGGTTTAAATCTCACTTCTTTCACTTACTATCTGTGATACCTTAGGCACAGAGTTAAATACGAATGTCCTCAACTATAAACTGGGGAAAGTAATAGTCATACTATCTACCACACAAGGTTTCTGCAAGGATCAAATGAAATAATACACTTAGTAAACTTTAAAGTGTTATGTATATGTTGGTTGCTATTAAATGTTTTTATTGTTTCTGACTTTTCCTATATCCTGTCTCCCCAACTAGATTATAAATTCCTTGAAATCAAAGTCTTTATCTAATCTAAGATTTTTTTCTGTATCCCCAACATTGTCTACCACAGTGCCACCACTCCAGTCTAGCCTTTCGATGCCTTGTGTCTGGATTATTCCAGTGGTCTCCTAACTGGTTTCCTTGCCTCCATCTCATCCCTGTCCAATCAATCCTGAATCTTGCTGATAGATTAATCTTCCTAAAATATCACTTTGTACAAGCAGGTTCCCCACTTAAAAAAACAAACAAACAAATGAACCATCTCAGTAAGTCTCCTTTACCTAAAAAATGAAAGACAAGCTCAAATTTGAATTGTCCTGGCATTCAAGAGTCTCCAAAAATCTGGCCCCCACCTACTTCTTCAATCTTCTCTCCCACTTCTTTCCTACATGCACTTTTTCATCCAAATGGAGTATTTCCTTATTATTCCCTAAACAATGCCATATCTATTCCTATCCCCTCACATTGGTTTTGTGTCCATTCTGCCTGGAATTATGTCATTCCTCTTTCCACATTTCACTTCATTACTTAACTCAATCCTGACATCTCCATGAAACCTTCCTTGACTAATTTAACTCTCAGCTATTACTTGTCTTTCATAATTTCTACAAAAGTTATTGTCTGGAACATTAATTTGGCATGTAACAAATGCTACTTTGAAATATTTTATATATTTTAAGATTGTATTCTGTCTCCTCAACTAGAACGCAATCTCTTTGAAGGCCAAAGTTGGGGTTTTTCTTTCTTTATAATACCAGTTCCTAGTACAATGTGTCCCGCCCATAATAGATGCTTTATTATTATTATTATTGTTGCTATTTGTCTTTTCTTATTTTTAATGGAGTTCAGGTAGAAAAGATCCTAAGATGAGTCAATATTCTCTTATTATATTTTTATATTTAATGGTCTACAATCTCTTGTGAAGATGAATAAAAACACCTTCTATAATATAATAAAAGTATTGGGATATAAGCTCGTCTTCTGTAGACTCACCAAAAACATCTTTTGGACAACTCCCATAGTAGAAGGGATGGTAGGACTGAGATGTACCTCATACTGTTCCCATATAGTTTTAATTTCTTCTTTTAGGTCTCCATATTTTGAAAGTTTTTCACTCCATGTAGTTTGGAGATTATTGGCGTATATTAAAATGTCCTTAAGTTTTTGTGGTTCAATGTATATCTATCTGTAAATGATTCAGTTCTGGTACA
The DNA here is from genome assembly GCA_028627135.1 of Pseudochirops cupreus. NCBI lineage: Eukaryota > Metazoa > Chordata > Mammalia > Diprotodontia > Pseudocheiridae > Pseudochirops > Pseudochirops cupreus. Next base: position 446,573,822 of record CM053582.1, read on the forward strand.
AGTTTATTTGTTGAATATTTTGGCATTTGTATTATGGAACAGGAATTTTTAATATGTTATAAAATATAGTGAGATTCTGATGTATCATCCCAGCTATCTGGTTATATCTTTCTACTTATATAGTATATGAAAATTTTTGCAGTCTGCAGTAACATATAGCAGTTCCCACCATCTCGTTGCATGGTTTGCATTGATCAATAAGTCTGGGTTCTCTAATGATAACTTTTCCATAATTTTTGGTATCAATGATTTGATCCTGAAATCTTATCATAATCTCTGTTTCTCTAATCAAATCTGCATTGCTCAATTTTTTTTTTTGACCAGTGCTTCTTTGTTAATAAATTATTGATTGAATTCATGTGGATCTCACCTATGGATTGCTTTTTGATTCCATTCTTGAATTTTAACCATTCCATAGGTTCCATTCAAAACCAAAATATTTTCAGTTACAATTAGTTATACAAATTCTATGGTGTATACGTGTTATCAGCTATTTCTGTTACTTTATGGAGTAAGATATGTTTGTTCCAAAAGTATTTCTGTAAAATTTTAAAATGTTTATCATGTGTTCCGAAAAGATCTAGCAATCTTCTTCATCCTTTTTGACAAAGAAGTTTTAATCTTTCTGTAGCTGCCTTGGAGTGATAAGCTCTATAGTTTAATAGTGCGTGTATTTGGATGCCTTCCAGATCTGTTATTCATTCTGCTATGCTAAAAGAATATGTTGACTGATGTGTCATAGGTATTAGGTGCTCTAAATGTGTTCTGCTGACTAAGCATTGATTTCAGGGTGCTAGTCAGACTCTTTATGGCTTTCTTGATGATGGTGCTGGTGGTGGTGATTATAACTACTCCAATACTTTAATGGAAGAGAAGGAAACAAGCATTTATTATGTACCCAACATGTGTTAGACATTGTAAATGACATTTCATTTGATCTGTGATTTTATCAATCTTACTACTCCCTTTAGTAGTAGATTGAAATCATGCCTTTTCATCCTATGCACATCTTGTCCCTTTCCTCCAATAAATCTGTCTCAGAGAACCTATCCAACATGCCGAGGGTCCTTCTCACATTCTCTTGACCATGCATGGATACCAATGGAACATATGGATTGTTCATCACTCTGCTCAAGTGAACAAC
>CM053582.1:446575465-446596105 GCA_028627135.1 Pseudochirops cupreus
TGAGAGCACTGGCCTCAGAACAATCGCTTAGTCCCCCTGCTGTCTGCAGGCCGCGGGCAGGAAGCTGCAACGCAGAGGCGGGTGCAAAACCTCTGCCTTTCGCTTTTCCACTCTGGAGGCCTTTTGGCCAGACGCTTTTCTCCCCCAATATCGCAATTCCCACAGACCTAGTACTGAACACTGCTCGCAGCTGCCGCTAATCTGCTCACCAGAGAGGCTTCTCCCGTCCAGCCGCCCCTGGGGCACAGCCAGGGCTTCAGGCCAGGCTGGTTTTTGTTCGCAGTGCTGATATGGTTCCTCGTAGCCGAGATGACTTTAGAGGGAAGTATTTTTGTGTGTGTTTTGGAGTTCTAGGATTGGTTTAGAGTCCTATTTTATTGGTATTTTGGGATGGCTATGTGAGAGCTGCAATATGTTGCTGCTGCTACGCCGCCATCTTGGCTCCGCCCCCCCAAAGTCACAAAATCTATTGAAGAACCATAGTCTTTGCTTTTTTTCCTTAGGTAGAAAGCTAAATTTACTTGCACAGTGGTTTTTAAAAAAGTTCTCCTCTTTAAAGGAAAAGGAAGAATTGTCATTTTATGATTTGTTTATATACCTTAAACGTAGGGGTAATGTAAAGTGAGCTTTTATGTGAATTAGAGACTATATATAAGTTCAGTATGATTAGTTTTAAAAAAAAATGACCCCTAACTGAATTGTACTCACAGTTTTTAAATGACTTTGCTGTCAAAGATTTCTATCTTGGTGATATGAGACTTTGACGAGTTGATACACGAGTATCTGTGCTGTATCAGGTGCAGGTATTCTCTGCAGAGAGCAATTCTGCTCCCTCTGTGTGTCTTCTCCTCCTGGGGAACTCCTGTCTGTGACTTTGGGTGAAGCAATTATAGCAGAAAACAATATAGCATGAAGTTCAATTAAATGCTAAACCTTAATCAGTGTGGTTTCATGCAAAGATCCAGCGCTTGGATCCAGAAGACTTGCATCTAAGTCTTGGTTCTGTTATATATTAACTGTGAAATCACTTTATCTCCTGGGCTTCAATTTACTCATCTGCAAAATATGGATAGTATTGAACTCTCTACCTCACATAATTATTATATGAGGAAAGAAAATGATTTGTAAATGATCAGGTAGTATATAAATATGAAATATTACTTTTGATAACAATAATAAAGTAAAAGATCTGGTACCAATAATATGTGCTATGAAAGCAAAGGAAGAAAAAAGATCAGTGGAGACCAACTCTGTCAGAACAGATGACATTGAAGAGATAGTACCTGAGTACTTGAACTGGGGTTCAAGTGATGGATAGGATTTTCATAAGCAGAAATAAGAGTTGAGAGTAGCATATAATACCTAGTTTTTGGCCTTTCTTTGTACCACCAGCACTTTCCACAGTGCCTAACACACATTAGATACTTAGTAAATAGTTCTTGACTGATTAGGACATAGGAAAAAAGAACGGGATATATTTTAAATGAATTCACAAATATATACTTGTTAAAAAGTCAACCATCCATGATATAATCTCTTTTCTCAAGGAGCCTTCTTATATTTTCAGTAACGATAACTTCACTAATGTACTGATAATTATTATGGAGATTTCATTTTACTTTATTTTGGGTTTAAACCTATAATTTATTTAGTATGGAAAGCTCCAGATGAGATTTCCTTTCTTGATGCTGACTGGCAAGTGTTATTCAGCTTATAGACTTAAAGAATTTCCCACACAATTGGGGAGTTAGTTAATTTCCCCCGGAATCACACAGCCAGTATGTTTTAGAGGCAGGACATGAACTCAACTCACACTGCCTCCAAGATAATTTTTCTGTCCACTACAACACATTCCTTCCCTAAATCTCTAAAGATTTTGTAGAGATGAGAAAATAGGTATATAAGTTGGTGGTTACTGATGTTGCTTTTTTTTCTTTGTAATAATACCTTCCATGCTTCCTTGACCCCAACCTCCATTCATTTGATATCCTCCCCTCTTTGAGATATCTTGAAAATTGATTCCTTAATGCTTTCAAAATTGTGTTACTTCCTTCATGGCTTTCTTTTGTGTATACTTGGTCTGGTCCAATCATTATTTCCAATTTTATCTTCTTGAGTGACATTTCCACTTCCTCAATTCACATTGGGTGCACTGGGTACTGACGTGTTAGTGTTCCCTAACATCAAAAGCAGTTCTTTAGTCCCAGAGTGAAAAGTTCTTTAGTCCCAGGTGAAAGCTGCACAGGGATAAATTTAGGCTCAATTTCAGGAAAAAAAAATTAAAACTTCCTAAAAACCTGATGTGTGCCAAAGTGGAATGAACTTCCTGGAGAGGTGGTGGGTTCTTCCTCCTTGGAAGTCTTCAAGTAAGGGCAAGATTTGTGAGTTATGTTATGGAGGGAATTCCCTTTGTATGTAGCTTGTACTGTAATCAAATAATCACTACTGTTTCCTCTGGAAAGGTTAATGCACTATTCTGTTGTTCTATTCCATATCTTTGTGACTTTATAAATAATAATAGCTCACATTTAGTTATTGATTTATGGTTTGCAAACTACTTGAAAGACAATATCTTGCTGATCCTCACAACAACTCTGGGAGGGAAATGATATGATTATCTTCATTTTACAGAGGAAAGATGTGAACCTGAAAAAGGTTGAGCATCTGACATAACATTCAAAAATTCCTATTTCCAGACTCAGGGCTTTATCACCCCCACTGTACCATGGTCAGGGTAATATACGTGCTTGGTAAACTTAAAAATACTTTAGTTATTATAAATATTAGCTATTATCATTAATGGACAGTGGACAGAGTGAAGGCTTGGAGTCAGGAAGACTCACCTTCCTGCATTCATATCTGCTCCAAACACTTCCTAAATGTTTGACCTTGGACAAGTTACTGAACCCCGTTTGCTTCAATTTCTTCATCTGTAAAATGATCTAGAAAAGGAAATGACAAACCACTCCAGTATCTTTGCCAAGAAAATCCCAAATGGGGTCATGAACAGTCAGACACAACTAAAAAATGACTGTTTATCAATAACATTATCATTAATAAATATCTGTTGAACTGGATGTTAGAATTAGAAAGTTAAGGGGAAGATCACTCAGTCTATGTCTTTCTCTCTGAACTGTACTAAAACCATCAGTACCTTTGCCTTTGGAAATGGTGTGCCAATGGACTGCTTTATTTTTCTGCCTGCCATCTTTGTGACTTATCAGACCATAATTCCCTTTCCTGGCCACCATTCTTATTTATATAAATACTCTGTCCTCCTTTGAGGATGGAAGGCTTTTGACAGCAGAGACTGTCTTGTATTTGTATGCTCAGTGTTTATTACCATGCTTGGCACATACTAATCACCTAATAAATAAATACTATTCATTCATTTACTAATTCATTTTTTTTCTTCAAGTCATGATCTGTCTGCTGTTGGGTTGCCACAGGCATTCTCAGAGTCTGAAGTTTAAGGAAAATTTAATCAACTCATTAGAGGGTAGTGGAGAGAGTCCTGGGCAAGAAATCAGGAGATTTGGCCCAGCGTTGGCTCTGCTACCAGCTCCCCTTGTGATCATGGACAGAGTCACCGGGCTCTCTGGGCCCTGGCTCCCCCATCTGTGAGATGAGGGGCGTGGAGCAGATGGCCCCTGAGGCCGACTCTCAATAATCAGTGAGTCTGCAAGCATTTCAGAAAGGGCATCGAGACAGCCAATTTCAGCTCAGCAGATTTGTGCCTTAATTAACGAGGAAGCGAGTGTCACACACAAAGACTGACCATAAAATAACAGGGCCAGAAGTCTCCGGACAGAGACTGGAGGCCCTGCTCACTCAAATGGAGTCGATGCATGCCCAGAAAAGACACCTGGGAAAGCACACGCTTCAAAGCACTGAGGCTGCATGTTCTCGCTCAGACTCTGGTGAGCAATAACTGCTGGCTGTCTTATTTATTCACTCCATATTTCTTGAGGCGGCTAGGTGGCACAGTGGCTAGGGTGCTGGACTTGGGGTCAGGAAGACCTGAGTTCAAATCCTGTTTCATACACTTACTAGCTGGGTGACCCTGGACAAGTCACTTAACCTCTGCCTTCCTCAGTTTCCTTGTCTCTTAAAGGGAATAGTAACACCTACTGCATGAGGTTGTTGTAAAGATCAAATCAGATGAAAAATATAAAGCACTCTATAAATGACAGCATTAAATTAATGTTAACTACTCTTGTTGTTTTTTATATACTTTCATGTGCAGCGGTCAAGGATTAGCATCCTAGCGAGCAGAGATTGTCTCGTTCTTTGTATTTATTTCCTCGGGCATAGCACAGCTGGAAGAAGAGTTCAAGTTCAAGTTCAATCATTGATGAAATTGACTGGGGACTTTCCTGGAGAGAAGCCTAGCAGAAGGAAGGCAGAAACAAATTCTCAAGATTTAACATAAAGTTGGGGGCACCCCAAATAATAAATCATTCCAACTTGCGAATGAGGCTCTATATTTTCCTTAGGGAGATCTCTTGAGAATTCAGGGGAAGCTTGCCCTGGAACCATGCTTGTGGGAGGGCAGGATGTAACCTTAGGGATAATCTAGTCAAACCCGTTACAGATGGAAAAAAAAAACTTGGAGTTGAGTGAAAGTGTCTGTCTATTATGCAGTTCACTAGTAGTACCTCAAATTTCCAGATTCTTAGTCACGGGACTTGTGGACAATCATGAACCAAAGCATCAAAAGAAAAAAAAGGGTTTTAAAATACCGTGTTGACATTTTAACACAACCCCATCCCCAACCCTGGAGTGCTTTACAAACCAAGGTAATGCAGTCCTGCTTAAAACCGACAGTTATAGATCGTTTCGTCTCTAGCCCCAGTCTTCCATGACCTCGATTACCGCATTAAAATATTGTTAGCCAATTAAGATTCAAATAGCATTTATTAGACAAGATCAGGTTCACTTTACAAGTAATTTACACATTGTCACAATGACTCTGTGCCAATTGCTTATAACTCTGACATTATTTGTGGGAGAGCAGCCAAAACTAATGGGCAGTATTGAGATATGATTTATAGTAAGAGACTCTTCCTGCTATGAGATATTTTGGGAACTGCACAGGGTAGACAGTGGCTTACTTAGTGCTGCTCTTTGCACAGCTGTAATTTGGTAAACAGAAATAGCAGCAGTGGCTTTACCAATTCTGTGTCTAAAGAAAGGATCTGGTTTGAGTACAAACCTAAGTATCCAACAAGGAATGACTCACAATATTAGGGATGTTTAGTGCATGTTTCCTTTGAGCAAGTCCTTTGGTTACTTTAAGCCTTAGGATTTTCAACCTATAAAATGGAGGTAATCATATTTGCAGCTTGATGAAAGAGAGAGCCAGGCTTACTGTCAAGAAGAGCAAGGTTGAAGTCTTATCTCTGACAATACTAACTGTATGACCCTGGACAAGTCATGTGACTAGTACCCCCAAGAGACTCTCAGACAACAAAATGTGGAACAAGTTCTGACTTGCATTGATAAGAAGAATTTCCTCAGCAGGAGGCCCTTATACCAATGAAGTCAGAGGTCTGAGACAAAAAGGAAAGAAAGAAACAAAAAATACTTACATCATCAACTTTATAGGGTTTTTTGTGTGTGGGTTTAGCATTTTGTAAAATGTAAATGCTAAAAAAAAAAATGTTAAATGCTTTTTTAAAAAACCCGCTATGTAAACATGAGCTATCAAGGAAGCCAAGGGCCAGTCCCAACCTCATTGGGATGTCATTTCTGGCAGTTCATGCTAATTATCTTTCCCTTTCTTCTTGTCTTCTAAAGCCCCTTTCCCGTTTCATCTCCTCCATGAAACTGTCTTTGATTGAAGGTGGTAGAGAATCCCATATAATCAAAATATAAGTAAAATGGATCCTACCATTTAAGAAACATATTTTGTATGTATTCATTTGCATGTGTGTATGATTTGAAGCTCTTTGAAAGTAAAGATCATTTCTCTATTTTACAATAGACAGATGATATGAATATAAGAACATGACATTGTGTGACTTTCAGTAGGTGACTTTACATATAAAATGAGGGTAAATGGACAAGATGATCTTACCAGTTTCTTTCAACTCTAAGGTTCTAGAATCCTATTATGAGCCTATGATCTATTACTCATGATTATGTGTGCCAGCAGCTTCAATCATAGAATCAGAGGGGAGAAAGGGTTTTGACAGGTAACCTAGCCCTGTTGCTGTTTTTTCAGTCATATCTGACTCTTTGTGTCCCAATTTGGGGTTTCTTGGCAAAGATTCTGAAATGGTTTTCCATGTCCTTCTTCAGCTTATTTGACAGATGAGGAAACTAAGGAAAACAGGGTTAAGTGACTTGCCCAGAGTCACACAGCTAGTCAGTGTCTGAGGTCAGATTTGAACTCGGGAAGACGAGTTTTCCTGACGTCAGGCCCAGCACTCAGGACATTGTACTACCTACCTTCACATAACCTAGTCTTGGTATAGGTTTATTAGTATGATTACTTGATGCAGAAGCCTAGAGTTCAATCTGATTCAAGTTTTATAAAGAACCTACCATGTGCCAGCACAGAGCTAGGCACTGGGGGCAGGGCATGAAATTCAATAGCAATAATAACATTGTTGATATTTATATGACACCTTAAGGCTTGAAAAGCACTTTACATACAATATCTGATTTGATAAACAGAACTCCATCATTCAATAATGAATGTCTATGTGCTGGGTTCTGTCTTCTTTGAACTAAGCGAGCTACAGAGACATAAGCTTCGTTTGCTGCCTTCATCCTTACAAGATAGTGGGCGAGATAAGACATATACATGTAAAATGTTAAATTACAGCATAAGGGTTCAATACAGTGAAGAAGAAACATCACAAAGCTGTTTGGGATTAATTGTAGGATATATAGAACAGAGGGTAGGTAAGTGTTAACAACAATTCAGAGAAGAGAGAGACTCTGGTCCAGACTTAGAGTTATCTGGGTAGGCTGCACAGAAGAGGAAGGGTTTTAATTGCCTCATGAAGGCTGGCCAAGATTTAATACAACAGTACATGTGGCAGCCAATGCCTCAGTAAGAATCATGGATGAAAAAGGTTGACCTATCAAGGAATTCTGCCCAGAACAGGCAACATAAACTACCATATCAGAAATGACCTGAGAAGGTTATTCAAAATCTGAGGAAATAATGATAATTAATATAGAACTTTAAGGTTTAAAAATAATTCCATACATATTTGTGTGTTTGTAATATATATTACACTCATGAAATTTCATTTGATCCTCACAACAACCCTATGAGGTAAATGCTATTATTACCGTCTTTTTTGATGTGGTTTTTCAATCATTTCAGTTGTGTTTGGCTCTGTGTAACCCCATTTGGGTTTTCTTGGCAAAGATACTGGAATGCTTTGCTATTTCCTTCTCCAGGTCCTCATTGGAGGAAATGGAAGGAAACAGGGTTAAGTAACTTGCCCAGGGTCACATAGCTAGTAGGTATCTGAGGCCAGATTTGACTCAGGAACATGTCTTCCTGATTCCAGGCCCTCACTTTATCCACTGAGCCACTTAGTTTCTCCATTCTCGTTTTACAGATGAAGAAACTGAGATTGACAGAGTCTAACTGATTTATTAGGTGCTGCTCAGTGACTGAAAAGGATTGTATTTGTAATCCTAGCCTTAAAATCCTAGCCTGACCTTCCAAGAAAAGTCTAATGGAAATTAATCAGATGACTGAGGTGGCCATGCCAGGGGATCCCCTCTTTTTGTCCACCAGTCTGAGGAAGTGTCATCCAGAAACTGCTGTACATGCAATTCATAATGGCTAAGGGCCTTATCTTGTTAAAATGAAAATTTTATTATCCCAAGTGCACCAAACTAAATGAACACAAAATAAATTGAAATAATTAAAATTTCAAATATAATATATAAAATAATATAAATATAAAATAATATTTTTGTAAGTTCGCAGCATTTATATTTCTGAAGTTAGTCAAACTTAAAACTACACTAACACTTTTGGATTATCATGTAAAAAACTCCATGTTGATATAATTGGTTGCCTTGTAATCTATGTATTTTATTTTATATATTTAATAACACTCTGAAAAGGATTCCATAGACCAACAGGATGCCAAAGAAGTCTATGACACAAATAAAAAGGTTAAGAACCCCAAGCATGGAAGTTTCAAACAAAATACAACTGTTATGTACAATAGAAAACCCGATTGAAACTAACAAAAAAAGAAAAAATGAAGAATGGAATCTAGGAAACAAAAGTATACTGAATTTCTAGATTCTCTTAATCAATAATTGAAAACAAAAAATCAAAAGAAGATGATATAAGTTAATAAAAACATCAAAAAGAGCAATTAACAGTTCAACATTGATCAAATATTTTACTACAGAAGCTAAGAAGTTGGTTGAGAGAGAGAGAGAGAGAGAGAGAGTCCTCTTCCCTCCTCCCACCCCCAGGAAGGAGGATGTGGACATCTTGTCCAATGAAGATACATCAAACATAATGACTGTCGAGGAGAAAGCCCAGGTTATAGAAATTAAGTGGCACTGTGTATAGAGTGCTGGGACTGGAGTCAGGGAGACTCATCTCCCCGAGCTCAAATGTGGCCTGAGACGCTTATTAACAGTATGACCTTGGGCAGGTCATTTAACCCTGCTTGCTTTAGTTTCCTCATCTGCAAAATGATCTGAAGAAGGAAATGGCAAACCTGTCTATTATCTTTGCAAAGAAAACTCCAAACAAGGTCACAAGTTCAATGACTGAATAATAACAAAATCCTAAAATTGATGCTTAGTGGGCAAGACCCATCTAAAGCAGTTAGAACCTGTGCAATACCAATTTTACCATACACTTTAGACTTATTAAAATAGATCATAATTAATCTAAAAAGTGTTCAAACAAAAATCCATACACTGTTAACCAAATGGAGCTCATTACCATGAGGCAGCTATGGAAAGATGAACCTTTTTTTAATGAAAACTTTTTCACAAAAGAAAAAGAGGATTAATGGTTGCTCTAAAAATGACAACCATTAAAATATATGGAAATGTTTTTGGAACCAATGGACCTCACATCCTAGAATAGCTACTTGGCTCACTGCTGGACCTGGAGTCAGAAATACCTGAGTTAAAAACTAGCTTCAGACACTTATTGGCTGTGTGACCCTATGGCAAGTCATGTAACCTTTGCCTGCCTTAATTTTCTAACCTATAAAGTGGCAATAATAGCATTTGCTTCCCTGGGATGTAGTGGGGATGAAATGAGACATATTTATATAGAGCTTTAGAAAACTTAAAATAATATATAAATGCTAGCTATTGTCATATAGCAATAGTAAAGGCTGACAATAAGTATATACCAATTCTTATGTTGAGAATAACCTCCAGGTAGAGACCATGAAGTAGCTAGGGTACAAGTGGAAAATTAAAAGGCATTCCAGGCATGACATCCATATGAACCTTGCCTCACTTAAATCCAATTCACTTGGAAGTCAAGACATCACCCTCCTGATGTCACTGGTCCTCTTTGAGAATGAAGTACGAACAGCAATCACAAACAGCACGTGAACTCAACTAATGCTATATCCAACCATTTTTCTGATTTGTGCAGATTTATTTTATTAAAAACAAAAAGGTTTAGGAGAACAATTCAGGAATATAAGTCATTGCTACCAGGAATTACAGAAAGGTAATTTTTAAGGAAATCAGATACCAATTAATGCAGGTTATGCAATGAAGTGGTAAAATATAGTTTCAGATTGTGAAAATTTAGCATCTGCTGAATACCAAGAAAGACACAACCAGGTTGACAGAATTATACTCTAGAAGTCTGCTATTCTTCATAAACTAATGACAAATTCCTATACTGCCAATACGACCTCCAACATGTCCTTGTGATTTCAACAAATCATTTCTGCTGAAACAGACAGAACTGTTGCTCACAATTGCTGTGACATAACACTGATACATAAAAATCTAAGAATAGAATTTGAAATAGATGTTACCATGATGAATAATTGTATTCTCCAAATTTTGTGGAATGAAAAGCTTCCAAGTACTTAGTAGAAGACTAAAAGATTTTTAAGGACCATTCTTTCTCTAAATTTCTATTTTTCTTGCTATCAATGAATTCTGAGCAGGAACTTAGGTCCAAGAAACATTTACAAATGTAATTGTTCTGGGGCTCACTTACCCAACCTGGACTCACACTGGCAGGTCAGGTACTCAGAGCATGGCTACCTCTCCCCCTAGACAAGGACTTCTGGTGTCAGGGCTTACTGAGCCCTTCTCAGGGCTGCTTATTCACTTTTGGTGTCCACCTGTCACCCAACTCTTACCTGTACCTCCAAGAAGCGGTAGCATTTGCAGTGGCCATACTTCACTAAAACCATCTTGGCAAATGGGCTAAACCAGGTTGAGGTTAACAGAAAGGCCTCAGATCCATTAGTGAGTTAGAATATATCTACTTCAAGCATGTGATAATTTCCCCTCCACAGCCAAATGGGCAGATGTGAACAATTTGTTCCAATGACCATGAAAGCAGCTGAAGCAGGCACTATGGAGTTTAGAGCTTGGTCGAACGTCAAAGATGGCAAGGTCATTCACTGCATCCCTGGACATTGTTAGACGTCTTGATGTTTGTCCTGCTATTGGACTTCAATGACTCTAGAAGAGAGAATGAGGCTACAACTTTGTGCAACTCTACCTCACTTCAATACAATTCATCTGCAAGTCAAAACATTACCCTCATGATATCATTGGTCCTCTGCAAAATTGAAGGACAAACAAAAACAGCCTCTCTCCTCAATGTTCTAGGAGTAACCTTGAAAGATTGGGTTTGTCTAATACTATTACTCATGAGCCCTAATCTAGTATGTTTCCTCATATCAATTAACTAGTTAATATCTCCCTAATATCAATTAACCAACTAACATCAATTAGCATTTACAAATCAATATTTACTGAGAAGTTATAACAAGTACCAAAGTACAACATCATCCAAAATCTGGGGGGAGAGGATTCCCAGGAGGTCCTGGGAATTATTTTCTGCCTTTGTTCCCAAGTTCATTCCTGAACATTGTATAATTAATGGATGAGTCACTCACTTGTTCAGCTGAGCTGGCTTGTGGGTGGGCAGGGCAACTTGCAATGTCTCTTCACCAGACTTGGCTGTTGCAGTTCTCAACAAATGCTTTCCAAACTTTTACCAACAAATTCCATTTTTCTCTTGACTTTTTAAAGCTGACAAGGTCATAACTTGACCTGTTCTATTTCTGATATTCATTCACCTTAGATCAGAAAAGAATAAACACAAGAGACAAAAGAAATAGAAGCACCATGCATTCACAGTAGCCAGGTGGGAAATAGAACTCAATGTTCCTTCCCTACCTAGAGGTCCATAGCATTGCTGTAGCTTCTCTAAAATACCTTCAGGGAAGAGAAAGATTTTCCTCTTTTTTTGGTCTTCCTTTTTGCATTCATGCATAGTCGGTCCCAGATTTACAACCAATTAAAAGACTTTTTAGTCACTATGCTGTAAGCCAACTGGAGACAATTAAAGGATGCATGCATGTGTTATGAAGCAGGAGAATAGACCCCTCCATCAGACATATCCAGATAAAGATTCACTAAGCCTCCAAATAGGTTGGAAAAAAGCAGAACCTAGTGGGCCTTCATGAGCTAGACTTGCCCTTCCAAAAATCTAGTAATAAAGGTATAAAATCTTGCTTAAAGTAACAAACATTCATTTTGTGAAAATACATAGAATACCAAATTATATCTATTTTCATCTCTTTTTTCCCCATTTTAGACAAGAATTTACACACAGTCATTACTGCTATCATCTTTATCACCATCCCTTTTATCAGGAATTAATGTTATGGACAGTAATTTTGTTTGTGGTTAAAAAGACGAATGTGTGGTTAATAGTCCCTTTCAAACCGAGGGCATGTAAAGATTTTCTTGTGCTTCTAAGGGGACCTGGGATCAGAATTGTAGTTGCAGCTGCAACCACTATTTGAAGAACCTGTTTACCACTCTGTCTTTTAGGTTGAATCTATATATTTGACTGGCTTTACTATTTGCTTATTGATCACCAAATTCAATCCAATCTAACAAGTGCTTATTAAGCCCCTACCATGTGAAAGGCATCCTGCTGTGCTCCGTCTTGGGAATAAAAAGACAATACAGGACAGGCATTCCCAGAAGCTCACATTTTGTGGTATCCAACAGCATGTAGACATATGAGCAAATAGAGGCTCACTTGAGGAGGGAGTGGGGTGGAATGACTGATCGATGAACAAATGACTGATGCCATTTGGTTGAGTTACTAGAATCACAGAATGAATGAAAAAGGATTTAATAATCACTTATGTATGGGTCAAGCACTTTGCCAAGCACTGGGGGCATAAATAGAAAGACAGCCCCTGCCCTCAAGAAGTGTATATCTTAATGTACAGTACACAGAGAGGGGTGGATATTTTGATTTGTAAAGTTAGAAGGACTATGAGTGGTGCCATAAGGGAATAATAATAATCACCAGCATTTATATAGTGCTCTGAGCAACTAGGTGGTACAATGGATAGAACACCAAGCCTGGAGTCAGGAAGATTTGAGTTCAAATCTAGCCTCAAACAGTTTTTTTCCTCTTGAATTCTTTTCATTTATTTATTTATTTATTTCCTTGTTTACATCATTCCTTTCCACGAGATTTTGAGTTACGCATTTTCTCTCCATCTTTCCCCTACCCAACTAGCCTCAAACATTTACTAGCTGTGTGAACCTGGGCAAGACACTCGATCCTGTTTGTTTCAGTTTCCTCACCTGTAAAATGAACTAGAGGAAAAAATGGGCAAGCCACTACAGTACCTTTACCAATAAAACCCCAAATGGGGTCATGAAGAGTTGGACATGACTGAAACAATTTGACAACAACAAAATGGGGACACAGTGGAGAAGGAAATGGCAAATCACTCCAGGACCTTTGCCAAGAAAACTCCATGGACAGTGTCCTTTGAGTCTCTTAGAGTCAGACATGACTGAACGATTGAACACTATGCTGAGTGCTTTACAATTATAGATTGACACAAAAGAGTTGCAACAGTATAGGTTTGATTAATTTTTCCAGAATTGGAAGGGTGAAAGTAGGGTTCTGATCTGATCAGTATGGTTGCACACAAGGAGATAGCTAGGGGGTGAACTGAAGGATGACTTGAATTGGGACTAGAGCTGGTGGGGAAGAGAGAAAATGACCAATTGGCAGAGTCCAGAGAGGGAATTCTTGGAGATGAAAGGGTTCAGATTTATGGAAAATTAGAGGTGGAAGACAAGAGATTTTCTAGTTCATCTATCTAATTTTAAATTGTTGGTTGTTGTCCTTTGTACTTGAAGAGGACCCAAATGACATCACTATGTTAGAGTCAAGTTATAGTGTGTTTGAATGTGGCTGATCTGACCAACACAAGCTTGGAATGCTCTACCTCAGGTCAGGCACACATAGTCCATGTGAACATTTGGCATGGATTCTCTAAATTTGCACATCTCACATTTCTTTTGAGCTATTTCAATTCTGCTTTGCTCATAGAGCACAGGACCTTCTCTGATGAGGGCATGCCACGTTGGGTGGTCCTGTGCCAATGTCTCCCATGTCCCACAGTCATTTCCAAAGTTCTTAAGAGAGACTTTGAGGGTGTCTTTTTATTGTTTCTCTGATCACCGTGTGAGAGCTTGCTCTGTGTGTGTTCCCCATTAAACAGTCTTTTTGGCAAGTGTACATTGTGCATTTGAACAACGTGGTCAGCCCATTGGAATTGCACTCTCTGTAGTAGAATTTGAATGCTTAGCAGTTTAGTTCAAGAAAAGACCTTAGTGTCTGGCATCTTATCTGGCTGGGTGATCTTCAGAATCTTCCTAAGACAATTCAAATGGAAGTGATACAGTTTCCTGGCATGGTGCTGGTATACCGTCCAGGTTTCACATGCATACAACAATGAGATCAGCACGATGGCTCTGTAGGCCTTCAGTTTGGTAGTCAAATACTTCCTCTCTCCAACTAGCTCTGGCAATGGGTGCATCAACCTCATTATCAATGTGTACATCCCTGGAAAGTATATTGCCAAGATAAATGAACTTGTCTACAGTACATAAAACTTCTCTATTTGCTGTGATTCCACATACAGATGGTGTGGTATGGGCTGATGGAGCACCTGTGTTTTCTTGGTGTTAATTGTTAGGCCAAAATAAAGCAGCAGAGAATTGATCCATAATTTATTTCATCTCAGATTGACTAATATGACAGAAAAAGAAAACGATGGGAACTGGAGATGTGGGAAAATTGGAACACTAATGCATTATTGGTGGAGTTGTGAACTGATCAAACCATTCTGGAGAGAAATTTGGAACTATGCCCAAAAGGCAACCAAATTGTGCACACTCTTTGATCCAACAATACCACTACTAGGTCTCTGTCCCAAAGAGATCATAAAAAAGCAAAAAGGACCCACATATACAAAAATATTTATAGCAGATCTTTTTGTGGTGGCAAAGAGTTGTAAATTGAGGAGATGTCCATCAACTGGGGAATGGCTGAACAAGTTGTGGTATATGAATGTGATGGAATGCTATTGTGCTACAAGAAGTAAACAGGCAGATTTCAGAAAAACTTGGAAAGACTTATATGAACTGATGCTAAGTGAAATGAGCAGAACCACAAGAACATTGTACACAGTAAGAGCAACATTGTGCTATGATCAACTTTGATAGACTTGGCTCTTCTCAGCAACACAGTGATCTAAAACAATTCCAAAAGACTCATGATGGAAAATACTATCCACATCCAGAGAAAGAACTACAGTGTCTGAATGCAGATTGAAGCATACTACTTTCATCATTTTTTGCCATTTTTTTCTTTCCCTTAGTTTTTCCCTTTTGTTCTGATTCTGCTTTAACAACATGACTAAGGTAGAAATATGTTTAATATGACTGTACATATATAACCTATATCAGATTGCTTGCCATATTGTGAAGTGGGGAGAGGTGGGAGAAAAAAGTTTGGAACTCAAAATCTTATAAAAGTGAATGTTGAAAACTGTCTTTACACGTAATTGGAAAAAATAAAATACTATTAAAGAAACCTTCCTGTGGAGAAAGAAAGAAAGGAAGGAAAGAAGCAAGGAAGGAAGGAAGGAAGGAAGGAGGGAAGGATGAAAAGAAGGAAGGAAGGAAGGAAAGAAGGAAGGAAGGAAGGAAGGAAGGAAGGAAGGAAGAAGGGAGGGAGGAAGGAAGGATGGAAGGAAGGAAGGAAGGAAGAAAGGAAGAAAGGAAAGAAGGAAGGAAGGAAGGAAGGAAGGAAGGAAGGAAGGAAGGAAGGAAGGAAAATCCCCCTCTGATTAGCCACTTGATCCTCCCACTGTCTGGGCTGACAAGAAGCAGAAGCAGTCACTGGCTTCTCTCTCGTTCAGGTCTGCCAAACCTTTCCTACTGACCTAAGTTGTATTTGGGCATTTATGGGTTGAGAATTCTGGAAGCTACCACAGCTGCCAGTGATCCAGTGCCCTGAGGCTTGCTCTGAATTTGCTGGTGCCCCCGTCTATGTGGGCACAGCCCATGCTGCACTGCACTCCTCTCCCAGCCCAGGGCAAAAGACCTTTCCTGTTAACCTTCCAGTTAGTTTTGGCCTGGAAATGTGTTTCACCCTGTCATTTTACGGGTTCTGTAGCTCTAGAATTTGTTCAGAGTAATTTTTTACAGGATTTTGGAAGGATTTGGGTGAGAGCTCAAGCAAGTCCCTTCTTTTACTCTGCTATCTTGGCTCTGCCCTGACCAAACTTTTTATTACATGAATATTAATAATGAAATGGGCTCTGAGTAATTTTTTCCTCACTTTAAATAACTGTAGCGGCTTTGATGTTTATTCAAAAGAAGGCAATAAAGTGGATAAATAGAAGAATTTCCCAAAATGGCTTCCTTGTATTTTTCTTTCTTCAACTTGTTTTTGAATTCCTGATCACAGACGTCCCTATACATGGGAATATCTCTGTCATTTTAGCTTTTCTCTATGCTTTGTACTCAGCTGCTTCCTTCCCTAGGACTTCCTTTTTAAAAAATTTTTTGGCAATTGGGGTTAAGTCACTTGCCCAAGGTCACATGGCTAGTGTTTTTATGTTAAGTGTCTGAGGTCGGATTTGAACTCAGGTCCTCCTGACTCCAGGGCCGGTGCTCTATTCACTGTGCCACCTAGCCACCCTCCCTAGGACTTCCATATACATTTCATTGTTAAATCATTTGGTTTCATTTTTGGTTAGCACTTCTTCAATTAATATTATTTGATGCTAAGAATCACCATAATAATACTCCTGACTGAGTCATTTAGAAGGCTTAGGAGAGGCAAATAACTGTAATATGTGACATTTGGCCTTACTGTTGTTGAATGTGGAATGTTCCATGAAAATCAGTGCCTATTCTAAACTGACTAGAGAAAAGGATTAAACATATTTAAGATTGCTCTGAGCCATTACATTGTTAATGTGACTTTTCTGTGTAACTACTTAACGCATGGTATGAAAAAAATGTCTGAAGCTACAAGTGTTATAAATGTTGAAAGATCATAGGAAGTCTGACATTTCTAGTCGAGATGGATACTCTAGAGAACACCTAATCTGGCTATTTAGGACTGTATTATCTAGACAAGGTAAACCCAATAAACTCACAGCTAAAATGGTTGAATACATGAATTCACATGTCCCACAGTGTGTTTGGACATGTATTTGAACACACTGTCCTAGGCCTGTGGTTTCATGGAGGTAGGAAATCTCCCAATGAGGAATCTCTATTAATGTATATTAGCAGCTGTTTTGCAACATATACTCATGAAGAGTTATCTGCCAAGTGACTTGTCCCAGACAGGAGATGGCAGAGATAGGACTTGAACTCAGGTTATCCTGACTCCACTATCAGCCTCTACCCTCTATATTATGCTGTATCTTAACTAAACTAAAACACAAAATACAAGTTTCTTCATGAACTCAAGATGGTAAAACATTTTTCTGGTAATTTCCTTCAATTCAGCATTCTCCCTCTTCCAGAGTGATGTAAAGTTGTTCCTAGGCACATGGCCAACACTACTACAGGGCCGAGGTTGTGAACATAACATAAGGAAAAATCATTAAATTAGGCAAAGATCCAACGCACTTAAATTTTCTGGTTTTTTTTTTTTTGATTGCTTACAGTGAGGAACACTATGACATGACTTAAAATGATGATTTAATACAGTAAGAGAAGAGGGACACTAAAAACCAAGTAGTACAGCTGTGCAGTTCTCATAAAATTAGTCCATTATGTGCAAATTGATGGCCAATCCCTAGCTTTACATGATGTTTATACTATCAGAATATCTGACAAAAATTTATGTCAATATTTATGCCTCTACAAATTAAGCAACTGGCACTGTTATGATGGCTACTAATTAAAGTGGAACCTAAATAATTGACCTTTAAATTCAGATGACTTTGAAACTAAAAACAAGTGCATTAGGATAGCAGCCTAGGCTAGTGGAGTGGACAATGAATGGATTAGGAGCCAGGAGGCTTGAGTTTAACAAGGACTTACCAGGAACAGATATGACACATATGGTAACAGACCAGATACCCATTACAAGATTTGTAGACTTGGTTCCATCAGCATTTAACAGTTCCTTGAGCAGCAATCACTGGTAATTCAAGGTACCAGAAAGGCTCATGACAAATGGCCACCACTCATTCTTTCTGCTATTTTTTTCCATGTGTGTGTGTGCGCATGTGCACATGTATGTGTGTTCCATTCTTTTCCCTTAAAAAAATTGGGACATATGCTCTGCTTCAATTCTGTGGTATCTCTGATCTTCTGTGGATAATTGACTATGATCCTTCGGCTACATTTGCCAATTCTATGAGAACCCTTAGAGTAATTCATCTGTGGCTGGTGACTTAAATTCATCCAAGGCATTTAGGTGCTTTCTTATTATCACTTTCTTACTTATCATGGCTACTAGCACCTTATTCTTCATTTTTGTTCTGTTCTCTCCGATCTAAAAGTCATTTTCCATTACAGAGAAAATATAAGTAAAATTAGAATTAAGCAGTTGTGCTTTCTATTCGTGTAATCCATTATTATTGTGCTATTGCACCTGAGAATTGGTCCTACCCCGTCTTTGATGATATTTAATATGCTACTAAATTACATAAAGATGTATCTTAAATGTAAACTTATTTTCTGTATCATCCTCTACTTTTGAAACTCTTGCCTTCTTGTTCCCTCACTGATCAGGGCACAGCAAATCTCACTGGATTGATCACATCCTCCTCTCCCTTTATTACTATTCAATTGATGCTGAATGGAACTAAAGGAAAGGGGAAGCATAGAAGAGATAATATGGTGAATAGGAGAGATGATGGGAAAAAATAAAAGGTAACTAGTTGGATATGTGGGATGAGTAAGAGTGAAGAGTTGAGAATGGCCTTGGGGTTGTAAATCTTCATGACTAGAAAAATGGTGATGCCCTTGACATTAATAGGGAACTTAAGGAAGGCAGGGTTTGAGGAGAAAATAATGATGTCCGTTTTGGGCATGTTGAGTTTGAGGCCTGGGTTCAAATTCTCATTCTGCTGATTACTACACATATGACTTCAGTCACGTTACAACCTCAATTTACTTGTCTGAAAAACGAGGCCATACTAGATGACCTCTAAGGCCCCTTCCAAACCTAAATGTTGTTATTCTTTCTACCGTCTTAAAAAGAAAATTGCAGCCAACAAAGTGTTCTAGCAGACATCTCTGTCTGTATTTCAATTTTAATATATTTAATGTGATATATTTTAATATATAATGTAGGACATGGATTGTGGCCATTGAACTAAATGTGAGAAAATAGCATTATCTACCATTAAAAATAAAAATTAACACAGATAAAATGAACATTAAACATTTTTTCAGGGAATCCATTTTAAGCAAATTAATTTGAAAATTCATTTTATATATAAATTATGTCAACATTAAATAATTTCTATGTAATTGTGTTCAATGAAGTTTATCATTTGCAGAACCACTGGTTAGCCATCAGGATTATTTGATTTCTATCTCCCAACCCAAAATAACTGAGTCTTAACACATTACAACAATACATTGTACTTTATGCCCAGTACTTGAATTTTATGACTAGGAAATTTATGGTTTTGAAAACATTAAAATTTCGATAGTTTTCCATTTTCTTTAAGTATTTGTTAAAAGTTAATGAAGACCATGACAAATGTGTTGCTTGATTTTTCTCAAGTACTTATTTCTTTTTCTTTTTTTAATCTTTGTTATAAGGGATGGCTCGTTGTTAGGAGATGAGGAAAGGGTATATTTAGATATGAAGGAGATATACAAACAAAACCTATCAACAAATATAGGACTGCTGAAGAAACTAGAGTTTCATATTGAACTGTATTTCTGTACTCATCTGAATTGAAAAGGGGAAATAGTGTGCAAATTCCCTCTAACTGACTATGGTAGTCAACAAGCATTTAAGTGCTCATGATGCGCCATGTACTTTGCTGGGTGCTGGGGATATAAAGTGTAACTTGAAACAACATTCCCTGTCTCCCAAGAAGCTTATGTTTTGTCTACTGCTCTTGGCTTTGGTCTTTGCAGATAAGATTCGACCTACGTATAGGAAAATAAAAATCAACAGTCTTTGTGAAATTAGAGGCCTTATGATTGGAAAGAATTAGTTCAGAATATGTTAATTTTTTCTCTTGTGGATCTGTTAAATTATTACTTGCCCTTGTAAACATCATAGTGAGATTTGTAAACTATACATTAGTAATTGCTTATTAATGATAATAATAGCAACATCTAACATACATTTCCCTAATACTTTACAGTTTTCAAATCACTTAGAAATATATTATCTCATTTGATCTGCTGGGTTCCTTCTTTTACTAATTTTTTAAACTATTTGCTTTCCTTCTGGTTTCCATTCTATTGTACCACCCTTTAAAAATCCAGGGCAACAATGTTCCAAACTCACTAAATAAAACTCCTCTGTTTCTTCATAATAACAAAATTAATCTTTCTTACACTACTTTCTTTGATACTTGAAAATATTGTTCCTGATCTTAAAACCCCATGCATATGACCCATGGTGATAGAAAGCTTGAGAATCCCTGTATTAGCCTGGTGAAATAGAATGACTTAAGAAAAGGTTGATTGAAATTAGTTCTCCTTGATACAACCATTCTGGAGAGCAATCTGGAACTATGCCCAAAGGGCTATAAATAATTGCGTATCCTTTGACCCGGTAATACCACTTCTGGGATCATACCCCAAAGAGATCATGGAAGTGGGAGGAAGGCCCATATGTACAAAAATATTTATTGTAGCTCTCTTTGTGGTGGCAAAAAACTGGAAATTAAGGGGATGCCCATCAACTGGGGAATGGCTAAACAAGTTGTGGTATATGAATGTAATGGAATACTATTGTGCTATAAGAAATGGGGAGGAGATGGACTTCATATTTACCTGGAGAGGCTTATATGGACTGATGCTAAGTGAGAAGAGCAGAACTAGGAAAAATTTGTACACAATGACAGACACAACATATGTGTGACGACCAACTTT
>CM053582.1:446596605-446626046 GCA_028627135.1 Pseudochirops cupreus
AAAAAAAAAAGAAATTAGTTCCCTTACCCTGTGACTTGTGATTTTTGGAGCTCTGTCTGCTTGTAAGGGCCACCTCCACTGTGGTCCTTCCTTTCAGGTTCCTATGTGTCCCACATGGGCACCGTATGTTGTGGGCTGTTCAGTGTCCAACACTAAGCATGATCAGAGATGTGAATAAGAAATGACCAGGCCATGTGGGTAGTTCAAGGAAGAACCATGAACTCCATTTATTGATGCTTAGAACAAAGTTTTTAAAGATCCAAAAAGACAAAGATTCAAGTATTCTTATGCTACTCATATCCTGGAATTTTGTTACTAATAGAATAGTCTGCCATACCCAGGGAAGTAGCTTGGATCAGACAAGGCTTGTTATCAAGGACCCAGGAAGTCATGGGAAGGTCAGTTGTCTCTTATCAAAATGTATCTACAAGACAAAGGATGCTCCCTGAGAGCAGGCCACAATCTCAGAGACATGTGCATAGAAACTGATCTCAAAGACATCTGCACAGAAACCGATCCCCAAGTATTTTGACTTGCAATAGTCTTTAGTCTGTTATATCTTGGAAGTAGAATAATATGATAAGGAACATGTCCTTTTTGGTGCCTGAAGTTTGGGGGCAAAGATTTTGATGTCAGGATATCAAACAAAAGTCTTTTTAAGTGTACCCCTGAGGTTCTTTCAGGGGAACCAGCCTTTGCAAGCCATGTCATCTTGAGAGGAATTAGGGTACATTATTAAGGTCTCTATCTGAGTCCTGGATCAAGCCTCTTTGGCTCCCCACATTTCCTCCTTTTTTAAGGAGGAGCTTAAAGTCATGTACTTCAGTACCTAAAGTTTTAACATTTTGGGTCATAATTCATAAAATGCAGGTTCCAAAGGTACAACAGACTATTACAATGATTAATATAGGGAGTAGATGCATAGTTAGGGCTGCTATATTCTGAAATGTAGAGATTTTTTTCACTTGATCCATACAGCTCTGGGAGATAGGGAGGACAGGCATTATTATATACACAATGTATATAATAACAAACAAGAAAAATAAGATTCAGGCAATCTAAACAAGAATTCAGAGTGGGGTTTTGGAATAAAAAGCAGCATGATAGCTAATTTTTCTGTTTCTTTCTTGGACATCACCATCCTTCTAGTCACCCAGGTTCATAACTTCAGAATCATTCTCACCCCTTTATTTCCTTCACTCCACCTTTATAATCGGTTATCAAGTTTTATCAACTTTACCTCCATAATATGTTGTTGTTGTTCAGTTGTTTCAGTCATGTCTGACTCTTTGTGACCCCACTGAGTTTTTCTTGGCAGAGATACTGGAAGGGTTTGCCATTTCTTTCTCCATATTTAATATATTTTGTATCTATTCTCTTCTTTCTTTCATTTCACATAGACACTATTTCAGTTCAGGTTCTCATCACCTCTCTCCTGCACTATTGCAATAGTCTCCTTATTGACCTCCTTTCCTCAAGGCTCTCACCTCTCCAGTTCACTCTTTGCACAGGAATCAGAGTTATTTTCTTAAAGCATTAGTTTGACAATGCCACTTCTCCTACTCTGTGGCTCCCATTTATCTCTAGGAACAAATATAGACTTCTCTTCTGGGCATTTAGAGCTCCTTTTACAACTTGACTCCAAGATACTTTTAAAGCTTCTTATACATTGTTCCACTTCATGCACCGTATGGTATGACCAAACTTGCCTCCTGGCTTCCCTTTACACATAATAACCTATATGCCATCTTTGTGCCTTTGCACTTTCTCCCATGCCTGAAGTTTTCTCCCTCCTCCCTTCCACCTAAAGCTCAGGTTAAGTACCACATTCTCCATGGAGTCTTTCTTTCTTTCTTTTTATTTAAAATAATTGCCATCTTTTTAATTAACTTTTAGTGTACAACATTCAGTTCCACAATCTCTTAAGTTTCAAATTTTCTCCCCCTCCCCCCCATAGCGGCATGTAATCAAATATAGGTTCTACAAATACCTTCACATTGAATGTTAGTCATGTTGTAAAGGATTATAACCACTGGCTGAACAATGAAAAAGAAGGGATAAGACAAAACAAAACACAAATGAGAGAGAGCAAGTAGTTTGCTTCCATCTGCAGACTGTAGTTCTTTCTCTGGATGTGGATATCCCTTTCCATCATGAGTCTTTTGGAGTTGTCTTATAGCATTGCATTGTTGAGAGGAGCCCAGTCTATCAAAGTTAGTCATCACGCATACCATGTGTCTGTAATTGTGTACAAAGTTCTCCTGGTTCTGCTCTCCTCACTCAGCATCTGTTTATATAAGTCTCTTCAAGTTGTTATGAAGTCTGTCTGCTCCTCATTTCTTACAGCACAGTAGCATTCCATTACATTCATATACCACAACTTTCTTTAGCCATTCACCAATTGATGGGCATCCCCTTGACTTCCAATTTTTTGCCAGCACAAAAAGAGCTGTTATACATATTTTTGTACATACAAGTCTTTTTCCCACTTCTGTGATTTCTTTGAGATACAGCCACAGAAGTGGTATTGCTAGGTCAAAGGGTATGTGCTTATTTATAGCCCTTTGGACATAGTTCCTAATTGCTCTCCAGAATGGTTGGATTAGTTCACAACTCCACGAACAATGTATTAGCGTTTATGGAGCCTTTCTTGATACCCCAAGCTGTATCCTCATCCACCATTATCTTAACTTTTATCAAACCTTTTTCTGATCATTCACTCCTATCAGAAAAAAACAGAGCAAAAAATCCCTATATATGTACACTTTTATTGATACACACACATCCATTGTAAAAACTTACACATAGATACATAAAAAAGAATGAGATAAAGATGAAATTATATATGACCTTAGAGTTGATAGAAAGCCCTGGGGAAGTTAAGACTTTATACAGTGAACAAGGAGAGGTTGGAACTGGAAGATGAGGGTAGTTGTGGTTCTGTTGGAAAGAAGCCTCACTATGGGTTACTGAGGGGAGTAAGACAAACAATTGCTATAGCTTCCCTCACATTAGTTAATCACATGTTTTTGGGGGTTAGGCCATGATCCCCTCTTTGGAGATTACTGCACTAAAAAATCTGGTAGCTACTATAGTGTTTGTAGAATTCACTAGAAATTAGTCATGTGCTATCTTCTACTGCTGTCTTTAAAGGGTTTTTAAATATTTTTATTGCTACCTAGTTTACTATTACCCAGTTACTTGTTTCCCCTTTTAACTGTTCACTTCTACTTCCCTCCTAGATTTTAACCTTTTTATGGGGAGGGATCATTTCCCAATGTTTCTTTTATCTTGCTGTTCCCAACATAGAGCCTTGAACATAGCGGGACCTCAAAGATACTTCATTTAATTTCACTGAAAACAATACAACTATCATTGCCTATCAAGGTATTTAGTACATGCTAAACCATTGCAATCTACAGTGAGTGATGGTTTTTGACACATCTTTGTTATTATTTTTGCTATTGTTATTATTGATGACCTGGGAACCAGGGGACCTGTGTCCAGCTCCAGGTTATGCCAATCTATCATCTCCTGACCTTGAGTTAATCACTTACATTCTAGGGGTCTTAATTTCCTATCTGTAAAGATGGAGATGTTGGATTAGATGGCAGCACAGCACAGGATATGTTGGATTAGATGGCAGCATAGCACACACAAAACTGGCCTTAAAGCCAGGATAACCTGGGTTCAAGTCCTGGTACTGATTGTGTGGCCTTGAGCAAGCTCCTCAGCTTCTAAGTATGTTCTTGTTGTTTCAATCATTTTTAGTTGTTTCCAATTCTTCATAATCCCATTTGGGGCTTTCTTTGGAAAAGATACTAAAGTGGTTTGCCATTTCCTTCTGTAGCTTATTTTACAGATGAGGAAATTGAGGCAAACAGGGTTGACTTGTTCAAGGTCACACAGCTAGTGTCTGGGGTCAGATTTGAGCCCAGGTCTTCCTGTCACTTGGCCCAGTGCTCTACCCATTGAGCAAACCAGTTGCCTCCTCACTATGTTCTACTCATTGCCTTAAGAAAATTAGAAGGTAATGAGCCTGCTTAGCAAAGGGAATTTCCTTACATAAGGGTTCCTGCCTAAACAAATGAAATCATAGTTCCCCTTTCTATTTCCCAAATCCTTCCAATTTTCAAGTTCTATGATTTCATGGTAGGGCAACTTTTTTTCCTCACACATACACACTTGTGGCTCCTTTCTCCTACCCAGAAATCTGTTCTTTACAGAATACGCTTCCTTCTGCCCCTTTCCTCCCCCTTTCATGGCTGGATAATGTTGTAAATGGGAGAGGTCAAGTTGACAGGTTGCTGCTATTAGGGTATTGTGTATTTTTGATTAAAGTATTTGACTAAAGATTTGCTGCATATTTAAAGTTCATCTATCACTGTTTTCACACTTGTGTGAGTTTCCAGTGTTCAAATGCAAATGCATCTTATCTTTGTATTGAAAAGACTTCTATCTGCATTTCAGAGAAGGCTTTTCAATTTTGTTATAAAACCTCATTACTTTTTTATTACAGACTTAGTGGAGCCTTCTTTGTTGAATTGAATCATATGATTCACTGTTAGCTAGACATTTAATACTATATAGACTTTATATTGTTCAGTATTCTTCTTGGCCCTTTATTTGCTCTTTGGAAAGTCTCTTAAGAAATAAATGAAATACGGTATTTCTTTGGAATATTTCAGACCTGCCCCAAATAGGCAGTATTTTGTAGCTTATCCAAGTGTAATACAATGTAAAGTTTTTTTTTAATCCTAATTAATTTAAACTTCCTGTGGTGAACAAAAAGAAATAGTCATTTTTTTAAATGAGGGAGAAGAAAATTCAGTTATTATATCTTCACCAAGTATGGTACCATGGAAAGAGAATACAACTTTACTATTTAGTACCTGTGTGACCTTGAAGAAATCACTTTACCTCCCCAGGCCTCATTTTCTTTATCAGTATAATGAGAGAGGTTGGTTTAGATAACCTCCAAGATCCCTTCCAACTAAAAATTTATGGCCCCATAATGCTTTGAATTCTTCTTTTCATGCTTCAAAAGATCTTGGCTTTCACCCATGTGAATAATCCATCTACCCAGGCAAATGACAAGCCCTCCATGTTTTAATAATAAAGACTCTTCATGAATTGTGGCAAAGAGTTAATCACCTAGTGGTCAACCTTGTGCTATGATGCAAACTTTACAAAATATAGATGCTTTAATTTCTTTAAGAAATAGAATTCATATGGTTCCCTATAAAACTGCCTAATGAAAGAACTCATTGCTTTAAAAGTGCTTTTAGAAAATTGCACCTTAGCTACCTCACAAGGCTCTCTGGCCTTGTGATGGGAGGCAGAATGGTACTATGGTACAAATACTGGATCTGGAGTCAGAAGACATGACTTTGAAACTTTGTGTGACTCTGCACAAGTGACTTAACCTCCCAGGATCTCATTTTCCTCCTTTTTCGAATGAAAAGGTTGGACTAAACAGTCGCTGAAGTCCCCTTTTAGCTCTAGATCTACAATCCTATTATTGGAAATTTGCATTTTATCCAGGGGTGCAAGCTCCCTCACAAAATTCTAAGAAAATGGATATTAATAAGGGAAAATTTAATGATCAAAATGATCAAGTAACTCTCTTCACAGATTACAAGTTCCTAGAGAGCAGAGATTTTTGTCCCCTAATGCTTTTGTGTCCTCCATAGGGGCTACCATAGTATAAAATTATTAATGATTGACTGACAGAAGGCCAGTTAATGGACTAAGTGCTTGCACAAAGTTGATACTCAGAGAACATGTATTAGGTGGCAATTCTTTTCATGACTGTAAATTATTCTCTGTCATATAAACTCCTTTTTATGGCTGCAAATCATGGATAACCCATGGCTACCCCAGAAGAAAAGGCAATGATGGTGGGTGTAAGTAAGCCTCAGAAAATTACCAATGTTAATATGTATGGACATGCACACGTGCTTCCATGTGTATGGCATAAAAGAATTACCCAGGGCATCTATGGGCATAAAAGATAGTGGGCTAATGTTGTAGCCAGAAAAAGGGATAATAGATGAACTGCCTCATTGTTACAATGGTAAAAGGAACTAGAAAAAAGTCTCTGGTGGATTGGGTAGATTCTATATGGAAGATATATGGAAGGACAGGGACAAAAACTGCAGAGGATGAGAAGGAATAGATGGGTTGCAATTGAGTTCAGGAGAAGAATTGCCCATATCAATCTAACATATTATGGATTCATCAAAGCATAGAGGAATGAATGGCTGGATATACTTAATTGTTTCTATGGTGTCTCCCTCAACAGAATGTGAGCTTCTTAAGGGAATGTACTTTTTTTTGCCTGTTTTTGTATCCCCAACATTTAGAACAATGAATGACACATAATAAACACCTAATAAATGTTTACTGACTGATTGATGATTGTTGGTATATGACAAGTTCGTTGTTCCTTATACTCCATTAAAATGTGACTTGATATAATCTGTTGCTCATGAATATTCTCTGTGAAATACAATATGGTATAGTAGATACAGAATCTGCCTCAGAATCAAGGAGATCTGGGTTCAAGTACTGACTCAGACACATCGTGGCTGGGTGAGTCACTTAAGTTTTCAGTGCCCCAGGCAACTATCCAAGACTATAAATTGTAAAGAAGGTGCTGACCTTTTTTGATAGTCTTCTTTTCCAGGAGTATTCTTTACCAAAGAAACCTTAGTTCTAGTCCCTATCCCAATATTTTATATAAAGTATAATTAAAGAACAATTTGTTGTTTCGTTGTTCAATCATTTTTCAGTTGTGCTGAATTTTTGTGACCCCCATTTGAGGTCTTCTTGGCAAGGAGATTGAAGTGGTTTGCCATTTCCTTTCCCACCTCATTTTACAGATGAGGAAACTGAGGCAAACAGGGTTAAATGACTTGCTTAGGATCACATAGCTAGTAAGTATCTGAGGATGGGTTTGAACTCAGGAAGAAGAATCTTCCTGACTCCATGCCCAACCCTCTATCTACTATGCCACTGAGATTCCCTGTAAAGAACAATGAAGTACCACAACTGGAAGAGACCTTGGAAATTTTCTCATCTAATCCTTGGCCAAAGCAGGAATCTCATTTACATGCTCTTCGTGATTATCTAAAAACCCACACAGTTGACTTTTCTGGCTAGTTTTATCTATGTTTGTAATTATAGAGCAAAACCATAAAATACAATTTTCATTTTCTTCATGAAATTTACTTTTTAAAACATGATTCCTTACTTGAACTCTCCCCTTTTTAGTCATTCATGAGAGAAGCAATCTCCCATTGTTTACGTATCATCATGGCTAGCTTATGAATATTTCAGAGACACTCTCATTACATTTTTATACATGGATATTAATAAGAATTATGAATGAATTGAGACATCTTGACATTAGGAAGAAGAGACTTCAAGTTCTGTCTCTGACAAATGCTGAATGGCTTTGAAAAGGTCACTTATCAGAGCTCAGATAACTGTAAGACTGGGTAAAGAAAATTTCCAAGCGAAATATTCCCCATACTAGTGAAATCATAGGAGAAAAGGAAATCCGAAGGGGAAAAGAAAGGGAAAAGGAAGAGAAAGGGAAGAAAAAGGGAAAGGGAGGGGAGGAGAGGAAATAGTATTTCAAGTATTATTGAAATTTTCTAAAGAATTCCATTGGATTCCTATGACCCATCTTGGGAAACCACTGTCTTTCTAAGAATTAGGCTAATCCTTAGATAAAAAATTCTCCAGAAGTTTCAAAGGAGATAACTCCAGGACAAATTTGCCAGTGGGTCATGGGCAGAAAACAAAGACAAAGACATTCCCTAAATCCACAGGATTGCATATTCCCAATATACTGTATCAATGGATTATTGATCCATAACTATAAGGAACCTCGGAAGCTATTTCATGCAATCTCTTAATTTTACAAATGGAAAAAAATAAGGTTCAGGGAATTGTTTCTTTTCTCAACTGACACACGCGGTAAGTAACACAGGCAAAATTGTAGCCTAAGTCCTCTTGACTCCAAATCTAGAGCCTTTCCTACTGAATCATACTGACTCTCTTTTCCTACATTTTCCATTAACATGCTTCTTTTTCAGTTCATTTGAATCCAAAGGGGTATTTTGATTGTACAACGAGTATATTCTGTGAGAAGGAAAGCCCTTGTTTCTGTGACCCAGAGCTTCAGGAAATAGGTGCAAAGAGATGTCTCTATGCAAATAGCTTTTTAAACCTTGTTCTTATTGGTGGGAAATGGGCCCTTAGTATCTAATAAATCCCTTCTATAAATTCTATTTCCCTTTTTCTATTTCCCCCTGTACAAGGTACAACTATTTGTAACATAGCTTGACCCAAACTTATTTCATACCTATCTACTTTTACACAGTGTCAGATGTGACAGATTGGCTGGCTAGCTCCAGCCAATAAACTTGACTCAGATTCACTGTCAATTCACTCAGCAATCAATAATTATGGCTACCCGAGTGATGGCATCAATACATTCACCAGGTTGACATCTATCATGTGTAGAGTCAGGCATCAGTTCCAGACCCCCAAAGTCCTTTTTCTTTTTCATTTAGAAAATTTTCTTTCATAGCTCCTAACCTGGCTCTAGCTATTTTCATACAACTAGTTTCACAGTCTACTTACATATGACTTTACTAGTTAATTAGTTGAAGCTACATTCAAATTAGATGGCAAAGATGAAATCAGAGGTAAGAATCATCTCTGTCTTTTTTTTTTAATCTGAAAAAGATAATCCCAAGGCAGCATATGATAGTTGTATTTAAGTATTTAAAAAACTATAATGTATAAAAGGGGTTCAATTTTGGGGGGTGGGAGTGCCTTATATGTGGAGATATATAAATCTGGGTTCTATATAGGAAAAACTTTCTAATAATTGCAACTACACAAAAATGAAGTGGATTATCTTAAGAATTCATAATTTCCCTTTTCTAGACTCTTTTTCTTTTTTGACATTCATTTTAAAAAATATTTAATTCCAAATTCTCTCTCTCCATTCCTTCCCACACCCATTAAAACGGCAAATAATATGATTCTCATTATACATAAGGAGCCATGCAAAACATTTCCATATTGGGGGGAGTAAAAAAGAAAAATAAAAAACATTAAAAATATGCTTCAATTTTTCTTCAGAATTCATTAGTTCTCTCTCTGGAGTTGGATAATATTTTTCATCATGTATCCTTTGGAATTGTTGTGGATCATTGTATTGATAAGAGTAGCTGTCTATTCACAGTAGATTGCTGTTAAATATTGTTGTTACTGTGTACAATGTTCTCCTGGTTCCACTCACTTTACTTTTCATCAGTTCAAATAAGTCTTCCTGGGTTTTTTCTGAAACTGTCTCCTTCACTTTTTTTTTTTTTTAAATAACACAATAATACTCCATCACAGTCCTATTACCATGACTTGTCGACATTCCCCTATTGATGGACATTGTGTCAATTTCCAATTCTTTGCCACCACAAGAAGAGTTCTGTGTGTGTGTGTGCATGTGTGTGTGTGTGTGTGTGTGTGTGTGTGTGTGTGTGTGTGTATATACACACAGAGATGCTTTTCCTTTAAAAAAAAATCTTAAGGATATAGATCTAATAACAGGAGTGCTATATCTAAGGTTATGGTCAGTTTTATAGCCCTTTGGTCATAATTCAAAATTATTCTCCAGAATGGCTGGACCAAATTTGCCAAAGTTCTTCATAGATTCTAGTTTTGTTTCCTCATTGCCTATACCTATTCTTTCAATTTCTTTGTCTTGTTTTACATGTCTTGGTATTTATAGTCTAGAATCAAAAGATCCTTAGGCAAAAAAAATCAAACGATTGTTTCCTCAGGCTACTAGTGTTCTAAGATGAAGCTATAGTGATGAAGTTCTACACTGTCCCTCACTCATTTCTATATGTATTTTAGATGCACTTACTCTGTGCCCAAAACTGTGGTAGGTGCTGGGGATAAAGAGAAAAAAATGAAAGAATCTATGCCCTCTAGAAGCTTATGCTCTATGAAGAGGAAATCCAATGCTCTTTGCACTTTACCAGCCTATGTCTCATAGATTTTATACAAACAGAATCTAAATATAATCTATAGTAAATGATGCAGACTAAAGTAAACAGAAGCAAGAAAACAGCATACACAATGACTACAATTTAAATGGAAAGATTACACACACAAGAAGCAAAAATGAATGTTGCAAAATTATAAAGAAGAAAAATGGCTTGAAAGAAGAAATTTTCATTCCTCATCCCTTTGCAGGAGTGAGAGGTCCTCAAGTATTGTGCATTGCATATATTTTCTGACTTTTTTGATGTTATTGAGATCACCAGTTATTGAGATTTTTTCCTCTCCTTTTGTTTTGTCTTTAAAAATACTATTTGTTATATAGAATGACTCTCTAGGAAGAGGAAGATGAGGGATGCTGGGTAAAACTATGGTGATACAAAAAAGACATCAATAAAACCATATGAAATATAAAATTATCAATAGGTGTGTGTACATATATATGTATATATGCATATATATTCTCTGTAATCCAATTCTCTGTAAGTCTCACAATAGCCTTGTAAGTTTTATTATAATCCCCATTTTACTGTTAAGGAAATTGGGACTAAGAGAAGTTAAATGACTTGCTCAGGTTAATACATCTATTAAGTGTCTGATAAGAGATATGAGCCCAGAGTTTCCCAATTCCAGGTCTACCACAGTATCCATTAGGCCATGTGCTTCCCAAGATGTCAGCTTGTAGAACTTACGCTCCCTTCTCTACATGCTTTTGTAATATAATCCATCAGTCTGTGTCACATAATCACAAGCAACATCAGAATCATTTAAAAGAGCTTTTGAGACCTCTGAAGTTTTCATAATGGATCAACACACATTTTTAAGCAAGATTTTTTTGTTGTTTTTTTGGTTTACTTTTTAGTAACTCTGACATATTAGAAAACTTCATTTTTGAAAGGTCCTAACATCTACAGTTTATTTTATTAGGTATGAAAGTCAGAGGAGAAATAAATTATAAAAGACTAGTAGTAGTGTTAATATCTCAGGATTTCTGCATTTTCTTATTTATTTCAAATGTGACTTAAGACAGTTCATCATGGGAAAGGTCATTTGGAAAGTATCTTACTCTTTTCTATATTTAACTCATCTTCACAGTTAATCAGAACACAAGAATTTCTTTTGCTCTGAATATACATTTTTTTTAATTTAAAAATTCTACAATGGCAAATCAAGTCTACCTCAGTTGTATAATTTGTCTTTAAGAAGAAAACTCATAATAAACAAAACAAAACAAAAAAAGGATTCCCTTGAATTAAAAGAGAGGTCCCATCCTAAATACCCTCCTTGGGAAAATCTGTAGGTTAAAAAAATATTATGAAGACTATTTCCTCTACCTTTGAGAGTACCAATTGTATGTGTGTGTGTGTGTGTGTGTGTGTGTGTGTGTTTTATATGATATGTGTATATAATAAACATATACTACTTATTATATATATGAATATATGTATTCGCACACATATATGTATAACATGAATACAAATTTAAAACAAATTGGTCATGTTAAAGGAGCTTCAGTAATTCTTGTAAAGGTTGAAAAGTTCATCATATGTCCTTTTCTGACATGTTCAACTGGGTGGGTACCAAGACAAACAATCAGTTTTCTTGCCTAGTGAAAAAAACATTTTGTAAATATGGCTTGACAGGACAAAGCATAATTCAAAGTGGTAGGGGGAAGGAGCAGATTTTTTGTTTATTCTGTCAACAATAGCTCCCTGATAAAACCAGCACCACATTCTTCCAGGTTAGTGACTTTACAAATACCCAACTAATCTGTGCCAGTTTACCATGGGTTGTTCTTTATGGTAGAATGACTTTTTTGGACAATATATTGGTCCATGTTAAATAGCAAAGTGAATTACAAACAAAATTAAACTAAAAAAAAAGATCTATAATATTGAATTTTATGGCACCTAGGATCATAAATTTAGTGATAGAAAAAATCTTAGGGCTCATCTAGTCCAATACTCATATTTTGCAGATGATGAACTGAACCCCAGAATACTTGGTAACTTGTTCATGGTCACAAAGGTAGTGTCAGGAGTCAAAATCAGGTCTTCTGATTCTAAATCTAGTACTTATGAGGGAACATTTTTTAAACAGAATTTCTCTGTTTACACATTCACTGAGCATTATATCTCTATGAAGGGAATTTAAACATTTTTTTAAAGCAATAGCTGTTTCCATTATGATTGATTTTGTTCACTGAAAAGTCATTCTACTGGGTTTGAAGATTATTTGTGCATAAGTGAGGCCCAATCTGTTCATTCTGTTTACTCTGATACTAAATTCCAAAAAAATCTAGCTGAAACTCAGTGCCCCATCCCACACTGTTTAAACAATTCCCTTTACAAACATTCAGTGTTATAAAGAAATGCATGAGAATGACTCCTGGGTCAATAGAAAAAAAATGTATTTGTTCACTTACTGATATAATTAAATGTTATGGTTTACCTTTTAATTTCGGAGAAATTCTACTCTGTTTATATCACCTATTATCTTTTTGGAAATGCATATTTTTTGTAAAAAGAAAAAAATTATCATTTAGGATTTTTTTTTTAAAAACCTGACAGAGGTCTGTGTCCCAGTTTCATTTGTATAGTTGCAGCAAACCCCATCTGGGAGCTGGAAAATATTGGACATTGTTTCCAGAAGGTCAATAAAATGACAGATGGATTTGAGCCAAGTTGTAGCAGAGGACACACATTCTCTGTTGAAATAGCGGAAAAGACAAATTAATACTGAGCTAGAGAATACTGAATTGGCCTGTCATGAAATGCACAAAAATAGACTAAAGTAGATTACCCAAACTAGTCATATACACTTCAGTCAACTAACACAGCCTTGCTATGTAAACATAAGGGATAGATGAAGACCTAGATGTGATTTGGTGGAAGAAATGGGAACTGTTTTGCTTTTGTAAATAGTAGAGGTAAAAGTAGGTGCATTAAATTTTTGCACCTGAACAAAGAGGATTTTGCCCAAATACCTATTCTGTTTGTGAAATCACTCTTCAACTTACACCCTTAATTTGTGACAAACAGCTGAGATAATTTGGGGTATCTTTCTTGCAATCCAGGCTGCCTAGATTTTCAAAGAGGCAATTTTTCAAGAAGCAAATTAATATTTGAGGGGGAGAAAAGATCATCTTTCACCCTTTGCAGTCCATGAAAAACCTGTAAACTATCAACCCAAATTTTCAGAGTTTCAAAAATACTCTTAGGAAGGAACGGGTACAGTTAACAAGATCACAGATTTAGGGCTAAAGGGAACATTAGAGGACATCTAGTCTACCCTCCCTCATTTTATACATGAGGAAACTGAAGCTCAGAAAGAAAAAGTGATTTGCCCAGTGTCACAGATAGTGGCAGAGCCTGGATTCAAACTCAGTTCTTTTGACTTCAAAAGTGATGCTCACTAAAGCCCTCTCTATCAGAGTCGGTTAAGGCTGAAGTCTAAAAATTATTTTTTTTAATGGCTTTTGTGTAGTACTTTAAGGTCTGCAAGGTGTTTTCCTTACATTATTTCATTTGATTCTTACAACATCTCTTTGAGTTAGGTGATACTCTTACCCCCACTTTGCAGATGGGAAAACTGAGGCTGAATGTGTTTGAACTGACTCAGCCAGGGACACACTTAGTAAGCATCTGAGGGAAGATTCTACTCAAGTCTTTCAGACTCCCTAGTCAGATCCATTGTGTCACACTGCCTGCCTATTCATTATTCTAGCTGAGGAGTATGTTTTGTGATACAAATGAGCCTGTGCCACTATGTAACTTCATTTCTTGTCATTTTCCACAAGGTTAATAGTGACCCGGGGACAAGTTTCTCCCTTGTATATGACTAGGGTAGCCCTAGTGGGTAAGGGAATGAGCCCATTCAACTTGCAAAAGTAAGAAGGGGTAGATGTGAACCTACAACATAAAAGTGCCTTCACCTGAAATGCCCTCTGTGCATATATGCGCTGGAGCTCTACATCTCTGATCTCTGCCACAACTAATGCAACCGACATGCATTCTCAAGCTAGTATTTACGGGACATTATCATAAGGCATCTTTGCTGTGAGTAGGGTGAGGTGAATGGAGTTTTATCTCAAGGAGTCAAGACTGAGCAATAAAAGACAGCATTCCTTAGAAGAAAGAAATGTTTCCCTTCCAAGAATGCATACTTTCTCCCTGCATTATGGTCCTCATTTCAGGGCCATTTCCTCAAACCTTTTCTGGGATGAGGGCCAGATTCTCTCAGGGATAGGCTGCCTTCTTTCTTTAAACTTTATTATGGACTTGAGCTGTCCATGGTGACAATTCTGGCTCTTCTGCATCTACTTGAGTGCCTACCCTGAATGTAGACACTTGCTGTAAACACTAGATTGAGCTAGAAGAAACCTTAGAAGCCACCAGATCCAGCTCTCTATTTTACATATAAGGAAAATGAGGCACATAAAAGTTAAGTGACTTGCCCAGGGTCACAAAGCTTGCAAAGGTCTGAAGTAGGATTCATACTCAGCTTTTCCTCCCTCTGAGCCTTGTATCCCAATCCCCTCTATTATGCTATGAAAAGATTTAATGGCAAAGAAAGAAAATGCATAAAGGAAAGAGAACAACATTCTGTCTTTTTCTGCTATGGCACCCTTTCTACTTATTCCACACTTTCTTGCCCCCAAGCCACCTTAGACTCTGGACAATCCCCTCATTTTCAGTCCTTAATTGCAGTCTTTACTCATGATGCATCTGTTTTGTCAAAGAGAGATCCTGGTCTTCATGAGGAAAAAAATAGTCATGAGGTGATCTGGACTTTCTGTAGGATTGATTGGATGTACCACCACTGCTGACTGCCCTGCCATGGGGTGAGCCACAAGCCACAAAGCATTGACTGAAATTTCTGTTTACAAAAGAAAGAAGGGAAAAAATAAAGCAATTCTCCAATCACAGACTGAGTGAAGTTTCCACAGTTCTGGTCATTTCCATTACCTTGGAGTAGGGAAAGGTTATTTTTAAGGGGTGCAGTGTGATGATGTGCACTTGCTAGAGAGTGGATAATGATGCTTCATTTGTACATAATTATGGTACTTTACAGGGGGCTTTCTCTGCTCCCCTCATACTAACCCTTTTCTCTTCAATATCTCTTGCTCTGATGCTTTCTCCATCTCTTTCTTGCTAGTATTTTCCACTCCTACCTTCTTACCTACCGAACTTTTACTTGGGTCTTTTTTTTTCTGGTACTTTTTCCTGGATCTTTCCTTGGGGGTAGAATGAAGATAACCTTGAACTTGAAGTCAGGACACAGATACAATTCTCAGTTCTGACACTAACTTGCTATATGACCTTGGACAAGTCATTTAATTGGTCTGAGTCTCAGATTCCTTATCTGCAAAATGAGGGTAAAATGGAAGTAAGAATTTATGAATTTCCTTATAAAATGGAAGGCTCAAATGAGATATTAAATGGCACATTTCATTTTCAGAAACTATACTATGAGAGGCAGGTATAACATAAGAAACTTGAAGTCATGCTGTAGGATATGAATTCTCTTCTCCTTGGGGTCCACTTGGGACATTCCATGCCTCTCTCCTCTTCCCTTTCATTCAAGACTGGCTATTGTTCCCTGGCCCTCTTGGTTCACACTGGATAGAGTTTTTGTCTATAGTGTCTCATAATTATTCATATCCAATGTTAAAGAGACCACACATATTGTCAGCGCGCTCCCCAGTCCCAAGCAGTTAGGCCTTGCCAGCCTTGGGAGTGTAGCCTTTCTCTCAGCCACTAAGAAAATTCTAGACTTTAGAGAGCATCAATGTTTCCTCAGCCACAGTCATTGCAATAAGGAGAATAGAATCTTTGTCTCAAGATTTGTTAACCAAGGTATCATTATAAGGGCTGATGTTTCCTTAGATGACTGACCTACTTACCCATTTGTTAGCTAGCCTGTCACTTCTTCCATGAAGCCTCCTTGATCTTTCTGATCAATAATAGCCTTCCCTCCTTCAGACTTCATAGAACACTTATCAAGTATTATTGTTAAATCTAATATTCAACATAGGTACCTTATTGCACTATGATAATGAAAGTTCCATAATGGTAGGGACTGATATCAGAGAGTAGTGTGCACTTTAGAATCAAGATCTATTCCAAATATTAATTCAGTCACTTAACAGTAAGTCATTAAATTTATCTGGCCCTCATTTTCTTCACCTGTAAAATTTTTCTGTAGATCTACCATCTAGACATACAGGTTCCCAAAGTGGGCAATACCCCTGGGTGCTGCTGGAATGATCCAGAGGGTTGGTAGTAGCTTCTGGTGCAATTAGGGGAGCATTGAATAAAAATTAGGGAGAATTGGGAGCATAAGGAAAGAAGAAAATTTTGAAAAACCATTCATACATGTTTTATCTGTTGTATAGCAGAGCTAAAGTTGTAGTGATTACATCATTTTCCAAATAAACACACAAAATTCAAGTTATAACCAATCAGTGGTCAAGTCTGCTGACAGGTCTTATCAAGCAAGTATTGATAGTACAGCATGTCATGCACTGTCAGGAAGTCCAACATGCATTGGCAGGAATATGTGTGTGCAATGACTTGTTTATAATATGATATTATATGGTTATGATGTAATATTGCATCATCAAAATTTTGATGCAGGAAAAAACTCACAAATTTACAATTAATTATTAAATTTAAGATGTGTCATTTAAAATATATTTTATATACTTTTTGAAATGACTCAAATTTCAAAAAAAAATAGTTAAAGAAAGTAGATTTTCAGGGAGGTGGTGAGAAATTTTTTTTAAGAGGCAACAGTAGACCAAATAAATCTGGGAACCTCTGATCTAGAGTACCAATTGTAGTTTCAAGGAGACAATAAATGAAAAAAATGAATAAATATATTATTATGCTATGCCCAATTATTAAGAAAGTAACAGTATCATCTTTGAGGTTTGCCAAATGCTTTGCATATGTTAACTTGCTTGATCCTGGAAACCCTGCGAGGTTGTTGTTGTTTAGTCATTTTTCAGTTGTGTTCAACTTTTTGTGACCCCTTTGAGGCGGAGAGTTTCTTGGCAAAGATACTAGAGTCGATTGCCATTTCCTTCTCTAATTCATTTTACAGATGAGCAAACTGAAAGTACAGGGTTAAGTGATTTACCAAAGGTCACACATCTTAGCATTTGAGGCCACATTTGAACTCAGGTCTTCCTGACTCCAGGCCAGGGACTCTATCTACTGCTCCACCTAGCATCCCAAGTCCTATTATTAACTCCATTTTCCTGGTGAGGAAACTGAGTCACAAAGAGATTAAATGACATGTTCAGTATCACAAAGTTAGTAAATGTTTGAGCTAAGATTTGAAATTAAGTCTTCCTAACTCCAAGTCCCAGTGCCTTCACTATCCAACAAATCCTGCAGCTGAATTTGTAGTAGATGCATTGCCACTCATGAAAGCAATTAACTAAACTATTGATACAAATAGGGTTTTGGTTTAATCCAGTACAGTTGGAACTGGAGAAAAAAGCTATTTAGAGTCCCATATCATTACCATCCAGTTCTAGAAAAGACGTTAAATCAAGGATCTCTTTGGTGTCCAAAATTGTATGATTTTAATAATGTTCAAAATTTTGCTATAGGCTATTTTTTTAACATGAGTATGAAAGTGATGCAGCCCATTGTCAGAATAAAGAAGGTGAAAAATTGGGTTAGGCAGAAAGATGAATAGGCCAGACCTTTTTGGGCTATTTTATTTGAATCGTGGTGAATTTGAAGAAAATCAGAGATGCCCACTTTACCATATAAGCTTTGGGTTCTCCATAATATGTCCTCCTTCCATTAGTACAAATTGTTATGAAAAACAGAACCAACAAACATCTATAGACAATCTTTGTAAGTATAAAATTGTTTGCATGTTGTCTCCCTCATTAGACTTTAAGTTCCCTGAGTCCAGTGATGGCCTTTTGCCTCTTTTTGTATCCCCGGCAGGGCCTGGTACCTAGTAGACACTAAGTAAATGTTGATTGATTGATTGATTATAGCTACTCTGTGTTGTTTTTGCTATGTTCTGAGCTGCTCATGATAATTCAAATTTGATAACAAATCAACTCATAGGTATATACATTCTCCAAATGGATTAATCAAGTAGTCAGTAAGCAGTTATTAAACTCCTACTATGTTCTAGGCTTGGGCTACTGGATGCTGCCGGGTCATAGATATCCTTTTTCAGGGCTCAAATTTTCCATCTGCAAAATGGGTGGAGTCTACTTCCCACATAAAATGACTACCCAGCATTAGAATAATAAGCTCTTCATCAGGGTAGCCTGGGGTTATCCATAAATGCTGTTAGCTTCAACCATCAAGAAGGTTGAAATAATAATATAACTTGATTCTGTGTTTTGAACATGGCATAGGGGAAGGTGCAATTTAGATTTTAAAAATCAATGCAAATTAGTCTTAGCCTGAATCCACTTGGAGGAAAAGGCCGCAGTCTAGAAGGTATTATCCTGATTGGAAATCAATTCTTACCAGTTTAATTTTTTTTAACATCTCATCATCTGAGAACGGCACTGTAACCCTGTTATGAAATGGGCAAAATGCCAGCAGGTCATGATAGGGTGAAACAGACCCAGCCTATTCCCTTAGGGAGCTTAGAGGAGACAGTTTAGTTTAGGTTTTACTGGGGTGAGGTTGATACTTGGAATGAGAGTACCCTGGTGCAAATGATAATCCACTCCATACTGTCAAGGAAATGCAAAGAATTAACTGAGAAGCTTGTAAATAAATTTACAAAATTGCTTTCAAGCTCCAGTACGGTACAAAAGCTCATAAACAAATCATCATTTGAGGTGTGGCCCATGGAACCTCTTCCTTAGCAACTCCTTGTTTCACTGTCACTGCCCCTCATACTAGCATAGATAGGACAACATGGACAGGATACCACAACTTGCATCCGTGTCACAGCTCAGACCTGTTTGTAAAACCATTTCCAGCAGTTCTAATGTAGTCAGAGAAACCTTGTCAAGAGACAACCACCTTGATGAAGGTGATTTCAGTTATGGTATATGCTGGAAATAATAAGGGATGGGGATGGGGAAGATGAGTTGCAACATACTACTGAAAAGAGGATGGGGAATCAAATAATTGTGCACAGCAAGGATAAACTCTGAGCGGATTCCTATGATCCCCTTTGTTAGGGAGAACAGGATGAAGCAAAGACCCTGGAGGTGGAGTCATAACTAGGGAAGGGCATCCAGGCCTTTTCCCCAGGATGCTAAGATACAGAGGCTCTTGTTAGCCTTTATAGGAACTGAGAATCAACTGAGATAACACCTAGTCATCAAGAATAACTAGTCAAAAAGGGAAGCTACCAGAAAAGAGTTTCCATTTCCATGAGACAGACGCATAAGATACGTCTTTTGCCACTGACACAAAATCTCTTCCTGGCTCTGCCTTTTGTGGTTCTTTGACCTTATATAGGAGCAAGAAGAGTAACACCCTCACTGTAGGCAACACAACTAAGTGCGTGGAACTGGTCTGAATGCACAGAGTCCAAGGCATCCAAACAAGAAAGCCTGAGATTGAACAGATGACTACATGTGAGCACAGCAAAGCAGTGCAGTGTGGTTTAGTGGAAAGAACTTCTATTAAGGACAACTGGATTTAAACCCTGGCACTGCCAGTAACACCCACAGTGGAGTGTGTATTTCAGAGCTGGAAGGGATCTTACAAAGAACAGAGTTTAATCCTTTTACTTTACCAGTGAGCATACTGAGA
This sequence comes from Pseudochirops cupreus, assembly GCA_028627135.1. NCBI lineage: Eukaryota > Metazoa > Chordata > Mammalia > Diprotodontia > Pseudocheiridae > Pseudochirops > Pseudochirops cupreus. The sequence goes on from CM053582.1 coordinate 446,616,447, forward strand.
GTCACAGGAATAAGCTGATTTTCTCAAATCATAGGATCATAGATATAGCGCTAAAAGTGACCTTGGAGGCCCTCAATTTCAACCCCCTTATTTAACAGATGAGAAAACTGAGGTTCAAAGAAGGCCATTGATTTGTTCAGAGTCACACATATACTAAGTATCTGAGATGGACCAGGGTCTTCCTGACTCTAAGTCCACCACTCTATTTACTCTACTACTCTGCCTCATATCACCTCGAACAAATCATTTATACTGTTTAAGACTCAGTTTCCTTATCTGTAAAATAGTAATAGTAATTCCTCCTTAACCTGCCTCGGAGTTGTGAGGATCAAAAGAGATAATGAAAAGGATAAGGGCTTGGTAGGTGTAAGGTGAAATCATCACACTAGCGCTCTCCTCCCAGATACGCCCTATTCTAAAATGACCTAAGAAAATTCCTTTGTTCCTGTCTTGAGGAACCACTAGGAAGGGTTCAGCAGTGGTTGAGGGTGAAATTTCTTCTCTCCATATCTGGGAGAATACAAGCACTAGCAAGCACCTTTTCAAACCTTCAAAAGAAGAATGTAAAACTACAGAGAGATTTCAGATCACAATAGATTGAAGATGAGGGTAGAATTTCAGGTTCAATCATTCAACAAAGGGTTTTGTAATTTTCCTTTGTGAATAGAGTCTGTAATAGCTTCCAGGGATTTCACCAGTTGTCCATGGGGCTTCTGACTTTGGGGTCAGGAGATAACAGCAGCTGCATGAGGATTTAGTCATTTTTCAGGCAGCCTATGATGTCAGAGTGTGAATGGATCAGCACCAATCTATCACCACTACTGGAAAAACCAATCAAAATAGGCCCTGCCACTGGTGGGTCAGTCAGGCCATCTCTTTACATGAAGGACAAACCATTTCCTTTATTTGCACTAGTCATTTCAGGGTCAGAATTCTCAGGGAATTTAAGGCAATCCCCAGAGTCTTAGATTTAGATTGTGTGCCGAAAAGAATAAATAAACAATATTTTCAAGATGTCTAACTTGAATGAGTTGCAGAGTCGGGGGCTGGCCACAGGACAGAATAGAATTAAGCTAACAGGCCCTTGCTGGTCCTGAGCCTCTTGACCTTGGCCTCATTAGCACTTTGCTCTAAACAACTGAGCTCACCAGCCTTAGGTCTCCCAAATTAGCCTAGTAAGTTGGGCCCTGTATCACTCTCATCTATTGCAGACCATAATAAAGATTTCTATTGTCCCTGAATTTAGACCAATTCCTTATGGGAGTATGTCCTTTAAGGACATGTTTTATCATCAGTCAGGGCCCAAACAAGGTGACGAGGGTTCCCTCCTCTCATAATGACTCTCTGTGTGTTTTGTCCAGACCAATTTACCTCTGCAACCCACCCTCACACTTTAGAGCTTTTCTCTAAGCCATGTAGGTCAGGGTCAAGCTTTCTTCAAAAGTCATTCTTCTAAAACCTTAAATCGTTTACTTGTTTGCCTTCCACAGCAGTTTTTCAAGCTTGGTCAGCAGTAGCTGTACTTACCCATGGTGCAGAATTTCAGAGAATGAGCCAAACCCTGTCAGATGAGTCCCTAGTAGAAAAGATGCAATACATGCTTCTCTGGAGAATATGGAGTTCTCACAAATGAAGATAGTCACAATTCTTAGAAACAGTACATATTCCTAAAGAAGCATCACAAAGTCTACTATAATATAACAGCCATGTATGGTTGCCACCTTCCCTAGGGAACTATGGAAACCGTTGAATAAGCATGTAAAAGAAAGAAAAAGAATATAGGTCTTGTTTTGCTACAACCAATCATCTTCTCCCCCACCCCCATTCCATACCCAATGGGTTGCCAAAGTCTGTAGATTCTACTCTCATTTATATTCCGTTATTTCTTTTAACACTGCCACCACCCTTAGCTCACATTGGCCATTATCACCTCATGCCTGAACATAATATCCTTCTGGTTAGTCTCTTGGCCCCACATCTCTCTCCACTCCAGTCTATCCACTAATCAGCTGCCAAAGTGATCTTCCTAAAGCATAGATATGACCATGTCCCTCGATAAACACTAGTGGCTCCCTATTTCTCCCAGGATCAAATATAATATACTCTGTTTAGCTTTAAAAGCTCTTTGTAATCCAGCACCCTCCCACCTCTCCAGCCTTCCTATACTTGAGTGTCCTCCACATACTATACGATCTAGTGACACTGGCCTCCTTGCTGTCCCCTGCCCCTGCCCCATGTCTATAATGCTCTCCATCCTAATCCTTGGAAAAAATTATACAAGAAAATGTAGGCAACCCAACTTTAAATTTTCCACTTCCTGTTTCAGAGATGCTCTTTAATCATCCTGACCTCAGAGCTGGAAGGAACATTAGAGGACATGTACCCCACATCCCTCCTTTTACATGTGAGGAGACAGGCTGTGAAAGTGACTTGCCCCAGGTCACACTAGTAGTAAGAAAAAGATGCAGTATTTGAACACAAGTCCTTTTCATTCCAAAGCCAGTAAGTTTTCCACTATACCATGGAAGGGATAACAAGATCCTTTAAACCTAAAGGGCTAATTTTCATCCTTGCTATTTTGTATCTGGTGTTCCAGCAGTGACTGAAAGGCTGCCTGTGTGAAGGCATTTGAGCTTGAGAGTAGTATATTCTTCAAAATAAAGAAGGTTAACATTAGGAGCAATGGCCTGTTACCTCAAACTGTGGCCAAAAGTTAGCCTTCTCCTTTGGGACTGCAGCTCCCCTGACCCAAGCTGTAGTTGGTATACATCTATCCTCTTTTAAATAAATATGAGCTTGGATGCCACATGCCTTCTTACCACTTGGTCACACACTTATCTCCAAGGCCCCCTAAGTTGCCAAAGAAAAATGAGGTTGGAGGGGAAGTCTGAATAATCTTTCAAGTGCCATCTCTTCTGATATCCAAAGTCCTCTCCCTGTGACAGCTCTGCCACATTGATGTCACATGCTCCTTTACACTTCATCACACCTGTTCACACTTAGATGCTTTGATGAATCAATTAACAGCTTCCTCTTGGTGCTCACACATCACTTTGCATCAGTACCAGGCATTCTTTTGACAGGGGATGACTTTTACCATCCCAGTTGGAAACTTTCCAAGCACCAAACTAAAATAAAACTGAACTCGACTCCAGAATGATTGGAATGATAGGGGTGAGGGAGGCAGATGCTGTAGTGGCAGGGGGACAACAGCCCACAGGGATCCATTAACATGGGATTTTTCAAATGTTAAGCAAGAGAAAAATTTATGACTTTCAGTTTTGGCAAAAACTTATATTCTACAAAAATTCATTAACAGAAGGAAACTAATTAGGAAGATGGGTGTTATACCAGAATCAACGTAATATATTCATGATGATGGCAATTTAGTATTAAGCATATCATGCTTCCTTGGAAGATTCTAACAGAGGAATTTCTTTACTGGAGAAGCTGGTAGTGGTTTCAGGATTGAGTTCCTTCTTAATGCAACGTGTCTGGGCTTCAGGATTTACTTGAGATTTCTGCTACAGACCAGGATGGCTTAATAAGCTCTGCTTCAGATTGATGACCACCAATGAAGTCTTTATGGGCATGCACTTGCCACTGGGCACCAAGAAGCTTCCCAATAAGCACGTAATCTGCCAGGATTATATGAATGATTAAGGATATCCACAATCTGGCTCCAATCTACATTTCCATTCTCATTTACATTATTCTTTCTTCTCATGCAGAGCTGCGTTTCATCTCTACGGTATTACTCTTTGCTCTTCTATCCTGCCTTGGTGTAGCATTGCAAGCTGAACCCTGTTCTTGAAATAAACATTTGAACTTCAGGTCTTCTTTCAGGACCCAGTTCAGGTACAACCATCTTTGAAGCCTTCCTTGAGCCTACAGCTGAGTGTTTTCTATTAATTCTCAAAAAATTAGAAAGCCTCTTATCTTAATCTCTGCCCCATCACATTTTATCTTACATCATAACTGTTTGTGTTCCTACTTTTTCCTCTTATTAGATTATAAGATTCCTGAGGATAGAGACTATGGTATTTTTCATCTTTGTACCCTCAGTACCTAATCCCAACTTTTCAAATAATGGCCACTTTAAAAATGTTTGTTGTTGCCCTTATAATGACTGAAGCAACCATTCAATGTTAAAAATAAAAAATATTCCTGGTTGTCTCTACACCAAAGTATCTGGACATCATCCTCAAACTCGCATGCCTCCCAACCAAAACCTTGGCCTCCACTACTGGATTTCCCAGGTTTGATAGCTGAGTGTTTGCTAAGTCATCTCTCTCTCAAAACTGGAAAAACACAAAGACAAACTGAAATACATATCTGAAATGCTGTAGTAAGGTCAACAAAAGTCAAGTAACAGAGACATCAATTACAACTAGTTTTTAAAAAACCAAAATGTAGGCAATGGAACTTTAAAAGTCTACAGATGAACTCAGAAGGCAACTCAGAATTAATATATTATTTGATTAATTTTTATATTACATAATTAATTTTAATCAAAACAATTTGAATTCTATGTTTTAATTTGGAAATGTCCTCCAAATTTGGCATTTTTATATATAAAATGATTTGTTGAAAGATTTAAGTTTACATTTTTAAGGCAATAATTCTGTAAAAGTACACTAAACACATTCACCATCACTCTTTTCAAAAGGTTGAGATCTTTCATACATAATAATGGATAGTCAGAGCTATGAACTGTTCTAATGATTTTGGAAAGCAATTTGGAATCAGGCAAAATACACTGAGTGACTCAGGGTCACACAGTTGTCTGAGGCAAGATTTAAGCTCAGGTCCTTCTGACTCTATTCACTTTGCTATCTAGTTGACTCCAAGATCTCTTACAACTCTAAATTTATGATCCTATGATCCATGTGACTATGTGTGACACTGGACAAATCATGTAAGCTCACTAGGACTTAAGATAGGGACTATACCTGTGATTTCTTTGGAATACAGAACTCTTTCTACCCATGTAAGGTTGACTCCCTCTTTGCAACCTAGTCTTAAAGATTTGCGGAGAGCACAAAGAGGGTAAGTGACCTGCCCAGGTCCATACAACCAACATGAGTCAAAAGATTTGAGCCTGGGTGATCTTGGATTTGAGGCCAGCTCTCCATCTCCCAAGCAATTCTATTTCTCTTAGTTTACTTATTTGTAATATTAGCTAAGTGGATTGGGTTTCTTTTAAGGTCTTGCCTAGGTCTAAATCCTCTGATCTGTGATTCCAAGTCACAGTCCACTGCACCCCTGAAACTACTTTTATCCAAATCAGCAATCACCTTATTGGCAAACACTCTTCTCTATCTTTCTCTTTGACCTCTGCAAAATTATATGCAGTTCACTATTCCATCTACCTTGAAATTCTTTTCCTTACTCAAAATCACTTTTTATCTATTTTGTATGAATCTATATATGCATGTTTTCTTCCCTGAGACAATGTAAGTTCCTTGAGGGCAGGGACAGTTCCAGTTACATAGTTGACACAAGTAGAAGTGCTTGTTGACTGACTGAATTACTAATAGTTCTATATTTCCTCTTGCCTATCTGGTCATACTATTTCTGCTTCCTCATCTGGCTCCACTTTTTCCACCCCTAAGTTTAGGTATACTCCAAGGTTTATTTCTTGATTTTTTGCTCTCCTAATATAATCTCTCCTTCTAAGAGTTAATCTACCCTCATGGCTTCAACTGCCAGAGATGCAGTATAATGAACAATTAATTTGGAATGAGGAAACTTGTATCTCAGTGTCAAATCTTACTATATGACCACTTAAATTCTCTGTAAAATTGAGCACACTACCTGTAAAATAGGGTTAGTAATAGTTGTACTACCTACCATACAAGATTATTGTGTTGAAAGTTTTATAAACCTCAAAATGCTATAGGAAATATGTCATTAACATTACCATTATCACCATTGCTACACTGACACTTCCCTGGGCTATAGCCTGAATTTTGATTTCTCTCTTGAACTCCAGTCAATAGAGGGGAGGGAATTAATAATGTTTATAATGCACTGCCAAAGGAGAACTAATATGGCTGAAGTGCTTTGGAGGGTAAGTCTCATCAGGAATGGTAATAGAAAGCAAAGTCATAATGAGGAATTATTTTGGCTAGAGCAAATTGAGTTGTGTATGTGAATGGGCTATCAGTGGCACAGAGAACACGAACCGTGGACACCATCACAGAAAGAAAAGGTAAGCTACTGTCTACTCTGAAAGGCCTGTCCATGTGGTCTGGAGAAGTCTAGGTCCTCAGTGAAGAATGTCATGGGTGAGGGGATACTAAAGTCATAATATCTTGGAGCAGGGTGTGGGGGAATATTACATCATGTGAGGAAGCAGGCTGGTAGCAGGACATAAAGTAAGAGATAGGTGATTTTCTGTAGAGATGAAGTGTGCCTTCATCTAGAGATGTTGGTAGCCTAGAGGAAAGTCCCAGCCACCCTTCACTAGTTATACCTCTGTTGAGGAGGGGTAGCTTGTGAGGTAACTAGTCATAAGAGAGGTGACAGGAAGAAATGAAAAAGAACATAAAGTCCTCAAGTTTATTACTTTACATTTATCTATATTAAATTACATCTTATTGAGGAATAAAAATCACAACAACTCTGAGGTTTAACCTCACACTCAGAAAATTGGCAAAGATGACAAAAGATGGGAATAAATAGTCCATACCGAAGGGGTTGCAGAAACATAGTCGCACTAATAAATTGATAATGGAGTAATGGACCTCCAAGAAAAGTCCCATGTACATCCAAATATTCATAGCTACACATATAGCAGTAGTGGTACATAAATGGAACAATTAAAACAACTGAAAATTATCCTAATGTAAAAAATGATGAAGATGAAGAATTCAGAGAAACATGGGAAAACATAAACTGATTCAGGGTGAATCAAGTAGAATTAGGGTTAGACACATTTAACTCAATTTGCTCTAGCCAAAATAATTTCTCATTATGCCTTTGCTTCCTGTTACCATCCCTGATGAGATTTGCCTTCTCAAGCACTTCAGTCATATTGTTCCTCCCATTGGCAGTGCACTATAAACATCATTAAGTAATAGTCCAGGGAAGCATCAATGTAGCAAGATGATAATGGTAATGGCAAAGCAAAACATAACAATCACGTGACAGAAAGGAACAACAATAAAAAAGAGACTGAACACTTATGTGGTTATAATTATCAAGCTTTTTCCTGAAGAAAAGATGAGAAAATGCACCACCTTCCCTGTGGGACTCTGGGTATGGAACATCACATATACTGTCAGACTTGGTTAATGTGTTGGCTAGTTTAGCTTAACTACTTTTTTTTCCTTAGTTAAAATATGTTATAAGGAATAGATTACTGGATAGGGAAAGGAGAAGGAATACCTATGGAAATGAAAGTGCAATAAAAACAAACATCATTGAAAACTTTTCACTTAAAAAAAAGAGGGAAGATGGAGATTTAAGGATTAAAGGTATAATGAAAGGAGGGGAAATAACTTGGCTCATTTTGTGATTCAATTATATTTTGTGTTTGTTTTTTTAAAAGGAAAATCACATGTGCCAGGCAATTAGGCATTTCAGCACTGTGTAATAAGCATCATGTGTGAAAAAATTGCTTTAAATTTCCTAAAAAGGCAACTTGTCAGCAGCAATTCTCTGACACCTATCTCTATAGACATAAACATTTTTTCAGTGGCACCCCTTTACATACTGATGATAATGGTCATAACTAATCCTCTCCGCGAAGGCTAACCATATTATATTAGACTACATGGATTTGTTTTTCAAGGCACAGGTTCTAAGTCACGTTCTGTAAGAATCTGTATAATAACAAGCCTTGTTATAAAGCAGTTCCAAAATTTACCAGCTCAGTCTCGAGAAGCAATAGAAGATTTCAAGTATTATTCTCACCTGGAGGATGGCTAACTTTAACCTATTACAATTCCTTTCTGTCTCCAGTTCTTTAAGGAGGGAATAAAAGCAAACAAAATATGTGTTGAGGCTCAATAATGCTTTAATTCACTAAATTAAGGATTTCCCAATTAGAGACCGAAGCAGGCGTAGGAAAAGAAACGTGTGAGTATTTACTTTCTGTTTAAAGACATTTTGGATTAAAAGATATTGGAATGGATAACACCACAAAATTAGTTTCTGCTGTGATGGCAAGGTTAAGGCTTCTGCTGTTGCTAGGATATCCTGCCCTATCACAGCTGATCTTGACGGTGAAAATTGGTGCCTTAATTTCCCAGTGGTCCGTGCTACTTCTGACTTAGGCCTCGTTCTGGTTAATCACACTGTCATTCTCACTGCAGATTGCCTTTTGACATCTTCATCTGCAAGAGGATCCTGCAGTCAAGCTTCAGTATGTGGAGTCAATTCAATGTCTCTTCAGTGGTCAAGACCTCCCCAGTGGTCTTCCTAACCTGGGATTGATAGAGGAGAGAAGGGGGCTTTAGGAAGAATACATGCTCCGCTGTCAAAACAAAATGGGATGGAAAACATTATTTCTCTTTTCCTTCAATGTAACTGTGAGTGTGAACCATATCCATGTGAAATTAGAGGGGGAATTTTGGTTCATAAGGCTAAATCAAAAAAAGGTACAGGAAAGAATGAGTGATTCCATATACTGTATTTGAAAATTTCACTTCAATAAACTTAGATTTTCTTTCCTTGAACCAATGGAGACAGAATTAAGGAATTTTTTCCAGTGACATGTATTTTCCTAAATCTATTGTAATCCATGTTTCTGAATCATAGCTGTGGGTTTATATGAACTGGGTTCAGTTGTGGGGACACTTCCCACAAATCAGGGGAGGGAAACCTGCAGCACTGAGGCCACAGGTATGGCCCTTTGAGTCCAAGTTTTATAGAGCAAATCCTTTTTATTAAGGGGATTTGTTCTCTGAAGTTTGGATTCAATCAAAGGGCCACACTTGAGGACCTAGAGGGCCACCTGTGACCTAAAAGCTGCAAGTTCCCCACCCCAGCTATAAATTATACTCAATGGATCATGAATCCATCCAGGGCTTCACCTAGAAAATAGCAGAGTTTGGCTAGATCTCCACAGAAGAGGCAAAAGGTCCCTCTACCCCAAAGCAAGCCCACAAGCTAACATAACAATGCCTACAGCACAGGCTTTATTTTACCTAACAGAAAAAAAAAAAAAAATATATATATATATATATATATATATATATATATATATACACACACATATATACACAATAGGAAGCCCACATTCTGAAGTCCATAAAGAATGAAAGCAAATTTCTTTCTTTTTCCACTTCTTTGGAACTTATACACAGGAAATATACTCCAGAATCTAATCACTACCCCAGGAATGAGGTACCCCCATAAGAGAAAAGCACTAGGGGTTGCTAGAGAGCCCACCCTTTTCCTTCCAGACATGCACAGCCCACAATCTGTATGCTTAGTGAAGGTTAAGGTCTTCCTTTGTCCCTCTGCCTCATGCTTCTTTCTCTTCTAGTCTGTCAGTTCCTCCAGTTCCAGCTTGATCTAGTATTTCAGGCATTCCTTCTTTTTTCTCCAGAAAGCCTAGTCCAGGAACTCAGAATTGTATAGAATCTCCTC
>CM053582.1:446626546-446641894 GCA_028627135.1 Pseudochirops cupreus
CCCCCAAACTAGATGTCTTCTACAGATTTAATGACAATTCCATCTATGTCCATTTTCAAGTCATTGATAAAAAATTAAAGAGCACAGTGCCAAGTACAGATTTGTGAAGTACTTGGCTAGAGTCCTGCCATGGTGACATTGACTCACTGGGTAGTGACTGATTTCTTCTTCACTGACTTCTCTTCAGCCATCCAACTAGCTCTAAATTCATCTATTCTTATCTGGCCCACATCTTTCCATCTTCTCCACAAAATTATATGAAATAATTTATCAAAAGCTTTGTTAATATCCAAGTAAACTATATCCCCTAATCTTTTTAGTAATCCTGTGAGGGGGAAAAAAGAATTTAAATTAGTCTGACATGATATGTTCTTGATGAAGCCATGCAGTCTCTTTATAATAATTATGACTTTCTCATTAAAATGTTCATCAACTATCTTTTTAGTGATTCCATTCTAGAATTTTCCCAGGAATCAAAGTCAATCTCACTCACCTGTACTTTGCAATTTATTTTTTCTTCACTTCTTTGAAAATCAAGACATTTGCCTGACAACAGTATTGTGTTACCAATGATCTCTTGATCATCAAATCTAATGGTTGTTTTTCAGTCCTCATCCTTCTTGACCACTCTGAAATCTTTGACACTCCTCAAGTCTTCTCTACTCCAGGTCAAGCATCCCTAATTCATTCACCTGATTCTTATGTGGCATGAGCTTGAGGACCTTCTCCAAAATGTTTGGCCTCCTCTGGACACCTTCCAGATTATCAATGACCTCCCCAAAATGCAGCTTTCAGAACTGATTATGATCCTCTAGATATGGCCTGATGGAGACACAGTACCATGAGACTGGTATCTTCCTAGTCTTAGGGGTGATGCCTCCCTTAATGAAGATAAATATTCCATTTCATTCCTTTTATTCTTTATGTAGCACAGTGACCAATTTAACTACATATTTTAAAATTTTATTTTTATTCTAAATTTAACAAATATCAAATAAGATGAACATTTCCATGTACACAGTAGAAAAATAAACAAGAAAGGAATATATATGTATAACTACATATAAATTTCTATTTCATCATGGCCTCTATCTCCTATATGACTATAAATAACTGCATCAAAGACAAGTAGACAGCAAAGAGTTTTCTAAAAGCGACATGGGTGGCACAGATGCATAAATACCATCTACCAATGCCATTAATATTCCTGAGAGATTCCAAAAGGTTTTACAACCTACAGTACTCTGGGTATAGCAAAAGCAATTCCTGTAAGATTACAGGTACTGCTGTGTACAGTAGATTTAAAACAGCAATGGCTTCCTTGTTTCTAAATAATCCCCTAGGAAACAGTTTAGTCTAGACCATTATCTTGATAGTTCATAATTAGGTTCAATAATAAAGCTTGTTTTGCTGACCTAGGTCAGATCCCAGTGTCCACCACATCTGGGCACAGTGACCTTGTTTTGAAAGCGTATTGTTAGAAAATCCATTATTATCATCCCATACACTTCAGAGAAGTGGCTGTTTTGTGAATTGATGGTGTGATGTTGCCACTTTAGATAAAAGAGTCCATGAATTATTGACTTAATGAGTTAATGTTGCTTGATTTCACAACAAAGTCTTTACAGTCTCGATGCTATTTACTGAATACATAATCACAGCATATGAAGGAAAGCACAGATAATAGACTACCTGGTGCATTTGTGAAAAAAAGAAGTGAAGGGAATGCACTTCATGGAAATTTTTGTTTCTCCCTGGAAGATGTGATCCCTTCAGTATTACATCTAATTCATGTCTAAGGAAGTGATGAACAGTGAGCTCCTCTGCCTTACTTCAGCTTATATTCTTTCCCCATGAGAACGTTTCATGGACTGGTTACTGGCTTTTTTCCCATCTCCCAAATCAATTTTAGAGGACAAGGGGGGGGGGGGCATGAGGACCTAGGTATCCCCAGTGGCTGTGCAGCTGTTCCTAAGGTATGCCAGCCTGGGAAGTTCCAATAAAGAAAGATGATGAACTTTGTTGAAGTTTACTAGCCATCTATTTTGTCTAAAACTAAAACAATGATATTTTGCATATTGAAAGCAGCCAGGCAGCATGGTAGAGTAGAAGGAGTGCTTAGCATATGGTCAGAGGAACTGAGTTCAAATCCCATCTCAGATATTTACTTGCTATATGACTCCACATCCTGAGAGACACGTAGATACGATAGAAGGAAAGGTGGATTTGGAGTCAGAGGACTTGTTACTACTTGTGCGACCTTTTTCAAGTCATGGAACCTCCCAAGACCTCACCTTCCTCATATTCAAAATGAGAATGTTAGACTATGACTTTTGATATTTCTTTCAGCTCTAAATAAATTATCCAAGTTGTTTAATATTTCAGAGACTCAATTTCTTTATCTGCAGAAAGGGAGTACTAAATACTGGCAGTGTTTACTTGGTAGGTAGTTGTTAGGAAAGTCCAATAGTAAATCTTAAGGGATTAAATAAATTAAATTAATAACAATAAATTAATATTTGTATTATATTATGTTATGTGTAATAAATAAATTATTTTAAATAATTTTTTTTACTATGAAAATAACACTAATACCTAGCATTTTAAGGTCTGGGTATTTTAAAAAGGAGGGGAATTGATTCTATTTAGTTCAATTCAATTCAACAAACAATTTGTAAATGTTTACTATGTGAAGGGCTGAGGACACAAAACCAAAAATTATTAGTCCCTGTTCTCAGGAAGCCTGAATTTTAAGTGTGGGAGTTTATCATTCTTTCCTTCCTAGAATATTAAATGGACAGGCAGTTAGGTGGCGCAGTGGATGGAGCACCAGGCCTGAGTTAGGAAGACCTGAGTTCAAATCTAGCTTCAGACACTTACTAGCTGTGGGCAAGTCACTTAACCCTGTTTGCCTCAGTGAGCTGGAGAAGAAAATAGCAAACCACTCCCAATATCTTTGCCAATAAAACTCCAAATGGGGTCATGAAGAATTAGACACAACTGAAAAACAACTGAACAACAAAATGAGCATTCAGAATATCTTTAATGAAGAGCAGAGGAAAATGTGACTTCATGCTGTGTCTCTGCAAAATTCTATGACCCTTGAAAAGTCATTTAACTTTTCATTGTTTTAGGCCATTATGTAGGACTAGGAGTTACAGAGAGAGTATCCGTCTGGATTGGTAGTTTCCTTACCAAGGACATCACAGGTCCATTCCCCCTCCCTATTTGTAGATGGCCAGAATGAAACAATGAGATGACTTGTCCAGTATAAAATGGTGATAGAGTCGACCAGTCAACAATACCAAGTAGATATTGAATGGCTAGATACCTGTTTAAGCCATAGCATGCCAAATATATGGAGACACATTGCAAGTTCAGTTTGATTTTCCATGCGACAAATTTATCACCAAGCTGAATGTACCATTTATTTTCATTCTGTTCCAAATGGTGCCAATCAATGAAATTAAATGATCTTTTTTTTCTTAACACCCTTCTATCTGGCCCATAAAATCACTGAATCACTGTGGCTGCCTTATCCCCATCCCCATCCTTATGACTGACATACCTCTGGTAGAGGAGCAGAGATGCACAGCTGTCTTCTACAGTGATAGAGTGTTGTTATCTAAAGACCTCTGGATTGGGAGCCACAAAATTTGAGTTCTTCCAATAAGCAGCTATGTGACCGTAGGTAAGTCACTCCTCTTTTCTGGATGTCTTTACCTGTGAAGTATGTGTATGTGCAGATAATCTCTAAGGTCCCGTCTGACTCTAAAGATCTACGAATTATTCTTGTAGCCCTTTTAATATTGTCATCTGTAGTTACAGAAGTAATTTTTCCCCTGGATGTTGAAAGCTGTGGTTTTCTAGCTCCTTTTTACACCTCAGAAGATCCCTTATACAGTATTAGTCATTTGAAACTTGGCCTCAGAGGAGGCAAGTGGCCAGTAGATTCCAACTAGTTGGGGAGGGTAAACTGTTTAATCAATATGAAGATGCTAGTTAGGGATGGAGCAACCCGAGGAGCATGTTATTTCATAGCATAGAGTGATGTGAACTCTTATTCAATTCTTAAGCTGGTAGGATAACCCACTTATACAGCAGCTTCCTTACCCTAGTCTACTCATTATTTGCTGCCCTCCATAGAAGAACATAAAAAAATGCCATGATCCAGTGGTCATAAAGTCCAGCATTGTGACTGGTCATCATGGCCAGGATGGTGCAATGGAAAGAATGATGGCTCTGGAGTCTGCATAACTGGGTTCAAATCCCAACTCTGCTGCTTACTTCCTAAATGACCTTGGACAAGTTATGTAACTCCTCTGGGCCACAGCTTCCTTATAGCAAAATGAGTGAATTGGACTAGCTGGCCTTTTTAAGGGGATGTGAGAGGTTTACTTTTTTAGATTATTTTTCCTGGAACACATTTGTGTATTCAAAGCAAATCACTTTATGAGTATATTATATGTAGGCTTTCTCTACATTCAATAAGACTTTTTTTAGTTGCTCATTTCACAGTGTGTAATAATAACACAAAATTAGTTAGAAGATCTAAATTTGAATCCCAGCTCTACCACTTATGACCTGTGTAGATGATGAACAAGTCACTGAACCTCCCTTGTCTTCAGTTTCTTCGTTTGTAAAATGAAGATGTATTGGGGGGTGGCCAGATGGTGCAGTGAATGGAACACTGGCCCTGGAGTCAGGAAGACCTGAGTCTTCAGACTCGACCTCAGACACTTAACACTTACTAGCCGCATGACCTTGGGCAAGTCATTTAACCCCAATTTCCCTGCCCTTCCCCCTCCAAAAAGCAAAAAAATTTAAATAAATAAAATAAAATGAAGATGTGTTGGTAAAATGAAGGATGATCTCTAATGCCATTTCTAGCTTTAAATATCAGGATCCTAAACTTATCTGCTACTTTTCTGTTTAGTAACAGAGCATTTGAATATATTCATAGACTTTATCCCAGGCAGCATAGCATTTCCTGATCAATAGGTTTAATGCTATTTCTTTGTAACCTTGGAGGTGTTGTGGTGTACTTCTAGATTACTCAACAATGTTAACTAAAAACATTTCCAACATCAATAGGAATCCCACTTTGAACCTTTCTTCATTGGGAGATCATAGGTATCTCTACCTTAAAACTATTATTACAAGACACTCTCGTCAATATTATGATTTTTTTAAAATAGCATTTCACAGAGCTATGACTAGGGTGGAATGACAGGAACATTTCCCCATGGTGGCAAACTTGGATAACACTGGTACTTCAGTAACATAGAAACAATGATGCCATAGTATCTATTTTAACTAAGTATTCTTAATAGCATTCTATTTTTTATACCTCTAGATAATTATATCCATTGCTTCTCCCTGGGAGCGGTTCCTGGATGACTCGTGTATGTTTGCTAGATTACCAAGCAGAATGAAACAGAAGATAGCCATGAATATTTAAGGAGTTTACTGAAGTCACTTCAAACTGGCTAGAAAGAACTAATTTTTTACATTTTCTATGTGAGTATTTACACTTCAGAACTTGGCAAACACTACAAATCAGAGCATGATTTATTGTTTTATAGATTGTCTGGGGCAGCGTTAGGGCAGTTAGATGGCACTGTGACTAGAGCATTGGGCCTGGAGTCAGTAAGACCTGAGTTCAAATGTGACCTCAGACACTTACTAGCTGCATGACCCTGAAGGTACTTAACCCCGTCTATCTCAGTTTCCTTGTCTGTAAAATGAGTTGGAGAAGGAAATGATAAATTACTCTGGGATATTTGACAAAAACAAAACAAACAAACAAACAAAAAATGGGGTAATAAAGAGTTAGACACAAGTGAATAACAGATTGTCTAGACTTAAGAAAGTGTAAGAAAAATGATGAAGATTAAACTTGAAAGTGGGTCATCCTTTTTTTTTAAGAGAGCAGGTTGTTAAAAATTTACCAGCACATCACTGGATATTGGTATCAGATAATTTCATTTCCTCATTCTTCTGTGCACAAACACCATGCTTCTCTTCCGCTGTAGGTCTTTTATTCATGCTGTTTCTCTCACCAGGAATATAGCCCCCCTGCTCTTGTTCTCCTCTACCAATCCAAATCTTATTCATCTCCTATGATCCAACTTAAGTGCTACTTTCTGTACAAAACCTTTCCCAGTTAAGGTAACCCATAATGAACTTTGAATTCGTGTGGCATATAAAGCTTATTCCCTCTATCTGGATACAATAATTTATTTCCTTGTATTACTGCTTAGTCATTTCATGTGTCTATATACTGCCATCTCAGTTAGTAAGGCCTTGCTATATACTTGCTTTATAAACACCCAATACCCCTCCTACCTCCCATGTCCCTTATCACCTTTCTGAGCCCATAGGGGTTGGCCAATTTGCTGAATTATATTGAATTCCCTTAACAAATTCCAAGCTAACCTAAAAACAAATGATATACCTCTTTAGCTGAGATAAAGCAACCTCCTGGTCTGTGACTTATGTGAGGTTTTTTTGGACAGGACCTATGATTTCATTAGTGTAGTACACCCCCCCCCTCCCATCAATGAGATAGAAAAACAGAAGAATAAAAACACTAGGTGCAGCTAGGTGGTACAGTGAATAGAGACCAGCCCCAGAGTCAGGAGGACCTGAGTTCAAATTTGACCTCAGACACTTGACACTTGCTAGCTGTATGACCTTGAGCAAGTCACTTAATCCCAATTGCCTTGCCTTCCCCCCCCCAAAACACACACACACACACACACACACACACACACACACACACACACACAGAGAAAAAAGTTAGCATATATGAAACATTTTAAGTTTTACCAAGCAATTTTCCAAATATTAACTTACAGCTTTGGGAAATATGTGCTATATATTAACATTTTACAAGTAAGGAAAGTGAGGCAGATAGAAATGAAGTGGCTTGCTCTAATAAGTTTCTGAGGAAAGATTTGAACTCAGACCTTCCTGAATCTGGGTCCAGAGCTCTATCCATCACACTACCTAGCTGCCCCAGATAGCACTTGCTCTGCGGTTTCGTAGTTTTGGACTATTGTTTGGGACACTGAAGGTTACGTGACTTTGAATCCAGGCAAGTCAGGGGCAGGCTTGGCCCCAGGCGCCCCTATCTCTAGGGCTTGCTTTCTCTCTAGTACAGCACACTGCCTCTCATGCCTCATCCAGTCCCCAAATTTTGCTTGGTTTTATTCCTTTAAGATCAACCTTGAATATGATAGTTTTTGTTGCTTTTTTCTTTTTCATTATTATGCATAATACATTCATTCAAGGGCAGCCTTTTCTGCAATTTATGTCTCCTTCGCTTTACTACTCAGCAATTCCTCAGTATTTAACCTCACATATTTCCAGTTATTGTCTTATATTTACAATTTCATCTGACAGAAAAATCTGCCTTCAGTTTAACACAGCAAACAGTCCAGGATGCTTGAAATGAGAGTGTGGGTTTGGTGGATTTTCTCTCTCCTAATCAATTTCTTTCACTCTCATATCAAAAGCCAATGCTCCTATCTTTGCTTTTCAAAGTTTATTTCATTTGGTAACAAGAATGCCTGACTCTCCGCTTTTTGACACACCCAGTTTTTTTTTTCTGCTTTGCTCTGTTCGAACTCCTTTTATTCCTTCCGTGTCTTTGGTCCATTCTGTTCCCGTTTTAGGTCTCTAATCCCTCTCCCTTCCCCCCTTTCCATCTTTCCCCTCTCCCCAAGGCCAATACCTCCTAAACCCTCACCTAGTCTAGCTCTTCAGCTCTTTGTTTGTCTTAAATTGTTCTGCTTCTGCTGCCCTAAGGCAAGAAGATCTTTGGGGCAGGGACTCGGTTTGGCATTTGGCACAATTTCATTTACTGAACATCTCTATGTACATTTATGGTACCATAGAACTAATAATAAAACTAGGAAAGCCTAGGGCATATTTTTTTTATTGTCAGTTCTATTGCTATTGTGGGGGTTGGGGAAGGGGAAAGATGGTGTGTATGGGGGAGCATTATTCATCTTGCCAATAAAAAGCACACCATTGATCAAGGAGTTTCTTTGCCCAGCTACATCCCAAGTGGAAGGTGGTCCTCAGTTGTAGTCTCATTGCCTTTTATAGATCCAATGTGGCATTGTTCCTAGCATCCCCAATTTTTTCTTTAGACAAGGAGAGCAAACTGAAGAGAAGGATTTTGTATGTGGTGGCAAAAGCCACCGAGATTGTCCCTGCTCCTATTTTTCAACTGACATGTTTGCCACATCTATATGTAACTCAAAAAACAGATAGTGGCATAGCTAACACTGTCCATTACTGCCAGTCCCCAAAATGACATAGACATCCTGAGATTTATTTGCTGTACAGCAATCCATATTGCTGGTTAAGTCTTGGAGTAGCGCTCTGAATGTGCTGCTTCCCCCATCTGTTTGTCATCATCACCACCATCATCATCATTATTAATTATATTTTTCTACGTACAACTATAGGTTAGGATGAGTTATTTCCTTAAATCACAGACCTAGATATTGTGCAAGTCAAGGCAAACCCATCAGCAAATTACTAGGATCCTTTAATTACTACATGCAAGTATTTTAACATGTCAAAGAAAAACAGTGAAGTGATTCTATGGCCATGGATGTCTTGAAGATCCATAATTTCACTCTCAAATATTGTCAGTAGCATTGAAATTGGAAAGGAAATAAATTGTTCTCTTTCATGCTAGAAAATTCTCCATGATTTCAGATGTCTTGCTTGATTGGGAATGCTTGGTGCTTTTTTTTTTTTAATATTGCAACTAGAATTCTTAGCTGCACTGTCCCTAACAACAAGCAAAATGTCCCTAAGCTTAAATCGATGTAGGTTTTACATCTATTCAGAATGTATGGGTTGTAAACAGTTAAAAGCAGCTTGTTCTGTAGGGATCCATGGATTAAAAACAAGAAAGCACACATGTGGGATTTACTGGAAAAACTAATTGTGTCCACCTGACTGGCATTGATCATGGAAACACAGGCTTAGCTGGAAGCAGCCCTTGAAATTATCCCTAAGCCAAAAGAGTTTTGAATCTAGGTTACCAAAATGTACGTCAGGGAAAAACGCAATCATTTGGGGAGTGGCAAGTTTAGTTGACGCTGGAGATTAAAGCAAACCATGATAGCATATGGGGGAAATGGGCATGTACTTCTATTTTGTGTTGAACAGTGCATTTGTTTGGGATTGTTTTGTAACAAATTTTTGCTGTTTCCCATTTCAATTCTCTTTCCCCTGGTATTCAGCGACTTTTCCTCTTTCTCTGGACCTCTATGTGCCCACCCTACTAGCACTGCCCCCGTTACTGTTAAAATGAACACCAGTGAATTAATAATAATAACTATATCGTGATTAAAATGTTATTTCATTTCAGAAGTCATTTTAGAATCTTACACTGAAATAATTATCTTTCTAAGGGCTCAGGAGGAAAGGTTCTTAACAGAAATAAGAAGAGGATGAGGGAAATATGAATGGGCTGCTCAAAGAGAATATCTTCTGTAATGAATATTATTCCCCTGTACTGCTTTTCCTACTTAAGGTCTATGTAGTTTAATAAGGATTGGAGCAAGCACTCCAGCTTTCTAAAAATGGTATCAGCCCCAACCCCTTTCTTCCCTAATATAAAAAGGTCAGTGGGCCATCAAAGATTTTAAAAGGCTAAGAAGGAGTTTCTTAAAATGCAGTAGAGGAAGGGACTTAATTGGAGGAAGTAGCTTCAGAGGTGTCTATAATTTGCAATTCTCTTTTTTTCCTCATGTTTATTTCAATTCCCTGTGTTTATACACTAGAAAATATGTTTACCACTGACCCCCAAATCCAGTATTATGAGTTTTATCAGTCATTAGCTGGAAAGAGGGGGTCAGGGCAAACTCTCACAGCCATTTATCTTCTTCCTCAAGTGCTGCATTCTTTGTCAATGAAAGAGGGCAATCAATAGGGCAATAAGGAAGGAGGACAAGGAGCTAGCTGGGGCTTTGTGGAGGGGAGCCCAACTTCTGGCTCCACTTGGCTATAGGTATTCAGTATCCCAGAAGCCTAACCAATTCCCTGTCTTCAGATTACATCCATATCTTCCATCAAGTTTATGCCTGAAAAAAAGAGCAAGACAGTTAACTTGTGTATTTTAAGTGACTGCTATCTGGAGAGTGGATTTAAACAGCTGCCACCAGCCTCCTGAATTAGAGAAATCAAAGCAATGGCATGGTCTGGGAACAATCTATTCTAAGTGATCAAAGTTGAGGGGGGAGGAGAAGAGCTCAACTCTGTGGATTTCGGCAAGATGGAGAGTTGGAAACTGTGTTGAATGGCATCCCATTTGCCATCACACTAGCCATCAATAAAGGAGATCTTCAAGTTGGGCTTCTAAAGGGAAATTTCAAGCTTGATTTCAATTCTGACTTTAGCAGCAAAACTAGGCTGTTGTACATAGTCTGATAGCCCTGGTGACTTTTACTAGCACATACCTATCTTAGCTTTAAAGAGCTCTGACTGGCTTCAGGTTTATTCAAACCTCCTATCTGATTCGTGCTCCAGACACTTACTAGCTGTGTGACTCGGGTGAATCATTTGACTTCTTTCTACTGCAGTTTCCCCATCTGTAAAATGGAGATGATAATAGTAACCTTTAAGTGTTGTGAGGATAGAATTAAGTAAAATTTACATAAAGCACTTTGCAAACCTTAAAGCTCAATGATTATTATTGTGGTAGTTTCAAAGAACATGTAAAACTCTCTTTCTCTCTGTATATAAATATATATATATGTACACACACACATATATACACACATATACATATATGTATACATAAAATATACACATGCATATACATATGAATGTATGTATATACATATATAGATGAAATTTTTGGGAAAGGCAATGATCTTTCCAGCCACAACAGGAGGAGTCAATTACCATGCGTGAAAAAAATTCATAAATTCTGCAGTTCCTTTTAGGGCAATCTGGCTTTCAGAATATGCTCAGTACTCATATACTCTCTGAGGTCCTTGGACCCTTGAATATACATAGTGAAATGGAACGAACACTTTGAAATCAAAATTCAGGATTTTCATTTTGACTTTACTAGTTGCTCTTTGTGTTACCTTGAATAAATCAGCCTTTCTTGGCTACAATTCCTTTATCTGCAAAAGGGCAAGGGGGGGAGGGCAGTACTAGATGACCTCTAAGACCACTTCCAGCTCAAAATCTATGATTCTATATTTTGTTTTTAACAAAAATTCATCATTTTTTGACAATAGCATATTCTCTTGCCTTCCAATGAAGTCAGTGTCATATACCCAGTTCATATCTGCAGCAAGCCCTGAAAAAAATACCAATTTTTGTACTACTTTCTACATTTCAAAGAGGTTTTTATACACATCCACTTATTTAGGGCAAAACAACACTGATTCACAATCAAGCTTGTGATTTCCCATTACTCCAAGAAAAGTGTGTTGTAATAAAAACATTTCATAGTTAAAGTGGCAATGGATCCCAAAGGTCATTTGGTCCAATGGGGTCAAACTCAAATAGAAATGAAGCAACTAATCTGCACTTAAGGATCTCTACTGGCTGCATATTGACTTTGTTTTTAAAATGCGCTGTAATTTAGAGGTTTTTTACTATTTTTAAAAAATTTTGTTAAATATTTCCTAATTACATTGTAATCAGGTTCAGGCTCCACACAGAGGTGTTGCTGACTGACTGTAGCCCAGTGTTTAACATCCTTGATTGGGTCCAACCCCTTCATTTTACTGCTAAAGAAACCAACTCATGGTGGAAAGGGTAGGAAGCAGTACAGTGATCTATCTTCCAAACAGATCTGGAAAATTTACAGTGATTCTTTTGTCTAGCCAAGCTCAGTATTAGGAGACAGGCAGGGAAATTTACAAACACTGGCTACAGGGATACAGGGATTGGCCTGGAGCATGCTACAAGAGCACTCTAGATCCCAAGGACACTATGCATTAGAGCAAGAGGAGGTCTGAGATCTTTATGGCATACCACCAGAATCATACAGGGGCATTGTGATGAGGACAAGTATGAACTGGCAACATTGTCACCCACTCTCCAATTCTGAGTCACAGATCCAGAGAGGATTGAGAAAGGGACCTGAGCACCATGGTATTGTTCCACCAAGAAAGAAGTTCAGAAGCCAGCAGCAGCAATGGTGTGGTTCAGATCCCTGGGAGAGAGCAATCTTATTTCCAGCATGTAGCCCAGATTTCAGAGGAATAACCAGAGCAGAAAACTCAGACCAAAGGGGAGCCTACAATTCTCCCACTTTGAACCAAGATTTTTTAACTGACTGATAGGAGCTGCATCCAGAAGTAGTCTACTCTTGCTCAGACCCAAATCCAGATCAGTAATCAGGAAAGCTCAGATTCAGAGAGGGCAGGCAGCAATCAGACTTTGTTCTAGATGAGACCACTTTAGCATCACTAAAAACTTGCAGGCCACTAGCTTATCCCTGAGATCCTTGAGTGACTCAATATTCAAGAAAACCCCCTTGGGGGCAGCTAGGTGGCACAGTGAATAGAGCACTGGTCCTGGAGTCAGGAGGACCTAAGTTCAAATCTGGCCTCAGACACTTAACACTTACTAGCCATGTGACCTTGGGCAAGTCACTTAACCCCAATTGTGCCTCATGTTGTGGGGACCCCCAACCATAAAATTATTTTCATTGCTACTTCATAACTGTAATTTTGCTACTGTTATGAATCGTAATGTAAATATCTGATATGTAGGATGTATTTTCATTGTTACAAATTGAACGTAACCCACAGGTTGAGAACCACTGGTTAGAGTGTCTTGTTCATGGAATAACAAAGAAGCAAGTGTTACTTTATAGAAGAGTATATTGTTGTAGGTGGAGAGAGCAGGTAAAGTATAAGAAGACTGGAAAGTTGTGGGGAGGGCAAATTATGAAGGGCCTTTAATGCCAAGCAGGATTTTTATACTTTATCCTGGAGGTGATAGGGAGCCAGTGGAGTTTATTGATTGGGGGTGGAGAGGTCAGGGAGTGACATGGTGCTTTGGAAAGATCACTTCAGCAGCTGAGTGGAGGATGGATTGGAGTGTGGAGAGACTTGTGGCCAGAAGCCCAATCAGCAGGCTATTGCAGTAGTACAGGCATGAGGGGTAAGGGCCTATACTGGGGTGGTGGCAGTGTCATAGGAGAGAAGGGGATATATGCAAGGGATACTATGAAGTTAAAACCAACAGGACTTGACTAGAAATTAGATATGGTGGTTGAGAAAGGACAAGGAGACAAAAATGACAGCTAGAGTGTGAGCCTGGGTGACTGGTAGGATGGTGGTACTCTCCACAATAATAAGGAAGTTTGGAAGGGGGAGGGTTTGGGAGAAGAGACAAGGGGTTCAGTTTTGGATATGTTGAATTGAAGATGTTTATGGGACATCCAGTTCTGGAGATCAAATAGGTAGCTGGAGATTCAAAACAGGAGGTCAGCAGAGAGGTTAGGGTGGGATAAGTAGATCTGAGAAACAAAAGCAAAGAGAGTATAAGACATATGTTTGTGCTCCAACTCTGCCACTCACTAGTTAGGGACTTTAGATAAGTCACAGTCTCTCTAAGTCATAACTGACACATCAGCATAATGGGGAGGGGGCAGGAAGAAAGGCTCTCAGAGATCACAGTCCATCCATTTCACAGATGAGGAAACTGAAACCCCAATTTACCCCAAATCACAACTGCATTAAGTATCAGAGTACGGATTCAAAACCAGGCCTCTACCTACAAATTCTGTACTGTTTTTACTACACCATACTTCCTCTCTACAAGCTCTGACTCCAAAATATTGTGATTTGAATTCAGAATGAAGGGGCTGTGGCCATTTAAGCAAGTAATAACTACTACATGACTATGTGAGCCACCACGGGACTAATTTGGGAGTAGATGATTTCTAATGTCCCTTCTCCCACTGAATATATGCATCTATTTCCTAGTTATGTTCAGCTCCCTCAATTTTGGTTTTCTCATCTTTAAAATGAGTATAACAATACCTGTGTTACTTCTAGGGGGGTGTTGGAGCCAAGTTCATATGAGCTAGGGAAAGTTGATTGTTAAATTTTTAGGGTGAACATTTACACTTTGGAAATTGGTAAACACCACCAATCAAGGCTTGTTTTGTTGTCTTGTTGATTGTCTAAATTTAAGAAAGCAACAGAGAAAATGTTAATAATGAAAATTAAATTTAAAAGTGTATCCTACATACATTAACTCAGCCTCCCCCCAGATCTGATTGATAAACATTTATCAACATGTCCCTGTCTACTTCCCTTGATGATTGATTGTTAAAAAAAAAACAAAAAACCTTAAAGTATTATAGAAATGTGAGATAATGATAATGATGACAGCAGCTCAAAATAAACACATCATCGAGCACAGGACAAAGGGGAAAAAAAAGACTAGCAGGATTATTTCTGGGCTGAACTTTAGGTATATATGGAGGAGTACTTCCTTTTTAGTCATTAGTATAACCCTGTCCTTACCTGTTTAACCTTTATTTAGTTTGATGATTTCAATTTTAAAAGTTTTTTCAAATTTTTATTTATTTTGAATTTATGGAATAAATTCTATAGTAGAGCATAATTTCAAAAAGATGATGGCACATGAACCACAAATCTGTTATGTACAACTTGCTGTTCCTTTTAAATATATAATCAAGTTATCATTCACCCTTCTTTTCATGCCTGGCTGTGCCTTAGGAGTCTTTCCCCCACGTATAAGATCTGGTCTCTCGTATTCTTACCAGAAGCTATGCTTTCACCTGTAAAGGAAACTGAATGAAAAACAGTTATTGCAGACTAGCACTAAAAAGTCCTAGAGCTGACAGCTTTGTTGAGCTGAATTTCAGTTTCTTAAAGTCATCTTGCCTTTTGTGGATCCTACAACATGGAATTCATGCCCAACTTCCAAAATAAAGAAAGGCATACACTTGGGTATTATCCAGGGGTGGAGACTCTGCAGCCTTGAGGCCACATGAGGCCTTCTAGGTCCTCAAGTATGACCTTTGAAGTGAAATTTGAATTCCGTCAAAAGGCCACATTGGAGGACCTAGAGGGCCATATGTGGCCTCACTCAAGGTCACAGGTTCCCCACTCATCATCATTCTGAAAAGGACTTTTTTTTTCAAACATTGAAAATGTATATGGATATAAGCTACAAGTATTCCCATTAATACCCCATTACAGGATCATGGATTGAGTCGTGGCTACTCAAGTAGTTGCCCAAGACTTGGCATGTAAAAGGAAAAGAGAAACAGAGTTGAGGTGTAGATAGGAAAGGGCCCAGAGACTTGGACTT
>CM053582.1:446642394-446659460 GCA_028627135.1 Pseudochirops cupreus
ATTATTATTTACATGCAACTGGGAAATAAGATATACAGGCACTAGGACAGGGAGATCCATCTTACCCTACCAGAAAGTCAGAGGGGTGATGGGGGAGGATATAGGAAAGAGCAGATTGGTAGATGGGGTATTCAGTGGGATTACTATTTTGGGGTGGTGGGTAGGGGAAAGATGGGGAGAAAATGTGTAACTCAAAATCTTATGGAAATCAATGATGTAAACCAAAAAATAAAAAAAATAAACAAAAGTTAAAAAAAAAGAAGATATCTAGTTGAATAAGATCACTAACACAATACATGCTAGTAAAGGTCCAATAGAATCATGAGTAGGTGTTGAATTGGTTTAATCTAATGAGATGAAATTCAACAGGAAAAAGTATAAAGTATTACACATGGATACAAAGAGAAACCAAACTTTCACAAGTCAAAAAGGGGAAATCATGATCACACAGCAGTTCTGAAAAAATGGATCTGGGGGTTTTAGTGGACTACAAACTCAAGCTCAATATGAGTCAACAGTGTCATGAAGCATCCAATGAAGCTAAACTGATTCTGAGCTGTGTTAACAGAGGAATGGGGAGTTGATGGTTCTTCCATATACTGCCCTCATTAGACCTCAGCTAAAAAATTTGTTCAGTTTTTGGTGTCTCAGTTTAAAAAGGGCTTTGAAGAGCTGCGGAGTACTAAGTTTGGTGAAGGACTTTGAATTCATGTCATATGAGGATTGGCCAAAGGAAGTGAACATATTTAGTCTGGAGAAGAAAACTCTCAGAGTGAATACGAGAAATATCTTCAGGTCTTTGAAAGGCCACCAGGCAGAGGAGAGATCAGATACTTTCTGTTTTGCACTGGTTGGCAAGACAAAGAAATTGTAAAGAGACTAATTTAGACTTGAGACCAGGAGTGGAGTGGGTTGACTCAAGAGATGGGTTCCCTCTATTTGGGGGTCTTCAGGTCACTGGATGATCATTTCTTAGGTATTTATAGTGTTGAATACTTTCAGTTATAGATTGGACTAACTAGATTTTCCGGTCCCTTTCAACTCTTAAATTCTCTAATTCTGTGACTAACTGGTCGGTGAGATCCTTCCATTTTATGATTTCAATAAATTATTTGTCATGGTATAAACCAATGAATATAGTTGGTAGCAACAGTATCTTAGCTTAGGAACTGATAACACCCTTTTATGATATTTATTTTTTTCCTATTATATTAAGAGGAGTTCTACTTACAGGTTAGATGCAAATGGGTCTTTCCTACTCAGATTCATAAGCAAAAGCAGGGGTGGGGAGTCTATGGTCTCAAGGCCACATATGGCCTTCTAAGGTTCTTAAGTGTGGTCTTCTGACTGAGTTCAACTTTTACAAAACAAATCCTTTTATTAAGGGGATTTGCTCGGGGAAGTTTGGATTCAGTCAAAGGGTCATACTTGAGGACCTAGAGGACCACATGTGGCCTCGAGGCCACAGGTTCCGCACCCCTGACAAAAGCTTTATTATTGATTGTTGCTGGGACATACATCTATCTTGCTTTATATTTTAGGAATGTGGGGATTAGAAAGAGGGACCTAGATTGTATTTAAGGGCAGAGATAGGGAAAATACAAGTTATTTGGAAGGAATTTTGGCTCAGTATAAATAACTTCTTGTTTCAGAGGTATGGAATAGGCTATCTCACAAAATAGTGAGCTTCATCAGGCAGTAAACTAACATTTATTAAATACCTACTAGGTGCCAAACAGTTTACCAAACTCAAGATACTGAGAAAAGCAAAAGTTAATCCTTGATCTCAGGGAGCTCACAGTCTACTGAGAGACTATACACACGTAGACACACACATATCTCTATATATGTATATGTGTGTATACACATACATATATAGACATATACATATGTGTGTATACATGTATATGTGTATATGTATACACAACTATGTGCAAACAAAAGTTTAAGTACTTTGACCACATAATGAAAAGATGGGACTCAATGGAAGAGACTATGATGTTGGGGAAGATTTAAGGCAAAAGGAAAAGGGGATGGCAGAAAATAGGATGGATAGATAGTGTTATGGAAACATTAAACATGAACTTGGACAGACTTTAAGAGATAGTGGAAGACAGAAAGACCTGGCATGCTATGGTCCAGGGGTTAGAACATGACTCAGTGATTGAATAATAACAAATGTGCAAGACGTGCAAAGGATGCATGGTATAGACGTGGGGGGAGGGGAAGTATTTCAGAGGGAAGGCACTAGCAATAACAGGAAACAAGAAAAGTTCCTTATGGAAGATGAAACTTTACCTGAGATTTGAAGGGAGCCAGGAGCCCAGATGAGGAGCAAGAGTATTTTGAGAAAGGAGGCCAAGTCAGTGAAAATGCTTGGAGTTGAAAGATGGAATGTCTTATGCAAAGAAAAGCAAGGAGGCCATGCCACCGTCATTGGATCAGAACACGCATGGAGGGAAGTCAGCTGTAAGAAGACTGGAGTGGGAGGAAGGGTCAGGTGTTGAAGGGCTTGGACAGCCAAACAGAGGATTTTATATTCTATCTTGAAGGTAACAGGGAGACACTGGAGTGAGTCTATTGGAGAGGGGAGTATATCATCAGATTTGTGCTTTAAGAAAATTAATTTGACAGCTGACTGAAGAATATACTGGAATTGGGAGAGACTTGAGACATATCCTTTGAAGTGTTTAAGCAAAATATGCAAAGTCATGTGTCAGGGATGCTATGGAAGAGATCCCAAGACTAGACTGAAGGTTAGATAAGACGGAGAAAAGAAGAAAATGAACATTTTATTAAGTGCCTACTATGTGCTAAGTGCTTTACAAATATTATCTCATTTGATCCTCACAACCCTGAAAAGTTAGAGGTATTATTATTCCCATTTTACAGTTGAGGAAACAGGGGGAAAGTTAAGTGACTTGCCCAGGGTCACACAGCTAGGAAGTATTTTGAACTCAGGTCCTCCTGACTCTAGGCCCAGTGCTCTATCCACTGTGCCTTCTAGGTGCCTCTGAAAAGACCTTTAAGGCTCCTTCCAACACTAAGATTTTGTAGTTTCATAGATCAGATTATTTTGCTTTGTATCTAACTAGTCTAAAGCTTGGACATGAACAAAGAACAAAATCAGTTTGGGGTTCCTTATCACCACACAAGCAATAAAACTAGTGCCCTGGGGTCCTTGTCTAATATTATCAGAAGCAGAATCTTACCCTCGTTCTGCTATCAGGAGGCGAGATGAACAATCAAGGGATCAGTCAGGGGCTATCATATTATTCTAAATCACCCAAAATTCCTTTAAGTGCTGGGCTATCTCATGGGAACAACCAAGAAGTTCTTCATTTCCAGAGCCTATGTAATAAGTCATCTTGTCCTTAAAGATCCTGGAAGATTCTGAGGGCATGCTCTCTGGGATAACCTCTAAAGCCTCAATCAGCCTGACTCTATCAGTTATAGTAGCTATTAATGAACCTGATTATATACTCACTAATCCTTGCTAATCAACTCCAGAAATGAATTAGAAATTTCAGGGCACCAGAGATTTAATTTAGGATATTTTAATTTGCAAAGTGATTATATTTACCAGCTTTAGTGTAACACCAAGATACTGGCAGATATTTTTAAAATGCAAATAATTAAAAGGAGGACTAGTAGATAGAGCGCCAGACTTGAAATAAAAAAATATTCTGGGTTCAACTCCCAGTTCTGTCTATCTATATGACAAGGAGCAAGATACATTTCTTACCTGGCCTTAGTTTTTTTCATAATCAACAGGGAGTTAATAATACCCACGGTACCTAACTCACAGAAATATTATAAGCGTCAAATGAGATCATGTATTTATAGTGCTTTGCAAACTGACACTGGTGATGAAAATGATTACAATAAAACCGCAGTATAGGATATCCCTGAGCAAAGCTGATACTATGAAAGCACCAGGAAAAAAACAAAGCTGGTTCAAGGCTTCAGTTACTGGTCTGGTGAACAGAAATTAGTGCTTGAGATGGTCCCTAAAATGAACTGATAACTGCTTGATTAGAGGTCAAATGCAAACCCAGACTTATTCTAACCAAATGTTAGCTTACAAAGTATATATGTTTATTATATACACCGTGTTATAGCCATAACATATAACACACACACGCATATGTATATGCGTGTGTGTGTCAGTGTGTGTATATAGAAAAGAAGTATTCCTTGTTTTGTCATTCTCTACTCTCTTAAATTTGACAGAAATAAATTTGATTCAAGAAAGAAAATGTCAATGGAGCTTTGGCATGGTCTCAACTACGTCTGAGACACAATGTAAGAGCCCCATTTGGGCCCTAATGAAGGTATATTACAGAATGATTATATTTAATGAAGATGTGACCAGCCACGGGAGATGGCTGAATTATTATAGTAAGCATGTTCAAAGAAAAAAATCCAATTGAAGGGAAATTATTTAACTTAAATTCACCATGTATTCGATTAATTCAAAAATAATAAACTAGAACAAAACAAAATAAAGCTGCACAATCCCGGAGCTGGAGGTCTGTGGATTTACACCTCTGTCTCTGCCTCCCATGAAAAATGATTTCACTGGATTCTATGCTCTGCTATTGTTCCCATTACCCATATCTGAACCTGTGGTTAAGAAAAAATTAACTGCTATTGAATATCTGTCAGTTTGCTTGACATTTTTTTGAGTTCTTCATTTAACTCCATGCAATCCTCATGCTACCCAATTAATACAAAATGGTCCAGTATCCAGAAGAAGCCTTAGTAGATTCATTTCCCCCAAATAAACAGGAATCTGTACATTAAGTTTCACTCATAACCATTAAGTTAATCAAGTAATAACCAAATCATGACAGGAACAATAATTAGCCCCTTCTTTCTACTTCCTAATAGCATTCATCATGGGGCAACTTATTTGATTAGGCCGACTTTCCTTGTTAGTGCTATCAACTTTCCCATCTACCTTTAAACAAGTAATCCACAGCACCTCTGATGGCCGCAGTGGAGGCTGCCTACGTGCAAGGGCTGCAGGGTGGGGAAGATTAATTACTTAGGCTTCGACTTAGTTCAATAACAACTCAGTCTCAAAGAAGCCTGGGTAACAAGGCTACAGAGAAGATTGATTGGTGGTGGCTGTAGCAGCTAGGTTTGGACTCTTTTGTGGTGCCACTGTCGAAAAATGGTCTTCTTTGGATTGAGCAGAATCGAGTTTGGAAAACTCTTTTCAGTAGCAATGGATGCACATTCAACACAAAGAAAACAGAAGAACCTGGCCCCTCCAGCCCCCACACACAAAAACAGCTCTTTCTTGGGGGGGGGGAGTAGGAATTATATTTGAGTTTCTGTCTATGGTTCAAGTTTGATTTTCTGTCAAGGATTTGTGTGGATTTGTTTTTTTAAGCGGTCATGTCAACTAATGTGGGGATAGTTTGGGGGTTAACGAGAGAGAGATAGAGAGACACAGGAAGAGAAAGAGGCAGAGATGGAGAGAGTGAGAGACAGAGAGAGTGAGGTCGAAAGGAATAGATAGACATAGAGAGAGAGAGTGAGAGAGACAGACATGGAGAGAATAAGAGAGTGAGAGACACACAGAGACAGAGAGAGACAGAGAGAGATTGAGATGGAGCAAGAGAGAGAGCAAGCACATTTATTAAGTGTTTACTGTGTGTGTGCCAGGAACTGTGCTAAATCCTGGGAATATAAATACAAGCAAGCAAGCCAGTCCATTCCCTTCAGATTAAATTCTAGTGGGGGAAGACGACAAATATTACTGGAAAATGGGGAAAAGAGAGTAACAGCTTGGGCAAGTAAAATGGAGTCCTGAGCACATCTATCAAAACTGGAACACGAAGGGCTGAGTCCAATAAGTCAAGCAGACAGTCAATTAGCATTTATTAAGTGCTAACTATGTATAAAGTATTGTGCCGGAGACCAAGTTTCCAGAGAGTCATGGCAAAGAATCAGACTTCTTTTTTTTTTTTTTCGCTTTTTTGAGGGGGGAATGTAGAGCAATTGGGGTTAAGTGACTTGCCTAAGGTCACACAGCTAGTAAGTGTTAAGTGTCTGAGGCTGGATTTGAACTCAAGTCCTCCTGACTCCAGGGCCGGTGCTCTATTCCCTGTACCACCTAAACACCCCTGAATCAGTCATATTTTTTTAATTCTATTTTTTGTATCATTATATTTTGTATCATTATATTATATCTCTCTCAGATATTATCTCATTTGGCCATCATGGTAAGGCAGGTCATTTATTCTGTTTTTATAGATTTTATAGATATAGATCTAGACCTGAAACCTAGAGGGGTGAATGGAGACAAACCTAGTATAGCAAAAACAGCACGGCATTGGCATTTAGAAGAGTTAGGTATGAAGCCCAGTTTTTCCACTAGCTAGTTGTCTGACCTGAGGGCAAGTCACATGGCCTCTGTGAGCCTCAGTTACCCCATATTTAAAATGAGAACATTTGACTAGATACATTCTCTAAGCTTCCTTCTATCCCTAAAACTAAAATGTCTATGACTTGTTATACTATATATACATAGGATTAGAACCCAGTCCTTTTGACTCCCATTTCACTATTATTTCCACAACACCTATGGAAGACGTTAGTTTTTTTGTAAAAGAGTTAGGGTGTGTGTAGTATGGGGGAGGGAGAATGAGAGGTAATGAAAAAAGATGAAAAAAAGAGCAAGAAGGATAAATTAGGGTCCATTTGGCCTCCTCTTGGCCTTACCCATACAAGATGGTACAATCAAGTCATGCGTACCATTGATTTTATTAAAAATGTACCCAAATTTATATATCCAAGTGATTTTTTTTCTAAGTATTCACTTTGTGAATCTATGATAGGACTTGTTGGTCAAAGGTTTGGAATTTCCCTTCTGATACTTCCTTCGGAGTCATTTTAAAAAACACACTAGATAATCAGTGATTTGATTCAATTAAAAAAATGATTAAGCATCTCCTGGGTGAAGGGAAGCCTGACTAGTAGACAGAAAGCTGATCTCAGAATCAGAAGGAAGTGAATTCATACCCTTCTTCTGGCACATAATGTCTCTGTGAGCCCAGGCAATGGCTGGGCTATTTTTTTGTGTTAACTTTTCTGTGTTCTAGTCTAAAGGAAGTCTTTCAGAGAAAGTTTTGGCATCTCTGCATGAATATAAACTCAACAGGTGCTCCCAACACTGATGCAGCCCGGGTCCAATCAAAAGCCAACAATGTATAAGAAACTATTTGAACTGTTGTCTTTGTTCAGTCATTTTTCAAATGTGTCTGACTTTTCATGACCCCATTTGGGTTTTTCTCAGCAAAGATACTAGAATGGTTGGCATTTCCTCCTGCAGATCATTTTACAGATGAGGAACTGAGGCAAACAGGATTAAGTGACTTGCCCAGGGTCACACAGCTACTAAGTATCAGAGGTTGGATTTGAGTTCAGGAAGACACATTTTCCTGACTCCAGGCCCAACACTCTATTCTGTGCCACCTAGCTGCCCACTCTTTGAATTAAAATAATAATAATAGCTAACATTTACTATGTACTGAAATACTGTGCTAAGTGCTTTACACTTATTATCTCATTTCATTGTCACAACAACCTGGGGAAGTAGGTGCCATTATTATCCCTATTTTATAGATGAGAAAACTGAAGCAAATAGAGGTTAAGTGACTTGCTCAGGGTCACACAACTAATAAATGTTGAAGACCATATTTGAACTCGGGTCTTCCTGGCTCCAGGCCTGGTGCTCTATCTACTGTGTTACCTAGCTATAGTACCTAGTATGCAACCGCGTAACCAAGCTTGATCACCTGCCTTATTTAGGGACCTTGACTCTGAATTACTTTTGTCTGCTTTCAAAAATGAAAACAACCCCCCAAAAGATAGAGATGCTCCATCACAGTGGAGATAAAAAAAAATGCGCTGCCCCTCCAACAGGAATGTTCTTATTGGTCTCCATCTCAACTAAATTCAGTTTGATTCAATTCAAAAGATATTTCTGAAGCTCCTACCATGTTTAAGCAATTATACCAGGCACAAAGGGGAAAGGACAACTCCATGCTAACTAGAATGGAGTGGATTGAGCCAAGATTAGCTCCTGAAGTGACTCTGACCTCTGAAAATGCAGAAACTCTGACCTTCAAGTTGCCGTGGTTTATGAGTGTTTGTCACAGTGACAGAAGTGCCAGTTGCAGAAAAACTTGGCAGACCTGAGAACTGTTAATATATGCTGTCATTTTAATGATAAAGTTACAGCAATTCCTCTATTCATGAATAGGGTTGGGACTGGTGTAGAGGGCACAAGGAAGTGTTTTTCTGGAACATGGGTTCTCTACCTGCTATGTCTTCACAGGACACTCCGTTTTTATACAAAGGGAAATGCAGCTCAGTGTTCTCTTCTTGAATAATCCCTGAACTGTTTAGAGGAAGAATTATAGTGGCAGGCAGAATGTCTTCTGCTCACAGGTGACAGGGTTAGCAAGGACTGGGAATGCTGTAGCTTCTACGTGATGATCTTAGAGCCTGAGCTCCTGCTTCTCTTGCTCATAAGTGGCCTGAGACAGAACCACAGGCTTGCCTGTTTTCATGTGCATTGCTACCACCTCCCTCCTGAGGGGACCAAGACTTCCTTCTGCCTTCTCTGTACCCAGGCCCACTTTATTAAAAGGAGATTTATTCCCAGAGACATTATTCAAAGATTCAAAGAACAAAAGTGCTAGAGCGGTCCTTAGAGATTAGTCTACTGTGTAGTCACTTGTTATAGCTTATTATTTAGAAAGTACTGTTTTTTATAATCTCTCATTGTTCTACATGAACGTATGTTCTCCACCAAAGTGCTTCTCTGATATCTTGTCATGCAGTGGGCATGAGAAAATTCTGGACTTGAAACACAGATTAGGAGGATCTGAGTTCAAATACTGCCTCAGATACTTATTAGCTCTGGTCACATAAGCTTTTTTAAACTCAGTTTCCTCATCTGTAAATTTAGTATAATAATAGCAACTACCTCACAATGGTGTTGTGAGCATTAAACCCCATCAAAGATTATTATATATTATTAATTATATAAAGTGTTTTGAAAATCAGGAAGCACTATATAAATGTTAGTAAGTATTATTGGAGGTTGTATTTATTATGTGAGTGCAAGCTTTGCCAGGTTCTATCAAGCAGAAAAGGCTTTCTGTATAGGATGAATGAAAGACTTTGTGTGTCATCCAAGGACCAGCTGGGCTATGATAGACTTTGAAGAAACATTAGCTGGGCATTGAGGTAAAAAAGAGTTTTTATCTATCTTTGGTTGTGAGTTATCTCCCAAGCTACAATGGGATATGAGTTTGGCTAGAAACTGTTCATGATGATTGTGTTGAGTGAAATAGGAAGTGTACTGAGAAGTTTGGTTGGAATGTTAATGTCAAGCTTAGAGTGATTTGCACTGTAAGTTAAAGAGAGCAAAATAATAACTGTGTGCAAGCTGAGTGAGAGTTAGCACACAAATAGGGTTGTGTGTTAGGGTACGATCCTCAGCCAATCAGAAGATATGTAAATAACCAGATAGATCATGATGACCCCTATGATAAACCCTATAAGAGAATGTGAGAATTAATGGAGCATGACAAGACAGGTACCCCCAAATCTGTGCCTGGCCAGAGAGACTACATTGACACCTGGCCCTCCTGTGGTACTGCATGGAATAATTCTTCATGGGAAAAAGAGTGTGTTTAGGTTGCATAAGAGGACTCAAAATCAGAGCAACAGACTGTGTGTGTGTGTGTGTGTGTGTGTGAGAGAGAGAGAGAGAGAGAGAGAAGGAGAGAGAGACAGAGAGACAGACAGAGAAACAGACAGGTTTTTGCACAAACATAGAAGCTCATCATTAGAAGTCTGGCCAAAAGGTAGGCAATGAATTTTCTGGCCATGATGATGAGAAGAAAGCGCAAAATATTCCATTGTCCTTAATAGCCCCCTTTTATTTTTGTGGTGATGATGATGTGGCACAAAAGGGGACAAGGGAGTAATATTCCCCTAGTTCTTAGGCTATCTAAAATGCTCTAAACTAATGTAATCTATACTTTTATACCTGGGTGATTTCAATGTGAAAGTGGTTACATGGGAAACTGGTGAAAACTATTAAAAAATGTGATTTTGGATCAATACATGAGAGAGCAAAGGCCTATAGATCAGTCAAAAGCCTCACGCTTGAACATGATAAATACGTTGATGAAGAACACCATTGGAAGATGGTTCATGCAGTGAACATCAAACAACACCACAAAGAATGAAATTGTATGAAAGAAGAAAAGAAATGACCTGTTATTGACAAAGCAGTCATTTTAGAGGGAGCAGTCAAATCAAAATAAATGCAAAATTAGAAGAAAGGATAAAAATGAGAAGGTTCTCTGTGCAATTATAGTAGCTACAACCTAACTGGCTTAAACAAGTATTGACCTCTAAGTAGGAAATGTATGACAACTGACTCTATCAACATTTCTTATGGAATTTTAATCAATTTGAAACAGTTGCCAAAACTGGGGGGCCAAGAGATCCAGTAAAACTCCTCAGCCAAAAAACAACTGATCTCCTTGCTAGACATAGAGCATATAGCTCATCTGGAAAACATTATGGAAAAGGATGAGCAATTATCACATCAAAAAATAGCAAAAAGCCATTGAGAGGAAAATGAATCTTCAGGGAAATTGGCATAAAAATATGACCCAAATTATCCTAAGATTATTTTTAGGTGAAACTGAAAGAACAACAAATAGCTATGAAATGGAACAGATTTATTGGTGAGCTCCTTATCAGATATCATAGTGGAATTTGGATGGCATCTCATATTGTTGTTGAGTTGTTTCAGACCTGTCTGACTCTTTTTCATCCCAGTTGGTATTTTCCTGGCAAAGTTACTGGAGTGGTTTGCCATTTACTTCTCTAGCTCATTTAACAGATGAAAAAACTGAGGCAAAAAGGATAATTGACTTGCCCAGGGTCAAACAGCTAATAAGTGTCTGAGGCCAAATTTTAACTCATATCATCACTCAGCAATGACACTTAAAGAGATGAATCAGAAATCATGGATGGACCTTAGTTCATTCCTACTGAAGAAACATGTGCTGAAGATGGTATAATTTTAAAGATACTCAAAGATAAACTTTCAAGATGGGAAGAATCTAAAGGAATAGAAAATATAAAAGCATTTTGGGGGTGGAAGTAGGAAGTAACCAAAAAAAATTTTAAAAAATCAAATACTTATCCAAATGCCTGCTTTCTCACCTATAAAAACTTTATGAAAATGATTGTGCCACACACTAGGAATGTCCTTGAAGAACTCAAACAGATCAGTCTATTAAAAACAGAAAAGCAAAGTGGATGAAAAATGTTTATTGCTCATGTTAAATTGTGTAGTTGACTGGGCAGTCTATTGAATCATTCCATTGGACTATTCATATCTCTGTTTGTCTGTCATACACACATACACACACACACATACACACATGTGCATGTGCGCACATGCACATGCAGCTCCTTAGCTAGCTGATATTCTAGATATATTTTATAAGCACTGCAAATGAATAATGAAGTAGGACAAGAACTGAAAAAGTAGAGGATATTGGGTTGGGTTGCATTTGGGAAATTTCATAGTGCTTTCAAAGATCTTAAGCAGTACAATTCTGCAAAAGCCTATCTTTTCATCATTAATATATTCCCCTGTTGATGCTATCAGTTTACAAATCATGAAAGACTCCCATTCAGAAGAATCAAGACTGCAGGTGAGCCAAAGGGCAATGGAATAATAATAATAATGGAGATAAAATAGGCTGAAGCATATCAACTAATTAATAAACATTCATTATGCGCTATGTGCCAGTTACTGTAATAATCGCTGGGGATACAAAAGGAAACAAAAGGCAGCCTCTGCCTTCAAGGATCTTACAATCTAATGGGGAAGAGAACAAGCAAATACATACAAAACAAGCTACATATAGGATAAATAGGAAATAACAGAAGAAAGGCATTAAAAGAGAAGTTAGGGAAAAATTAGAAGAGTCTATTTTGCGAATAGGTTTAAATGAGGGTTTTATATTTAATTTGGGGGGTAAGAGGGAGTTTGCTGAGGATGGAAGTAGCATAGTTAGACCTGTGCTTTAGGAAAATCATTGGCATCTGGGTGGAGGATAGATTGGAGTGCAGAGAGACTTAAGGCAGGAAGACCAAGTATAAGAATATTGAAATACTCCAAGGGCTTGTACCATAGGGGTGGCTGCATGGATGGAGAAAAAGGGGCATTACCAAGGGATACTGTGAAGCCAGAAGAGATGAGAATGACACTGATACTGTGAGCCTGAGATCCTGGGAGGATGGTGGTAAGTTTGACAAAATTCATAGAAAAGTGAAGAGGTGGAGGAGAGAAAGATAATAAGTTCTGTTTTAGACATATTGAGTTTGAGATGCCTGTAGGACATCTATTTTGAGATGTTCCAAAGGAAACTGGTGATTCAGGAATGGAGTTTAGGAAAAAGATTAGGACTCCATTCCAGAAGAGATGATTGTCACTGTGTATTTGCATACTCATAAGCTTAGTAAAGTGTATTTAGCACAAGGTGTGTTAAAAATGCATTTTCATTTCTACTTCAATCATTCATTCATTCTTCTTTATCCCCACAGAGGCATGTTATCATTTTACCTTCTCCCTCTGCCTTATCACCTAGCCCCTGATAGAAACTCAGAACCCTGAACATGCTAGACCATTCACAGTAATACCAAAGACCACCCTATAATTTTTAAGTAGTCAAAGTTTTGTTTAACAATGGCTAAGTATTGGCTAAATACTAGGTGTAACCTTTACTGTTCCTCTCCTTCCTTCCCTGCTGGCTTGAAGTCAAGGTTAAAGTGAATTGTAAGTTCTTTGAGGTCCAGGACTCTCTCGTATCTTGCCTTTACAATCCCATTACTTAGCGGGATGCCTTGTGTACATAATGAATGTTGAATTTAATTGAATTACTGAGAGTTGCATCAATATTCAAATGGCATGTCAATAATAGGTTTTAAACCAATTAGCAATTCTGCCTTGATCCTATTCAAAATATTTGGTAGGTATCTTTGCATGCAGGTCTGAGAAATTCCAGTTCATCGAAACCGGCCTTGTCAGATTCATGTCAGAAAAACAGACCTCTTTGGGGAAGAAAGTAATTCCCTGAAACACAAATGATTGTACCAAGTCTGCCTTAGCAAAGACAGTAGTTTGACATGCTTCCCAAACATCCTATATGACATTTTTCATTCCTTAAAAACATATTCTCTTCTGAATTTATAAAATCATGAGGGACTGAGAGTAAGGGTGAGTTTTTGACTCATGAAACTTTATGTCCTATTATTTTTTATTGTGTATATCTATTCATCTAAATATAATAGAATCACAGAATTAGAATTGGAAAACACCATAAAAGCCATGAACCGAGGTCCCAACTCCTTATATTATAGATGAATGTATATAAGTATATGTATACAGACATGTTTAAATGTAAATATATAGATCTATTTTATTTTCAAAAATATCTCATTTTAGAAGAATATGCTCTATTGTATACTGGCTTACATTTATACAAATATGAATGCTGTTCCTTTCTTCTGCTTAATCTAATCTAATCTAATCACACCATTTCTTTGTGTGTAATATTTTTGGAATCTATCCTTTCTTCTCCATTCCCTTTACCACCATTTTGTTCAGATTCTAATCATCTTATGCCTAAATTATCTCATGAGCCTCCTAGTTGCTCTCTCTGATTCCAAAATCTCTCCTTTTCAATTAAATGTGGCTTCCAGGTTAATCTCTTGAAAACACTTTATTGTCAACCCTTCCTCAAAAATCAAGGGCTTCCCCATTTCCCGTCAAATGAAGTTCAAACTTCTTTGCCTGTCTTTCAAAATGCTCTATAATTTTTGTCCCCCTGTTTTCTCTTCAAAGTTCCCAGCAAATTGAATTGAATTACATGAAAATCAGAATAAACACAAAAATAGAAATAAGCATAAAAATGAGAAAACAATGTACAATCAGTAGAATTTTAGCTTGATATACATGAGAGGTTGATGGTAGTTACAAATCTAAAATGAATAAAGAACAGGCATCAACATATGCTATCATTACTCCTTAAGGAAGTTTAACTAATATAATTCAAACAGTTTCATGTGAATAATTAAGACTAAGAAACTTGGGCCAGAAAGTACTTAATTTCCTTTCTAAGAAAGAAGACATGGAAGCCAAGGGCAATATGTCATTTATAAAATTTTTTGGAAGAAGATTGTGGAAGATTATGTAACATATTACCATACTTATTTTAATCAAGAATTAACAAAATGAAAAGTAAATTTATTGAAATTGATAAGAATTCTTAACCCAGACAACCTGTTCACCCTTAAACATTTAAGGATGAAATAAGAAGTATCCAGAAATGACTAGTTCTAGAATTAAACTCCAAGAGAGTGAGTTGTTTTGCCTCTCACAAAATATGCAGTGCTTTTAATTATTCCAAGGTTCTCCCTGAAAAAAATAAACTTATCTTTATTTTTTACCAATAGTCATCCAGTAATGTTAAATAGCATTAAAAATACTAAATTCTCACACCAAAAATCCAAGTTGTGCTCACCCAAAGGACAAAGGGTAGATACATGGCAGAATGCAGTGTATTACCAATGAAGAATTGCACAGAACAAGTAAAAATTATTAGTAGAGAAATGTATGCCTTAAAGGGAGAATGGATGGCCATATGGGGAGGCAGAAGAATAATCCACTGATAGCCGATTCTCCTTGAAAGCAAACACTGTTTCATTTTTGTCTTTGTATCCTCATAGTGTAGAATAGCGCCGAGAACATTGCCAGTGGTTAATAAATGCTTATTGATTGATTAGTTCCCATGCAAAATTACAATATTTGGGGAAGGGTTCTACCTCAAGAAGTGGATACTTTCTTCCCTAAGAAGATACCCATAGGATGAAAAATTATGAATATGTTGCAATCTGCACTTCTGGAGGAAGTGATCATATCAATGAGTTTACAGATTTATCAGAGTATCAAAGGAAACATCCCCACAATATTAGGTAAAATTAGGCTAATAGATCCTACCTGGAATTATAAATTTAGAGCTGGAAGGGACCTTATTGTTGTTCAGTCATTTTCAGTTGTGTCTGACTCTTCATGACCTCCTTTGGGGTTTTCTGAGCAAAGATACTAGAGGGGTTTGCTATCTCCTTCTCCAGCTTATTTCAAAGACAAGGAAACTAAGGCAAAAAGGTTAAGTGACTTAAGTGGTTACACTGCTAGTAAGTGAGATCAGATTTGAACTTAGGAAGATGAGTCTTCTGGACTCCTGGGGAGTTCCTCTATCTACTATACCACCTAATTGCCCAGAAGGGACCTGAAAGACCATCAAATCCACCCTCCTCCCATTTTCAGAGAAGAAAATTGAGGCACAGGGTCTATATTATTTTCTAAGGACTAAGAACTTTTTGAGGTGGGATTTGAGCCCAGGTCTAAGTCCAAGTCTAGTGCTCTATCCACCTCCTCACTTTGCAAACACATAAACGTTTTTTGATTTCATCACTGGGGGAATCCCTTCCACCAAGGTAAATTACAACCCTATAATGTAGCACATGAGCCTTAAGGAGTTTCCTAACTCGCAGAAAGGTTAAGTGAATTGCCCATAGTTCTACAACTAATATCTGTTAAGGGTAGGTGTTGAACCTAGCAATTACTGTCTCCAAGTCCAACCCTTATTCTATTATATCATGCTTCCTCCCCGCCTTCTCCCTCCCCTCTGTCCCTGCTCATTACATATATCTCAGGAACTAAATAAATGTTGGGTAGTTTATGCTTTCTTTAGGGAACAATGCCATCTTTTTATTTCAAGTTGCAGGTCACCAAAAGGGCAATATAAAGACTCATAGTGGGCATGAGTAGGGAGCAGCAGATTACTAATGAAGACTTGAACAGGACAAGGGAAGTAAAACTTCTGAGAAGGGAAACACACAATCCAAGGGAGATTGGCTAACCATATGGTGAAAGAAAGTGATAACTAATGGACAGTCAGTTCTCCTTGAGGCCAGGGACTATGTCATTTCCATCTTTGTATTGCAAGTGCTTAGCATAGTGCTCAACAAATTGTATGTGGTTAATAAATGCTTATCAATTGATTGGTACCCACTTGATTTCATTCAATACTATGAAAATCAGTGATTTGGGAGAGTCACATATTTCCACATTCTAATTACCAGTGTCCTTATTGTTTTCACCCAATAATAGTGGTCTGCATTCAATCATCTTTGCTTTCATCTCTGTCCAATTCAATTGGCTTTATAGACAGGTCAATCTAAGAAATAAAAGTGTTTCTAAATATATAGTCAACATCTGTGCTGTGCTTCCTGGAAATATACACCCTCATTGCAGGTGACCTTTAGAAACAGGGAATCCTAGGACTGGACTGCTTTGCAAATGACCACTTTAACTCCTCACTGGTGACAGTCTCACCCTCCTAGATCATCTATGTTGTTTATCCCTCATACAAACTTCCCTCAGGACTTGATGAGTTGACTGAAATATCTGACTGATTCAGGTCAGTGTGGGTTCAAACTTCTGCCCCTACTTTCCCATCAAAATCAGGTATTTTCAGGAAATAAATATTGACAGACGACACAAGGACACTTTCCATTTTAAAGAAGTAGTAAAAAAAATGTAGAGGAAAGAAGAAGAGAGGGAATAAAGAGGAAGAAAGAAAGGAAAGAGATTTTTTAAAAAGGAAGGAATAAAGAGAAAAAAAAGAAAAGAGAGAAAGCAGATCATATTATACCAGTATCTAGAAAGTTAACTTTTTAGCTTCTTCTTTAAAATGGAAAGTTGTAACGATATTGGGATTTGAAGATCTTCCACACCCCTTGAGCTTGCTGATGTAGCAGGAAGGGGTGGAGCAAGAGAACGCCAGAACCAAGCTAGTCTCCATGCGGTGCTGACTGGAAGCTGCGGCAGAGGCAGGGGCTGCGGTTGCGAACTCCTTTTGCTTTGAGCAGGGCAGAATCTC
>CM053582.1:446659960-446675167 GCA_028627135.1 Pseudochirops cupreus
GGACTCAGTTTTCTGGTATTTAAATGAATGCACTATCTATATTTCTTATGTAGAGAGCCTGTTCCACTTTGTGATTAATAACTATATCAGCATATTTATAGTTACTGTAGGCATTGTGAATACTGCATTGCTGATACAAAAGTGTCCTTCTGTCTTCTGTCCCTATTTCCATTCTCTATTTAATTGCAAAGGAAATAGCTATATATTTTGGCAAAACACTGAAAATGCTTTTTCAAGATAAAACTACCATGGCTTTTATATGATATACATGTAATATTTTTCTAGTTTAACGTAGATAAGAACATAACATAAATATCATTTATATGGATAGTGTTAATTTAAAAATATTAGGAAGAGTCACAGAATTTGACATATTCGTTTCCTATTATTCACGCTTTTGGTGAAGATGAAAGAAGAAATGTTGCTGTAGAAAATACAGTATTTTAGTCCAAAACTTGTTTATACTGGAATTGGAATGCCCCATAGTTTTATTTTTGTTTGGCTTGGTAGTGGATATCTACATATATTTTCTTTAGAATCAAGGATTTCTCAGCATTATTATGTGTGTGTCACAGACTCCTTTGGCAAATGGGTGAAAATCATGGATCCCTTCTTAGCAGAATATTTTTAAATTAATTTAAATTTTTTTTAAATTAAAAAAATTTAAATTTTAAATTAATAAAATAAAATTCATAGTATTACAAAAGAAGTCAATTATACTGAAATACAGTCTACCAAAATTAAAGTTGTTTTTTCCTCCCACCCCTTGAAATCTATCCACCAACCCCTTAAGGGTCCATGAATCTCAGGTTTAGAACTGCTGGTTTAGACTAATATCTAATTTAGTTTTCACTCTCTTTCATTCCCTGCCTTTTGAAGGCTGGGAAGTGATTGGCTGGGCTAGTCCAGAGGTAA
The DNA here is from genome assembly GCA_028627135.1 of Pseudochirops cupreus. Taxonomy (NCBI): domain Eukaryota; kingdom Metazoa; phylum Chordata; class Mammalia; order Diprotodontia; family Pseudocheiridae; genus Pseudochirops; species Pseudochirops cupreus. The sequence goes on from CM053582.1 coordinate 446,660,876, forward strand.
CTGATATGGCATTAAAAACTCACCCCAGACAGCGCACAAAGGTGGTGATATGCACAAATAGCATTTTTGTCACATTTCCATGTTTTGGTGAAATATCAGCAAAGAAATTTACATCAAACTTCAGATTTTTAAGGGAATCTTGGTTTGGAGGACAGTAATTTTCTGGACCAAAAAATTAAGTACTTAATGAAACTGATGTTTCAAAAAAAATGTTTTCCATAAAGAAAAATACATTTCATTTTCTTGTGCAGCAAAGATAGGAATCACTAATTTCATAGCATATGCTAAAATAAATTCTAAACCTGTATGACATCATTGCTGAGATAATCACTCTTTTTCCCCCTATGTCTACATTATTTATTAAGGTAGAGACACCCAGTGGAATTGCTGTAATATTCTATGTAAGTCTGGAAACTCGCTCAGGAAATAAAAATAATCTTTACATTTATTCTGTCAATGATGTATTGGCGGCTGTGAAATATGCTTGTCCCTAACTATACCTCATCATCATCATCACCAAAGTTCCTCACTAGCATAGGAATAATAATCTGTGAAGTGCCTTTTCATAATGAAAGACTATTTTCATTTTGATAATGCAGCATGTGATTAGAAAGACAATTTAACTGACTTGGTTTTTGAAAGCTAAAATTAAGTTTAATAAATTTATGTTGAAAACCAGCTGCCTTGAGACCAAAAAGATATTCAGTTGCCTAAATTGTGCTTGGCATTGGGAGGTGGGGGTGGATTTGTAAATTGGTGTATACCCAGAGAAGGATGAAGAGGAAGACATGATGCTGTTAATTAGTCATGTCTGACTCTTTCTGACCTCATTTGGGGTTTTGTTGGCAAAGATACTGGAGTGATTTGCCATTTCCTTTTCCAGCTCATTTTACAGATTAGGAAACTGAGGCAAACAGGTTTAAGTAACTTGATCAGGGTCACATAGGTACGAAATATATGAGGCCAGACTTAAATTCAAGTCTTCCTGACTCCAGGCCCCAACACTTTAGCCACTGAGCCACCTAACTAGCTGTATGGTGTGAAAACTCAATGCCATTTCATGAGAATATTAAGAGAACTGTGTCCAAGTACTCTTCCAGATATTTACTTAATACTTATTAGTATGTGACCATGGGTAAGTCATTTAACATCTTTGAGTATCAATTTCTTTGTGAAATTAATAATAACTCCCCTATGTACCTTACAAGGTTGTTTTGGGAATCAAATGTATTTAAAGGGCTTTGTAAACTTGAAAGCACCATATAATACTACCAATACTACTACTACTACTACGACTACGACTACTATTACTAACCACTACTACTACTACTACTACTGAGAGGGACATGATTACTGTCTTCTAATATCTGAAGGGCTACTTATGAAAAACAGTTAGATTTTCTGCATGATTATAGACAGTATAACTACAGTATGTAAAAAGTTACAGCAAGGCAGATTTGGGCTTAGTGTAAGGATAATAATTAAAACTCTCCAACACTGGAATGGACTAGATTAGCAAGTAATGAGTATTGTTTCACTGGTAATGCTCAAGGTGAGGTTGGAAGATGACTTAATGGGAGTTTACATATAGTGGAAAAAAGAGGCACTTGAGACCAGTGCATAATCCCATACAGTACTAAGATTCAGATGATAGCAATTGATTGCTTATTGTCTTCCTACATGCCACTGAACACCAAACAGTGTTTTAGATTGATCTCTAAGCTCACTCTGCATCTCAGAGAGACAAGTGTCTTTCCCCTCTTGGTTTCTCATCTTTGCGACAGGTATCACATTTGTCACTACTGTGGGCATGGTTTTGTAGAGAGTATCCCATGAGACATTGGCTCAGCCTCATTCTTTTAGGAAAATCCTGCCATTCATCATATCACTGGTTGCATCCTTCATTGAGTCACCCATAACTCAAAGATATATGCTATAAAACCTTCATTAGATTATTAGAAATTAATAAACAACACCAATATACCCAATGATGACATCTTCCATTTTCCTCAGTTAAGGCAACAGCAGCCCATTTTTTTCTGAATGCACACTTCCTTCTCTTCACCCCAATAAACTTAGTTTTCATTCCCAAGGGGTATTTGCAAACTATGCACTCTAGGGCTTTTCCATTCAAAGCAAAGTGTGTGCGTAGGGGGTAGAAGGGTCATTATCTTGTGTGGTGTGACATAAGAAATCAGAGCCCCTCTGCTTCTCCCTTCTGAATTGCAGGTAAACAGCATATCCAGGGTTGAGGTCTCATTCTCCTTATATCTCTGTCTCTATGCCCTTCAATTCCCATCACTTTTTCAGGCACACACATTTAATTTGGATCTCTTTGCTTTACATACAGGAAAATGTATATGTATGCGTGGGAAAATCTCTTATAAGGTACAAATGTTACATGCCCCTTGTCCTGCCCAAGTGGTCAGAGAAGAATGCATAGGCTCCCCTAGGAAGGCACCATTCCCATTCACCTTTAATGCTGCCCCTCCTTTAAACCACCTATGATTTTGACTTTGTCCCACATTATTAGCTGACTTCCAAACTTTCTGGGTAGAGTACAGCCAGCATCTTTCCTTTTAATTCCTCCAGGAGAGCTTGTTGGTGATTTTAATGAGGGTATGCCTATTATATATGCAGTAGAGATTCACACATTCAGCAAAGTGTTTACTTCTTAGGTCCATTCCATTTCTGAGGCTTTGTGAATCTGTGAGAGGTCAAATGGAATGGTGACTCAGCAGCACTAACTAACACAGCCTCCCTGAGGCATGAGCCTACAAATCAGAGGATTTTCTTTGGATTATGCAATATGAAACTAAGACTGAGATGCCTGGGAAAATTATCTGGTTTTTCTAAATGCTTTCATTTCCACATTTGTAACACTAACTTTCCTCTATCTAAGATCATGGAAACATGTAACACTAATGAATCTCTCTCCACCTATGACCCTTATTAGCTAGAAGATACCCTGGTGACCACCTACTCCTATCCTATCATTTTACAGGTAAAAAATTGAGGGTCCGAAAAATGAAGAGACCTGCACAAGATCATAAAGCTATTTAGTTGGTACATCCTGGGATAGAACTGTCTCCTGATTCCTCTCTGACATCATATAGTCAGAGATTTGGAACTGGGATGAACTTCAGAGGTCATCTAGTCCAATTTGCTCAAAACCAAGGTTCATTGAGGCCAAGGGAATAGCTAGCTCAACATCAATAAGGAAAAAAACTTTGCTATTCCAGTATCATAGCTACAGATTCAGAAGGGGATTGTAAAGACCATTTAGGCCAACATCTTCATTTTATAAATGAAGAAATGGAGGCTCAGGGAGGTTAAGTGATTTGCCCAATGTCACACAGATAAGTAAGTATTAGAAATGGGATTTGAACCCAAGCTCTCCAATGACAAATGCTGTGGGGTTTTTTTTTCCATTTTATGGACTAAAGGTACTATGCTTTACCCCAGAGGCAGAAGTAGGACTAATGGGTAGAAAGCAATGTGGTGCAATGAAAACATTAGATTTGAAGTCAGAGGGACTGGAATTTGAAGCCTATCTATTGCCATTTTGGTAAATACCTAGTAGTATCCTATTTGACTTTAGATAAATCTCTTTACCTTTTTGGTCTGCCAGTTTCATCATCTTTAAAATGACTAGACTTCTGAATTCTCTTTCATCTTTTTTTTTTGCTTTTTTTTTTCTTGGAGGGGGGAAGGTAGGGCAATTGGGGTTAAGTGACTTGCCCAAGGTCACACATCTAGTTTTGTATTAAGTGTCTGAATTCAGATTTGAACTCAGGTCCTCCTGACTCCTGGGCCGGTGTTCTATTCACTGTGCCACCTAGCCATCCTCTTTCTCTCATCTTTAAGTCTGTCATCTCTGAAGTAAGAAAGAGGCAGGTTTATACTTGACATGAAAAAAATATATTAGAACTAGTCAATGAAATCAGAATTTGTTATGTTTTTATGGAAGAGAAAGATTTTAAAAAAATGTTTCACAAATACAAATCATGGGATGCATGCTTAGATAGTAAGTTGGGGTTTTTTTTTCCTGAAAAAAAGTGGGGATTTTGGTGGCTTGCAGGTTTAATATGAGTAAACAGTGTGAAATGGTAATCTAAAAAGCTAATGTCGCATGATTACAGATAGCTGAAATGAGCAGAACCAGGAGAAAAATTTGCACTACAAAACCAACCCTATTTCCAGAGGACTACAGATAAAGGATACTAACCACCTCCCAACAAAGAAAAGATAGATTTTACATGCAGAATGAGACATGACCATCATGGAACTTTGTTTCAATTAACTATACCTATTTGTTATGTGGGTTTTCATTTTCATTTTCTTTTTCAGTAGGGTTAAGAATTGGGGAGGGGCAGATGGGGAGAAAAATGAATACTTCTTAATTTTAAAAAAATCATTTAAAAAAAGGCTAATATTTCAAGAGAGGTATACCTTCCAGATTTTTACTTTGGTTCAAAAATACTCACTGTCACACTATTAAGGCAAAAAGGTGGAAACCAGTTATTTACCCAAAATATAAGCAATGTTTGACTAAATTAGGAGTAGATAAACATGCTATATTATTGTACCACCAAAAAAAATAGGGGAAATTCAAAGAATATAGGGCGACATATAAAGTGAAATATGATGAAAGTAAGTTTGAAGAACAATTATATACACTAACTACACCTGTGAAAATTAAGAAACCGTTGTGTAGCATTAAAACTCAGAGTAATACAATGGACTACACTATGACAACTTTGCTAAAGTTAAAAATGTAGACTTCTTCCTTTTATTTTTTAAAAACAATTACAGAATTTGGCAGAATGTTCAATTATTCATAGCTACTCTTTTGTGCTGTTCTGTGTGTTTTGTTTTGGTGTTTTGGGAATATGCCCCCATTTTCTTCTTAGTTTGCATATTTATGTTTTGTTAAAAAAAAATTGTCTCTCCCCCTATAGCTAGCCAAAGCAATTTCTTGTGTCTTACCCTTACCTTGCAAATTTATGTATATATGCATGGGTCTATGAGGGCTGTTTCTCTCTCTTCTTGGATAGTTTCCCATATGTTCCTAGGTCTGTTTATTGATAGTCTTTCTCTGCTATATCTTGTATGTATTTAATAATAATAGTTAATAGTAACAGTGAACATTTATATAGTGGCTTCTATCTGCCAGATACTGTGCTAAATGCTTTACAGTAATTATCTCACTTGATCCTTACAACAACCCAAGGAGGTAGGTGTCATTATTATACCCATTTTATAGATGAAGAAACTGAAGCAAAGGCTGTGACTTGCCCTGGGTCACAGAGCTAATAAGTGTCTGAAACTGGATTTGAATTCAGGTCTTCCTGTCTCCAGACCCTGTGCTTCCTTATTTGTTTATATGTCTTTTCTCCCATTGGACTATGAAATCCTAAAGAGCAGGGACTTTTTTTTTTTTGCCTTTCTCTATACCTACAGTGCTTAGCATAGGGCCTGGCTTATGGCAAGCACTTAATAAATTTTTGTTGATTGATTAATTGATTATAACTCAAAAGATCAAAGAGTAGCATTTGCTGAGTTGAGGGAACTTAGGTATTATGCTTGACTCAATTGTTGGCCAACTGACCTATCCTTTTGAATTATCACAGTGCAGGCCATGCATCCCTTACAAGTTCCTACTTGATGAATCCCAGGTGCTATTGTAGGTAGCAAGCACTCTACCTTTAACATACTTGTAACTGGGAAGGCAGAAGACAAGTGAAAAAAGTCCCTAACCCTACTAAATGTACACTAGAAAAGCTGGCATGGTATTATAATCATTCAGACAAAAACAAGGTGGGTTAAGATAATACCAAAAGTATGGTTTTACATTAGTGAAACACGCATATCAAAATAAAGATTTCTTTGAAAAAAAATAGGGCAAAAATCTCATACCAGTGGCCATTTTTGCTTCTAAGCAAATATCTCATTTTATTCTACTATTCACATGAAATCAACCCATCCTATCTCATTTGTCCACATGTTCGAAAGTTTTATTTTCAAAGTTGTAATCAATAGTCTCAAAAATAGAAAGTACACTTGGAAACCCGGCAATGCACTTCTTGTTAAGGGGAGCTCTGGGATCGCGGTAGGAAAAAACCAATGAAGGTGTTCCAAGTCACACTCCATAGCAGGAATCGGTATTTATTTGTCCCTTTGAGTAGGAGTCTCGTGCCCACTCTCCCTACTGCAAGGCCCATTATGAAACAAGGCAGTGAAGGCTGTCTGGATTTAATTGAGGAAGAAATAATAACCTATAGCCTGATCTGCTATGGGTGACATTTGCCCTGTTCACTAGGGAGCAGCTCTTTAAAGGGTTTTGAGAAACAGCAGCCAAGTACAAGACTTTAACAGCTGCTCAGAAACATTTGCGATGATCTAGACATATGACCACGCTGGAAAACAAAAAAATAAAACCAAAATGGAGTTAATGTTAAGCCTTATGTTTGGACAATGCCTTGGTTAAATAGGGAATCGTGTCTCACTTTTGTCTTTATAAGAGTTGTAGACATACTTGCTTTCATTATCTAAAAAAATATATTACAGTATCTATCAAAGTAGAGAGGCAACATGACAGTGGATAGAGAGCCAGCCTCAGAGCTAAGTACTGCTTCCAATACATCTTAGCTATGTAGGACAGCTAGGACAGTCAATTAACTTCTCAGTATTTTAGGTAACTGTTTAAGACCTGCATTGGTAGATGAAGTTCCTCCACTTCAACTCAAGCTCCCTATGCCAATGAAATCACAGACTCCATTCCTATTTTCATCTAAATAAGTATGTCTCATTATCTGCAACCTTTGTCTACAGATCCCCCTCCCCAATTTATCCCATTTGGGCAATAATCTCACTATGGACCATCTCCCTAAAACTGTGTTTGCCACTCTAATTTTTTTAAATAAAAGATTACATATGAATGTATACATATACAAGAATATGTATAATGAGAATGCAAGCTATAGAAGAATGAATGTAAACACTGGCCAGTGAGAAGATATGATTTCAAATTCCAGCTAGGCCACTAATTAACTGTGTGACCTTGGGCAAGTCACTACATCTCTGGAGGTTGGTTTCCTCTCCTATAAAATGAAGAAATTGGACTGAATGGTTTTTAAGGTCCGTTCCAGTTAAAAAATATGATTCTTTGCTGTTCTGGGGGCATGTATATGTAGGTATTCACCTACTAAAACTTTAAACTGTTGGTATAACATTAAGGTTGAAAAATGAAAGTGATTGAAATTCAGCCATGGGGGTCTTTACCCACTGCAGTCTTCCCTCTTCCTTGATTTTCTTACAATTCCTTTTCACATCCTAGGAATAGTTTATAGATTCACAGTTCATATTTCATGCCCCTAGAGGTGAAAGGGAATTTAGAACCTCCTCATTTTGTAGATGAGGTGCCCAGGGAGTTAAGTGACTTGCCCAACATCCACAGTGTTTTGTTTTGTTTTTCCTAATTCCATCCATTCCTATCAGGATGCTTAGTAAATACAAGGAAGGCTTGTGTGAGGCACTGGGGAGGTAAAACCAAAGCAACAATTATGGTTCTCAAGTTTACATTCTACTGGGGGATATGACACATAAAGAGATAAACCTATATGATCATCTGAAGCTGGAGACAATATTAACAAAAAGCACGAGGAAAGGTTTCTTATAGAAAGTGGCACATGAGCTCAGTCATGAAGGTATCTGAAGATTCTAAGTGGGGCAGATAATGTACATATGCCTTCTAAGCATAGGAAACAGGCAAATAAAGGCAGGGAGGGAGCAATGATGCACTTAATTCATGGAAAAAGGACAAGTTTTTGCTATAATACAAAGCGCAGGAAAGGGATTAAAGTGCAATAAATTCAGAAAAGTAGGTTGCAGTCTGCCTGCAACAGCTGCAACATTAAGCCTGGAATTCTTTCTTAATACAGGAATCTAAGGTTTGAGGGTTCGGTTATTCTTAAATAGATCATAAACTAAATCAGTAATTCTGTCTCTTGCTTAGCTATAAGGTCATTCAGCTCAGGGTTTTTAACCATGTAGACATGGAAAACCTTTTTTTTGTCCAAAGCATTTTAAAACCAGTGTATTCGTCAAGATAATACACGTTGCATACCTTCATTTCCCTTCCAAGGCTCTGGGTCTGTCTGTTCCAGGAAGTGACGTAAACAAGAAGTATGGAGCCTAGAAATCAGCGGTAAATATAACAGTAAACTTTTATTTGTGTGAATATGGGGGAGGGAGGTACAAAATCAATACCAAAAAGGAATAGGTTCTCATGGGTAAATTAAATTCCCCAGGGTTACAAAATGTAGGAAGGATTTCCGGTATTAAGGCAATTCATTTTTTTTTCTAAATTGAACATATGACCTTTTGCTATTATGCTCAAGACAGCACGGACACACCACGGACATCCATGGAGTGGATAGTCATGGATGGGGTGCAATCTGCAACATCGGAAAGACCCTCCACATTGGTGAGACCACAGATCCGCCTCATCTATTACTATTGTTGAGAAGCAGGAGGACACGGGACATAGGGCACAGGAATCTACCTATGTGATCCTGGTCACTTCACTGCCCCTTGGTTTCCTTATCTATAAAATGGGTAGAGGAAGGAGGAGAGAGACCTCTAAGATACTTAGCTTTAAGCCTGTGATATTATCATTGTAATTACTGACTAAGCGATCAAAATCCATTATATTTTAATTTGGCGTATGAGTGTGGAAGAGGAAATGATGCCAATGACAGTGCTCTGTTGCCTATAAATGCAAAATGTAAAAATTGCCTACATTTGTAGGCAACAGAGCACTATCATCGGCATCATTTCCTTATGTATACTTATATATCAAATTAAAATTTAGTGGATTTTGATCAGTTAAGCAGTTTCATTTGATGCCCATTTCATTTATTAAAAAAGAAATAAGGAGGGGAAAGGGAAAGGTGAAAGGAGAACTAAAGAAGCTGGTGAATCAAAGCAGGCCACTAAAGGCAAACAATTATTTTTAAGGTGACGTCTTTCCACCACAAAAGCCCTTCCTCTTTGGCAGCCAGTGGGAAATCAAATGACTATAACCCTGCAGGGAAGTCCCTGGGGAAGCTGCTGCCTCTGCAGATAGACAGCTCAACTCTAGGGAGGCTTCACCGTCTTCAGACAAGCAACTGAACCCTGGGGAAGAAGACCAATTGTATAGAGGGAACACAAGTTGCACAAAAGCAAGGCGATAGCTTGTCCTTGGAGGTAGGAAAGAAAAAAAATATTCATCTAGGTTTGCAGCAGATTCTGTCAGTTAGAGAAGACTTAGAAAGTAAAGCTATTGTTTCAGAGAAAGAAAAAACTTTTCTAGCAAATAAAATAAAATACAAAGCATTCTTCTTATCTCTAATCCTTACCATTTGGTCTTGGCTTCCAGTACCTAGCGAGTGATCAACATTCTGGTGGCAATTAATAGCATTCTCCCACAATACAAACTGGTATTGATAAAACATTTTAAGACCTGCAAAATGGTTTGCATGCATTTTCTCAATTTGAGTCTCACAACCAACCTGTGAGGTAAGTACCTCAGGTATTATCACTGAGGCTCAGTAAAGTGTTTTCCTTGTGGTTGTATAAGTAATCCTTGATGCATGATTTGAACACAGCACAGGCCTGATTAGAGAGGTGAGGGAAAGGATTATAGTTAATGGGGAAGGTGTGGCCAAGGAGGGTGTCTGGTGACAGAGGAGATATAGCCATGTTTGCAGGCAACAAGAAAGCGGACAGAAGACAGGGAGAGATTGAAGAAAAGGGAGAGAGTAGAGATATTAGAGGGGTGCAATCTGTTGGAGGAGCAGGGATGAAATGGGCTTGCTTGTACACGTGGAAAGGTTTGTCTTGGCAAGGAGAAGTGTGATCTATTTCTGTAAGATGGGAGTGAAGAGGAAACAGTGGAAGAAGGCATCTCAGTGATGTAAGATGAGAAATGAAGGCGGGGCAGCTTTCTGCAAATGGCCTCAATCTATTCAACAAAATGTGAGTCAGGGTCCTCAGCGGAGAGAGTGGGGCAGGGGAGAGTTTGAGAAGGAATGGAAAGGTTTAGAAGAGCTGAAAGAGGGCGGTGAGTTAGTCAGGGAGCTACAAAAGCATTGCTCTGCAGCAGTGAGGGCTCAGCAGGGGTCACACAACATTAATTTGCAGTGGACCCAGATAACCTAGCTTCATGATTTTTTCCACCTTTGCTCAGTCACATGTGAGCCTTCAGGAGTAAGGGCAAGGGATGGTGAGAGTGAAAAACGGGAATAATGATGCCTAAAGGAGCAAGCTCACAGGGTCATTGTGACAGTCAAACAAGATAATATGTGTAAACCATCCTATAAAATTTTAAATGCTATAAAAATGTTGGATATTATTATTACCGAGTATTCTGGGAGTTGGTTTCTGGTTCTTTAAATTTTTTGTGGCTACAAGTGCCACATGGAGTCCGTTCTTCTTCTATCCCTCTTTCTAACGACATTACCAACCTATATCCTTTTCTGGAGGGTTTTAGGACTCAGGTGGTACAGTGGGTAGAGTCCTGGACTTGGATTTAAGAAGACCTGAGTTCAAATTTGGCCTCAGATGCTTTCATTTTACAAAGGGTCCAACTGTGGGCCAATGAGAAGTTACTTGTCTAGTTAGTTACTACTAATAAGTAGTAAAGCGAAGAAATGGGTTTTAACCCAATTTGGATAATCAAAATTTACTGATTTTTCTACTCTATCCTGTTGTTTTCTATTAGTCATTCTCTTTATGTATACATACTTTCCAGAATTCCCCTTTGGGTTTGGTTTTAATTTTTAGATCTCTCTGAAAACTACTGATTTCACAGAGGACGAACATTTTCTTAAGAGGTAATAAAAAGTCTAGCATGATTATAGAGAGTAGCCCTTTTCTCAGAAAAAAAATAAAGCAATTAAAAAAACTCACATTTCTATAAGCTCTTAAAGTTTGCCAAGCTTTTTACATGTATTATTTGATCCTCAATGGAAGTATGCCAATTCTCTAGCTTCTATAAATACAGGAAGCTGTTGTTTTTCCCCTCTTTCAGATAAAGCAAAGAATAAATTCAGCTTTGTAACGATTGTTCCTGACAAATGAGCAAATGTAAGCACTGAAGATGGGGAAGCAGCATGGTACCCATTCTTCTAGAAGCAATGGCCATTGCTGTTTCTACTCCAGATCTTGATATACTGCTGTTTTTGACACTGCAGTCAGAGTTGGCATGCAATGTCAGCACAAGATATATGATGTGTTAGTGAAGAGTTGCTCTTTGGATGTGGACTCCAGGAATTTCAGCAGCACTGAAGAGCCCTTTCCAGAAGAGATGATAACTGACTAAGAGGCCAGGCATGAAATTAATTTATTACCAAACTGGTTAAAATGTGAGAGGGAAAATAGACATTAATGCCTGTTTTCCTAATTTACCAGAAAACTGAGGTCCCCCTCTTGGTCAAAGAAATCACTCCCAAAGGCAAAATGAGACCAGAATCCCATCCTACATCACACTCCACAGTTCAAAAGCAACAGAAAATGATACTTTAGTATTGTCCCTCTTCTTGCTTGGTCAAAACAATATTTGATTTCAAAACATTTATAGCTATACTTTTTGTAATAGCAAAAGATTGGAAACAAAGTAAGTATCTATGGATTGGGAAATGGCTAAGTAAGTTGAGCTACAAAGTATTAGGATGCTATAAGAAATGACGAATATGAAGAATATAGAGAAATATGAATAGACACAAACTGATACAAAGAGAAGTAAATAGAGCTTGGAAAACAAAATACATGACTACAAAAATGTAAAATCAAATGGCCACAAAAACAAAAAAAAGAAAACTGAACACAATGAAATTATAATGACCAAGCCTGGCTCCCAAAAAGGGATGAGAATGCATATCCCTCCTTGATTTGCAGAGGTAAGGGTCTACATAATTGGATAATGTATTGATTAGCTTTACTGAACCATTAAAAAAAATTCCTATTATGAAGGATGGCTTTCTAAAAAAGGATGAAGGAAGGAATATATCAGCAAAGGAAAATTATGTAGAACCAAAAAATAAATAAATAAAAATTTAAAAGAGATTTTACTCTTTTACTCTAACTTTCAGCAATGATTCCCATATTTTCTGTGTGTTGCTTTAAAAGAACTGACTGTCTCCACTCTAAGAACATCTTTTTTTAAAAAATTAGATTCTATAAACAGCAAAAACAAATGAAATAATGTCTGTAAAGTGCTTTGTCAGTTTTAATAGCTCATGTCATAGTGGAGAAAGTGCTGGACTGGGAGTCAAGAAGACCTTAGATCACATCTAACATATGACGCTTCAATAGGTGTGCAACCATGGTGGGCCATTCACTTAAACTCTTGAATCCTCAGGGTTTTTTTGGTAAAGTCAGGATGATTTTATCTGTTGAACCCACCACAAAAGGGTCATTGTGAATGTCAAACAAGATAGCATATGTAAAATATTCTGCAAACTTTTATGCACTATATTGCTGTTACCTATTGTGATTGTATTTTCTAACATTCTATAAATGCCCTGAGGGCGTGATTTATGGGTATTAGCTGCCTGAATGCCTAACACATCCTCTGCCTATAGTTGTGAGTAAATCATATTTGCTGAATCATTAAATGAATGAGGGGGAAAAACATGTTTCAAGTTGAAACAATTTTTAAAATTATAATATATTTTATTTAAATAATCTTTATTATATTAAATAATAGTAAATACTATTGAAATACCCTTTTAAAATTTATATAATATATAAATACATAGTTCAAAATTTTTGAATTATAATTTAAAATGCAGTCAGGATTAGCAATCATTCTGTGCTCTCAAACTTGGGAGATGAAAGGACAGTTCAACAGTTTGACATTTTTTTTCTAGTTAGAGAAGAAATTAGTGTGTGAGGCATGTGTAATCTCCATGACTACTAAATAGGAGTGAAAAAAGTTTCATCACTTATACTGCTACATCCTGATTTTGGCATCTCATTTCCTCTTAGAATAATTTAGCATCTATATGACATGGACATACATTTGGAGATGGCCTTTCACGCTTATTTCTTGGTAATCTAACTTCATTCTTTGAAAGAATCCGGATTTATATTTTCACTCTGCTGTCCATCATCATAACACTCAAAGGAAAATGAAAAATTCAGGTAATCACCTAACTGGTTCGTCAAAAAAATAGCTAAATATCTTTATATTTGAGAGACAACACACTGAAGTGGAGATAGAATCACATTTGGAGTCAGAAGGCTTGAACTAAAAATCTGGTTTTCCTGTTAAGAAGTTGGGTGGCCTTGGAGAAATAGGTTATTAAATCTCTCCAAGTCTCAGTTTTCTCATTTGTAATTTGGGGTTGGTACTGTAGGATATACCTGTAATATTTTCCTAAAAAGAATCAAATGAGCAGCTAGGTGGCACAGTGAATAGAGCACTGGCTCTGAGGTCAGGAGTACCTGAGTTCAAATCCAGCCTCAGACACTTAACACAAAAACTAGCCGTCTGACCTTGGGCAAGTCACTTAATCCCAATTGCCCTACCTTCCCCCCTGCAAAAAAAAGCAAAAAAAAAAGAATCAAATGAAATGACCTATGTAAAATATTATACTGACAAGTTAGTATTTTTATTTATAACCAATAATTTAATTCTTTCCATGGATATGTTGATCTCATCACTATAAGTATTCCTTCCAATAATACAAAGTAATACCTGGCTTCACTTGATTTATGCCTCGTGTTCATCCAGGGGTATACTTGAGTCAACTCAAACCAGGTTGCAGGAGCTGACTGATACATTTTTCACTGTGAGCATTTATACCTTAGAGATTGTCAAATGCTACAAATTAAAATTTGATTTGTTTGGGGTTTAAAATTTTTTTTTATTTTCTTTTTTGGTGGGGGGAAGGCAAGGCAATTGGGGTTAAATGACTTGTCCAAGGTCACACAGCTAGTAAGTGTCAAATATCTGAGACTGGATTTGAACTCAGGTCGTCCTGACTCCAGGACCAGCACTCTATTCACTGTGCCACCTAGCTGCCCCCCCCTTTTTATTGTCTAGACTTTTTTAAAGTGACAGAGAAAATGTTAATAATGCAGACTAAACTTAAAAGTATGTCACGGTTTGGAGATGCAGTTATTGAACATTAGACATCACATCACTCCATGTCTTTTAGTAATTCCTCCACTGTGGGTTCATACACTGTTCTATAGGCCTTCCTTTGGATCTCTTGGCATTGCAAGGTTATTTTATATATA
>CM053582.1:446675667-446695342 GCA_028627135.1 Pseudochirops cupreus
TACATGGTACTTATAATGAATCATAAGTGAAGAAATTACGTTTCCTTAGCTGTTGGCCCACAGTATCAGAAACTATAGGCTGAGTAGTAGTATCCGTGGAACTAGAGTTATAAGGGTCCTTTAATCTCAAAATGCCATCAGAGTCCAGAAAGCTATAACACAGGCATACTTCCCACATATGGAAAGATTTAAAAGGGGTAATAAGGCAAAAATTAGGGAGATTTACCAAATGAGCTCTATGATGTGAAGGGGTAGCCTAATGTTCAGTACTCCTCTCACCATCCACATGTGCATGTGCGCGCACACACACATAAGCTACCCAGAAATCTTAGCTCCCTAGAGCCAGTGGACCATAGTTTGCTAAATGCTGAGAGTAAGAAGAGACTTCAGAGATCATTTAACTCTCTCATTTTACAGATGAGGAAACTGAGGCCCTATGAACTTAAATGATTTGCCCAAGGCAATAATCATCAGAAACCGGATTTGAACCCAGTCCCTAACATTCCAAAGTATGTGCTATTTCTGTTGTATTACTGTTAAGACTTCTGACTTTGTGCTTTTGTTCTTTCTTCCTCCTGCCGAGATAATTATTAACTTTTCAGACATAAAATAAAGGCCAATTTAGGGATACCAACCCAGAAATTCTGTGTCCCCTTGCTTTCTGCTGCTTTATAGGTTGTAACCTTTTTTAGTACTGTTGGCAGCAGGTACTACCTCCCTTTCCTTGCTGCTCAGAGACTCTGACTTCCTAATTATGGTAATACAAAGTTGAATATCAACTTGCCATTCAAATATTTAGAAAAAAAAATTAAGATGCTATGACATTCTTAAAATGTTCCAGAACAAAAGACTAAAGAGAAGAATCAGTTATCTTAAAAGTGGAATTTGGAGATGCCTATATGTTTCCTGTCTTGCTGAAATCATAGTTTCAGTGAATGAAGATGAACATTTTTAGCCCTGGATCGCCTGCCAGGGTGAGACAGAAGTAATCCTGGTGATAAACTTGCAGATATACTCAGGACACTTTCATATGGGCCTATTTCTAGTTATATATCTTTAAAAATATAGCTCTATTATGGACGCATTTCATTAGTTAAAAGGGTGACATTTCTCACTATTAATGAAATATAGCAATGTCCTAAGCAGATGAACCTGACATAAATATCTAATTCTAACCAAGAGAGCTTTTATGCTGCTATTGATAGTAAAAACTAGACTCATGATTAAAAGAGAAATTCTGCCTAGGTCCCTAGAAGAACTCTTGTCGAGGAGAAGGATCATAAAATAAAGATGTATTGTAGAAGATGGCCAAGCTACACAAGTTTCACATTTTTCTTAAAAGCACATGACAGAGCTGTAGTGGAAACCCATCTGGGAAATAATTTACATTGGGTGAAATCAAAGCCCAAAGAAGTTAATTGACTTGCCCTGAGTCAGTCAGCAATTTTTAGGAATGGGATTTGAACCCACAGCCACTGAGTTATAAGGTTATTGCTTTCTCTGGGAGTATCAACTATGTACAAAACCAGAATACAACTTATTGCAAGAATTAATGAAAGATACCTAGCATCTGAGTTCAGAGTCTGTTGGACGTTTTCCTTGCTCTGGTAATCCTCTATATGGCGTTGATAGCTGGTCATTATATATTCTTATGACAGGGATTAGAAGTTATAATATGATTATAGTCATTCATTTTTATAGATTCCTTAAAACAACCTATGGCTTTTTAATTTGAGGGGGGCAATTAAGAGACAACTAAATCAAGTACAGTAAAACCTCATTGATTTGGACTCCACTAAATTTAGAATTTGTGAAAATATAACCTGAGCTGTGCTTCTCTAAAGTCTACCTTTGCCCTGTCTATGAAAAAATGATTTGTGAAACAAATTAACAGTGGAAGTGAAGGGAACGCTTAATCTACTAAAGAGAAGCTGTCTCTCTCTTTTTTTTAAAGGATGTTATACAAATAATTTACATGGAAATGCATGTTATAGTTATGTTTCTGATAAATGACATTTTGTCTCCCATTATCATGCCTTTGCTTAGACTGTCCACCATTTCTCAAATGCACTCCCTTTTTACCTCCACCTTCCATTTCTGTCTTTTCAAGGTTCACTCAAGAGTCACCTGGAACAAGAGACCTCTCCTGACCACTCTTACTTGCAGAGCACTCTTCCTAGAGATTTCTTTGGATTCACTTTGCACATATTTTTGCATTTGTTCAGATTATTCTCTCCTAATAGACTGTATAGTCCTGGAAGAGAGGGACTATTTTGATGTTGTCTTTGTATGTGCAGCATCTAGTGTAGGGTCTGGCATGTAGTAGAGGCTTAGCTAATTCTTGTTGAATGAATACATGAATAATTCTTAAGTTTCACTAAGGGGCTGCCTGCCAGTGGGGAGATGGCTAAGCAAATTATGCTATATGAATACAATAGAATAATGTTGTGCTGTAAGAAATTATGAAAGGTTTGGTTTTAGAGAAACTTAGGAAGACTTGAATGGATTAAGTGAAGTAAGCAGAAATAGGGGAAAAATATATAAAACAATGTAATAAAAACAAAAAAGTGGAAGAATTTAGAATTCCAATCAATGCAATCATCCACCATGATGCCAGATGACTATTGACAAGGCAGGCTACCCATTGCCTAACTGAGAGGTTATGTACTAGATATACAGAATTCAACATATTTTTGATGTTGTCAGTATGAAAAAATTGCTTTGCTTGATTAGGCATATTTGTTACAAAGGTTTTGTAATTTTTTTTCCATAGGAAATGGGAAAGAAAATTTCATTTTTCCTCTACCCTCCCCCAAAAAGGTCTTTATACCCTAAAGACATTGTTCTTATCATATTATTCCTCCTCTTTAAAAGCTCCCTATCATCTACAGGATAAATTTTAGATTCCTTAGCCTGAAATTCAAAATCCTCCAATAAACTGGCCTTATCTATCTTATCTCTGACTTTTCTACATTCTACTCTACCTGGATTGGTTACTCACTTTCCTTCAGTGTGGTACACTCATTTGTCTCTAGGCTTTTGCTGTTCCTCCCATCTGGAATGCTTTCCCTTTCTTCACATTCAAGGCCAAGTTCACGTCTCCCTTGCCCCCATAAAATCTTCCTTCTCTAATTGCTCTTATTGGCGCTGTTCTCTGCCTTCTGTGGAATCTTACAGTGCCTGTTATCTGCAAGACAACGCCATGTCATGACACCTATTGTACTGCTGTTGGGGGCAACGCTGTGGCACAGAAAGAACACTGAACTTGGAATCACAAGATGTGTTTGAATCTCGAATCTGCCATTTTCTACCTTTATGGTGTTAGGACAATGACTTAACCTCTCTGCACCTCAGCTTCCTCATTGCAAAGTAATAGGGTCGTGCTACGTGACCTCTTGGGTCGCTTCCAGCCCTAGGAAGTTTCCAGCTTCCACTTTTGGACGAATGATTCTACCAGTCTTTAACTCTTGAATTATTCTTTGATTTTTCATTTGCCTAATCTCTACAATTAGACTGTAAGGCCATCAAGACCAACACCTGTCTTTACAGTCTCTGTATTCTCTGTGGTGACTGGAAAGATGCTGTGACCACGGCAAGTGTTTAATAAATATTTGTCCAGTGAATGAAAGACTAAGAATACTCACTGGTAGTGTGTGCCACTAAGGATCTCAATTTTTTTTGCTCTACAAAAAGGAAGCAGAAGTATAGATATTACTGTTTAGAAGTCTGATTTGGGGACATTAAACTTGTTTTTCTGAGTGGCTGAGCCAACATCTCTTCCCTTTCAGTCCAAGATGGAAACCATACTATATAGACTTAGAGCCATAAGAAAGAGATTTAAGAAGATAAGTTTGCAAAGGCCAAATGAAGCTGTTATTTCAATTGCTTCTTCTTAATTCATTAATACAGAATTGTATGAGACTAATTTTCTTTAGTATCCTACTGGATCTATGATCTTATCAATGTGGGTGTCCCTCCAGATATTCAGATTGCAGCCCATTTGTTCTTGCATACTGTTCACCTCTCCCCTTAAATTCACCACAGAGGGGGTCTTCCTCACATTCTCCTGACACTGGGGATACCAAAAGCGCATGCAGGCTGTCTGTTCAGTGTTCCTCGTTCCTGCTTTTATTAATCTTGTTTGTGTGTATTTTATTTCTATTTTATTATTTTTATTTTATTCTTCTTGAGCATGTATGTCTGATGATATCTTTCACACCACTTCTCTTGTGTAATCTTTCATTTGTAATGTGTTGTATAACCTGTTCACACCTACCATGTGGCCTCTCCACTGCTCTTTGGTTGTTCCATGACTCACAGACATACACTAACACTGGAACAACAACAACAACAACAACAACAAAGATGAGTCTGTCTTAGGGAGGCTTAGGAGTCATTAAAAGCACTATACAATTTCCCAAAGGCAATTGAACCTGCTCTCTACTCCTCCTCCATTTGATTTTGTGCCAAGATTGTTGTCCATTTGCTGTGTGTGTATTCTGATGAATGATGTCTTTATGTTGTCCATCAAATTTCATAGTATAGAATTTTTCACTCATTTTCCCACTATTATATGTGATGGTTAGGCAAAACTCTTTTGAGAGTTTATAGATCTCATCTGAAGAGCTCTGTGGTGCTCCAGAGCTTGATGCAAGCAATATTGGAGGCACAGAAGAGAATTCTTTTTAGACTTAGACTCTAAATTGGGTCTCTTAAGACTCAGTGGATAGAAGACTGGGTCTGGAATCAGGAAGATCTAAGTTAGAATCCATCCTCAGATACTTATTACCTGTGCCTCTGGGCAAGTCACTTTACCTCTGTTTGCCTCAGTTTCAGTAACTGTAATAGCACCTGCTTCCCAGGATTGTTCTGAGGATCTAATGAGATAATATTTGTACAGCACTTAGCACATGTGGTACCTGGTACATAATAGATGCTATATAAAAATTTGCATTGATTATCCATGTAAGTAGCAAATATCTTTGGTGTTCATGTCTTCCTCTTTCATGCTTAGCTTGATATTAATAACAATAATAATAGGGTCATAGAACAAAGTTGCTTTTGCTGTTATATCTTTCAAGTCATTTTGTATAATTTTGACATGTATGGAAGAAACCTTATTGGAGAAAAGCTTTTAAGGTGGCATGCTGTCCTACTAAACAAGATACTGTTTAATCATCAACCAGCAATAACTGCAGTGAGGTCTTGTATTCTCTTTACCTTTGAGGCAATTATGTTACGGTAAATATATGGGTAATTGTGAACTATAACTTATGAAAGTTTATTTGTATCATCCTAATAATTTCATCAAGGATGTCTTCTCTCTCTTTCTCTCTCTCTCTGTCTGTGTGTGTGTGTGTGTGTGTGTGTGTGTGTGTGTGTAAGTAATCTTATAAAAATATAAAAATAGAAAAGTAGGCATTTGTGTGGGTAATAATTGATGTACCCTTAACTGCATTTTTCAACAATAATAGGTTCCAGTGTTTATTTCCATATATTTAGCATCTTTTCTTCTTTCATATAATAGGAAAATAGATTCTTTAGTGTTCTCAAAATTGTGTTGTCTCCAGCATGGACCTCCTCTGTGTGAACATGGTGTAGGCCAGCTGCCACTTCTTCCTCTGCTTTCTTCAGGCTCATTATACTTGCTCTAGCAGCACATCACTAACTGTGATGCTCAAGTCCAAATGTCATAACTCTGGATGGTGAGAATAGTTTCTTAGAAAAAAATATTTATAGAATTTACTATTTAACAATAATTGCTAGGAGAACTGGAAAATGGTCTGGAAGAAACTAGGCATATACCAATCTCTCACACAGTATAGCAAGAAAAAATCAAAATGGGTACATAATTAGACATATTGGGTAATATCATAAGCAAATTAGTGGAGCATGGAAAAAATATCTGTTAGATCTATGTATAAGAGAAGAGTTTATAGCCAAATAGGAGATAGTGAGGAACAGAGGTAAAATGGATGATTCAAGTAACCTGAAATTAAAAAGATTTTACACAAACAAAACCAGTGTAGCCAAAACTAAAAGGAAAATGGGAAACTAGAGGGGGGATTTTATGTAAATTTCTCTGATAAAGGCTTCATTTCCCAAATATATATGGAGTAAGCTTTATAAGAATGAGAGCCATTTCCCAATTGAAAAGTACTCAAAGGATGTGAATAGGTAGTTTTCAGAAAAAGAAATCAAAATCATCGTCATATAAAAAAAATGCTCCAAATCACTAATAACTAGAGAGATGCAAATTAAAACAACTCTGACCTACCACCCCATAATTATCAGGTTGGCTAACATGACAGAAAAGGAAAATGACAAATGCTGGAGGGGAGGTAGAAAAATAGGTATATTAATACACTGTTGGTGAAGTTGTGAACTGGACCAAGTGTTCTAAGGAACCGTTTGGAGCTATGTCCCAAAGGCTATAAAACAGTGCATACTCTTTGACCCAGCAATACCATTACTAAGTATGTATCCCAAAGAAATAAAAGAAAAAGGCAAAGGATCCATATGTACAACAATACTTATAGCAGCTTTTTTCATATTAGTAAGGAATTAGAGAGTGAGGTAATGCCCATCAGTTGAGGAATGACTTAACAAGTAGTGGTATATGATTATAATTGAATACTATTGTGCCATAAGAAATGATGAGGTTGGATGGATTCATTAAAAATTTGGGAAGATTTATATGAACTGAAGCAAAATGAAGGAAGCAGAACCAGGAGAACATGATATACAGTAACAGTAATATTGTAACTATGAACAACTTAGACTTAGCTACTTTGACAATGATTTATGACAATTCTAAAGGACTCATGATGAAAAATGCTATCCATCTCCAGAAAGAGCACTAATGAATTATCAGTACAGATTGAAGCATTTTTCTTCTTTTGCTTTAAAAAAAATTGCCAATATGGAAATATGTCTTGTACAATTTCACATGCATATTAGGTATCATTACGTGACTTTTCCAAGGGAAAGGCTGAAGGAGGGAGAGAATTTAAAACACAAAAATTTTTTAAAAATTAAAAAAAAGAAAAACTGAAAAATGTTTACTGATTTTTTTTTCCATTTTCTGTTAATTTTTTCCTAACTTCATTCTTAAATGTCCTTGGAGTGACTTTGCTTAGCAGAGGTCTCTTGCCAAGCTTTTTAAAAACTTGTTTTCCCCTCCATTGTTTCCAGTTGTTTTATGAGGTGATATTAAATGTAATCTTTCATCATCCTTTCACATAATATTTTACAATTGGGTTTATATTCTATAATGAAGTTGCCCTTGCCTATAATATCTCTTCACTTAGCAAGGAGATCAAGTGTTTGCTGGTTTCTAGCCAATGATTTACAACAGTTAAACTTCTATATGACATTGCTATAATCTCTCTATTTTTCACAAGAATTTTTTTCACATATTAATCATTATGAGAGACAGAACATAGACTGATATTTGTAATGGAAAATAATTATTAAAGTAATTACAAAAATTCTATTTTTCTTCCAATGTCAACTTCAATTGAACCTACTGTGTGCAAGATGTGAGTTAGGATAGAGGATAAAGTGCTAGTCAGGAAAATTTGGATTTGAATTCTACCTCTGAAACATAATGACTGTGTGACCCTGGGCCAACTACTTAGCCTCTTGAAATTCTAGTTAACTCTCTAAGACTATAAGTTACAGAGAAGGAAAATCCTTCAGGGATAAGAGGAGTTTCCATTTTTTAGAGTTCGCTATGGAAATTAAATCACAAATCCAGTCTCTATTCCTATGTGCAAGATTGTAATCTAATGGGAGCAGGATAATACCACATGTACATATGGAATATAGCATAATGTGATGAAGTGAAAGAGACAGACAGAGAGAGACAGAAACAGAGACAGAGGTAAAGTGATATAATAGACTGTGAGATACAGGAATCGTTTTCACCTAGGAGGATACAAGAAGATATATTTGAGGGATGGCTAGGTGGTTCAGTGAATAGAGCACCAGCCCTGAAGTGAGGAGGACCTGAGTTCAAATCCAGCCTCAGACATTTAACATTTATTAGCTGTGTGACTTTGGCCAAGTCACTTAACCCCAATTGCCCTGCCCTCCCCCCTCCAAACAAAAAAAAGAGGATATATTTGAGTAGGTGGTTCAGTGGATAAAGTGCCAGGCCTGGAGTCAGGAAGACCCTTCTTCTTGAGTTGACATGGCCTTGGACATTAATTAGCAATGTGACCCTGGGCAAGTCAATTAGCCCCATTTGCCTCAATTCCCTCATCTGTAAAATGAGCTGGAGATACCATTCTTGTGTCTTTACCAAGAAAACCCCAAATGGAGTCATGAAAAGTTGGATGCAACTAAAACAACTGAACAACAATGGAGTAATTGGTATCTGATTAGACCTTGAAAGTAATCAATTTGATTAATCATGGAATTCATTGGGTAGAAATAGGGGCAGTCTATTTCAGATATGAAGTACAATAAGAGCAAAGATATGTAGATGGAGGAGGTCAGATGAAGAACAGAGGATAAGTAAGATTAGACAGAAGACAGAAGATAGAAAGTGTTAAATACAAGTTGGAGCTAGGTTATAGAGGGCCTTGAATGACAATGCTGGGAGATTAAGCCTTATTATTGCATGTCTATTTTACTCAAGCACTGTTTTTGCCTTATCTTTCACCACAAGAGACAGACCTTAGTCTAATATTGAGAATGGAAAAGAATTGTTAGTAGCTAGTGCTCTATCCTCTAAACTACTCTGACTCTCACCATGCACATAGTAGGCTCTTAATTAGTGCTAGCTGCATCAAGCTGAAATTGACAATGGAAGAAACATAGAATCCTCAATGAATTTAATAATGATTTTCCCATCCTCAGTATTAGTCTGTGGACTCATAATGATGAATATAGGGAACAAAGTTCTTGTGTAAAATAGGCAAGCCATGGATTTATAGGTGGAGGTTTGGAGGTTTTAAGTAAAGGAGTAATGGTGGATGATGGTGCATTGGAATGAGCAGTATGGAGGATAGATTTTGACTGAGAAAAGGATAGACCAGTTAGTGGTCTATTACAGTAGTCAGAACACACAGAGATGAGACCTGAACTAATTGCACTTAATTGCAATGAGACTAGAGAAGAAAGAATGGTTTGGGTGACGTTGTGGAAATAGAAATGATTGGACTTGGAAATAAGCTGTATATATATTTATCTTGGGGCAGGAGATATTGAAGAAGAGAAGAAAATCAAGCGTAATGAATGACCGCAGGTGACTGGGAAGACAATGGTACCAACAGCAAAAATAAAGGCATTAAAGGAAAAGGCAAGTTAATAATTGTAGGATTTAACCAGTCTGCTTTCATTAGTCACTAGTATAGAGACATCTAGGTGGTACAGTGAATAGGGTGCCAGACCTGGAGTCAAGAAGATCTGAGTTCAAATCCAGCCTCAGACTCTCAGAAACTGTGTTATTCTGGGAAAGTCACCCCCTGCTTGCTTCGGTTTCCTCCGCTCTACAATAGCACCCACCTCTTAGTGCTTGTTGTTAGGAGAAAAGGCAATAATAATTGTAAAGTGCTTAGCACAGCACCGGGCGCATAGTAAGTGCTTTATAAATGTTAGCATCATTGTTGTTGTTGTTGTTATCTGTTAGTGGGTTCAGGTTTCCCAACGTTTAATTGAGTTTCCATTTGCGTTTTGTACTAGGGGCCTAGGTTCTGCATATATTTCACAAGCTGTTCTGCAACCAAAGCATGAGGAATTACTGATACTACACACAATAGAACTGTAACAGAATCCTGTTCCATGAATTTGCTAAGTATTCTTCGTTAAAGATCCTAGGTCTTTACTCTGTAGCCATAACATAACCACCAACCTTGCAAGACCGTGCAGAATTGTGTCTAATGTCAGCTGCCTATTATACTGAATTAATTTTAAGAGCGTATGCTAGCTTCATTTATGCCATCGTTGTTTTTATTCAAGATAAATTTTTCAAGGGTTATAATCATATGACACTTATTTTAATTATGCCTCCTTAATTGTGACAAATGACAGCTTTTGACTTCTTATCTCCTTCCTCTCTATTGTGTGACCAATAAGATTATTAATAAATGCCTGTTTATTATGTAGTTATGCTGAACATATCCACAGGGTATATAGGCTGGCCTCATGTTTTTTACCCTCAGTACACTGTCAGCAGGGGATTTCTGATTTGCTAATGAGCTAAATCCTGCTAAGCTAGACACTCAAGCTTGCCAGAAACCTTTTAAATATTCTCTTCTACACAAAGCCTCAGCTGGGTTCCATTTGTGAAAGATTAACTTTTCATTCCAATTAGTAAAGAGTCAAACTGTTTTGGAGAGGATCAAGTATGAAGCCAGGGGTAACTCCAAACCCGTATTTCGCTTATGACTGATGTACCACTTGCCAACGAACAACAGGTCAAATGCCCTTAAGCTGTCTAAACTGTGCCTGGCAAAGGATGGCCTGGAGAAAGGATTGCTTTTGTCACCAAAAGCCACTGTATCCATAATGTTAGGTCTTTTTGATGTGGTGAGCAGCTTATCACTAAGGATAGAATTCTACACTACAAAAGAAAGAATGCTAAAAACCAACGCAGTAACACTTTAAATGAACCAAAAAAGAGAGATTTTGCATGTCCCACCTGATGCAGGACTTCCTTCACAACTTTTATGTTTAAGGAAATATCTATGGCAAACACTAAAACTTAACTTTGCCTTTTATTTTCACATTTTACATTTTATCTTTGACTAACAGAAACAATAATAAAAAGTTATATACAACGGATCATAAATTTAAAGCCGGAAGGAAACTTAGATGTCACTGACTTCATACAAGACACCCCATCTCCTGAATGGACATTTTCAGCGGCTGCATCCCATGCCTGGGATTCTCTTTCTTCATGTTTACCTCCTGGTTTCCACAAAGTTCCAACCAAAACCCCACTTTCTCTAAGAAGCCTTGCTTGATCTCCTTAGAACTGGTGCTTTCCCCATGTTGATTATGTCCAATTTATCCTATATATATCTTGTTTGTATGTAGTTGTCTGCATGTTGTCTCCCCTGTTAGACCATGAGATACTTGAAACCAAAGTTTTTGGTTTTCTTTGCATCCCCAGAATTTAGCACACTGTGCCTGACACTTAAAAATGTTTATTGGCTGAATGACTGAGTCCAGTTCCCTTGCTTTAAAGGTGAGAAAACTGAGAATCAAAGAGGTTAAATGACTTGCCATGGGTCATATAGCTAATAAATGTCTGACAACGGATTCAGATCCAGGTATTCTTAACCCTAAGACCAATGCCCTTGACATAGCAACTCACAGGGTTATAGTTTTATCCAATACTTAACACTTTCTCTCCAAACATCAGCTAGAAATATCTAATCCTACAAGCTGTGACTTTTATGATGTACAAAGACATTTTAAAAGAGTTATAATCAGTACATACATATTTTTCTTAATTCTGAGTTTGAGGCTTTTGTGTTATCTTGTCTAACAGCACCACCACCACCACCGCCAGTACCTAGTAGTTTACTATGTTTTCAGTAGATAATTCAATTTCATCTTTACAATAAGCAATCCTTGTTGAGGGAATTTATTATTTTCCTTGATTTATGATAATTTAGAAACAAAGTTCTGAAACAATTTCGTCAAGTTAATGTGGCTGGTAAGGGACACAGTGAGGTCTTGAATCCAGGTTTTCCTCATATCTCATAGTACTCATATTTACTTTTCACTATGGCAGTCTAATAATCCATTGCATTAAGATAATACAATGTCCTTAGCCATTCCCAAACCAATAAGGATTTGGCTATTTTTGTTATTTTTGAGGTGGAGAGATTTTAGTTTAGTTTTATTTTTGCTACAATAACATGGCTGGGATGTGAAAAATACTATGTTTCTAGGATTCTTGAGTACGAGTCATGAAAACTAATTATGAAAAATAAATGTTCCACTCTGAAAGAGTTGATATGCCCATGGCATAGCTGAAGACTTGTATGAAGAGACTTTCCCTCCTAATCTTGGTTGCACTGGTTTTGTTTGTGCAGAAACTTTTCAATTCAATATAATCAAAACGATCAGTTTTGCATTTCATAATATTCTCTATCTCTGGTTTGGTCATAAATTCCTGCATTCTCCATAAATCTGACAGATAAACTATTCCTTGCTCCCCTCATTTGTTTATAGTATACCTTTACATAATGTGTGTATACACATACACACACACACGCACACACACACACGCACACCATATATAGTATACCTTTATACATAAATTTTGAACCCATTTTGACTTTATTTTGGTATACAGTGTCAAAGGCTGGTCTATACCCAGTTTCTGCCATGCTGTTTTCCAGTTTTCCCAGTAGTTTTTGTCAAATACTAAGTTCTTACCCCAGTTTAGCACCTATGCAATATTCACAGTGCCAAAGGCGACTGCAAACATACTGGCATAGTTCTCAATCAGAAAATATAAAACACTCTCCATATAGAAGACAGAAGCAAAACATTTATTCAGACACCAGAAAGCCAAATCTATCATTGTAGCAAAGAAATTAATATAGCACAACACCACATAGAGCCACACCACCCTTTAGCCTTCCCATAAATCAACACTTACAAGCCTAGCCATCTCACTGGGTGTGTTCTCTACTCCTCCTCCATCAGCTCGTACTCCCAACTTTCTGTGGGCTCTGCTCCACCCTTCAGCAATCTCCTCCTACCACAGGCTCCATGTGATTACATTCAGCCTATTAGGGGGCAGGGAAAATCTTTGAAGCAGAGAAGATCTTCAAATTCCTTTAAGCTTATTAAGGGGCAGGAAAAGATCTTCAAATTCCCATTACCATTATACTGGGGTCTTAGGGTTTATCAAACAATAGATTGCTATACTCATTGGCGACTATGTCTTGTGTACCTAATCTATTCCACTGATCCACCACTCTATTTCTTAGCCAGTAGTTTTGATGATTGCTACTTTATAAAACAATTTAAGATCTGGTATGGCTAAGTCACCTTCCCTAGCATTTCTTTTCATTAATTCTCTTGATAGTCTTGACATTTTGTTCTTCCAGATGAATTTTGATATTTTTTCTAACTTTATAAAATAATTTTTTGGTAGTTTGATTGGTGTGGCACGAAATAACTAAATTAATTTAGATAGAACTGTCATTTTTATTATATTGTCTCAGCCTACCCATAAGCAACTGATGTTTTTCCATTTATTTAAATCTGACTTTTTTTGTGTGAGAAGTGTTTTGTAATTGTGTTCATACAGTTCCTGGGTTTGTTTTGGCAGGTAGACTCCCAAATATTTTATAATGTCTGCAATGACTTTATATGGAATTTCTCTTTCTATCTCTTGCTGTTGGGTTTTGTTAGTAATATATAGAAATGCTGATGATTTATGTGGGTTTATTTTACATCCTGCAGCTTGGCTAAAGTTGTTTATTGTTTCAAATAGTTTTTTACTCAGTTCTCTAAGATTGAACTAGCTCTTCTTGTTCGTGCCTGGTTTCATTATAAATTACCATTTTTTCCCAATTTCAATCATTCACTTTTTTCTCTCTCCCATCTCCCTTCATCTGCTGAACAGAAGGAAGGCAAACAAGTAGGTGATGGAGGAGGAATTGGACACTGGTATATTCCTTGATTGATATATATAGCACTGGGTCTGGAATCTGGGAGACCTGAATGTGATCTTGGGCAAATAATGGTACCTACCAAGGGAGGTGAATAGACTCAAATAATATTTATAAAGCTCTTAGAACAGTGCCTGGCATGTAGTAGGCACTTAATAAATGCTTATTTCCTTCCTTTTGATCCATAGATCTGATTTCTTCTTTGTTTCTTTAATTTGCTTATGATGTGACTTTTTTTTTTATCCAGGTCACATATCCTTTTGGAGCTTCTCTTGGTTTATGGTATGAAGAATTAGTCTAAACTCTGGCTTCTGAACTCATCAATTCAACTGAAATTGTTTTCTCCAAAGTTGCCAGCCATCTCATAATCACAAAATCAAATGTCTTTTTCTCAGTCCTCATCCTTCTTGAACTTTCTGTAGCCTTTGACACTGTTGATCACTCTCTTTTCCTCACTACTCTTTCTTCTCTGGGTTTTTGGGACATTGCTTTTCTTCCTACCCATTTTACCACTCATGAATATCCTTTGTTGGATCTTTATTTGGGTCAGTTCCACTAACCATGGAAGTCCCACAGAGCTCTGTCCTGGACTTCTTCCCTTTTATGTCTATACAATTTTGCTTGGTGATCTCATTACTATGGATTCTACGATCATGTCTATGCTGATGATTCTCAAATCTACTTTTCCAGCCCTAACCTCTCTGCTGAATTCCAGCGTCACATCTCTAACTGCCTATTGGACATCTCAAACTGGATATCCTACAGGCATCTTAAACTCAATATGTCCAAAACTGAACTCATTTTTCCCTGAAAACCTTCCCTTTTTCCCAACGTCCCTATTACTATAGAAGGTACCACCATCCTCCCAGTCACTCAAGTTCAGAACCTAAGTGTCATACTCAACTCCTCATTCTCTTGTATGTCCAAACTGTTTGCCAAGACCTGTTGATTTTTACCTTAACTAATCTCTCTTGTATATTCCACTTCTTCTCCTCGGACATTGCTGCCGCCTTGGAGCAGACCCTCATTACCTCATACTTGGAAAGAAGGAAACAAGCATTTATGTAGCACCTACTATGTGCTACACACTGTGCTCTGAAAATAGCACCTCATTTGAGTCTCAAAGTTTTACAAAACTAGGGACATGGTGTATCCTACCAGTTTATCAGCTTTATCTCTAAAGGAAAGAAATTTGGTTTTTTTTTTCCTTTTTGGAGGACATTTGGGGTTAAGTGACTTGCCCAAGGTCACACAGCTAGTTTTTGTGTTAAGTGTCTGAGGCCGGATTTGAACTCAGGTCCTCCTGACTCCAGGGCCAGTGCTCTATTCTCTGTGCCACCTAGCCACCCCTGGGAAAGAAATCTGTTGAGAAGAATTCACTTTTCTTCTCAGTTCTAGGCAGCCATTTTAAGATGGATATTGACAAGTCAAATATATGCCTGGAAGTGGACAACCAGGATAGCAAAGGGACTCGATACCAAATCATAAAAATTAATTAAAATAACTCAGAATAAAATCTTCTGTTTGTATTTCAAAGCTCTTAAACAGCCTAATCTGCTCTTGTTTTTCCAGTTTTCTTGTACTTTATTCCCCTCCAGATACTCTACCAGAGAGTGACATTGGCTTCCTGGTTATTTCCTGTACAAAACATTCTGTCTCCTGGTTCTGTGCCTTTCTACTGGCTCTGCCCTATCCCTGGAATTCTCTTCTCCCTCACAAAAGCCTCCTAGCTTCTCTAAAATCTCATCTTCTTTAAGAAACCTTTCTTGATTCCCCCTTAATGGTAACACCCTGCCTCTAAGATTATCTCCAGATTGTCATACATGGATTATATGCACTATATACATATGTATGTATGTGTGTCTTGTTTTTATGTTGTCTTCCCTGTTAAACTGTAAGGTCCTTGATACCAGCGACTGTTTTTTTGAATTTTTCTGTATTATCAGCACATAGCAAAATATTACCATATAAGAGGTGCTCAGTAAAAACCTGTTGACTTACCTTTACCCTAGACTTAGAGAGGACAGGATAGGTGCCAAACATTTTAGAGGCTTTATCATGTATAAAAAGGGGTAGAGGGCACAGTGAATAGAGCACCGGGCCTGGAGTCAGGAGGACCTGAGTTCAAATCTGGCCTCAGACACTCAACACTTATTAGCCACGTGACCTTGAGCAAGTCACTTAACCCCAATTGGCCTGCCTCCAAAAAAAAGCAAAAAAGAATAGACTAATGGGTATATTTATTAAGGATACAACATGGCATAAGGGGTAGAGTGTTGGAGTTAGTGACAGGAAGGCATGGGTTTGAATCTTGCTTCTGGCACTCACTAACTGTGTGACCATGGGCAAATTACTTAACATCTCTGTGCCTCAGCTTTGTAATCTGTATATTGGAGCAATAGTTATAATCATAGCCAACATTTCTATAGTACCTTCTATGTGCCAGGCACTGTGCTAAGCACTTAACAAATATTGTCTCATTTGATCCTCACAACAACCCTGGGAGGCAGGTGCTATTATTATCTCCATTTTACAGATGAGGAAACTGGAGCAAACAGAGGTCAAGGGACTTACCCAAGGTGACATGGCTAGTAAGTGTCTGAGGCTGAATTTGAACTCAAGTCTTTCTGATTCCAGGCCCAGCTGTATCCACTGTACCTCCTAGCTCCTAGAATTGCTCTGAATTTCAAAAAAGATAATATATATAAGATGATTTGCAACTTTTGAAATGCCAAATAGATGTTAGTTTTAAATTCTTATACCCAATGTGATTTCACAGGGTGCAAGTAGGCTGAATGGGGAGAAATTTCAGGGAAACATATATGGACTCAAAATAAGAAGGAACTTTTTTTAAAACAATTAGAGCTATTTCATAGTGGAATGGATACCTTGTATGCAAAGGCATTCCACATTGATAGAACCTGGGTGGTTCTGTCAGGGAAGCTCAATGAATTTCCCACTGGATGGTAATGTAGACTAGGTGGCCTCCAAAATGTCTTAAACCTTTGAGGCTTGATGAGCCTGCGAATAGCAAGCTCACACAACCTGAATAGAAGTGGCCAAATTCAAAGCTCTCAGGCGATGCCTTTGAAAGGCACGCTATTATTCACAAGGGATTATGCTGAAATGACCAGATTCATTTTGCTTAAGTTTGCAATGGCAATAATGTCATTAAAAAATACCAACCACAAAGCATCTGTCATTATTTTATTCTTTTTTTTGACATTTACCTTATGTTCTTTGGTAGTTTGGAAAAGGCAAGGAAGTTAATGCCCCATTACTTAAAACCCTCAAGGTTAGCTTCTCCAGCCTAAATTGAATTTAAAAAACACATTTACAGCTAATTCATATATTAGGGCAATTTCTATCAATCACCATTCAGGGCACTTACAATTTTACATGAGTCCCAGATACCTTTCGGGTTTTTTTGTTGTTGTTGTTCTTTTCCTTTTTCATTTTGCACCAAATTCGTCAAACACAATAGCATGTCCAACCTGCTAGCAATTTTTGCTAGAAACTCCATGGACAAATATGAGAGGGAGACAATTTTAAAATAATCAGTCAATCAGACAACCAGCCAGCATTTATTAAGCACCTACCACTTACTTGCTGGGCACTGGGGAATAAGGTGAGGTCTTTGAATAACGACCCCCAAAACATTTTCAGAATACCTCTTTGAAAGAACTCTGGTCTAGGAATTATGACTAGTCTAGTGTTAGCCCCACCTTATGACCTTAATCAAAACTCTTTCCTGTCTCATCTAGAAAAGATGTTATACCTGCTCTATCTATTACTATTATCTATTATTAGAAGGACATTATTAATATCTAATTAGGAAATAAGAAAGCGTGGTCAGATTTTGATCTGCATCATGTAATGCAGCGGTTCTCAACCTGTGGGTTGCAACCCTTTTTGGGGTCGAACGTTCCTTTCACAGAGGTCACAGGGGTCGCCTATGACCATCAGAAAACACGTATTTCTGATGGTCTTAGAAACTGAGACACCGCTCCTCTATCCTTCTCCAGGCAGGTCCGCCCACATGCAGATATGCCCACATACGAGTATTAAAGGGTCGTGGCCTTAGGAAGGTTGAGAACCACTGGTGTAATGACACTTTGGAAAAGCATAGGATAGGGACAGGACCTGTAATTTCAATGGTATAGGGAAAGCCAGGAGAGAAAACTTCTTCTAGCAAGACAGGTTGGCACTTTCTCCACAATTTATGATCATAGAGAGCTGCCTAGAGGACTGAGAGGTTAAATAACCTGGTCAATCACAAGATGCACCAGAGGTGAGGCTTGAACTTGGATTTGTTTCATTTCATGAGTAAGTCTTCCTAACCTTGAGCCAACTCTCTATCCATTATATCACCCTGTCTTTTTTTTAGTGTACAGCACTTAAAAATATAAGATATTATTATAATTATGACTAAAAGTTATAATGTTGGATATCATTCAAATAAGCTCCTCTGAAATACTGTTATTTTATAGCTAATTTAATCAGTTAGTATAATGAAAACAGTTTAAAACTGGGAAAACCCAGCATAACAAAAGCAGGACTGTGGTGGAAGTCTCCGTGTGGGCCATATGGGGACGCAGTGGGAAAGGTAACTTCAAGAAAAGCAGACAATAAATAATTACAGATATTGGGATAGATTCAATCTCTGGTTATTGACCACAGAGTAAGAAGTCTGAGATGCAATGTGTCTCTGAGTCGGGCCAGCTGCAGCAGGTTTCCTGAAGAATGGAAGAGTCATAACTGGGAGAAGGGAGACAGTGGTGGCTTCCCAGGAGAAGTCACCTCCAGATTGAGGCCCAAGAATTACTGGGACCTGATAATGACTGGACATCTCCCCTGTAGCTAAAAAAGAACATTTTTTGTTATTGTAAACAACTCTGGGATATTATGTTAATTTGATTAAAAAGTATTAATCCATATTAAAAACTTTTTGTAATGTAATATTTAGTTATTTTATTATTTTTACCAGTATGATTATACACAGAATTCAAAAAGAATCTTCATTATCTGCATTTTTTTGTTTCATTTCGTGATTATGAATTAACATAATTTTGAGTTCCTCATGAGCAAAGACTAATTTTTTTAACCTTTCTTTGTACTCTCAGTACTTAGCACAGTACCTAGCATGTAGTAGGCACTTAACGTTTGATTACTGGCATAATTTTTGTCTTAAAAGAAGGTATTTTAAAATGACCTGATCCAAATATGTTAATTATGCCACTGGGAAAAAGTTGAGTAAATTCATTGTAGATGATAGATTGATAGATAAGATTAGGTTGACTGATTTAGAGCTGAAAGGAATCTTGGATGCCAATTACTGTAGTCTTCTTATTCTGCACATAAAATCCTACAGGTGAGAGGTGACAGAACCAGAACTGAGGTCCTCTGACTCTTTGAATTCTTCCAAATAGGCTAGGGTAGAGGGATAAAACCAAAGTTGGGTCTCTGATTCTGAGCATTCTGCTTAACTTAGACAATCATCCAGGTTACAGCACATGATATTTGTGTAGTCTTTATATCACTAACATTTGGTTACAAATGGAACACATCAGTCATCCATCAGTTATTCAATTCTGCTATATTACACTTCCTTTTCTGGTGGTCTGTTGCAATACATGTAACAGCCCTTCTCCTTCATAGTTCTCCATTTGTAAATGCTAAGCCCTGATCATTTCCACCACTAGATTCTCATCTTTACCTTTAGGGGTGTCTACAACTTTAATTCTTCAGAGGTTGTGATATTCTATGATTCACAGGTATAGTAGTATCACAAGAAGTATATTGATGTGAAAAAATGGATATAATATTGCAATATATATTATGTATATAAAACCTTGCAATATATATGGTATAGAATATATATACACATATTATATATATATATACATATACATATACATATACATATATATATATATATATATATATATATATAGATGTTGGAGGCGGGGGGATGGGTGTTGCTCAGAGCCTGCTTGTAATGTGCTGAATAATCCATATAAGGTGATGGT
>CM053582.1:446695842-446714824 GCA_028627135.1 Pseudochirops cupreus
AGCTACAATATGTTGCTGCTGCTATGCCGCCATCTTGGCTCTGCCCCCCGGGAAATCCTAATAATTGGGGATTAAGAAATTCCTTATGTTGGAGTTAACACTTGAACTGATTGTTTCTCTATAGTCTCTCCACGTGAAAGGCTTAGATTTCATGAATTCATTTATCATCTCTATGCAGATAACTCCTAAATCACTTTGATGAGCTGCAATGTCAAAGTACCAGCTTCTTACTAAAACATTTCTACCTTGATGTCCTGAAAGTTTCTTGAGGGTAGGAATAGTGTCATGTACTTCTTCATATGAGAAGTAGCACAAAGTAATGGAAAGAGAGCTGGCCTTGAAATCAGGAAGATCTGGGTTCCAAGGACGCCTTGGACAAATATTGGCTATGTGACTTTAGGCAAGTCACTTAACTTTTCACTGTCCCTGTGTAACTACCTAGGACTTTGAGTTGCAGAGAAGGTGAGAAGGGCTAGTCTGTATTGGTATAAGATCTTCCTAGGAGATCCTTACACTGATGAAATCATAGTCTCAGTCCTCCTACTCTCCCTCTGCCCTTCACCTCCCCCCCACAAAAAAAACAACAAACAGCAAACTCACAAATTTTTACATACCTGACAAGGTCTAGCAAAATGGCTTGTGTGTAAGAAGCACTTAGGAAATATTTGTTGTTTGAGAATTTAAGAGTATTGATACTATAATCCTTGGGATTATAGTACAGCATTTTTTTTAAAGATGTAAGGAAGAAAAGTTAAAAAGAGAGGTTGATGTTACTAAAAAAAAAAATTAAAGAGTAGGGAATAAGCATGGGAACAAAAAAGTGATTAGAAGGGAAAAAATCCAGTCCTAGAAAGCCTCAACTAAACCAATATCATTGGGAATCTCCCAGAGTTTACCTTGAAGATCACCACCATAGACCTGGTACGGTAGCAATAATTCTTCTCGATAATTCCCAAAGGACAATATGGAGACCAAGGGTGGTATTGTATTATGGGCACCCTATCCTGACTGATCTTGAGGACCACACTTAAATCCTAATTTAGTAGGAGTCTTTTGGTCATTTGTACTGAGGAAAGCAAGCATATAAATATATATATGTATATGTATATATATATGTATATATATGTATATATATATATATTTTGACTGATAAGTGGAATATTTCATATATTTCGATTGTAAGTAATTTATTCAGTTCATCATTTATTAATGTCAGTGATATCAATAAAGTATTTTAGATTTTCTTCTGGTATTTTGAGAAAGCTCTTGAGCTTAGAATCCTTTAGGATCATTGCCATGCCTTCAAATCAGATCGCTGATATAACTGGGCTTTATAGAGTTTGGAAAAACCTTGAAGGCATTTGGCTATTTAAGTAATATCAGGAGGAAAAAAATTTTGTCCTGATCTTCAGTGATGATCAGCATAGTAAGTGAATTATAAGGGATTTTGATTTAATCTATGACCCTTCTATTCAGTCCAGTCAGCAGTATCACACTCAGAGATGAAGGAAAGTGAACAACCTTTATCTTGAATATTAAAGTACAGGCAGTTACTAATTTATTTATAAGTTGTGTTCCAAAAGTTCATTTGGAAGTCACTGATTTGGCACTCAGAACGCCTATTCCTCTAAGGGGAAAAAAAAATACACACACACACACATATACACACACATGTGGTAGGCAGGCTCTCAGGGTAACCCACTGAGGCCTCTTTAACCTATAGTGTACTTGGATAATGTACTAAGAGTCCAGAAGTAGCTAAGTGCCCTGGTATACAGAGCGCCAGAAGATCTGAGTTTAGACCCTGCTTCAAGCACTTACTAGCTGTGTGACCTTAGGAAAAATCTTTTAACCTCTCTCAGTCCTCTAACCTCTGTTTCCTCTTCTATAAAATGGAAGTAATGAACATACCTACTTCATAGCTGTAAGACTTAAATGAAATAATAGATGCAAAGCATTTTGCAAACATATATATACATATACATACACATGTTAACTATTATTATTAAGCCCATAGAACCTGTTCTTTATATATAACAATGTTTTTATGTTAAAAAAAAAACTTCTCAAAATTCCAATTTGGGACTATTATAACAAGACCAATGGAAGTAGGAGCTCTCATGGCACAAAGCAAATGAAAGAGGATGCAGCATCGCAGAGGTTTGACAGGATAGGAACTGGTAAATCAGTGAAAGGCAGAACAGCAATTTCAGTGGATTGAAGTTAAAGAACCATAGAGAAAGAAACTTATCTGTCCCTTAGAGACATCTCTTGGGCCTAGATGTTTTCCATCCCTTCTTTTCTTTCAAGTATCCCATTAAAAGGGCATGAAAAGGGGCAGCTAGGTGGCACATGAATAGAGCACCAGCCCTGGAGTCAGGAGGACCTGAGTTCATATGTGGCCTCAGACACTTAACACAAAAACTAGCCGTGTGACCTTGGGCAAGCCACTTAACCTCAATTGCCCTCCAAAAAGAAAAAAAAGGGCATGTAAAAATGGAAATAGCTAGGAAGAAGATATTGAAACTACTTTTGGTAAAATGTACTGAAACCCTGGACTCGTAG
Source organism: Pseudochirops cupreus (assembly GCA_028627135.1). Lineage (NCBI taxonomy): Eukaryota > Metazoa > Chordata > Mammalia > Diprotodontia > Pseudocheiridae > Pseudochirops > Pseudochirops cupreus. The sequence goes on from CM053582.1 coordinate 446,698,408, forward strand.
ACCTAGGTTTGGGACTCAACTCCAAAACTAACTGTTTATGTGACCCTGTGAAAGTCATTTTACTTCTCTAGAATTTGATTTCCTTATCTGTAAAATGAGGAAATTGGAGCAGATGGCTATATTCCCTTTAGTTATAACTCAAACATTCTACGGTCTGTGTTCTATAAATGGGTCAATGGTTATCAAATGCCTTTGTTATAGCTCTGGATAGCATGAATAATGCCAAGTACAGATAATACAAAAATCATTTTTATTTGGCTGGAGAGTACATTATATGACATGTTTTGCAGCTGACTGCTCCTTCCAGCGATGTTTTGTTCAAATTAGTTTTCATTCCCTGGGCCCAGAGCTGTTGACAACAGGGGAAGCCAGCCCTGAAGCGTACCCAATCCCTGGGAACCCAACGTAAGTCATATTTTATAAGTCAACAATGTAATAAATTTTTATCCAAACAAGATGTAGTGTTGAAAGGTACCAGCTTTTAAAACACATTTAAATACCCTGCCCTTCCTTCTTCATTCCCCAACATGGCTCAGATTTCTTCAATTCTGGAAATTGTTCATGTAGCATGAACTTTTGTACCAGGAAAGATAGTCAGATCATTTTAAAAGGACTAAAAATAAGTAGCAAGGGCAGGAATAATGATAAATAATTAGTACCCCATCATATACACTCTCTGAGCTGTTAATAAAAGCGTTCTCATGTGCACAAAGACAAATGTCAAGAGTAATCATGATCTCGAAGGATGACAGTCAAGATTAGGATGTGGAGGATAAAGAACTAGACATTAAACAATTATTTTCCATGTGTTTCACAAATGAAGACAGTGGGGACTTAATCCTGGAATGGTAGATGAAGAATAAGTGTGTGGATCAATACTAGAAATGATTATGCAAAGTTTAGAGTGTTATTCATTATTATTGCAACTGTCTTATTTTTTAAAGTAGATAAGCACGAATGCAACTTTGAAATAACATAGAAGATGTGATGCAAGTGGGATCTCCTAGGAGGTCTATAGCTCTGGCTGCCTGATGACTTTTCTTGCTAATAAGCCAGAATCTCTTTGGATAAATCCAGCAGCCATTCATTCCCAACTTGGGCTTTAAAACGGTTGAAGTTTTCACAGTGATGGCGGAGGGCACTACAAAACGTACCAAAATGCTTTGTTAATTTTTACTTTAATCTCTGACACTGATGTCAGATAATAGTTGGCCTAAGTTACCAGCATTTACTAGAGCAATCCCTACCTGTAAAAGAAGTACAATAGTGTTTGCTACCAAAAAAGATCACTGTAAGGATCAAGTGAGGTCAAGTAAAAACTGTAAAGCACTAAACAATTCATTTTAATGTATTTTTATTTTCTTCAGTACTGGTGGCAGAACAAGAAAACAGATTCATCCCCCACAACCTGCTGGTGAAGATGCCACATGACAGTCAATGCCCCTCTGCCTCCGGCTTACACATATACATTTACCCAGTCTAAAGAGGACCCATTTGAGTTCTTTCCTGGAAGTAACCCTACTTGCTCTTCCAGCCACTTATTAATTTGATCGTAACATCTGTATTGACGTTTTTATGTTATTGTACATCTGTATATCTTGACTGATTAATTTTGGTGTGAGATCTTCAAGAGTCAGAGGAATGTAATTTAATCTTTATTATATATTGCCAATGATGGCAAACAAAAGTGACATAAAGGATATTATCCGGGAGATATATGACCATCAAAAAGGAGGTAGACTGGCCATACATTGAAAGTGAGGATTAAGGCTATAATCAAATTGCTTGCATTTTCAAGGAGGAGAGAGTGGAAGGAGGGAGTGACAGAATTTGGAACTCTATATTTTTTGAAAAGAATGATAAAAATTGTTTTCCATGTAATTGGGGGAAAATAAAATATTAAATAGATATTTTCTTAAAAGGCCAGGGTTAAAGGATGAACAGCCTGATTGTTATTCTTTTTGCCTGTGGAATATCAGAAAACCTCACATTCTCTTGACCTTCTATGGGGGATGTAAGGAAGGATATAGATAAGAGTTATATGGACTGAGAAGGCATGGATAGGATATAATCTATGACCTAGGAAGGAATAGTCACATCAATCAGATGATGAAGCCACTGGAGTATAGAAGTTCCAGTTACAAACCACAGTGTCATGTTCCATGCAGGTCTACAGAAAACACTGAACCACTGAAGTACAGACTAAAATATAAAGTGTATTTACAATGTAAACTGAATCAGTTTGCATTTCTTTGTTTTCTCAGTTTTAATTGGTAAAGATGGAATAAATAATCTCTGGCCTTCCTTCTAGTTCTTTTTTTTGTTGTTGTTGTTACTTTTTGGAGGGGGAGAGGTAGGGCAATTGGGGTTAACTGATTTGCCCAAGGTCACACAGCTAGTTTTTTGTGTTAAGTGTTTGAGGTCGGATTTGAACTCAGGTCCTCCTGACTCCAGGGCCGATGCTCTATTCACTGTGCTACCTAGCCACCTCCTTCCCTCTAGTTCTAAAGATCTTAGAACCAAAAACTGAATCTGTTTATATTCAAGTTTTCCTTTTTAGATTGGACATGTGTTTCGTTAGTATTAAGGAACTCTTGGGGAGGTAACTTCCTTTGCTCACTTTGTGTGTTGTTTTCAAGGTTTCTTAAAGTTGACAAAAGTCAGCAGTAAATACTTTGTAAACTTTGATGTGCTATATAAATGTAAATTAATATGATCATTTTTATGTCAAAGGTCATATCTTTCCATCTCTTTTGTAAAGTAAAAACAACAAGGGGATCCTTCAGCTTGACCTGAAGATTGATACAGGTGAATGCAAAATATGTGGCTTTAGAGTGCTTTGAATTGAACATGGTTTTAAAAATTAAAGATGAAAGGTATAGGTGAAGTCAAGTGAATTTACTTATTTCTTTATATAAAAAGTTTGTCTAGGTTGTCATGCTGCTTAAAAGTAGATGAATTAGCCAGCATTTAAAAAAATTCTTTTAGAGTTTTTTTTGATCTCTTTGATTTTTTACATTGTCTTTGTTTCCTATTATATACTCTTTCCCCCATCCCCTCTCCAGAGCGACATACCTTGTAGAAAATAATAAAAAAGAGAAGGAATAAAAAGGTTAGGGAAACTAACAGTAACTGAGTCCCACATTATATATAGGATTCCACATCTATATTTTCTCACTTCTATAAAAACAAAACAAAAAAGAGAAATGATTTTTTTCCTTCTCTTCTTTGGAACCAACCGTGAGTGGAACAGGTTCCTCACACTGCCTCTCCCACCCTACAGAAGAAGCACAGACATACTTTGCTTGTTTTTGGATATACGAAACATTGTTGGGGTTGAGTGCCTAATCATTTGCTAAGCTGGAAAAAGTAATGACATGAAGTACTTATAAGAAGAAGAGAAAGAGGCTTCCTGATGACGGGTGTCTTGGAGGCAACTTTTGAAAAGACAAGATAATTCCAGCAGGGGCATAAAAAGAAAGATTTACCTCTTCCACCATAATGTCAAGGCTGGGGTGCTCCGATCCCCTATTCTCTACATGAAGCACTGACTCAACTAGCCAGGTCTATGCTAGAAGCCCCTGGATTCTTATTCCCCTTGGAAGTTTTCCTTCAGACTTAGGAACATTTAAAGTTCCAGGAAGGTCTGTGAGTGCTAGCAACAAGGGTTTTGGAGTGGTTGCAGCAGCTTTAACAGGAAGGGACTTACCACTAGGAAAAGGTTGGCTGGAGAAAGAAACCTGGACCTTTCCTCCCCTACCAAAGAACTTCCTTGGTTGATATGTTGGTGTCTAACGTGGATTCTGCTCAATCGAGGTGAAATGAGAATTGGTTAATTAGAAACCTCCCCCCCCCAAAAAAAAGCAAAATAAAAACTACAGTGTTTATATACCAATGGGGCTTTAATATTAGCCTCCTGACTCTACTAATAGTGGTAAGTTATTGGCTTCTGTCCTAATCATTCTATGATTCTCTATAACTTAGTATACTTTTTTCCATTAAAATAGGCTTTAATTTTTATTCAAGTTTTTCATTTCTTCTAGTAGCATCTTGGCTTGTCTTTCTCCCCCCCCCCCCCATAGTATTTTATTTTATTTTCTAATTATATGTAAAGATAGTTTTCAACATTCATTTTTTAAAAATTCATTTTTATAAAATTTTTCTCCCTCTTTCCCTTCCCCCTTCCCAAAACAATCAGTCTGATATAGGTTATACACGTACAATCATGTTAAACATATTTCCACATTAGTCATATTGTGAAAGAAGAATCAGAACAAAACGGAAACACCATAAGAAAGAAAAAACAAAAAATAGTGAAAATAGCATGCTTTGATCTGCATTCAGACTCCATAGTTCTTCCTCTGGATGTGCTTTGCATTTTCCATCATGAGTCTTTTAGAATTGTCTTGGATCATTGCATTGCTAAGAAGCACTTAGACTATCATAGTTAATCATTGCACAATGGTGCTGTTGCTGTGTACACTGTTCTTGTGGTTCTGCTCACTTAACTCAGCATTAATTCATATAAGTCTTTCCAGGTTTTTCTGAAATCTGCCTGCTCATCATTTCTTACAGCATAATACTATTCCATTACATTCATACACTACATCTTATTCCATCATTCTCCAGTCGCTGGGCATCCCCTCAATTTCTAATTCTTTGCCACTACAAAAAGAGCTGCTATAAATATTTTTGTAAATGTTAGTCCTTTTCCCCTTCTTTATGATCTCTTTGGGATACAGACCTAGTAGTGGTATTTCTGGATCACAGTGTATGCACAATTTGGTTTGCCCTTTGGACAAAGCTCCAAATTGTTCTCTATAATGGTTGGATCAGTTCACAACTCTACCAACAATACATTAATGTTCCAATTTTCTCACATCTTCTCCAACATTTATCATTTTCCTTTTCTGTCATATTAGCCAGTCTGATAGGTATGAAGTGGTACCTCAGAGTTGTTTTAATTTTCATTTCTCTAATCAACAGTGATTTAGAGCATTTTTTTCCACATGATTATAGATAGCTTAAATTTCTTCCTCTGAAAACTACCTATTCAGATCCTTTGACCATGGGGAATGACTTGTCTTAATACTCTTTTTTTTTTCTGGGAAGCTAGGTAGTATAGTGGATAGAACGCTGGCCCTTGAGTCAGTAGGACCTGAGTTCAAATTTGACCTCAGACATTTACTAGCTGTGTGACCCTATGCAGGTCACTTAATCCTGTTTGCTTGATTTTCCTCATATGTAAAATGAGCTGGAGAAGGAAATGGCAAAACACTCTAAGATTTTTGCGAAGAAAACCTCAAATGGGGTCCCAGAGAATTGGGTACTACTGAAATAAGATAACAATTAACTGTTCCATATCTGATTCTTGTTTGTACTTTTTTGTTTAACTTTTTACTTTGTTAGAGAGAACTCTTGGATTTCAAATCCATAACCATTTATATATTTATTCACTTTATAAGTAGCAATTTTCCTCAGGGGAAAAAAAAAACAAAGTTAGGACAAAGATCTAATGAATGCAAGAATTGGGGAGCCTACTTTTCCTGTGGAGAAGACAGATAATGTCAAATCAATGAACCCAGGGCAAACCATTACGGGAGGTAAAGAACAAGAATTACTTTAGATTGCTCCCAGCTACGTTATAACTAATTAGCCCCTGTACTAAATGATCTTCATAATTATACAGCATTCCACTTCAGTTTATTAGGTCTTTTCTTTCATATTATAGTCACTCTATATACCCTTTTCATGATCCTTATTTCATTTTGCATGAGTTCAATATATTTACTCAGTCTTCTCTTTATTTATCTTCATTTTTTACAGTGCAGCAATATTCCATTACATTCATGTACCACAACTTGCTGAACCACTTTCCAAATGCTGGGCAGCTGCTTTATTTGAAGTCCTTTACTATTATAAAAAGTGCTTTTATAAATGTTTCACTAGTATTTTTAAAAATGCATAATATGGTCATTCTAAATAGAATTTTATCCTATAATAAGAATATTTAAAGGAGAGGCAGTTTCTTAAAAAGTTCATCTAACAGAATTAATTTTGTTTAAAGTAATACAGCAGAGCAAAAAACAAATTAGAATTATCAATGAAAAGAGATTGTAGTGATATAAAACATTTCTTGTTAATATACTGATTTCAGGCACTATTCAAACAAAGCCAGCATGGCATATTGAAAAGAACATTGTTCTTTGAGGAAGGAAGACCTCTGCTTAATCTTGACTCTTGATATTGACTAGCTATTTGACCTTGGGCAAGTCACTAGACTATTCTGAGCTAATTTTTTTCCAGCCTAAAAATAGAGATAATGATGCTTACAGGATGGTGTAATGAATAGAACGTTGGATTTAGAGTCCAGAAGATCAGGATTTGAATACAGCTTCAGGTAGGTACTAGCTGGGTGAACCTGAACATGTCATTTAACCTTTGTGAGTTTCAATTTCTATTCTGTAAAATGAAGATAATACTAGTACCTACTCTACAGGGCTGTTGTGGGGGTAAGCCCTAAAATGCTACATGAATGTTCAGTGTTGGGCTCTATCCTTACAGCACCAGTGAATTAAGCTTTTTGGAATTAATTCGGAATTTGGGGGAAAGTGAGGAGGGGAATAATAAACACTTGAAAACTGACAAATGGATTGATATCCACCAGTCTGACTGTGTCAGTAAGATGGCTGTGATCTTGGTATTTGGGGAGATTTGGGCAACCAAGCTGGATCAACCAATGATCATTCATTATTCAATACCAGGCTAAAGACCTGAATCGATAACCCCAAAAGTTACTCAGTTGTACTATATGCTATACTTTAGCAGCAGAAGGCAAATTATCCTTTAAAATACATCATTAATAACACAGAAATCTGTTCTTTTACTATCCTAATTCTGCAATTCATTGTTGTTTGCTTCTGCTAACAGATGTACAAAAATTTTATGAACAATCTTTATGGAGCCTTCTATCTGAAATATTAGAGGATTGGGACTTGCGACTTCACAGACGCTAGTTCTATAATTCATAATGCCTTTATCTGAAAATTGGAAGCATTACACTAAAATGTGATCTACAAATCTTTCATGAGGAAAAAAAGGTCATTTTATGAACTCTGTTAGGTGACTGCAAAAAGTATACTTTATGAAGTTTTTGGATCATTAACTCTGGATTTTGAATTTTACTCCTGCTGGTTTCTCTCTCTCTCTCTCTCTCTCCTCTCTCTCTCTCTCTCTCTCTCTCTCTCTCACTCCGTCTCTCTGTCTGTCTGTCTCTCTCCCTTTCAAATGATGCCATTGATGTTTCAAGAGTGGGTGAGAAGAAAAATCAACTTAAAATGGTTTTTCATGTTGGTAACTTCCTACATTTTGTTCCAATGACTGAAACCTAGCAGAGTTTTTTTTAAATATTTGAAACCCACAATATTTAAGGTCCCATAACATTCAAGGTGTTTTAATTTTCCTTGATCTTCTGTTTTTCATACAGCTATGATTATAGCATCACCAAAGATGAGTGATCAGTAATGAATGCGTCGGGCCTGGCGGGTCCCCTCCAGGGTTCTGATTCAATCTTTTGAGTTGTGGGATCAGGACAAAATGAACTATTTTTCAGCCTTGTAAATATGTGACAAATGACAGTGCAAGAACTATTGATTCCAATCGCAGTGATACAATGTTTCATAGTCAAGACTGACTCTACCTTTACAAATTACTTGCAAGTTGAACAGCAAAACCATGCACAACCTGCTTCAAACTACATCACTCTTGGAGAATATTTGTGTCAGGATTCTCCTACCATTTGAATAAATCCCTAGGTTGTAATGAGCTTTTCTTATATTTTCTACATGAAAATGGTGGTTTGCCATCTTTTTTTTTTTAAGTGGGAAGCGATGACTTGTGAAGAATTTTTTACACATTAGTAGTGTCACTTTTTGTGGAATCCAGGCATGGAAGAGTAGAGTGTTGAACCTGGAATCAATGAGATAAAGATTAAAGTCTGTGACACTTAGCTTCGTGATCATGGACAAGCTATTCAATTTCCACAAATATCAGTTTCCTAATCTGCAAAAATGGATTAATGCTTAGGGTACCTACTTCCCAGGGTTCTTATGAGATTCTAATGAAACCATAGATTTAGGTACCTATGAAGCCATATAGCACAATCCCTTCATTTTACAGAGGAGGAAACTACAGCCTAGGAAACATAAGTGATTTTCCCAGAGCCATACAACTAGAAAGCATCAGAAGCAAAATTTGAACTCACATCCTTTGACTCATGAGTGAGAGTGCTTTCCACTGCACCGTACTGCTCACTTTTCTAGCAGATGTACAATCCTGTTGAAGTGCATCTGGAAAAGGAGTTGGTTAAGTATGCCAGGATTTGAAAAATGTATTGTTCTTTTACATTGTCCCTCTATACTACGGGTTTAATGATAAATTAAGCATTTCCCCCATAATATGTGTGTTTTTTGCAGAAGACAGCTGTTCTGTTCCTCAGTTCTCTTCCTTTAGTGTCTGATTATCAGGTCAGTTGCTTAAAAAAAGACTTATCTTTTCTAAATCTTCAATGAGGGAACAAAAGATATGTACACATATAATATATATGTGTGTGTGTGTGTGTGTATATATGTATATATATATATGAAAACATAATACAATACACATATGTATGTGTGTGTGTATGTGTGTATGTCACTGAAGTCAGTTTTCCCAAGTCATTATTGATGGGTCACACTGCCCATTCCCTGGTTTATTAAACATTGCTATGAATTTGCCTCTAGGTAACCATATTGTTTCATGCAGGATCTACCTTAGGGGAATTCCTGTATGCTGATGTATTATTGACCTTCTACACTGTTTACAAAAAGAAGCCATATCTGTACTGGAAAAATATATGAAACTACACAACTTTCTAGCCTTCATCATACCTCACTTTCCCTGCCCACCCCCTACTCTGTTTCACATAAATATGAGGCCGAGATTACATTAAACAGTGTGCCTCTTTAGCAGGAATCTTCACCTTTTATTGTGGATGAATTCATTTAATTGTAGCAGAGGCTGTATGCCTTGGAAGGACCATCCTGGGGAGCATATACTGGAGTTTCTTCGGAAACTCCCAGGGACACATGTGACTCAGTGCTGAAGGGATGACAAAGCAATCTCCTCATTTAGCTACTAAGCAAGAAGAGCTACTGATTCACTAAACTTTTAAAAGTGAGTGACCCATCCTCTGCCTTATTTTCCAGTCTTCAGATAACATCAGAACTACTCAAATCTCTTCTTAAAGATGGAAGCCAGTGCCCCTCCCTAATCTATGCTGCTATAACCACGTGGTAGCTACAGTATATGGGTGGCCTTGGGCGACCCTGAGCCTGGATCTTAGGACTTTGTCTTCTACATCTATTTTATTGCTTTTCAGAGTATACATGACTGAACAGAAATCCAGAAATGGACATGTCCAGCCTTAAGAAGCCACTTTGTGAATTTATGAGATGTGGAGCTCTCCATATTGCACTTCATGGGAAAGAATAATGCAAGTGATGAGGATGAGTTAAATCCCCTAGCCTGACTTGCCTGAATACATGGACTGACTGGGTTGGATTCATTTGGAAAGTTCGGAGTGGAGCTGGAGTAGGGGGTGGGAGGGAATAAGCATTTACATGGTGTCTCCTAAGTGCCAGCCACTGTGCTAAGTGCTTTACAAGTATTCTATTTTGATCCTCACAACACCCCTGGAAGGTAGGTGCTATTATCCCCATTTTACAGTTGAAGAAACTGAGGAAGAAAGAGGTTAAGGTGATTTAACCTTTTAAGCCTACGGTCACGTAGCTAAGAAGTGTATGAGGCAGGATTTGAATTCAGGTCTTCCTGACTCCAGTCCCAGCTTTTTGTCAGTTGTACCACCAGGCTGTCCATTTAGCACTACAGCAAAATGCTTTAGGTTTAAAAGTTTAAGTTTAGCACTTCTTTTGTTTGAAAGAAATAAATAGCATATTAAAGCCTATTCATGTTGTATATTGAATACCTTTATAGTCCCCACTTTGGAGAGACATGAGCCAAAACCTAAATTTTAAGTAATTTTTCTTGCAGGTCTCTGGAGTGGAGGCTCAAAGGACCAAAGAGAAAAACAAAACAATTTGAAGGCTGAGCATGTTTCACTCATGAATGAGTCTAGAACGCAAATACCTTTTGGTGCAGAGGGATCAGGCACAATACCCCAGCCATGCTGGGCTTACTAGTAGTTAGCATTTTTGCTGAATATCCTATGGGAGTTGGTGGTAGTCCAGCTGAGACACAGTTCCATTTTTTTTTTTGATAACTTCCTCTTTCCCTTGCTCTGAGCACCCATTATTGTTCTTCATGACCTTGGGAAAGTCATTTGACCCATTCAAGATCCAGTTTCATCACATAAAATGAGGGGATTGGTGACCTCCAAAGTCTCTTCCAACTGTAAATCTGTGATCCTTTGAACATATAATCAGGAAAAAGGCAAGAAAATCAGTCTGGGAAGCAGGACAATCACCAAAGTGGTCCAAGTCAGACTCTAGATAAGTCTGTAATTAGCCAAGGCAGGATTTTCCATGCTGTAGACCATGAATCCTCATGCTCAATGTGGTAGGGATAGGGGTTATACGAAGAAAAAATCTCAATTTACCATTTTTGCCTAAAAAACATTATGAAATCTTTTAGAGGCAGTTAGGCAGTATAGTACATAGACTATTGCTTCTCAACTGCAAAATGGAAATGATAACAGCATCTACATTACAGGGCTGTTATAAGTATCAAATGTGCTAATATTTGCAAAGCACTCAGCACAGTGCCAGGCACCTTAGTAAGTGTAAGCACTATGTAAATATTATTATTATTCCTAAAGTATTTCACTGTGAAACAGGTTTTGGAAACATTGAGCTATTGACTCAATCTTCATCAGCCGGAACAAGCCTATCTCATGACCCTCTTGAGTTCATCTACTCTGAACATCTAAGCGGTCAAGTGCTACATGCTGCTAGAGTGTAGTTGCCTGGAATTTATTTAGATGCCTTGGACATCCTCTCTGATCTAGTTAAACCAAAAAGAAACCAGCCATGCCAAGTCAGGACCATTATAGTCAAGACACTTACAGACTCTCCACTGAATTTTTTTTTCCAGGTTGGAATCCATTTTATAAAAAAGAAAAACAAACAAACAAACAAAACCTTTCACTTGGTTGATCAGTGGTTTCTATTCAGCATTGATATTGACTTAGGAAAGTAGCTTAGGATATCAGATACAGTTCATAGTGAGCCAATATCCAGGTTTAATGACAACCCAATCTACTTGGCAGCCTGGTTACATCACAAAAGTGATAGGATTTTCTTGATTAACTTTTCTTCCTGATTTTTCAGAATCTGTTGCCTCCTTTCCCATAAAGAAGTGTATTGTCTTTAAACATATAGCTAGTTAGTCTGGTATTCTCTCCTCCCCTTCAGTTATATATGGGCTGTTTATGAGTCAGTCCACTGTTTGGGACAGACAAGATCACACATGGAGAGTTGGAAGGGACCTAAAGGAAAGAAGGAAACAAGCATTTTTAAAAAGTATCTACTATGTGCCAAACATTTGTGCTAAGCATTTTACAAATATTTCATTTGATCCTCACAGCCATGGGAGGTAGATGCTATTGTCATCTTCATTCTACAGATGAAGAAACTGAAGCAAACTGAGGTTAAATGACCTACTCAGAGTCACATAGCTAGTAAATGTCTGAAGCTGGTGAACTCAGGTCTTCCTGACTCCAGGCCTAGCACTCTATCTACTGTGCCACCAGCATTATTCATTATTCAAATCTCTTGAATCAGAGACGTGGTTCTCATGAATTAAATTGGGTCTATAAGATGCAGTAGGAATAGTTTCTCCTGGCGTATCTACATTGTGGAATCTGAGAACACCATGCACAGATACCACAATTTTCATGGACCTGAGGCAAACTTCAGCACACTAGACCAGCCATGCATTATAGTTGCCCATCCAGGTTCTGTAAATCATAGAGAGCATAAGGCCTAAAGGGACGTTAAGCAGAAAGTGACACTGAAGCCAAATCTTGAAAGAGACCAAGAAGTCTGAGAGTTAGAGATGATGAAGGAGAGCATCACAGGCATAGACATTAGTAAGTGCAAAGCCATGAAGCTGGTATGTAGTATATGGAGATGGCATATGAGGAAAAGGAAAAAAAAGCCAGTATGTCTTTACCACAGAATTAATGGAATGGAATAATATGTAAAAAGGTTGGAATGGTAATTTAGGACCTGGTTGTAAAATATTTTAAGTGCCAGACAGAGGAGCTCATTATGCTTGATTCTTGAGGTGATCAAGAACCACTGGCGTTTATTGAGTAGGAGAATGCTTTAAGAAAATCACTTTGGCCAGCTATATGAAGAATGCATTGGACTGGTGAGAGACCCGAGGTAGGGAGCCCAATAGTGAGAAGTGATGACGACTTGAATTAAGGGGGTGGTTGCTTGAGTCAAGAAATAGGGATGTGAGAGATGTTGTGGAAATAGAATCAATAAGATTTGGTAAATAATTAGATATTATCCCACTCCAGGGAGGTGAGTTGAGGATAATGTTAACGTTGTGAATCTTATATGACCAGAGGATGATTTTCTTAGCAGGAATAGGTAAATTCACAAGAGGAATAGGTTTGGAGGGAAAGACTCTTTTAGTCATTTGGGCTCAGTTCAAAGTATTCAATAGGCAATTTGTGATGTTGACTGGAGCTCAGTAAAGAGACTATGGTTGGATATTGATCTGTGACAAACAATGAAGTTGATCAAGAGAGAATATCTATAGCATAATTATAGTTGAACTCATTGCACCAAGAAGTCAGTTTTAAGAAGGAAGGAGAATATAGTTAGCGTGGTAATGACTGCCTGAGAAATTCCTGAGAGTGGAGGGATTGAAGATCAAAAGGAAGATGTTTAGGAGGGATAAGGCACAGAGAGTGACAAAGTATTTGGAGATTATGACAGAATAAAGGAATTTCATAGTGCTTGATCATGAGAGTGGAACACTTGTGGGTGATGGTAAGATCAAAATGGTCACCCACCATTCCTATGTGTGACTGAGATGGAATAGTGGAATAAGGGCATGGAATTTGAGCTAATGGAGGAAATGTAAAGTTAGGGTATTTGAGAGAATATTACAAATTATCATGAAGTTTCCTAGTGTAAGGGCAGGTATTGGAGTGGAAGGAGAGAGTATAAGTCAGATACCAATATATTTGAGAAAAGAGGGAGAATGTTATGAGGTACAATAGATAAGAGCCACTCAAATCTGGATTGTGTGAATAATTTGAATAGACTGATGTTCAAAAACAGGAAATGTTTCTGAGTGATAATTAGAGGGAGAGTCTGGAAAAATGGCAGTTGCACCCATGAAGGTAGCGCATAGAACGCTCCAGATTGCCACTCCTCCTGAAGGTCTGAGTGAAGTTTCGGTTTCTGCTCCTTTTGTCACTTGGCACTAGAACAGTCTGATCTGTTTTATACAGATTTCCCCTGATGCAGCAGCCTGGCCTTTCACAGCGTAGCATTTCCTCTACTTTGTCTCCCCAATGACTATGCATTCACAGTCTGTTTGGACTAATCAGGTTTAATTTGATTGTGCAACCCTGGGTGCAGGCTGAGTAGGATCCTGAGGCAACCATGTGGTCACTATTTAGTGTAATATTTATGAATTTCTTAGCCATTTAACATGTATGAAATCTTGCTACAGTTTTTTATTAAGTTCCAGGGGTTTTTTTAGGTGTCACTGATAAAGTTTCTTGCATTGTACTCCTAACCCCATTTTCCCTGTAAGTCCTGTGGTTTTTATTGTGTGATTTTGCCAATTGGAGCATCTTGATACAATGGAAAGAGTCCTCCTGGTCTTGGAGTTCAAATCCTGCTTTTGACACTTGCTACCTGTGTGACCATTAGCAAGTTCCAGCTTCCCTGGGCTTTAGTTTAATCACGTATAAAATGAGGGACATCAAATCTTCTTTCTCCCTTTCAACTCTAGTTCTATGATTCTATGAATTAGTTCAATGTAAAAGCATTTGCTGAAAAGGCATTGTAAGAAAAGTAGCAACAAAACAGAACCATCTCCTTTAGGGGCTCCAACTCTTACAAATACAGGAGTGGTCACCCATAAAATTCACAAGTTCAGTGACATAGATGGAGACAGGCTTTTGAATATGATTTTCCAAACTAGATTATATCTTCACAAATTCACAATTGATTGTGAATATAGAAGAGACAAGATCTCACTGTGTGTATAGTTTATTAGTTACCTCCCCCAAAAAAACCCCAAAACATTTGACTTGCATTTCACTTTGTAGAGCAAAATAACCTTAAAAACTCTTCTTCAGAAAAAAACCCCAGCAAACTCTCCTTCAACAAGCACTACTACCCCCACAACCCCATGCATATATTATGATCAAACAAGAATCTTTGATAGAAATCACAGAGATACTTTTTGACAGGGTTCCACTCACTAATAATTTGACTCTCTAGATCTGGGTCAATGTAGATTTTCTCCTATTCCAATGTTGCGTGATCTCTTTTCCTTTGTAGAGACTGGAAAGGCTCAAAATCACACCATGTAAAATAGTATTGGACAAGGCTTCTCATTGTAGTGCCCAACAGCAAAAAAATCACTCACCAGGACCAGTCAGTACATACTCAGTCTCTGGTTACCCTTGTACTACCTGAGTTCTTGTTCTACTTAGTCTTCTTAAGTCAAGGTTTGCCCTAAGGGATAATGCTAACCCTTCAGGAAACTAGACCCATAGACACCCACAATATTATGTGAAGTCCATACTCAACACAAAATTAAACTTACCTGGGATCTGCACCCCCCCCAAAAAAAATTCCCATCCTGGTATAATCTTTTAGGCCACTACTCTCAGTAACAACTCAATAACAAACTTCATACTCTTTCCCCAGGGACCTAGTTCCTGTAGTCATGCCTCCCCTACCTATTACCAGAATCAGAAGTTCATCCTAACAGCTTTTTTACATCCCAAAGGGGATAATTAATAAGTACAGACAGCTGTGAGCCTTCCTGAGTCAGGCACACAGCTGCTTCCCCTTAGAGCCTATCAGCTTTGTTCAATAACCCTGACTGTTGATATCAACTGAGAGATAAAATTGGGAAATGTATGCTTGTCAAAGATTTTGTCACTATCATATGTGTACTCTTTGAGAGCATGGACTTACACACACATGTCTTACATACATACACACATATGTATGTGTATGTATGTTATGGATATTTAATATATTGTTGACACTTAGCATAGTGCTTTGCACATAGTAAGTGCTTCATGGTTTTCATTCATTCATAGGTCAAATGGAAGAAAGATTCGTTATTGATGGTAAGCATCATTAATGCATTATAACTAAACTTCTTGCTGTTACTGACAAGCCCTGCACTGATTTTCTTTGGGTGGTCATAAATTTATAACAGTTCCTATGAAATCAATTTCTCTATTTAGCATTTTCCATAAAAGTTCTGTCTCCTTGGTGTGAATTATAATAGTGGCTTATGCCTTATAGTCTAACCAAGATGACTACATAAAACTACCCTCATCTTTGCCTTTAGTAGACATGGAAAAACAATTGATGCTTGATTAGTGTTGAAGTGTGTGTGTGTCTCTGTGTGTGTGTGTGTGTGTGTGTGTGTGTGTGTGTGAAGTTAAGGAGCTGACAAAGTCACTTTTTATGGTTCTTTCTGATGTCAACCTAGAAATCTCATAATCTGGTAACTACAATGAACTGCTACACTTCTGTTGATACCTCTATGCAAAATGAATGACCCAGGTCATTTTTTAAAAGTCAGCTTTTTGCAACTACGCTGCTAGGTAGTGCAGAGCATAGAATATTGGACCTGGAATTGAACCTGGCATTCAGGAAGATCTGAATTAAATCCTGTTTAGGATGCTTACTAGTGATGTGACCTTGGGAAAATCATTTAACCTCTCACAGCCTCAGTTTCCTTATCTGTAAAATGAGATAATAATAGCATCAACAGCTCAGGGTTATTGTGAGAATGCAATGAATTAACATATTTAAAGTACTATCTAACTGCTATTTTCATAACTATTATTAATTAACCATTTAATAGCAATTATATTCAGGTTTAGATTTTATTTTTAATAAGCATTACTTCAATCAATTAGATCAGATTTCTCCCTTAATAGTTTCATTTAATTTTCTTAAGTTTTCAAATGTGGTTGGGCTAGTTTCCCTTTCCCTGCCACCTAACTGGCACACAGTTTATGTAGTTCCAGGCTGGCTGATAGTGATTGTTAATAAAAATAGCTAACATTTATATAATGACCCACCACTGTACTAAGCGCTTTATATCTCACTTGGTTCTCACAGCAACCCTGGGAGGT
>CM053582.1:446715324-446741245 GCA_028627135.1 Pseudochirops cupreus
GAAGGAAGGAAGGAAGGAAGGAAGGAAGGAAGGAAATTTTACCTTTTGTAAGAAGCCTTTTCCAAGAGTGGCTAAGTCGCACCTAGAGCACCGGCCCTGGAGTTAAATCTGGCCACAGACACTTAATACTTACTAGCCGGGTGACCTTGAACCTAACCCCAATTGCCCAGCCTTTCCCCCTCCAAAAAGAAAAAAATAAAAGCCTTCTCCAATCCCCATTAAGGCTAATGCCTTTCCTGGTAAGGTTAGCCCCAATTTATCTTGTCTACATCCTGTTTGCAGAGAATTGTTTACGTTTTCTCAACAGTAGACCATGAATTCTTTGAGGGCAAGGAATATTTTTGCTTTTCTTTGTATCCCTAGCACTTAACACAGTGCCTTACAGAGGAGATTCTTAATGAAAGCTCGTTGATTAGACTTGACTATTTTCCAAATCCTATTCCATTGCCACTCCACTGAAACCATATTCGTATACAGATTTGCTGATATTTGATGTTCCATCTTAGCTGGTATTTAATCACAAAAACTACTTGCCAATAGGAATCTGTTATCAAAATGAAGTAATATACTATTTAGGTTACACAATTACCCATACAACATGTTAAATTAGATGAAGACTGGTGGTTGCTGAAGAGGACACATTATAGATGTGATGACTAGGAGTGTATTTTCTGATGCCTATTGAGTTTGTTTTTGGTTTTGGTCATCCTGTTCATATATGGGTAGATGACTTTTAATTTCACTGCATTCCTGGTCAATGCTTTGTTGGCATAAGAGAAGGTCAGGTCCTCCCTCTACTACACACACATGAACAAAATTCTTTCTCAAAAATTTCATTGTTGGGGCAGCTAGTTGGCACAGTGAATAGACCACTGGCCCTAGAGTCGGGAGGACCTGAGTTCAAATTTGACCTCAGACACTTAATACTTACTAGCTGTGTGACCTTGGACAAATCACTTAACCCCAATTGCCCTGCCTTCCGTCCTCAAAAAAAAAAAAGGAAAAAAAATTCATTGTTAATCGTTCATTCTTTTGTTTAATTAATGAATCAGCAAGCAATTATTAAAGACCTTCTATGTTCTAGGTACCATGCAAGGCAATGGAGATAAAGAAAAACAGTCCCTTCCCCCAAAGGCCTAACATTCTAATGGAGAAAAATGTATTATAATTCATTGTATTAAGCAAATTCTCCAGTAAGTTCAGGTCCAATGGGGAAGACAACATGAAAACACAACTATGCACAAATAAGATATATATAACATAAACTGGAAATGATCAATAGAGGGAAGGCAGTATCCTAGTGTAGATCAGGAAAGGCTTCTTGTAGAAGACGGGATTTTATCTGGGACTCTAAAGAAACTGGGATAGTAGCAATAAACTAGAAACAGAGTGAATATAATAAATATGAAGACATCAGAGAAACGTGGTAAGACTTACGTAAAGTGAAGCAGAGAGAAATAAGGAGGAAAACAATATGCCCAATGACTAGAACTCTGTGAAGGGAAGGAACATCAAGAAGACGTTGAACGCTGTATAGTTGTATGACTAAGTTAAACCCTATAAAAGAGATACAAAAATATACCCCTTTACCTTCTTTGCAAAGTTGGGATTCTATGGATGTGGAAAACTGTATATGCTGTTAGGCTACTGGGTAAGGAAGGAGGAAGGGCTATATTTTAAATGAAGATGATGTGAAAACAAAATATAACAGTATTTTTTAATGCTAATATATTGAGAGAGTGGGGCACAGTTAGTTTAAATCTTTGTGTGAAAGTGTTTCTCAGGTTACTCAGGAACAAACAGATGAGATCCCTGAGCCCAGAATTGGCTCTAAAAGGACCAAGAGAGGAAAAAGGAAATAGAAGCACCATGAACAAATTTTCCAAGGCTAACCAAATTTCTACTTTGGTAGGTAAAGAAGTACAGAAAGCATATATTGTCCCTACACACACACACACACACACACACATATATATATATATATATATATGTATGTATATATGTGTATGTATATATATTTATATATCACTTGCCAGGTGGGTTGACATTCCTAAGAGTGGGAGAAGGAATAAAAAGTCTTAGAAGGTCCTGCCTCCCTTTCACGAGACAGCCTCAACTACTTCAAAGAAATGGATGGAGAGATGGACTTGGAATCAAGATCTGAATTGAAGTGCTGCCTCTGACCCATATGGCTATGTGATCATGGGCAATTCACTGAACCACTCAGGTAACTCAAACACCTAAACTAGACTTTAACTTAAAGAAAAATTGCTAATTTGCATGAATGGAAGGAATTAACATAGTAAAGTCACAGGTTCAAACTTACTCCTTCTACTTACTATGTCCTTCATTAAAAAAAAAATCAAGCAAACAAACAAAACCTTCTGGTGACAAAGAGCATGGAAAACCTCTATTTTTTTTTTAAAAAAAACCTTTTTGTATTGGCCTGAAATTTGTGATGCGTCCTAAAAGTATCTAATTGACTCCCTATCTCATACAGAGTTCCTGTTAACTCCTTGAAGAAAAATGCTAGGCAATTGCAATAGCACATTGTTGTGCAATCATTGAATTAGAACTAGAATGAATCTTAGAGATCATCTAGTGCCATTTCCTCATGTTTCAGATGAGGAAACAGGCCAGAAAGGGGAAGTTAAAGTCACATTAGTAAAATGGCAGACCCAGTATGAACCCAGATCCAAATGTGGTACTCTTTCCAATTACATGGCATTAACTATTTCATGGTGGGTTTTTTTCCCCTATTATTTCCCCTTATCTTGGCTCTCAACATAATTCCTCTTTGACAAGGCTGGCATCTTTTGCGAGTTCCAATGGAATGTCAATGTACTTAGAGTTTGTTACCATTTGCAAACTAACTCTAGGGAAATTCTAATACTGTTAAACTTTCCTCCTAAAAAGAAAATTCAAATTGACCTTCCAAATTACTGTTGTAGCCCAGTCAAGCAGCATTCATTCACAGGATGCCTGGCCATCTCTTCCAAAATGTGTCTTTTTAATCAATAGGTTTGCTAGGACGGGGCCTAAGGGAGGTTAGGGATGGGGGGAAGAGGGGAGAGGAGATGTGACAGGAATTTTCCTTCTATTGGGAGAGCAGTGGGAGAGCAGGTGTTTGGGTGTGGGAATGTCAGAGCTCCGAGTGAAGGCAATTACTCTTCCCCATGTAACCTAGCAAGAAAGAGAAATTAGCAAGAAAGAGGCCAGCAGCTGCTGTCTCCCAAGCATTGGTGGCAACTGGTATGAGAGGGAGTACAGAACACCTGGGAAAGTCCAGCATGTGCTCACCCCTACCATCCTCATTTGATCAACTCTAGGAATTTTAAGCCACTTCTGTGGGCCAGACTAGTGTCAGAGAAGAGGTAAAGGGAGATTAATCACTTCTGGTCACCCAGCCCTCCCACGGGGGGCAAGAGCAAGGGGTGAGGCCAGGAGGAAAGATACTCAGGCATCTTCCCCAGAAGGGACATTTTTCAAAATCAAAATTAACTCCAAAGAATAAAATTATTTCCCCTCCCCCACTTGCCACTCATCCATCCAGGCTCAACTTTAAAGTGAAAGGAGATTTGCTCAATCCCTATTAACTTAGCCTGAGGGGAAGGGAGTAGGGGAAAATGGACAATTTAGCTCCTCTCTTGAATTCACAGAGAGTTTGGATGGGACTACCTTCAGCCAGGAGTTTTCTGCTCAACAGAAGTTCATAATATTAACCCTTTTGTGTTCACCTGTGAAGTGCTACCAAACCTAACTGGGTCCCAGCAACCAGTGAATGTCTGATTTCCTATAGGGAACATCTGTCCATAAGGCATAATGGACCCTCTGCTTTATCTGGTCCTGCACATTGTGTCAAGCCTGAAATTGGTTAATTGGATGCTATGCCAGGAGACAAATATATTTTTCCAGTTGCAGGCTTGGCTTAAAAATCAAGTATTGCCACGTTAGGAGGTGAAAAGCATGTTCTTAATGTGAGTTCTCATCCTAGAATTGCCTATACCAACCAGATTACATAATCCCTTTTCCATTTATTTCCAGATTCCTTTTTTAAAATTAATGTCTTTTTAAATTTTCTTTTAGTTTACAACATTCAATTCCACAATCTCTTAAGTTTCAAGTTTTCTCCCCCTCCTTTCCCTTCCCCTCCCATAGTGGCATGTAATCAAATATAAGTTCTACAAATACCTTCGCGTTGAAGTTAGTCATATTGTAAAGGATTATAACCATTCTGTAGAGCATCACTATTCTTTCCTTACCCTCTTCCCCCCCACCCCCAATATTGGAAGAATACCATGTTTTGTTCCTTATCAGTACTGATTTCTTTCAATTCCTTCATGCCTGGAATGCTTTCCTTCCTTACCTCCATCTCCTAGAATTTCTGACCTACTTTAAGAATCCAATCAAATGTAATTTCCTACATGAGACTTTCCCAGTGCCCTCAGCTGCTAAACTCTTCCCCATTAAGGTTACTTTCCATAAACTTTATATGTATCTTAACAAAAGCTTACATTCATATAGCAATTTAAGGTTTGCAAAACACTACTTATTTCATCTCATTTGATACTATACCTTTCTTTGTTTTCTATAATATCTCCCTGATTAAAATGTAATCCCCTTGAGAGCAGGGACTGGAATTGTCTTGGCCCTTTTTAGTATCCCCAATCTCTAACATAGTACTTGGTACATAGTTCAATGATAAACAAATGATTAATTCTGCAAACATTCATTTAGCAGCCACTCTTTGCTAAGCACATGTTGATAACTATAGGCACATCTGTTTCCCTCTAGGTACCCAACATTAATGTGTCTTTCAGGTCTGAGAACTGCCCTTTCTGGGAGAAGGATGTTCTCAACTCTTTTCTGATTTATTACTACCCTTGTTTCCTTATAACTCAAATTGTTAAAATTTCCAACAGAATTGTGTGAGGCCTGGGTAACTGAGTGCTTTGGTAGTATAATGCCAAGGAGTAGTGAGGAAAAGACGAGACATTCTCTGGGTAGGAAGGCCCACAATGATTATTTTCACTGGTGCTGCTAATGCCAACAGGGTGGTGGGAAAGAGTAGACCAATTTCAGAGGCATAGGGTGTGTGTGTGTGTGTGTGTGTGTGTGTGTGTGTGTGTGTGTGTGTGTGTGTGTGTGTGTGTGTGTGAATGGAGAATAACTGGTAACCTTCTAGACAGAGAAATCAAACCTATAGGATGAAGGGATTTGGTAAGGAACTGAAAGAAGATTCAAGTTGGGATAGCATCTACATCTTTGCTTCAAAGTCATTTTACTGAACAAATGCATTGAGGCCTATTGTTCTACACCATTAAATCTTTCAATTCCTCTTGATTTATCTTAATGAATAGTTTCTAGGCAATCCTGTAGGCCCTCCAAGAATGACGGAAGGGGCTATTTTTTGTTATAGATATATAACATAATAGCTACTAATAACAGCTCTCACTTGTATAATACTTTAAGTTAATCAACCTCTAGAAAAGGTTTGGTTAAAGGAGACAAATAATAATATAAAAATACAATATTTATTCATTATTCCCTTAAGGCTAGCATTACTTGTACAAGGATTGAAGAACTAAGTCCTGAATGAAGAAGAGATGAATCAAAAGAGTTTTTTTATCCATTTTAGAGCCATCCCAATTCAGGATGACCATGTCACAAAACTTTATGACTTCTATTTGTTACAGAAAGAAGTTCCTTGGTTGATAACAAATGGAGCAGGGTCTATTTACATTTTATAGTCTCAGGATGTCTGTTTTTCTCTCATGTGGAGTAAGTCCCAAGATAAGGGGAATCTCACCTCTGGTCTTGGAAAGGCATTTTTAATCAAAGGAGTTTGTTTGATTAATTCAGACTTTGGCCAAAATATGATTTTTAATGATTATCAAGTTTTACAAAGAGCTTTGTAAGTATTCATTTTATCCCCACAGCAACCTTAGGAGAGGGGTGCTATTATTATCTCCATTTTACAGATGATGAAACTGAGGCAGACAGTGGTTAAGTGTTTGCCTAGTGCCAGAAACTAGATGTGAACTCATATCTTCTTGAGTCCAGGCTTCATCCACTGTACCATCTAGATGCCTCAATATGTCTATTTTTTTTCCCACATAACCATTATTTCTTTTGCTTGTCACAACATCACTGTGAAATGGGTGGGGTAGAGACCATAAGAGACTCCAGTGCTGTGCATTTCTCTTCCTTATTAAAATTCTGTACCCAGAAACTTTTTTTTTAGTTTTGATCTCATTTATTTTTGACAGGACTTGTGGACGGACAGTGTTGGTTAATATTGACTGAGATCTGAGATCTTCCTTAAGAAAAATAGGCAGAAAGTCAAACAATGGCATTTCTGGGAATCTAAGCTACGTCCTGGAAAATAAGCATGGGTAGTTCAGGTGGAGAACTCTTGTCTGATGCACAGGATGTCCAGATGGATATTTTTCTCTTCACTTTTAGCCTCCCCCTCCACCTTCCCCCACCCCATGTTTAACTCAGTTCCTGATGAAGTACTTAATAAATGTTTGCTGAATTGGATTTAAATGCGTAACTCTTCTTTAGGACTGTATTCAGTCTAATTCTGGCTTACTCATCTGTAGAAATGCACAGGAAACACATTTGTTGGTTGATTCAGGAAAATCTACTCGTTTCTCAGTTATAGTTGGGTACTTGTAGATCCAGCTTCCTCAGTCAATCCAGAATAATGGCAAAAGCTCGTGCTTTCTTTGAGCTGATGGAATGAACTGAAACAACTATTATTACTATGTCTACAGTTAGGGTATAAAATGGACACTATTTTAAATTGTAAAATAAGTACTAACATGTCTCCTGTAATTACATATTACAGTAATCATTTTGGATCTCTCTCTCTCTCTCTCTCTCTCACACACACACATACACACACACACACACACACACACACACACACACACACACACACACACACACACACACACACACACACACACTATTTGAAGCAGAAGGCTCTTGGAGCCAGAGGATGTGAACAAATTTAGTAACTTTTTCTTATATAATTTTAACACCCTAATTTTTAAAAGATGTAGGCAAACATTGTTGTTCTTTTCTATTTGATCCAAGTAAGTGGATTTTTGCTTTTTAAGGAAGAAAGACAGCTATTTCTCTTTATTTCCACTCTAGGGGAAAAAAAAATAAATGCTTTAGACTTTAAAAAGTCTGTGATATGCATCTCAGATTTTTTACATATGAGGATTTTCATTTTGTCACATCCACATTTAATGCACTTTTTAAATTTAATTACAATTAAAGAATTACCATTTACCCTAAAGCCGAACTTGGCTTTCTGGCTGAAGGGGTGTTTAGTGTAGAGCATTCAAATTCATGGCCTAGACCTCCCATTAATGGGTTGCCCATTAAGAATGGATGAGTGACTTTAAAGACTGCATTTATCGCTTACAGACAGTCTCCTTTAATCCTAAGTGTTGCCTATAAGAAGAGACAATCAAAACTAGAAAATACTACAAAGGAAACTTCCAGGGATACCTTAGATTTTGCCAGGGGATAACCTAATTTGGGGATGGAAATGCGGGGTTGGGAGAAGGGAGGGGGTGATTTCATAAAACGAGTGATTTCATCTTACTGCCACTGGAGTAAGAAAGATTTAATTAAAAAGCCTGGATTTTCTGCTCCCAGCAATTTGCTTTGAAGAACATGGGTCCTATCTAAACCCCAGGTAAGCCCATGCTTGGATCTGATCCCCAAAGACTGTGGACTGGTATGGGGAGCCAGAGCAAATGTTGACCGTGTCTAAAATATAGCAGAAAGTCACTTTTTGTAAACTGCCTAATACATAAATTCTGAATCTGTAGTTCTTAGAGCTGAAAAAGAAAATAAATTATAATACACAGTTCAATTTAAAATATATTATCAAATTATGACCTTCAGTGAGATATCTAAGAAAGGCAATGGCATAGGGCATTGGTTCAGTCAGGAGTCAAAAATCAATCATTCAATTAACAAGCATTTATTAAGCACCCACTATATGCCAAGCAGCATTAGGCACTGGAGATAGAAAGACAAAACAGACAGCAGTTTCTGCTCTCAAGAACACACTGTCTCTCTGAGAAGACCTGAGTTGAAATTCTACCTCTGACACACAACTGGCTGTGTGTCCCAGACAAATCACTTAACCTTTGTGGCCCAGAGCAGCTCTTTAAGGCTTTAAATTGCAGAGTAAGTGTTAATCAGAATTGGTACCCAGATTTTACTCACTAGGAGTTCTCTATAGGGAACTAATGAAATAATAGCTCCATTCTACATAATAAGCCTGAGAGGCTACAGGATAAGTTGTTGATATGAATTGGAGGAGTGGGGGGGCATCTGAGTTTCTGTACCAAACCAACATGTCCAAAACTGAAATTTTCTTTCCCACCCCAGGACTCCCCTCTTCCTAATTTTCCCATTACTGTTGAGGATAAGACCATCCTCCAGTCAATGCAGGTTCAGAACTTAGCTATCATTCTTAACATCTCACTTTCTCTCAGCCCCATTTTCACTTGTTACCATTTCCTCCTTGATTCTGCCCTCCTAATTTCATATACACCTCCTTCTTTCCTCTGACTCTGCTACCACTCTGGTGTACCAGGCTCTTAACACCTGGGTTACTGCAATGGCCTCCTGGTTGGTCTCCCTGCCTCGAGTCTCTCTACACTCCTGTCCATCTTCCACTCAGTTATCAAATCCATATCACACACTCCACATTCAATAAAATTATTATCTCCATAATCAAATATAAAATCCTTTTCATATATCAGAGAACAAACCTCCAAACCTAAAAAAAAATCAGAAATTATTTTATTAGTCACTTGACTGAAGATAAGACAGCTAAAAAGAAAAAAAAAGCTGTGGTTCCCTCCTCTTGAATCTCTGTCAAGTCTTACATTATTATATCGAGTTCAAACAAGGGTACTACTCCCTGCAGACAGTTTGGTTGAGATGTACATCAGCAGGTAAGTATAAATCTTCAATAAAAATTGGGCAAAGTCAAAACACAAGCTATTGGGGAACCCAAAATACAAGGTTTTTGAGGGACTCTAAGACCAGGGAGGGCATGTTTTTGGATGAACCCAGGACCTGAGTGGACCCAGAACAAATACCCCTCCTTCTCTAGAGGGTCTCTGAAGTCATCATGAACTATAATTTTAGGTTAGATAATTTGTAGCCATATAAAGATAGGTTCAAACAATATAAACTTATAAATTCACATCTTGGCCCTCCTACCTTTTCAGTCTTCTCATACTTTATTTTTCCCCCTCCCCTATTTTGCTGTTTCTTTCACAAGACTTTTTACCTTTTGATTCTGCATTTTCTCTGGCCATTCCTGAAATACTCTCCTTCATATCCATCACCTGCTTTGTTACAAAGATCCTGTCCTGATTCCCCCTTACTTCTTGTGCTTTCCTTCTATTGATTATTTCCATTTTACCCTGTGTTTTTCCTGTTTGTTTATAGTTGTTTATAAAAACTTTCTCATAAGACTGTGACAGCAGAAATTGTATTCCCAATATTTAGCACAGTGCCAGGCATCTAATATGTATTCAATAAATACCTGTTGATTGTTGATAAGGTCTGGATGAAAAAAAGTACCTCAAATTGTGCTAGATGTTGAGAGACAGGTGAAAAAAATTCAAAAGAAATCTAAGACATTTCTTATGGTTAAATCCATACTTTCAAAGAGCTTACAGAATTGAGGAGACAGTGACAACATCACATATAGTGCTTTAAGGTTTACAAAGAACCTTTCTCAGTACAACCCTGTGAAGGATGTCCTCCAAAGTATTAGTATATCCATCTTACAGATGAAGATGTTTAAATGATTTGCCCAAGATCACACCTGGGATTTGAACCTAGGTCCCTTCTGATAGTTAAGGTCAGACAAAACACATACATACTGAAATAATTAAGTGTCAACATCTGCGTGTACATATGTATATGTGTATTACATATATACACATGCCACACACATATATATGTATATGATTAAGCACAAAAATTGTTGGTTGAGACCATGATACAACAGGAATTCAGAGGACAAAGCATACTTCAGGCTAAGGTGTTGAGGAAGGGATGACAAAAAATGTGAAATTTGACCTGGTACTTCAAAGTTGAATCATAGCTGGAGGGAAAAGACAAGGAGCTAAGAATAAGCATAATTTCTTGTTGGAGACAAGTGCACTTGTCTGGAAGGAGTAGAGAGATCTTGCAGTGTGACAGGAGACAGAATGGATGAGTTATGCCAGTGCTACCATTTACAATGTATAGATCTTCTATATGCCTGGCATATTGTCTCTCCCAGTTGAATGTGAACTCCCTGAGGGCAGATGCTGAGTTACTGCTTTCCTTTGTATTTTCTGGGATTAACAGAGAGCCTGACTTTCATAAATGCTTGTTGTTTGACTGGATGAATGATTAACCTTGGGCAAATTACTTAACTTCTCTGACTTCTAGTTTTCTCATTCTTAAAGAGAGGATATCGAACTAGTTAACTGGTAACTAACTTTCCAGCTCCAAATTTAGGATTGTATTACCTCAACTGCTTAGTGTCCAATGACTATCCCTGATGTTATTGCTCTCAGATGATTAATCTTTAACTTGATGGCCTCACTATTTCATTATAATACTAAATCTGGGATAATTTTCTATCATTATGTACCTTAAATCCAAGTTCTTTGCTCTGGGCTTCAGGACCTTTGCTAGGCCATCCAATACTACCTGAGCCCTTGCCACTTCTGCCCCTACATCCAAAGACCCCATTTATGGCCCTCTTCATCTGACCTTCCTGTTCACATCTCCCCAGGTTCATCAGTTCACTCCCCATGTCTGGAGCTTCCTTTCATTTGTGATTTGCAAATCACTTCCCTCCCCCAATCTTTTTAAACATTTCTTGAAAGTCAACTTCTTTCACAACAACTTGTTATCCTCTTTCATAGAGTTAATGTAATAATTAATTGCATACCTGTTATATCCATGACAAGAATGAATTCTCTCTTAGCAGATTCCAATGAATTCAGGTTGACTTGCATTCAAGTCTTACTAGCTTTGTGACCTTGGGAAAGTCATTTGATTTCTTGTTTCTTCCAAAATTACTCTCTAAGATTTTTAGTTGCTGATTTTAAGGGGCCAGCCTGCATTACAGAAGGAGTCTCCTTCGAGGAGCTTCCTACACAAATGAATTCACAGGTATGGGAAAAAACATCCATGATATACATGCCCATAGCACTGTTTTGGATACACAAAAATATAAATTGAGCCAATCTCTCCTCAAGGAGTTTACATTCCCTTGGAAGGATACAATATGTCCACAAATAAAGTCAGTTCAGAGTCATTTGAGAATGGGAAAGAGTACTAGTGAATGGAAAATCAGGGAAGGCTCCTGACAGTAAGGGCACCTGAACTGAGCCTTCAAGGAAGACAAAGATTCTGGGAGGTAAAGGTAAGCTGGGGGTGCCATAAATTCTGAGAACAAAGTAATCACTGTGAGCTTCTGGTTAGGCTTTATGTAGGTGATCTTATATAAGCACTAAACCTTGAACAGTAATTGATTCTTTTGTAAATTCAGTTATTTATCTGGAAGAGGGAACAAGAGACAGTGGATAAAAAGCTGGCCTCAAAGCTAGGAAGACCTGTTCTAGTCTCATCCCTAATGCATATTAGCTATATGACACTAGGCTTGCATACTGAGGTAAACTAGGATAAGACTACGAATCGGAGCGAAAGTTCCAATTAGCATCAGTAAACTTCCTTCCTGGGCACTTCCTGTATTTTTAAAACCACAAATCCAGTCCCTACTTCACTGCTATTTTATCTGTGTGCTGTATGTATTATATTGTTCTCTATTTGTCTCATTGTTTCAATTAATAAAATTGTAAACTCTCAAGGACAGGGTTCTGTCTAATCCTGAGTGCCCTTTAACAGCCAGTGGACAGCAGGCAGTTAATATTTATTAAATTGAGATTGATACACATCCTAATGAGGGAACAAGGCCCAAGACAGGGGTTTTAATCATGCACACAAATGCACGTGTATATGTGAGTGTGTGTGTGTGAGTGTGTGTGTGTGAGTGTGTGTGTGTGTGTGTGTGTGTGTGTGTGTGAGAGAGAGAGAGAGAGAGAGAGAGAGACACACACACACACACGGAGAGATAGAGAGACAGAGAGACTCTTTGGAAATACAATGAAGTCAGTAGACTCCACAGAATAATGATTTTAAATGCACAAAATAAAACCCATAGGATTACAAAGGAAACCAATCATACTGAAATACAGTTATCACAAAAAAAACCCTTTTTTTAAAATTCATGGACCACAGGTTAAGAATCCCTGACTTAAGAGAATCAAAGATTTGAAATTGGAAAGCATCTTAAAGATCACCTAGTTCAACTTTCTCATTGTATGGTTGAGGAAACTAAGGCATAGAGATGCTGAGTGACTTGCCCAATGTTATTTGGCTAGGAAGTTACAGAATTGGAATAAAATCATGCAATCTTGAGCAGAGTAGAATATTTCCAGAGTGTGTCAATCTTCTAATACATTAAGAGAAATGTTTTCTTCTCTCACTTAACAATTGCTTGGTGTCATCAGTAATTCTCACCTCTGCTCTTCTCCATCATTTCCCTATTATAACTAAGAAGGTTCTTAGCTGGTGCCCTCCTGGGCACAGAAGAACAGAGACTGACAAATAGCATTTGACAGTGGTAGTGATGACGATGTTATAGCTTCTATAAATGATTCTCTGAGCACAGATGGGATATTTTTATAAATCATCCAATATTAGAACATTGAAGACCTTTCATTTCCTCTCCCAGACAGTGAAAACAAGATCAAGGTTAGGAGAGGCAGTGTCCTTTCCAGGTTACCATATGACTGTAATGTGAGATCCCAGTACTGTTAGCAAAAAAAAGTCACAGTGGTAAGGAAGAAGAGACATCAGAAAGAAAGAAGAAAAGGAGCTGTGAGCGACAAGGATTTTGAAATAGTGGGTCTTGAGTCTTTCTAAAATACCAACTTACTCATTCTTTTTTCACTGACTAGTATAGCCTAGTGACTTGAAATGACTAACATATATCCTCAAAGTATCTAATTTATTTCCATGGTGGCCTTAAAATGATTATTTTGCCAGAATGTCCAAAGTTTAAATTCCTAGAGGCTTAAGAGAATACTAGACAAATACACTGGTATTTTTACAAGTCAGGAAATGTTCTTGTTATATAACATACTCCGGACTTTTCCCCCCACAGTTTATGAACCCTACTAGGATCTTTCTATCTGATTTATAACCAGTTGCCACCACTATAACAGACAGGATATCAGGCACACCATCTGAAGTATTCTCTGATACGCTAGTGTCCTTGAAAGAAAATTCAATACTTATAATGTTTTATGCTCTTAAGAGACTTGACAATTTTAACACAATTTTGTGTCAGGTTGTATCATACACCATTGCCCTCATGCATTCTTCTCTCTCTGTCTCTGTCTCTCTCTCTCTTCTCTCTCTCTCTTCTCCCTCTCTCTCTTTCTCTCTTTCTGTGTGTGTGTGTGTGTGTGTGTTTGTCTCTGTCTGCGTCTTTCTGTTTTGACAGAGGAACCAACAAGGGAAGTACTAAAAATGCCAAATAAATTAAGAGTAAAAAGCTTTAGGAAGAAGGAGGTGACAGTCTTGAAATGCTTAGCCCTATTTATTCACTGATTCATTCAAGAAGAATTTATTAAGCACCTACTTACTGTGTGTAAAAGGCACAGTTCTGTGTCCCTAAGAGACAAAGACAGCAAGAGAACTGTCTATCCCTGTCCTCAAGGAGCTTTCCTTCTATAGGAGAGAAAAAACCGTGTACATGGAAAAGTAAGAAAAAATACTTTAGGGATTTGAGAAGAGCATTAGCAATTGGAATATCAGCAAAGGTCTAAGTAGGAGGTTTCACTTGGGTTAATCTTTGAAGATAGCTAAAGATTCTCTTCTAATAATGATAATAAAAATGATAATAATAAGTAGCACTTATATTTCACTTTAAGGTTTTCAAAGTCCTTTACAAATATCTCATTTGATCCTAACAACTATGTGATATTGTTTTCCACATTTTATTGTTGTTCAGTTTTTTCAATCGTGTCCAACATTTTACACCCCATTTTTTAGTTTTCTCAGCAAAGGTACTGGAATGATTTGCCATTTCCTTCTCCAGTTCGTGAGGATGAGGAAACTGAGGCAAACAGGGTTAAGTGACTTGCCCAGGGTCATACAGATAGTAAGTGTCTGAAACCAGATATGAACTCAGCAAGACGAATCTTCCTGATTCCAGGCCTGACACTCTATCCACTATGCCACCTAGCTACCCACCTTTGCACATTTTGTAGATAAAGAAACAAAGTACGAAAGAAAAGGTTAAGTTACTTGGTCATGGTTATATAACTAGTAAGTATCTGAGGCAGGATCTGAAGATAAGCCTCCCTCCATATCCAACACCTTATCTGCTGTGCCATTCTACTGTCATCTTTTATGTGGCACAGGTAAAGAAAGAGCATATTCCCCAGGCATAGATGACAGTCTGCATAAAAGCATTGATACAGGAGAAGGAATGCTACATATTAGGAAAAGCAATTAGGCCAATTTGGCTGGAATTAAGGAAAATAATATGCAGTGAAAATGGTGCACTGGAGTCAGATTGTGAAGGGATTTAAAATCCAAACAAAGGAATTTTATATTCTACAGCAGAGGTAAGACATGGCTTCTAGAGCATCTTGAGCAAGAAAGTGATATGGTCAGATTTGTACTTAAAAAAAGACAACTTGACCACTGTGAGGAAAATGAATTGGAGAGGAAAGAGAATAGAAGCAAAGAGACTAATTACAAAGCTGTTTCAATAGCCCAACCAAGAAATAATGAAGACCTGAACTAAAATTGCAGTTAAATGAGTAGAAAGAAAGTGGATTTGAACAATATTGTAAATATAAAATTAGCAAGAGTTGGCAAGTGATTAGATATGACAATTAAGGAAAGTTAAGCACCAAGGATGACTCTAAGATTGGGAATTTGGGTGATTAGAAGGATGGCAGTGATCTCAATAGAAATAGAGAAGTTAGGAAGAGAAGGGGATGGAGTGAAAAGAAAGATAATGAGTTCTGTTTTGGACATGTTGAGTTTAAGATGCTTATAAGACATTCTGATAAATGATACTTTAAAGTAAAATAAGACAATCAAATACCAATATATTTAAATACAGACCTGCACAACTTGGCAGTAGGTAAGGGACAAAATTTAAAAAGGCTAAATGTCTTCCGGCATCAGACTGACTTTTAGTGGCTCACTTTCCAAGCAAAGGTGTAATCAATGATTAACTATTTTGCAAATAAGCCATATTAAATGAGGAAAATTTCAATTAACCTCAATTAATTACACTTATTAATTAAGATTTTTATTTATCACGAAATCACATGAATATTAAAAAATTACTAAGTACTACAAGTTTTAATACATTTTTCAGGTTTACATTTAGGTAATGGACATATTATTCCACTTCTTGTCAGCAATCATACTCCAGAATCATGTTTGAAATAATCTGAAAACTAATCTTAGTAGTTGTCTCATTTTCTGAGTTTACATTGTTGAAAAACTGTTGTTCTCCACTGAGATTTTCAAGAATTTGGATACTTTAATTTGTTTATCATTGGTATCCAAATTGGCATAAGTCAGGATGTTTTGATTCAAAATGGCGATGAAGATTGTATTCCTTTGGAATGGCTATTACTTCTCTGCAAACAAGGCACAATATTTTGTCTCTAGTTTGAGTAAACAAATATCCGTCTACTCTAAATTGAACACTTTACATTCTGATTCAATCTTCCATTTCTTTATATCACCCATTTTACAAAGTCATCACCAAAATTTTAATGTTAGAACAAAACTATCTGCACAGAAGCTGCTCACATAAAAAGAAATACTGAACTGGGTGTCTGACTTTGGAGAGAGTGCCAGACACTACTATAATTTGGAGGGCGGCTGCACAGTGAGGGAGGGAAAAAAGCCCTCACATTGTTTCCACTCATTGCATAGCAGGCATCAGTTGCATTGGCGGGTGGCTACACTCACTTTATCCCTGTTCAATGCCATTAATGACCAAAAACACAGGAAAAAGATATAACTCTAGCTCATCTCAAACTAGAGACAGACTGATGATGGTTGATTGCCATGGGTCATATGACAAACAGGAGAGAGCACGTAGTGGCAACCCACCCACCAATTTATATGATGGGCACGACAGTGACTAGTGGAAGGTGGGTTAAGCAAGGCATGGACAAAGCCCTCATTGCATCTTTACTTTCTTTTATATCCTCTATGTTTTTCATGGGCTGCCTGAAATCTTTGATGGGCCCCTCACAGACGACAAGCTATGTGATGTGCAGGTCTGTTTAAATAGAATATGCTATTTAGATCAAGAATTGAATGAATATAGACACCTTGGTATAACTGAGTGCCTGCTACAGCAATAAATCCAACTGTGATATTGATCATTTATCTTTATAATGTTTCTATTTGACATAATACCCTCCTTCCCTTTGGCATTGCCATCACTATGGCATAGGCTATCATCAGCTCGTGACTGGACTATTACAATAGCTTGTTGATCAGTCCCTCTGCTTCTAGTGTCTTCCCAATCTAGTCAGCTAAATTGGTCTTTGTAAACCATAGGTCTTACCACTTCACTGCTCCTTTACCCCTTCAATAAACTCCTGGGTGCCTTATCACCTCCCAGATCAAATATAAAATCCTCTGTGTTCAACGCCTTTGTAATTTGGACTCCTCCTATCTCTGCAGTCTTTATACCTTACCCTAATGTGAGGTTCAGAAAATATATGTAGGATTGCAAGCAGTTGTATCATGCCACAGGGAAGTGTTTGAGGCCCAGGAATTAGTTGGGTCACGTGGAGGTCAGAGCCTATTGCACTGTCCCCGGCCAGGGGATACTGCATTGTTCAAGATTCTCCTGCGTGGGGTTACCTGCTGCTCCTGATGAGCGTCTTCACACCCTGGAGCCTTCAGACCCTTGTAATTGCACTCCCCCTCTCACAATTCTGTTCAGCTGGGCTCTGTCACATGTGGTAGGTGGATCTGGGGGTTATATAAGATCTAAGCCTTGAAGCTATCTTTGAAGCCTGCCTTAGGATATGGCTTTAAGGTTTCCCCATAGAGAGACCTTAACAAACTTTTCTGTTTTGACCTCAGAGCCGTGAACTCTTCTGTTCTAAAAGGTACACTAGTGTCAATTTGTTGGGTGTGTAACTGGTTGCCCCGGCTGGTAAGTTAGGGTACTCTAAAAGAGAACCCTGACACCCTAACATACCATGCAGTTCAGTGATACTGGTCTAATAATTGCTTATTGACTGGGTGGCTTCCTTTCTGTTCCTTGAACAAGATACTCCATCTCCCAATTCTGGGTGTTTTCTCTAGTTGCTCCCCATTTCTAGAATTCTCTCTATCCTCATCTTCAACTCCTGGCTTCTTTCAAATCTCAGCTAAAATTCTGCCTTCTACAAAGAAACCCTTCCCAACCTCCCTTAACTGCTATTGCCCTCCCTTCCCAAACTGTCTTGTGTTTATTTCTATACAATCTCCCAGATAAAATATAAATTCCTTAAGGATGGAACATATTTTTTATAGAAGACACTTAATAAAAGTGTTGATTGGTTGATTGGTTGTGTATGGGCATGACCCTCAGGAAATATCTAGTGCTTGTATGACTTGAAAAGAGAACTTAACTGATCCATGTCAAGAAAAGAACTAGAAAGTTTGGGGGAAGGTTATTTTCACATCTTAAAAGTGGACTCTGTTGCTTCATTTATTTAGATCAAAGGTATAAAAAAAACCTGACCTACAGACCTTCCTGGCAACCCTCCAAAGTGTGACTTTAACAAGAATAAAATATAATTGGGAAATATTTAACAAAATTAATAAAAATACAATAGAACATATATAATGTTAACATGTGGTTTTCTAAGTCAATTATGTAGCCCACAAGAATCCCTATCTAGGGTTTAATGGAACCTGTTTCTATTTGAGTTTGATTCCATTGATTTAGGCTGCATCTTATAGAATCAAATCTTCCTCAAACAGTCCCCATTTGCAGAATAACAAGGTATTTTCCAAGCCACAATCAATGACCAATATTTCCACGTATCTCTGATGCAACAGCTTCAGATCATCCAAAATATCTGTGTAACTCCTTGGTATTTGTGATGGCCATTGAGAGACTATAGGACCATCTACTGCTAGCTCAGGGTTTTTAACATGGAGACCATAATTTTTTTTTACTATTTTGATAATTGCCTTTCATTTGCTTCCTTTGTAATCCTCTGTATTTTCTTTTATGTAATTAAAGACATTATTTGGACAAGTGGTCCATGAGCTTTACCAGACTGTCACAGTGGACCATGGTCCAAGTAAGATGACCTGGAGAAGAAGGAAGAGGGAAGATATTGCCTTCTTCACTGGAAATAGCACACATAGCTGGTGTCTTCCTGGGTCTGGAGGGAACATTCAAATTTATCAATCACAGAGACTGGAAGGATAGATTCTGATTCTACGTAGTAGGATACCTGCATGCTATCGGGTCCACTACTTAATCTAACCCAACAGAAGATTCCCATTTCTTTCCCACAACTCTTAGATTTGGGGGTTTTTGTCAGATTAAAAATCTGTAGACCCTGACATTTTCAATCATATTCAGTGCAGCAACATCAAACCTGAAACATTATTTCTCACAGAGATAGGTGTCCCTCAAAAGCCTCTCTTTTTCTTAAAACTTCTATGTTAGTTCCAGCAATTATTTTCATTTCTCTTTGCTGAGCAAGCCAATAATCAGTGACTCTTTATTTTGTCTCTTCCCTGGATGATGCATCACATTACTTTAAATTCCTTGCTGCTTTCTAACTCTCTCCAAGGCCAGTGGTTAAAACCAGCAAATGAAACTTTGATTTCCTTTGCTCCTGATACCCAGTGAAACAAGGCATCCATGAAGGGCTTATCTCCAGGCCTACTAGACTATCTGAGGCCTTTTTGTGAGAAGGGAGGTTGTTTCCCTAATTTGCTTCCAAATGTATTGAGGCAGCAGGGTGCGCTGCACATCAAAATGGTTCTATGTACTTCTGGGATGTAGATAGCTTGGATAAAGCCCGAGCTGAGCCTAGAAGTTCTTTACCAATGCAATGGAAATCCCTCAAGATTCAGGCAAACCTTCAGTATGGAGAAGCCAAAAAAAGCTAATTTTTAAATTAACAACAATGTATTCTTTCTATTTCACCTTCTCTCCCTCCACTCCCATTGAAAAGAAAAAAGAAACCCTGGTAACATATATGCATAATCAAGCATAACAAATTCCTTCATTGGCCAAATCCAAAAAATATGCTTCATTTCCCACCTTGACACCAGTTCACTTTAAAAGTTTTCCCAATCAAAACAGTATAGAAATACTAAATTTTATTTCCTTGTTCCCAAAAGAAATTGGATTTCAAAATAAAACAAAAGAAATAGCTTAATTTAAAAGCCTCTTTCTTTTAGAGAACAGGTAACATGCTTCATCATTGGTCTTCCTGAAACCTACACCTTTTAACAACTGAATCCCATAGTTGCTTAGCTTCTGTTTAAATGTTTAGTGGTAAGAGCTCCTGGAAAGCTACAAGAAGAGTGTCCTCTGATTTTAAAATCACAGGACTTGTGCTTGAATCTTGTTGACATCATTTAGTTTCTCTGTGATATTGGGCAAATCATTTAACCACCCTGGGTCTCAGTTTTTTTCAGCTGCTAAATAAGGAGATTGGTTAGTATTTTATTTAGGATTTTTGCATCTATATTCATTAATGAAATTGGTCTATAATTTTCTTTCTCTGTTTTTACTATTCCTGGTTTTGATATCAGTATCATATTTGCTTCATAAAAAGAGTCTGGTAAGATATAAAGGAAAAATAAATTTTAAAAATATGGATATTGGACTAGATGTCCTCCTAATCCTAAATTTAAGTCCTACTAGTCATTTTTAAAAATTGTACACACAAATTTGTTTTGAAGCAGTTGCTTTCAGATCCTAACCTCATAGGACATATCAAAAGAAGAATATATTAAATGAGTTTGGTTACAGAAAACACTTGACCTTAAAATATTGATGAAATCAATATGCTGATGCAAAGGAAAATATGGCACAGCTGGTGGGAATGGAGATGGTGAGCCATTTCACTGGATGGATCCACATAACATCCTCCTCCAGAATCTACAGGGAAGAGACATAATTTCTAATGTTGCTGATGTACTAAAACTAGCCTTTCATTAATACTACTTATTAAAAATGGTCAATTAAAAAGGAAGATGGAGGCAAATTACGCTCTTTTACGGTCCTGTGGTCTTCGGATAGGGAGATCAATTAGGAGGCTTTTGCAGTAGTATACATTAGAGGTGATGAGAGTCTGAACTAGGGAGGTTGCTGTATGAATTTAGAGAAAAGAAGGGATGCAAGAAAGGTTTTGGAAGTATAATGGAGAAGACTTGACAATGGATTGATTAAATGAGAATAAGGAATCAAAGATGATTCCAAGGTTTTGAAAGTGGATGACTGGAAGGATAGTGATGCCCCTGAAAGAAAAAAGGAAATATGGAAGAGGATGGATTTTGGGGAAACAATGAGTTCAGTGTAGGATAAGCTGCATTTGAGATACTTAATCAGATATATAATTTAAAATGTCTAAATCAGAGGCAACTTTCAGCAAAATTTTGGAGTAGATTAGTCTTTTCTCTGGAACTCCATCCCATGTCTTCCTAGCATCCCTTGCTCTCATCCAGGTACTTAGTGACTTTGGTGTCCCAAGCTTTTCTTCCCCTCAAAAATATTTAACAACCAGCTTTCCAAAATTCATAACATTATTAACACTTTCTCCACCACTTTCTTAACTTTAGACAATCAACAAAACACAAATCAAGCCCTGAATTATAGTGTTTGCCAAATCCACAATGTAAATGCTGACACTGAAAATTTAATAGTTGAAGCTGGCATGACTCTGCATTCTCTTCTCCCTGTGGCAACAAACTCCCAACCTCCCCCAATACTACCTATTTATACTATATATTTTTGGCCCTTGCTTAAATATTGTGTTATTCTTATCTCATAGCTATTTCATTTTCATGGAATCGTTATCCAAAAAGAGCATAGAGATTTCAGTCTGGGAACAATAGGAGAGATATCATTAAATTAAATGCCCAATGTCTGACTGCAGCAATAAGTGCTCTAGGTCAGAAAAGGGAAAGATCAATGAGGGCTGGCATATGGGACCTTGGGAAGCATCCAGTACAATCCAACAAACATTTTTTAAATGTCTCACATTGAAGGGGGTATGCAAGGTGTCATCCATATCTTCAAGGATCTTAAATTCTATGATGGAAATATGGTAT
Organism: Pseudochirops cupreus; assembly: GCA_028627135.1. Lineage (NCBI taxonomy): Eukaryota > Metazoa > Chordata > Mammalia > Diprotodontia > Pseudocheiridae > Pseudochirops > Pseudochirops cupreus. The sequence goes on from CM053582.1 coordinate 446,736,790, forward strand.
AACAGAAAGAAAAGTGAATGTGGAGACTAAATATCTGGGTGTGATGCTCAGCTCTGCCCCTTGTTAACCATCTGACCTTGAAATTACTTTTTTTCTCTAAGTTTCTGTGTGATTTTTTTTTGTACAATGAAGAAGAGCTGAAGAAGAAGCCATTTGTGGTCCCTTCCAGCTTTAGGCTACTGCAAAGTAACTTTTAAACCCAGGGTCTTACATATGAGTGTCTTAATCTGTATAATAAAGAAGTAGCATGGAAGCTTTCATTAAAGTCCCTTAATAAGTGTGATATTCTATGATTCTAGCAAGGGAGAACCTCATGGAAAAGGTAGACCTTGAGGGTAGATACCATGAAAAACACTGTAGATTTGTACTCAGGAGATCTATCTTTCATCCCTGGACCTCTGAGGTCCTTCCTCACCTAAATCTGGTGAGGCTAGGATCCTTTAAGACACTTAACTTGCCTGGATCTCATTTTTCTCATCTGCAGAATGGGGATATCAATACTTGAACTACTACTATTATTCCTTCTCCTCCTCACTGAAGGACAGGTAGGATTAAACTTCAAAGCAAAAAAGGGCAGCAGTTATTATAGTTGGCAAAGAGACAGCATAAATACAGAAGTAAGAAAAATCTCTTTTGTTTTCTGGGCTCAACCTTCTGAGACTTTGCTTTAGAATAGTAGTACTTAACCTGTTTTATGTCATGGACCCCTTTGACAGTCTAGTGAAGCATATGGATCCCTTCTCAGAATAATATTTTCAAATAATTAAAGGAAATAAATGCTGAATTTCACTTAGGAGTTAGTGAAAATAAATATATGATTTTTTTCTTCCCATCTAAGGTCAAATATTCCTTGAAACCTATTCATGGATCCTAGATTAAAAACCTCTATTTTAGAAGTATCTTCTCCCGTTACCTATCACACCTTTTTTTTTCTTATGCCTGGAAGCTTTTATAATAGAAACTCCTATTTCCTATGCAACCTTTCAAATGTCCAAGAGATAAGATACTAATTAGAATCAACTGCCTGCCCTCACCCATAAAAATTCCTGGTCCCTGTTTTTTGCTGAATTTTCTGGACCCATGAAGTGAAGATATATCCAGGTGTTCAAACCACCAAAATTGTAGGGATAACAATAGCTCAGTGTAGCCTCAGTGGGCCAAAGTTGGAGGACAGTGGTTCTAATATTTTGATAACTATTTCAATTTAATCAGTTACTTTTATCTTATGTATTTTATTTTTCACACTTAAAAACATTTTTTGGAGAAGCCATCCATGACACAAAAAAGGTTAAGAACTTCTATTTTAGCAACACCTTTTCTATTCTTGATCTGAATATGCTCATTCCCAAGGGCCTGGTATTTTCTCTTCTTTCATTCCCTCTCTGCCCCCCACTTCCCCAATTTGCTTTGGCAGTATGGCAGCAGGTTGTTGTCCTCACTTTATCCTTCTGACTCCCCCTATCTTTCTATCATATGGATTTCCCCTCTTCAAATTTCCAGGCTTCCTTTGAGTTACCAATAAAAACACATAACTGTTAGCACCACTGGTTAGTCTAATCGTTCTATAGAGCCTATGATAAGTCCAGGGCAATTTCAATAAATTGGGACAGAGAGGCATAGCCAAGGTGTACTATGGGGACAGGAAGCAGACTGGTCTGACTAAAACAGAAATGAGTTTTCATGGATAAAGGAAATAGAGTAAATAATTTAAAAGGATAGTCTATCTGTAAGGCAGTGGTTCTCAACCTTCCTAATGCTGCGACCCTTTAATACTTGTATGTAGGCGTATCTGCATGTGGGCGGACCTGCCCGAAGACAGATAGAGGAGCGATGTCTCGGTTCCTAAGATCATGGGAAATACGTGTTTTCTGATAGTCTTAGGCAACCCCCGTGAAAGGGTCGTTCGACCCCCAACCCACAGGTTGAGAACCGCTGATGTAAGGCATGAACAAAATTATACTAAATGAGAAAGTCTCAGCTAAGGTGCTTGATGCTTAAGAATTCACAGCCACCTGAGACTTCAAAGCCTACAGAAGGCAGAAAAATAGGCTATTTAGGCATTCATTCAGCATAACTCCTTTTCTACTTGCCTTCAGACCTAATGGGCTCATCCGACTTGCAGCATTATTAATGCCAACAAGAGCCAGCTCTTCTCTTCTCTGTCACCCTCTACTTTTCATTTGTCTTCCTTTTATCAGGAACACTGTAGTCAGGAGCATGTTAGGTCCTCCTTCACCCTCAGTGCCTTTATTGAAAACAACAAAGGCGTGTTAATGGGACTAATAAAAGAGGGCTACTCACATTTACCTCACTTAGTAGCTAAATATCAATAATCATTCATTCAAAAATGACTAAGATCTAGTTTTAGCTCTGTGATTATCTAGTCTGAAGATATTTGCAAATTTCAGCTTTAACTTTATAGAGGTCAAAAAACATAGAGAAAGATGCTATTAGATTACAAACAAGTAAATATCATCTTTTTAATTTTTTAGGAAAAGAATAGAGATCTTCAACTACGGGTCTGCAAGTATGACTTTATTTCCTGGCAAAATTCCAGAATTGTTATTGAAAAAGATAGATCATTAGTATCTAGAAAGAAAAGCAGGGATCTCTAAAAGCTTGCATGGTTTCAAGAAAGATCTCAATGCCCATCTAGCCTCATTTCCTTTTTAGCTGAGATTACTAGCTTAGTATATCAGGGTAATTTTAAAGGTAACATAAACTTGGATTTCCATAAAGAATTTGACAAAGGCTTTCATGCTGTCCTTGTGGATAGGATGGAAAGATGTGGGCTAGATGATGGTACATTGAAGCTAAATTAAGAATAGATATTCAAGTATTAATGTTAACCTTGGAAGGGAGACTCTATTACAGCAGAGCTGTCAAACACATAGTCCACAGGCTATACAAGGCCTACAACATGCCCAAGTATGACCCAAACCAAATTAAAGTATAATTGATAAATCTATAACAACATAAAAATACAATAAAATATAGTTATTACATTTTAAAGCTAAGAATGTGGTGTGCAAGGATGCTTATGTTTGGATTAGCGGCCCCTATTTTTGTTTGAGTTTGACACTATTATATTGGAGAACCCCAGGGATGGCCTTGGCACCTTGTTATCCAATGTTTTAACCAAAGAGTTCGATGTAAACACAAGAGGCATGTTCACCATGTTTATAGACGAACCTATCCTGGGAGGAATATTTAACATGTTGGATGTCAGAGTGAGGATTCCAAAACTTCTTAAAATATAAATACCATGACCTGTTATAGGCATCTGAAGGTCTCCGGGCCCCAGGCCCTTTGCTTAAGTGGCTTAAGTGGCTCTGAGAACCCTCCCTGGTTTGAAAGTACACTCTGCCCCCTAATAGGCCGAATGTGGTCACATGGAGCCTGTGGCAGGAGGCTTGTTCTTCGGGAATGCCCATGCCTAGTTGCTTTGTGATTGGGCAGTGGGTCAAGAGGGCTGTGTCATGCTCTGATCTAGGAGAAGGCTATATACCACCCTGATGTGAGGTTTTGCTTTGGGGCTCACTTTGGGAAGAGTTGCGTGATTTGGCCAGATGAGACTCTGGGAAGCCACTGAGCCCCCTGGCTTTGAAAAACACAGATGTTGGTGCTTCCCCCTCTAGTAAATAGGTATGGATGTAATGGTCAGACAATTGGAAGCCCATCTGCTGATCTGTTTCTTTGCTGGTAACTTGTGTTTTCATTCTCTGAAGTTCAGGGTGCTGACTTTTTCCCCTAAACTAGGTAAATGATATTTGTTTGATTGATTAAAGTAAGATTGTTAACCCATTATGAGTTGCTTTCCTTTAGAAAAGTAGATCTAAGAACCTGTGCTAGCAGCCACCCTGGGTATGCTAGGGTGCTTGCTGATACATAAGCCAAATCTAAGAAGATAAAATTTAATAAGATTAAATATAAACTTCAATATTTGGGCTTAAAAAGATTAACTACACAAATATAAGACCACATATTTAGACATGAAAGGAACCCTCTATGTAATTTTTTATTTTAACCCTTTTAATTCACAGATGGGAAAACTGACACTCAGAGACATTAAGTGACTTGGACAAGCTCATGCAAGGAATAAATGCCTTACACAGGATTTGTATTCAGGTACTTTGTTTCCAAAGCCAGAGGCCTGAAACACTTGGCCTGTAGGCCATCATACAGCCCACACCACTCCCAAATGCAGTCTGGAATAGATTATGATAACTGGGAAATATTTGACAAAATAAATGATATGATGTAATGTAGATAATATTAACATGTGGTTTTCTAAATCAATATTCAGCCCCCAGGGATTCTTATGTATGGTTTAGTGCTCCTCCCTTTTCTATTTGAGTTTGGTACAACTGTCCAAAGCCATTACTGATGCCACTGTACTGTACTGCATCCCAACTCCAGAGATGCTGAAAGCAAACAGTTTATATGAAAAAGATGT
>CM053582.1:446741745-446758653 GCA_028627135.1 Pseudochirops cupreus
TAGTCTTCTAAAAAACAGTTTATTTCTAAGAGAACTTAAGACCAGAAGGTTGGCCACCAAATGATCATTTTATTTTGGCTCCAGCAACTCACAAAGCAATTATTAACATTGAGAGGAGGGGTACTGTAATATGCATGGGTCACTCCATTGAATGAAATTCTAGAACCTTTAAGCTACTGAAATAGACACCTACAAATGCAAGGCATTGTACTATGCAAAGAGCAAAAAACAAAATCAAAGAACTATTTCAGCTTCTAATGCAATTGAGGTGATGAGATTTGAATCTAGAAAAAGGTAGCTAAAAGATGAGTAGAAAGAATAAAAAAGATATTTTAAGATTCTACATGACTGTGGTAGCTAGGTGGTGCAGTGAATAGAACACTGGTCCTGGAGTCAGGAGGACCTCAGTTCAAATCCAGCCTCAAACACTTAACATACTTATACACTTACTAGCTGTGTGACTTTAGACAAGTCACTTAACCCCAATTGCCTTGCCTTCCCCCCTCAAAAAAAAGAGATTACATATGACCTTTAAAATCCTTTATGAAAGTCTATACTTTTTCCTATTCACTTAATCCCTTGTTTTAGCTGGAGTAAGCTTTTATTTGAAATCACCACCCATTCATTTAATAAGCATTTATTAAACATCAACTATAGGGGCAGCTAGGTGGCACAGTGAATAGAGCACCAGCCCTGGAGTCAGGAGGAACTGAATTCATATCTGGCCTCAGGCACTTAACACTTACTAGCAGCAAGTCACTTAATGCCAATTGCCCTGCCCTCTTCCCTCCAAAAAGCAAAAAACAAAAACAAAAGCAAACTATATTCCAAATATTGCTCTTGGCTTTGAGGAATGAGCCAAGGAGGCTAACTCAAGCTCAGTCCTCATCAAAGATGAATGAGCAATGAGGAATCTCTCAAAGAGACTGCATTCAACTGGGAGATACGTGATTTAAATAGATAAATAGATGTAATATAACTTGAGGACAGAGATAGGGCTAACAACTAGGGATCGGTTTGCATTAGTTTGTTGATTAAACAACAAGGATATGTGGATATTTTCTTTTCATTCTTTATTGTGGCTGTTAGGGGCTTTATTCTTTCATTCAGCAAATATTTGAGCAACTACTATGAATATGAGACCTGGCCAGGTGCAACAGAGGAGTCTAAAATAACAACACTTCACTGATGTGTGACTTCAGGTATGTTCCTCTTTTTCTGTTTTTGATATATTAATCAGAATGTCCTAATTAAAACTCTCCCACAACAGAACTAGGTTGCCTCACAAAACAGTAAACTCCTTGTCACCTGAAATGTTTAACTAGAGGCTAGATAATCATTTGTTGAAACTTATATGGAGTAGATTCATACTTTAGGTAGGGGTTGAATTAAATGACCTTTAACGTCCTTTCCAACAATTCTATGACTTTTTGACAATATAATGCATGATTAGGTGTTTTAATAAATAATGTGAAGGACCATGCTTCCCCAAATTATATAGAAAACATATAAAAAATAAAATGGAACTCATTTAATATTGGAACTGATATCAGAAAATCACTTCAGGTTACTGCTTTTAAAAGAAAAATGAAATCCAGATCTCCTTGTAAGACAAGAAATATGCAGGATCACAAAACCATGTCCAGCAAAAGCTGCAGGGATTCCAGAGCTGAAAACCTAATCAGTTACAGTGTTGGGACATAGGTAGTGTTTTCTTAGAAATCTGTCTTTCAAGGGCTATGCATCAATAAAGATTTTTTTTTTAATTTCTGTAACTTTGTCTCTAAAAATATTCTACTCCACTGTCCCATTGTGGCATGGAATTAGCCTTGATTTTCTTGAAGGACCTGAGTTTTAATGGAATACAAGTTCTGATTTGTCATATTAACCATGAAAAGCTTTGCATATATGTCCAATAACAGTGTGTTTTTCCATTGAGAATCAGCCTATCTGAATGCCAAGAGTTTACTATCCAGAATGCCGGCCAACAGGAATTCATTTTTTCAACAGCAACATTTCATGAAGATAGTCGACTAAGGCAGGGCTTTCAATCGGGGTAGGTGGAAATAGTACCCACATTAATAAAATGACCTATCCTTTAAATATGAAATATGAGATATAATTTTTCAAGCATCAGGAGTCATTTGGATTCTCTTTTTAAAATATGCATCATGCTTGTCAATTCTGACCATATAAGCCATCAAATTTATATCATTTGGTTCAATAGCAATTTTTCTTTCTCTTACAGGTCTGTTGATGATCCTTGGTACTTCCACAGACTGGTCCATTCTAAAGGATCATTCTGGAATCACAGTTTTCCAGTTGATTTGGTTTTATCAGCCAGTCAATGAACTATCTATGGACCCATGCATGGTCATTCCAATTCAGTTGTTAAGGCAGCTGAAATAACATCAATCCCTTTGACTGCTTGGCCATTAATAGCAATCAGCCATTATGATGACTGAAAATACCTAATTGATTTGGAAATGATCAATATCATCATAATCATGCCATGCAGATCATGCCTATATATTTCCCATGGGACTTATTTTTTGGTCTTTAGTTTTTAAAGATGACCTTACTGGGTGATGTGTGTATTGGGGGAGAGAGAACACAAAAAAAGGTCATTTGAGGACCATAAGGAGAACATGTGAGGCTTGTCCTTTGATTAGCAACCAGAGCCACTATCAAAAGTATCTATCTCTGTTTATAATGCTGCTTCCTAAGCCCTCTGTTCACAAGAACATTTACTCAAAAATATTAACTCTGCTTGCTTATAGCTGCTTGCTAGTTCTCAAGAAAATTTAGAAGACATAGGTAACATCTGATCATTTCACTATATTAAAGAGAGCATGTGGTTAAGACTGAGTGCTTGGTGACTAGTTATTATTAGAAAAACCCAAGCACATTAAGTGCCTGGAAGATATTTATCTCTATTTTTTTTTCCCTTAGAGGTTGCATGGCATACTATTCCTTGGAGCTAGGAAGACATGGATTCAAGTCCTGCCACCCATACATAGTATGTGATCAAGTCATCATCTCTTAATGCCCCTAGGCAACTCCCTAAGATTATAAATTGCAAAGCAGGTACCAATCTATTGTAGTAAAAATAATTCTTCATGGGGGAGCTTCCTACACTGATGGAATCACAGATAAAGTAATAAAAAATAGATTTTTTAAAAAAACTTGTCAGCTACAAAACTTTGTATCTGACTTACATTTTAAGCTCATTATGTTTTCCATGCTTCTCTCATTTTAAAATCATGATTTTTTTTCCTCCTGATTAGTGTCAGTGAGTTCATAGACAAACCACTCAGAGGTGACGAAATTTTATTTTATGCTAAAAGCTAAAAAAGTTTCTGTGACATGGTCCTAGCCTGAAATAATCAATTTCACAAGGAAGAAGCACAATAGAAATATTCAAAATCCATAGCCATTTTTATGATACAAAAGAAAAAAAAGAAAGAAAAGTACTGTTGTTGGAGTCAAGAGAGCTGGATTCTACCTCTTCAAGGTTGGCCACTTACTGTGTGACCTTGGGCACTTTTCTTTGCTAGAACTCCACTTTCTCCTATATAAAATAAGGTCAAATAGATGATTTCTGAGATATCTACCTGACTCTAATAGTCTGCAATTCTGTGATACAAATAAAGTTTAAATAAAATCCCATAGGTCACTAAAAAGCATAATCTTATCATTTACAATGAAGAGGCTGGGGACTAGAGAGGTGAAGTAATTTACATTTGAAAAATCAAAAGCTTTTGAAAACATTAAAATAAAATTTAAAACTCCAAAATCTTTATTAAATAAATCAAATAAACAGTAAACTATTGTTTGTCACTATGAACCTCTTTAGGAACAAACTAATATCTCCCCACATCTATCTTTATGAGTTAGAGAAGCAGTTCATGGTGAGGATGCTGGGAATCTGATTCATTGGCAAGGGCTTCCAGAGAACTAAGTGCTGACAAGCTCTTAAAAAGAAAGTCATTTTCCTGTTTTGTCATCTTAGCCAATCTGGCTGGTGAGATGTGGTATCTCAGAGTTGTTTTGATTTGCATTTCTCTAATCAATAGGGATTTAGAGCATTTTTTCATATGCTTATAGATATCTTTAATTTCTACCTCTGAAAATTGCCTGTTCATGTCCTTTGACCATTTATTAATTGGGGAATGACTTGTATTCTTATAGATTTTACATAATTCCTTGCATATTTTAGAAATGAGGCCTTTATCAGAGACACTGGTTGTAAAAATTCTTTCCCAGTTTCCCACTTCCCTCTTAATCTTGGTTACACTGGCTTTGTTTTTGCTTTTCCCCTTCTCCCTTCCCCTTCTTAAGAGTTTTCCTTTTGACCACCACCTCCCTCAGTATTCCCTTCTTATCTGCCCCCTCCCTTTTCCTACCCTTCTTAAATGGAGATTGAAGCAACCTACATGCTATCGCTCTTTTCCATGTTTGGTTTTGTTTCCTTTTTCCCATTGTTCACTCCTTTGGTTACAACCCTTCTAAACAACCAGACTAATATCCAGTGTGAAAGTATTTGAAGATTCTATACTTGACTGCATGCTGCCATGGAGGGGGGGGAGGGGGAGATGGAGGGGAGAAAACTTGAAACTCAAGGGACACTGGAACCGAATCTTGTAAACTAAAAGTAAATAAAAAAAAAAAAAGAAAAAAAAATCAACATGTAGAATCACATAAATACAGGGTTCAATTTAAAATATAAAAACCAAACGTATTGTCACACTACATTTAGTGCTAAGTCCAAAGTATCAAACCAAAGTAGGTTTAAACCAGGGGTTCTTGGCCTGGAAGTTGGAAACTTAAAAAATAATTGTATTTCAATATAATTATTTTTCTTTGTAATCTCATGTATTTTATTTTATGAATTTAAAAACATTCTAAGTGTCACTCCAAAGTGAAAGAAACCACAGGTATTTCAAGCTCAATATACCCTGATTTAAATATTTAGGGCAGCTATGAGAAACCTGAAGATTTGGGCCCATAAGGGGAGAGGAAAGAGGAAGGGATGCTCTATTCTTCTTTCTTGACATGAATAATACCTTTATAGAATAAGACTCCATTTTACTATAAGTTGGAATTTTGGTTCTCCTTTATCCCATCCTTTGTGCAAGGACAACCAAAAAGACAGAGAGTCTGCCTTATATCAGAAGATTCTCTAGGGCAATAATACGCTAGCACATTTTAGGGCGTCTCTGTTCCTATGCCTGAAATGTAAGAAACTGACCTCAAGACTAATGGGTGACCAATTATAAAGTCAAAAATGATTCTATTTTCTGTGTATTAAGTACCTTTGAGAAATAGTTCCTATTCAGAGTCCTACTTGCCCCATAGAAAATCCTTCATTAGAGATCAATCAATATTTCTCCTTGCCTTAGCTTGTAAACTGAGAATGCAATAAAACTTTTACTGACTTGTACTTGAAATTGAAAACAGGGCAAGTAGGTGGCACAATGGTTAGAGTGTTGTGCCTAGAATAAGGAAGACTCATCTTCCTGAATTCAAATCCGGCCTCAGATAATTATTAGCTGTGTGACCCTGAGCAATCTGTCATGCTGTATTTTGTTTGATTACATTCTATCAAATGAGCAATTTAGGCAAAATTATAGTTCAATTTTGGGCAAAACATTCTAACCACCTTTCTTTGCTGAAATTAAATTTACCTTGTTGAGAGGTAGTGCAGGATGGTTACTGACTCTGGGGGTAGAAGAGGGAAAAAGTGTTATTACTCAACCTGGAGTTGCATTTGATAGGTTTTTGTAGATAAAAACAATGTTTGGCTTAAAATTTTTCATTTAGGAACTGAATTAATAACCACAATTCTTCCATGTCCTTTACACAAGGACAACCAAAAAGACAGAGAGTCTGCCATATATCAGAAGATTCCCTAGGGCAATAATACACTAGCACATTTTAGGGTGTCTCTGTTCCTATGCCTGAAACATAAGAAACTGCCCTCAAGACTAATGGGTGACCAATTATGAAGTCAAAATGATTCTATTTTCTGTGTATTAAGTACCTTTGAGAAATAGTTCCTATTCAGAGTCCTATTTGCCCCATAGAAAATCCTTCATTAGAGATCAATCAATATTTCTGCCTAAATTGGACTACAGATTTCAGAATATATGGCATTCTAAGATTTAAACCTACAGGAGATTTTGAAACACCATTTTTTCCAGGTCTCTTATTCTACAGAAAGAAAAACAGGCCAAGAGAGATTAAATTACTTACAGAATGCTGAAGGAATGATTTGTGAGCACACAAAAATGGAAGTGTGTTCACTGTGAGCCAGCATGGGTTCATCAAAAACAATGCCTGTCAGAGATGACTGACAGCATGAGGGATATCTTAAACATAATATATCTATATTTCAACAAAATGTTCAATAGAATCAGGATATTCTTGTGGACAAAATAGAGATGTAAGCCATTAAGCCATGGTTGTATCAGCAATGCAGTATTCACAATGCCTACAGTAACTATAAATATGCTGATGTGGTTATTAATCACAAAATGTAACAGGCTCTCTACATAAGAAATATAGCTAGAGCATTCATTTAAATACCAGAAAACTGAGTCCCAAAACCAGAAAGTCAAAGCCAACACAGTAGTTATGAAGTTGGCACATGTAGTTAAAGTAGTAAACACCCACATTCTCAAGCCTTCAAAATAGGACAGACTACCTCAGGCAAAGATCCTCCTGTCCTCACTCACGACAACTGCTCAGTGTCCAGGCAGCTTGCTCCCAGCAGTTCCAGCCCCCGCAGTTCCCATCCCAGGCAGTCCTCAGCAGGAGTCCTTAGCAGAGATTCTGGAAGGCTCAAAGAAAAAAAGAGTTTGCACTGCAGCTGCTGCCTCTGCTGGTGCTGACTGGAAGCACTGCATGGAGACTAGCTTGGTTCCAGCATTCTCTTGCTCCACCCCTAGACAGTACATTCATTTAGTCAGTTAAGTCTCTTTGCAAATGGAGATTCGTCTCCAACCATAAACAAAGTACATTCATTTGGTCAATCACAGAGCACAAAAAAAACTCAAAGGCTTCCCACCCCTGAATCTCAAAAGGGGCAGGAGAGCACAAAAGGCCATCCACCCTTAAGTTAACAAGGTTAAGCTCAGCATTGAATACCCCAGGAAAAGGCCTTCTTTCATCTTCAGTCGAGGCAAGCCCTCAGCAATCTCAGTTTCTGTGGAGACAAGGCTCAAACAAAGCCATAGCCAGTGTCCTCATCAAGTCACTCTCTGACTGTAGAACAGTCCCAGAATCCCTGAAAACATCAGCAAGACCCTCTTCCAGGATTTCTGTGCAGGTACCACAAGAAAATCCTCCTTCAGGGCTTCTGAACCAACAGCCAGGTTCCAGGACCTCCACAACAGCAGCACTGTCCTTCACCATCCGGTGAATCTGGCAAAACAACATCAAAACAGACAGACAAAATACCGGCATCACAGCCATGCCTCCTCAATCCTTGGCAGTTCCGGGTGGCAGTTCTCAAAAGTCCTGGGCAGTTCCAACGAGCTCTTAAAGTCTTTCTCTCAGCAATTCAGGCTCCACAATACTGGATACTGCTTTCCCAAAGTCTTTCTGGCCTTCTCTAGGCTTGGGCCTCTCTCCCAATTCACAAACGCAGAACTGCCTGCATGATGACTTTGCTGAGGTGAGACCAGGAATGGTAAGTTGCCTGCATAAGGACTGGGACAGAAGCCAGGAGCAGCTGCCTCCTGCAGGAAGAAGAGGAACCCAGGACTTCGGAATTCAGATAAGGACTGTGCTCCAAAGCAGGAGCACTGAATGTGTTCTCCTGCTGTGTCCCACAGTTTGGGACTCAGCGGAAGGATGGAGTCGTGTCTATGGTGGGTGGGGTGAAGTGCTATGGACCACCAAGGACCCCAACTCTGTTGGTTTTGTTGCCCAGTCACCCCTCAGGACTTGGAAGCAGGAGCTGGAGCAGTGTTAAGACTGGGACTTGGCTCATTAGAGCTGGCACCTGAGAGTGCCAGGAGGAAGCCTGCAAGGGCAGTGGGAGGGGGGGGTGGGGGAAGGGTAAGGAGACCCTCTACCCCCAAGAGAACTTTATTTGGACATTTTTGTTTTGGATTTCTGGTAATGACTTGCTATGTTATGTATCCTGCAAATGTGATATCTCTTATTTTGTGGGGATTATGTTGTCCTTAAGAGATGTTAATGTTAATTCAGATTTAAGTTGCCTATGTAATGGGCATGAAAAATCTTGGGGCCCAATGTTATGAGAATCGGAATATCTTCCCTGCCCCTAGGCCCTTTGCTAAAGCGGCCTCGTGACTCTGAGAACCTTCCCTGATTTGAAAGTATACTCTACCCCTTAATAGGCTGAATGTGGTCACGTGGAGCCTGTGGTGGGAGGCTTGTTCTTCAGGAATGCCTGCGACTTGCAGTTTTGTGATTGGGCAGTGGGTCAAGAGGGCTGTGATATTCTCCAACCCAAGAGAAAGCTATATATACACCCTGATGTGAGGTTTTGGTTTGGGGGCACACTTTGAGAAGAGTTGTGTGATTTGACCAGATGAGACTCTGGGAAGCCATTGAGCCCTCCTCCCCCCCCCCCTTTGAAAAACCCAGATGTTGGTGCTTCCCTCTCTGGTAACTGAATAGGTATGGATGTAATGGTCAGATGCTGGAAGCCGTTTGCTGATCTGTTTCTTTGTTTGCTTGTAACTTGTGTTATAACTTGTGTTTGTAACTTCTGTTTGCATTCTCTGAAGTTCAGGGTGCTGACTTTTTCCCCTGAACTAGGTAAATGATATTTGTTTGATTGATTAAAGTGAGATTGTTAACCCATTTTGAGTTGCTTTCCTTTAGAAAAGCAGATCTAAGAACCTGTGCTAGCAGCCACCCTGGGTATGCTAGGGTGCTTGTTGATACCATGGTGTACTAAGCTGGTTTCAGAACTGGATGAGTGACAGGATGGAAGGAGATACCTACATTCAGAGAAAGATCTAGAAAGAACAGAATTTAAATGGAGACTGAAGCAATCTACATGCTATTGCTCTTTTCCATGTGTGGTTTTGTTTCCTTTTTCATATTGTCCACTCTATTGGTTACAACCCTTTTATACAACCAGACTAATGTCCAATGTGAAAGTATATGCAGATTCTATACTTGACTGCATGCCACCAGGATGGAGGGGAGGAGAGGAAGGGGAGAAAATTTGAAACTCAAGGGACTCTGGAACTGAATCTTGTAAACTAAAAGTAAATAAACAAATCAATTTAATTTTTAAAAAAAATTGAAAAAAAAGAGTTACCAAATGAAAAAAAAAAAGAAGATGAATTGGATGAATGGGATCTGGGGCTTTCAGAATGATCAGAACAGCTTACTTGTCTATGGATTCTAGTTTTGTTGTCATACCAGCTTTTTCTCCCTGACCTTTTGAGGCTTCTTTGGATTTTGTTTTGGAGTTTGGAAGACCTGAGTTTAAGTCGTTTCCTAGCTTAAGCAAGTCATTCAACTTTTCTGCCTCAGCTCCTCACCTGTTACAAGCAGATAAAATGTTTACCTCCATTAAATTCTCATTCTAAAACTTTGTGGGTGCTTCTCCCTCTCTCTCTTTCTCTCTCTCTCTCTCTAGCAATGAGGTGAAGTGACTTGCCCAGGGTTACATACCTACTAAGTATCTAAGGCCAGATTTGAATAAGGTCCTCCTGACTCCAAGGCCAGCACTCTACTCTATCCATTGCACCACCTAGCTGCCCGAAAGTCCCTGCTTCTATTAAAGTATTATATTGGCCTGTATATGTCACAGAATTATCATGAAGATTAAATGAGAAATGCATTTAAAGCACACTTTAGAAATGTAGGCTATTGTTTACTTCCAGAAAATTAAAAAAAAAAAGGTTGGCCGATACACCAATAAGGACTTGCATGTGTAACTCTTCAATATGACTTTTGTTTGTTTAGTAAATAAAACGAAATCATCAGTGCTCTGACACCCAGAGAGGGAAGGAGATTTGCTAAACTGAACAGGCTTTGGTAAAATGGAATTCATTGAAATGAGATTTTACCTGTACAATGCCTTTTTGAGGCATGTAACCCAGCCTCTGCTTCAGCTCCCAGCAGAACAGCTTGCCATTTATGATGCCTCCTTCAGGTTAAACATTTTAGATAATCAATAAGTAAATGGCAAATAAATGGCACAGGCCCCACATCCAATATAAATGAGATCAACTAAAGAAATAGAAAAGGGCAGATTCCAAGTTGTCCAACTTTCCTTAAGAAGGGCTGTCTTGGACTGTGTCCACCTGATGTAAAATTTCCAGATGAGAAGTGAAAAATTAAGTCAATCACCAGATGTTTCTGAACATCTGGCAATTTGGCATCCTGGATTCTAACAGGACTTTATTCTGAGGAACCAGAGGTGCTGTCATTCTGAACCTCTTTTCTTAGAGAATAAAGGTTATGACTCTAGTAAATTATTCTCCTTTTCACATTATAAATATAACTGTCTATTTTTAACAAGTAAATCCTGGAATATTGTAGGATGAAAATTCCTTGGCCTACCCAGAGGTATTACTGGTGCCACAGAGAACAGAGTTTGCCAGATCTTACCTTGAATATGGTTTTCTTAGGGATTCCACTCATTTCTCCAAATCTGCCTGCTAATTAAACTCCAGTTACATTTTTCAAATGTGCAATATCTCATTTTAAGGACAAATATCTTGCAGCAAAAAGAGCTGACCTTCGTTAGTTTTCAGACTCACTGCTCAGTACCTGACAAATGAGGCACCGAGGTCCTTCCATATTCTCTTTGGGGGTCTATTGGCGGAGGAATCCTTGGTCATCCTACCTGCCTGGCGTCTATGATCATGATGAATTGTCTCCAACTCTAGCCTCAGATTGTTTTTTAACATTTAATTTAGTTTCTTCCTGTGCTTGGATGAACATGGCCATGTTATGGATTTCTGCTCTAATGTACACCAGCAGGTTGGAAGAACAAGTCTCAGCAAGCTGTGGAAATTAGAGAGGCTGGATCAATAGTCAAGGTCATGACCCCCTGGCTCTGATTCTGTACACTGTCCTGAAATTTTCTCCCCTGAAAATCCTCTTGCTGCCTCTAACATTGAATCCATGTGTATTCTCTGAGAGTAATTCATGTAAACAAGCTTCCCTTGCATCTCAGACAGAGACACCCATATCCACACATCCTAAGGATTTTGCATCAAAGACAGTCTAGGAATCAACATTTATGCATTTGCTTGAAATGTAGTACATTAATGCCAGTGTCCAGACCAATCTTTAAGGGAGACGACAGATAAATACCACCAAAACCATTGAATTGGATAATTTAGTTAAAAATATTCAAGACCTACAAATACCTTAAATAATGGAAAGAGATGTTCCACAACTGTGCTTTTAACTTAATTCACCAGACACAGATTTTTTTAAAAATACAACTTAAAGAAATGTTTACATGTTTGTTTGATCAGGCAAGTTGGAAAGAAGTCACCGAAGATTGTGTACAAAAGATGGTAGATGCTAAGCCACTGTGTGTTCACTAAGCCCTTTTTGCAGCTGCAAATTTCAATGACCCACATTTCCAAGGAAGTAGTGATTTTCTTAACAAACTAATTTTCCATCCTGCTATCTGGAGATTTAGGACTTGATGCTGTTTGGAGTTGGAATTTTCCTGGGTGAAAATAACTAATGCATCAAAACTTCAAAAACAGAAAGCAAACTGGCCCCTAGTAATTTGTCATATTCACTAATATCTCCAGCTGCAAAATGAGCTGGCATTGAAATGATCAATTTTGGAGGGCGGTTGGGGAATCAAAGCTTTGTGTCTTTTTGGAGGTGGGGGAAGGGAGACAGCAGTCAGAGAAATGAAAAAAAGATTCAAACCAGGAGAAAAGGAAACCACCAACACATGACCTTTCACTCGAGATTGTGTTTGCCGTATCCACTTTCTGAAACAGAAATCTACAATTCCAAAGTAGGAAGAGAATTTAGAATTAATGGGTAAATTTAACCTTTGATGGTTTGCTTTTTCATCTCCACAATAATGGAGGCACTTTCAGTAGAACACAGGAATTCAGTAAAATTGTCATGACAGTTAGCATTTTGTAATCTGGAGAATTGGGTTTCATTTTCTTGAGAGTGACTCTCATATACACTTATGCCTTCATGTAATGGATAGAGCACTGAACTTGGAATTGTAAAAAACCCAAGTCTGAATCTCACTTCAGATACTTACTTGCTGAACATGTCACTTTAACTGCTCTAAATCTCAGTTAACTCATCTATAAAATGAAAAAAAAATATCATCTTTCTCACAAGGTCGTTGGGTCAGAAGTGATAACATATGCAAATCATCTTACAACCTTAAAATATTATATAAAAGTGAGCTATTTTTCATTTGTTTGTTTGTTAGAGCCTGTGGTTCCATTGGTGTAGGGAGCTTCTGACAATTCAGATCAGCAATATAACTGCAGTTTATGGTCTTATAGAGTAGCCAAATGGGGCATTGAGAAATTGAATTACTTATACACAGTCACATGATGAGTATGTGTCAGACAGAGCTTGAAAGTAAGTCTTCCTGACTGGAGGTCATAGTAACATTGTATCAGTTTCTTCTCTTGCCCTTCAGTTACTTGTATCTCCCCACTTCCTTAGATTGTAACTCCCTGAAGACAAGAGCCGGGACTTGTTATCGCCCTCTCTCTTCTGGAGGGTGGCACGACGCACATAGGAAATATTCAATGCCTATTTGTTGTTTTGATTTTAATTACACTGAGTTGAAAAGTTGAATTTCAGATAAGTAACAAGCATTTGGACAAATTCTTTGAACAACTTTTTGTCATACTAATTTAAAATTTCAAGGTTTGTTTTTTCATTGAAAAAGCAAAAAAAAAAAGTCATGATAATCAAGTGTTTTCTTCAGTCTATCATTATTTTCACTTGATTAGTTTGAAAATTAATCAGAATAATTTCCAGAATTCTTATGAATATTTTGATAGAAAGGACTTCATGCTCTAGAAATATTGCAACTAATGCGTTTGCTTTGCTGATTAAAGCAATCCAGAAAAATTTAGGAAGCTATCTATGGAATGACACAGACTAAAGAGAATATATGCATGTATTTAAGTGTGTGTGTGTGTGTGTGTGTGTGTGTGTGTGTGTGTGTATAATGTATATATACATGAGTTTCTGTTTACACATGTATATGGGCATATACATGTATATATGTGTATATAAATATATATGCTCATATGCATATTTACATGCATTAGCAAATAATGTAAAAGAAAAAAGGAACTAAAAGACATCACAGTTCAGATGAATGAAATAGCCAATCTTGACTATAGCACAATGATGATAAAATGCCCGCCGTCTTAACAAAGAGATAAAAGACCATAGTTGCTGACTGGAATATAATGGCCTTCGACAGTCAGAACCTTAGTTCTTTGTTATTAAGAAAGGGTTCAGTTAAGGTGGAGGTTATAGTGATAGCGAGGTTAAAGAAATATTAATACAACGAGTATTTGCAAACATTTATTTAGGCTTTAAGGATTACAAAACGCTTTACACATTTTATCAAAATAAAGCAATTACCTCAGTATCCACAATAACAGTACGAAGATTGGGGAGTAAAAGCACTAGAAGGCAGACAAAACACAATACACCTACATATGTGTGTGTTTGGCTATCTCTATACACGTTTGTTTTGTATTTCTATGAGTGTGTGTGCGTATTTCTTTCAAAACAGGTTTTCAGATTGGGATGAAATCCCAGCTACTCTCCTCCGAAGGGACAAAATGGAAGCAAAGTGAAAGGATCAGCCAATGAAACATGAACACTATGGACCTTGCCTCCAGTGGGACCTCAAGGGACTATGTGGTTTAGCTTTGTGCCTTGAGGCAGGTAACCAGTGTCAGAACTAGAAGGAGCGCGAGAGGGCGCGTTATCCACCGCCCTTATTTTTATCACTACTATTATTGTTGCTGTTATTAATACTGATATTTCTACACTTGGACCTGAAGAACTGAAGGGACTTATCCAGGGTAACAAAGGTCCTAGGCAAAGTATGCCATTCATTTAGTGGCAGAATTGGATTTTGAAATCAAATCCTTTAAAATCTGACTCCAAATATAGTACACTTTCCACTAGACCATACTCCCTTCCCCTATTATTATTTTCATTATACAGATGAGGCTCAGAAAAGTCAAGTGACTTACCCAAAGTCTGACAACTAGCCAGTGACAAAAGAGTACAAGAACTGAGATCAAGCACTAGCTTCTAGTCTTACTACATCCTTTGATTCTATGGCTTCAGTGCCCTTGTGGCCATGTTTCTAGTGATAATATATTTTGGACCATCTATTTAGACCTTCTTCAGAAGAGAATTGATATTTGATTTATAGAAATAATAGATTGTCTGAAATACTTGATTACCTCTAGTGACTTGATTTGTACTGGTTCTCATTCATGCAATGTCTCATTTCCAGGTTCAAACAAATTAGCATTTGTCCACAAACACATTTCTATGTTCAAACCACTCAAGATATGTATAGAATTACCTATGTAGTGTTGATCCTGGGAAAAGTAGTATGATCTCCTAGCACTTTTTACATAGGAATCTCTGGAGAAAAAAAAGCCAACAATGGATAAGCTCTTTCATTTTTCAGTCTACATATTGTTGCCTCCTGGTTCTAGGTATGTGGTCCAAAGAAAGTCCAAAGTAGAAGTTTTTGGTCATCAGATCATCTAACATTGATGTTCTCTCATTAACTTCTCACAAGTCCATTCTACAACTAGAAAGCAGAAGAACATGAGAAAATTGTCCCATTATCCAGAGAGGTGCTGGACTAGAGGCGCAGAATAAGACATTTTCAGACATAGCCTATATCTGGCTTTTTCATACCCAACTATAACTTTTTTATACTATGAGTAGAGTAAAAGGAGTTGGTAGGTAGTGAAAGAAATAGAACAAGAAAAGGAAAAAAGTATCTATAACATACAAAGGAAAACAAAAAGATTCAGAAAGAAGCAATTTTGTTGTTACCTTGTTCAATTAAATATTCATTTTTAAAGAAATCCAAAATTAATCATACAATTTTTAAATTTTTGGATATTGAAATGTTTGTTTTTTGTAATTATTGGGTTCATAATAAAAAGCTTTTTAAAAAAACAGAATGAAGCCATTGTGGAAAAAAAAAGACACTGAATTAGGAATTAAGAAATCTAGCTTCTACTCCCAGCTCTTCCATTAATTAGCTGAGAAACGCTTGAGGAAGTCTCTTCTCGAGGTCTCAGTTTTCCCATATGCTAAATGAAAAGAAGGTAGACTAAATGATCTCTACAATCCCTTAAAGAGTCAAAATTCTATTGCTAGAGCGTGCTTGGAGTATTGTGTGCAGTGTTGGACTCCACTTTTTAAAGAAACACTGACAGAGAATGTTTAGAGGAAGGCAAAGGTGGTCTCAAGAGAGGCTTAAGATGATGTTGCATGAAGAATTGTTGATCAGGAACGTTTTTGCCATAAGAAGATAAATTTTAGCAGGAACATAATGACAGTCTTTAAGCATTTGGAAGGTTATACTAAAAAAGACATGTTAATTTCTATCCTATAGTTCTAGAGCACAGAATCAGAATCAATGAGTTTGAGTTATAAGAAAGAATATAGTGATGTGAATAAAAAATTAGACCAATCCAGAAAAAATGGAATGGCTTATCTTGCAGAAGTCTATATTTTCCAGTGGTGAAGTATTTAAGAAGGATGTTAGCCAAAGAGGCAATTCCTGCACTGAATGGAGGCTAGACTAGTTGACCTTCTAACATCTCTTACAACCTTAAGGATTTATGATTCTGAGACTCTGTATGATAAGGTGAACTAAACTCATATGGCCTGATGATACCCATAAGTAGAGCTATACAAAGGCATGACAGATTGGAAAAGGGCAAGGAGTCTGGGGTTCAAAAATAACATTTATTGAGCATCTGCCAGGGGCAATGCATTGTGCTAAGCACCAAGGGATATACACAGATCAATAAGACATGGTCCCTACATTCAAGAACCTTACATTATAGTCAAGGGGAAAAAATCAAATAGTTTAACTACAAGACAGAATATGATAACTACATATGAAAGGTATGAACCTGAGCTATAAGAGTTTTGAGGAAGGGGAGATCACTTTCAACTAGTGGGATCAGGAAAGATTTCACAGAGAATGTGACCTATGAATTGGGCCTTGGAGGAAGGATAGAATTTCAACAATTTGCCAATTCAAAATTCTGGGGCTGAGGATCCAAATAAAGAAAAAGCCTGTTCAGACAGTAGTTTGTGCCATAATTCAAATCTATTCTATTCAATTCAACAATCATTTCTTAAGCATCAACTATTCAAGGCTCTGTGGTAAGTGCTATTCCTGCCCTTAATTGACTTATATTCTACTAGTGGTACAGTGAGAAGAATAAAAGAGGTATATAGATACATAAAATGTTAGATCATTTAAGGAGGAAGGGAGAATTAGCCACTGGAAAGCAGGAATAAGAGAATGTTTTTTTTTAAATTTATTTTAGTTTACATCATTTCCACGAGATTTTGAGTTACAAATTTTCTCCCCATCTTTCCCCTACCCACCACCCCCAAACAGCTGTCCTATTGTATAACCCCTCCCCCAATCTATTCTTTCCTATGTCCTCCCCCATGTATCGGCAAGCACCCTAGCATACCTAGGGCGGCTACTAGCACAGGTTCTTAGATCTGCTTTTCTAAAGGAAAGCAACTCAAAATGGGTTAACAATCTTACTTTAATCAATCAAATATCATTTACCTAGTTCAGGTGGAAAAGTCGGCACCAGAACTTCAGAGAATACATACAGAAGTTACAAACAAACAGAAAAACAGATCAGCAAA
>CM053582.1:446759153-446778099 GCA_028627135.1 Pseudochirops cupreus
ATTTAGAAATAAGTTTTGAAAATCATCAGGAGAAAGACCATCAAACACAAAAGTAAAGGACATTCGAATAACACAAGACTATTCTATACTCACTCCCTTCATCCTTGAAGAGGACCATGGCATTAGGAAGTGATGCCATGATTTGCAAGTGATTTGGATTTAAGTGATGGAGATCTGCATGAAGTCACCAGCCTCGCTTTGTCCTCCAGAGTCATCTGGGTCCAGCAGCAAGATATAAATCAGGATAACTACAGACAGCCCCAGATGCAGTGGGAGACCTTGGCCTGTTTAAGGTAAGGTCCCTCTCAGATCTCAGTTTGACTGAGGCAATGCCATTCAATGATTATGGCTAGGAAAGAACTGAGACAAAGAATGGCCTCTTTTACCCCCAGGGTTTCTGGCCAAAACAGAAACAATAGCTATTTACATTTACTCCGAACCAATCGGGACCTAAACAAGGACCACGAAATGAGGCTCAGGCTGGGACTTACTGTTGGCCAATCAATGAGAGCTGGAATGAATGGATTTCGGGCATGGTCCTTAAGAAAGAACTAGAAGAAAGAGGAAGGAGTGGAATATGCTCCAAAGAGCAATGAAGTTGAGTAGGCAGCCCAGGGTGGCTTATCTTGCAAATACGGGACAAAAGATGGATTTTCAACGATAAAGAAAAGTTTAAAATATTTTTGGAAAGAAAACTTTTTGCCTTTTAAATGCCCCAAATAGAAATGGAGGAGGAATAAATAAATTCAGTGTACAAAGACAATAACAGTAAGAAATGTGCATAAGAAGACAGGAGGAACTTTAGAAATCTGGTAAAGGTCACAGTGAGGAAGTAGGGGGAATTACGCACAGAGCACGGCAATATTCTGCTCACAGTTGAATGCTACGTTACAATGTGAGAGGACACATGAAAAGGGAGAGGAAAGCGGGGGGCTAGAGAGGAGTGAAACACGAATTGGGGTTAAATCAAGGGCTAATGATGAGAGGAAGGTGACCTCTGGGGTCAGAGAAAGAGAAAAGCCTACAGGGGAATGGGTGAGAAGGAAGGCAGAAAGATTGAAAAGGAGAAAGAAAGGAAGGAGGCCTTACTTTGGAGGTGGAATGAAAAGAGATGGTTAGTAAAGGGAGATAAGGTCCTCATAGTAGATGAAGCATAAGGGATATGGTATTTAAAAATTCTACATTTCCTAGGAAGGGAGCAGTTTGTGTACCTGGGAGCAACTGGCACTTGGAGGAGTGGGAAAACAGACACAGAGAAATTTCCAGTAAATGAAAGAAAAAAAGGTCAACAAGAGAGGGTATATATCACTGGTGGGCTATATAATCAGGGACATGCGGGGGGAATCCAATCATGGGACAATGACCTCTCTAACACCTGCAATAACTGGCATTGTTTTAGAAATGAGGCACAATGCAAAGGGGGACTTCCTGGGGTAAGCCCTACTAGGCCCCGGTAGAAAGTATCTAGAGGAGAGAGCCTAGAACGGATACTTTGGAAGCACTGATTGTGTGAAGGATACTAAGAAAAAAGAGAAACTGGATGTTTATAGGAGTCATGAATCAGAGAATGAGGGTCTAGAGTAGGTCTGTTTAACATGCAGCCCACAGGCACACCAAAGGATTTTGAGTGGCCCACAAAAAACATCCTCAACATTTTTCACAGGCTGCCTGAAATCCTTCGGTGTCCCTATGGGCCACTTTTGGCCCACGGACCACAGGTTATACAGGCCTGGTCTAGAATAAACAAAAATAAAAGATGGATAATGAAGAGAGTAAAAGAAATCTTTCTTTAGAAAGGAACAGAAAATGAAATTAAAAAAATAAGGAACAGTATTATCTGAAGGGGGAGGAGAGGAAGAATATCAAATGAGAAAAAAAGGATCAGGCATGAAGGGAATAAAACCAGAGGGAACAGGGTCATCTTAAAAAAAGATTAAAGGAACTTAAGGAACATAATACCATGTTTACAGCAGAACAGGAAAATGAGAAGTTTCTGTATAGACAATATTAATGTATCCAAGATAAAAAGTGATGTAGTTGAATGAGAAAAAAAATTCTTTGAACCAAATTTCTCTGATCTAATGTCCAAGATATATAAACAATATATGTGTGTGTGTGTGTGTGTGTGTGTGTATGTATATATATATAAACTAACAGCCATTACCCAATAGATAAATGGTCAAAAGCTAATATTAACAAACAGTTCTTGAAAGAATTGAAAAATATTCACAATCACATTAAAATGCTCCAAACCACTAATGTTAAAGGAAAAAGAAATTAAAACAACCCCGAAGTTTCACCTCATAACCTGCAAATTGACAAAAGTGACACAAAACCAACACCTGTTAATGTTGCAGGGGTTCTAGAAAGACAGGCACACCAATACGTGGTTGGTGGAGATGGTGGAGATGGGAACGGGACCAACACTTTGGAAAGCAATGTGGAATTAGGCAAATTAAGTGATTATAATACCGATACCCCTTGAACCAGACACTCCATTACTGAGTTTATACTTCAAAGAAGCCACTGACTAGAAAAAAAGGCCCCATTTATAGCAGCACTTTTTGTGATAACTAAAAATTGGAATTAAAGTACATTAACTGGAGAATGACCAAACAAACTGTGGTATGAGAAAGTAACAGAATAGTACTTTGTTTTAATAAATGATGTGTGTGATGAATACAAAGAAGTATAGAAAGATTTATGTGAATTGATGTAAAGTGAAGTAAGCAGTGCCGAGAAAACAATATACATAGTAACTGTAAGAACATAAATGGAAAGAAGAAAGAGACAACAAAAAAAACAAGTAAATATCACAAAATGTAACGACAAAGTTGAATTTGAAGGATGAGATATGAGAAAAGGTCCCCACAACCTACTTCTTTTGGGAGGTAGGAAGTCCACAGGTATTACACACACTCTGTATGTTTTCAAACTTCTTACATATTGAGCAGTTGGACTGACTTTTTCCTCTCAAAAAATACTATTTGTCATATGGGATGGCTTCTTAGAGGTTTGCTAGTGACATTAAGCTTCAGCTCCTGACTGTGAAACTGATAGATAATCTGGGGCAAATCTCTTTGCCTATTTGAGTCCAAGTTTCCTCATCTATAAAATGAGAATAAAAATACTTGTGGTACTCCTACCTCACCGAGTGAGGGGGAAAAAAAAGTGCTTGGTAAATCCTAAAGTACTGCTTTAAATATATATCATCATCATCATCATCATCATCATCATCATGGACAAAGGATCACAGCCCATTTTTCTGAACCAGTATTTCTTATACTCTTCTAATTTTTTTTTTCAATTTGAGTGCCTTTTCTGCTACATTTCAATGGGCTGACTTCCAACAGTGTCTCACCCTGGGAAGGTACATTATAGGAAAATTCATAATTCAGTGGCTTCTGTTTTACATCTACCAACAATGCTACAAATAAAGGAATGATGATCCCTGTGACTAGCTAATGGTTCCCCTCTACCACCCTAAAAGATGACCAAAATATATTCTAGTTTGTAGGAACTATACACAGTATACAAGTAATACAATAATTTAATAGATGGCTAGACTGAGACACATATGTAATTTGTTGGGACCTTGAACTTATAATTACAAGAGATAAAATCCCAGAGTCCTTAATTCTTATCACATTTCAAAGCTCTTCATGACTAATTTGAGCAAAACCCATAATAGGTTTTAAAAATAAAAGCTCAAGTTGTAAGTCTTTGATTTTAAACAGGGGAATACATTTCAATTTATCACTAGATGAAGGCAACAGCAAAGTCCTTGGCCGAGTACCATGTTAATTTGTAGTTCTTGAATTGGTCCTACTATATTAAAATTTCATTTAGAAACAGTAACGTGAAGAGGGGCAGCATGGAATATTGGATCAAGAACTGGCCTTGAAGCCAGGAAGAGCTGGGATAAAGTCTTGCATTGCACACATTCTGCCTATGTTTCCCTGGCCAATTCATATAACCCCTTAGGGACTTCTTTAAAACTGTAAGTTGCAGAAAAGGTACTGATCTGAATTGGTAGAGGAATTTCTTCACCCAGTAGTTCCCTGTATCAGTGAAATCACAGATCTAGTCATTATCCTTCTAGCTCAAGGCATTGTGAGATCACTGATGGAGTTCCTCATCTGTTCACACCCTAGTCAAGAGTCTAATGAGTTGCTGTAGCAAAAGCAAATAAAAAAATAAAATAAACAAGTCATCTCTTGGTAGTCAACCTTCTAGTGATGAGCTTTCTCCAAGATTTTCTCAATTGTATGGTGTTCAGAAAACAGACACATAATTCCTCACTGGCCTTTCCTGTGTGGTAGGTAATGTCAGAGTTTGAACTGCCCTGGAATAATAGCCTTTGTCAATCCAAAGTCACTTCCAAGCAACAATGAAGCATTGCCATAGGCTTTTAAAAGGTAAGAAGGTATAAAATACTATATATCATGCTGCTATATGAGTAAAAGTGAATAGAGCTGAACTTGAAGTAAGGAAGACTGGGTTTAGATCCTGCCTCAATGAGTTATGTGACAAAAAACAGTCTGGGCTTTCAGAGTGCTCACAATAAAACAGGAAAGATAAAACATACAAAAAACTAAGTAAAAACAAAGTAATGCACATAATAAATTGGAGATAATCTTAGAGGGATACCAATAGCATTAAAGGGGATCAGCAAATCATCTTGCAAACAGTGGGATTTTAGCTGGTATCAGATCTGAAGGATGTCAGAAAAACTTGGAAGAAGTCAGAGAAATCACAAGTCCAGCCTCTCTCTCATTACTCTGCTTTTTCCTTTCCCTCTCCTCCTCTCCCTCCCTCTCTCTCTGTAAAATTCTAAGTGGGTCCAGAAGTCACATTTCCTCTGGGATTTCTTGGAACCTTTTACCTTAAAAAAAGGTATACATAGATACAAGTCATTTACCAAGACTGTTTGTCTGAAAAAATTTTTAAAGACTCCAATCAATACAATGACCAAACCATGATTCCAGACAATGGCTGATATAGCACACTTCCCAGTTCCTGACAGAGAGGTGATGAACTCAAGCTGAAGGGTAAGACTTGCCTTTTAAGACACTGCCAACGTGGAGATTTGTTTTGCTTAACTGTATATTTGCATATCTAACACTTAATATATTCTCAGGCACATGGCAGGCATTTAATATTTGATTGATGATTAATTTGTAATAAGGATTTTATTTTTATTTTTTCAGAAGGGGAAGGAATAGGATTTCTTTTTAAATTTTATTTTAATTTATGGAATAAAACTAGCATTTTCATAACATAATACAATAAAAATGATTATTGTACATGAAACTGCAAAGCTACTGTAAACAACTTGCTATTCCTTTCAAATACACAACATTGTCATGTAAGTTTCTTTTCTTCTCCCCTCACCTCTCCCACAATTAGATAATTAGATATAGATATATAAATATACATACATGTATATAAAATCATTTTATACATATTTCTATTTATCAGTTCTTTCTCTGGATACAGAGAGCATCTTTCTTCATAACTCTTTTATAGTTAATATAGGTATTTACAATAATCAAAATAACTTATTTGCTCAAAGTTGTTCCTAAAACAATATTGCTGTTGCTGTATATACAATGTTCTCTTGGTTCCATTCATTTTGTTCATTATTATCTTGTGCAAGTCTTTGCATGTTTTTCTAAAATCATTGAACTCATCATTTCTTATAACACAACAGCATTCCATCACAATCCTATACCACAATTTGTTCAGCCATTTCCCAACTGATGGGCATCCCTATAATTTCTAGTTCTTTACTACCACAAAGAGAGTGCTATAAATATTTTAGAACATATAGATTCTTTTCCTTTTGCCCTATTTATCTTTGAAAATAGACCTAGTAGTGGTATTGCTGGGTCAAAGGGCATAGGTAGTTTAATAACTCTTTGGGCATCATTCCAGATTGCTCTCCAAAATAGTTGGATCAGTTCACAATTCTATCAACAATGAATTAGTGTCTCAATTTTTTCACATCCCCTCCAACATTTGTCACTCTCCCCTTCAATCATTTTAGACAATCTGGTAGGTGTAAAATATTTCAAAGTTGTTTTAATTTGTATTTCTCTAATCAATAATGATTTAAATTCTTTTCATATGACTATAAATGTTACAATTTCTTCACTGGAAAACTGCCTGTTCATATCATCTGACCATTTATCAATTGGGGAATGACTCATATTCATAAGTGTATATCCTTAAGGCATGTAGCCAAAGGCGATATGGCAGAAGATATGGGCAATAGAAAAGATGGTGGAATAGGAGGGAGCAATGCAGTCACACACTCTTTCATAATTTCTAATAAAGTTTGAGAAAGAGGACCAGAATGAATAATGACCATAGTTGGTCATTATTTCAGTTCAGGTCAGGGTAGGAAGATAGCTAGAGGCCCATGGGTGCTGAAGTATTAGAGGGGAAGAAGCAGTCAGGAAGTAACACAAAAAGCCTTGTAGCATAAGAACTAGACTTGGGCCTCTTTCTGTGTACCAGGGCAAGGAGTAGTTCTGGATCCAGTGTTTAGAAGAGAAAAGAGTTGGTAGCTATGCCACTTTGACCATGGAGCAAAGACCCAGCATGGAGCAAGACTGAGGTCAAAGGCTGCATACCAGAGCAAGAGTGGTCTTGAATCCAGCACAAACAATGTTTGATGTGCACACCCCAAAGAGAGCAGGAACAGGAGCAAGTCTGCACCTCTCTTACTTTGACCTCAGAGCAGAAGAGTCAATTTAGCCCATGGGAAAAATACTAATTCTAGCAGAAATTCTTCCACCCTTCATATCCCCTTCAGTTTACTGTTCACTAGACACTTGGGGGTATGTTCAAGCTGTGCTTTTTGGGTAAATGGAATCACTTCTAAAGCCCCAGAATTTTAGGATCTATTTGGTCAATAAAGTACTACAGTAACTCTTCTTCTTCTTCTTCCTCCTCCTCCTACTACACTACTCCTACTACTATTACTGCTGCTGCTAATAATATTAATAATAGTAAATATAATATCAAGGAGCCTTCAAGGAACTCACATTCTAATGGGGGTGACAATATGAAAATAACTTGTATACACAAGACATGTAAAGTGTAAATAGGAGGTAATCTCAGAGGGAAGGCATTAGTAGTGGGTAGAGGGTAGGAAATGCCTCTTGTAGAAAGTGATAATTGAAATGAATCATGAAGAAAGTCAAGTAAATCAAGAGACAGAGACAAGGAAAAAGAGCCTTCCAGGCATAGAGTGAAAAATAGTGGAATCAGGAGATAAGCTTTCATGTTCAAGGAACACCAAGAAGGTTTGCAGAGTACATGGAAGGGAGTAAAGTACAAGTACAAAACTGGAATGGTAAGAAAGGTCCAGATTGTAAACCACTTTAAAGGCTAAGCAGAAGATTTTATATTTGATGCTAAAGTTAATAGAGAGCAACTGGAGTACACTGAGGGGTTGACATGGTCAGAGCTGTGCTTTTGGAAGATCTCTTTAGCAGCTGGGTGGAAAATGGATTGCAGTGGGAAGGGACTTGAGGCAGGAAGACCAACCAGCAGGTTGTTGCAGTAGTACACACATGAGGTGATTAAGATCTATATCAAGGTGGTACCTGTAAGCAAAGAAAAGTAGAAAAATACAAAAGATTTTGTGAAGGTAAAAATGGAAAGCCTTGGCAACAGACTAGATAGATGAATACAAGTAAAGGATCAAGGACAAAATTGAGGCTGTGAGCCCAGGTGACTGGAAGGATGGTGGTGCCTTCAACAATAACTAGGAAGAGGGGAGAATTGTAGGAGAAAGATAATGAGTTCAGTTTGGAGCATGTTGAGTTTGAAGCGTCAATGGAAAGTCTAGTTTGAGCTGTCCTATAGTCAACTGGTTATGGAAAACAAGCTCAGGAGAGAGATTAGTACTGGATAAATAGATCCGAGAGCCATCTACAATAGAGATAATCAAATGCTTGGGAACTGATGAAATCAGCAAGTGAGACAATACAGAGAGAGAAGAGGCAACCTACTGAGCATTAGAGGTCACCCAAGATTAGTGGGTATAACTTGGTTGTAAATCCAGCTAAGGAGATTGAAAAGAAGCAGTCAAGTAGGAGAAAAATACAGATTGAGAGTAATGTCAGAAAAAACCTAGAGAAAATAGAGTTTCCAAGAGGAAAGGATGATCTATAATATTCATTAAAGTATATTGCCTTAGGCATTCACTAAATACCTCACTGATGTCAAGTGAGAATCTTCATCTCAAAATGAGTTAACTGTCAAAGTTGAAGCTGTTTTTTAAAATAGTCAATTGTGAGATGTTATAAATATGTCAACCCCTGAATTAAGCATTTTGATAGTTTTTGAAGTGTTCCAAGGAAACAATACTTCCACCAATTTTTTTAAGAGCACAAATCACATCTGTGATTCTAAATATACTATGGAAATTAGTCTCATAGTGTGGTGTAATTTGACCAAACCACACTGAATACTGGTCTCTGAATGTTCAACTTATTTATGATTTGGTACGAGGACCACAAGAATTTGTAGAAGACAAGATGCACAACATTCTACTGTAACTTTTTTACTCTGTTTCTTACAATGAAATGTAATCTAATCCATTGACTATAAAAAAAACCAATAAAATATCAAACTTATCTCTTATATCCTATTCTTTCCTAGTTTCTAAAGGTTAGTATCTTCTCTTTAAGTTTTTAAATAAATCTTGCCTCTTTGTGGTAACTTGAAAGTTCCATTAGAACAGCAGTTCATAAAGTGTGATCCAGGGACCGCTGAGGGTCTCTGAGATCCTTTCAGGGGATCTGTGAACTCAAACTTATTCTTATAATAATACCAAGACATTTCAATTTCTAATATGGTAAATATTAATAAATGTAATGCAAATAAACAAAATCTCTTTGGGAGTGTCCTCAATAATTTTTAAGAGTGTGAAGTGGTCCTGAGACCAAAAAGTTTAACTCCTATACAGAATATCACTTATGACTTAACTTGTTATGGGGAAAAAAATGTAGTTAAAAGAAAAAAATAAAAAATCTCATGCAGATAAGAAGTTTTTTTTCTTCTTTTTCTTCTTTTAAAGAAAAGGCAATGTGGCATAGTAGAGTGCTCGACTTGAAGCCAAGAAAACCTAATTCTAATTTGGAGACTCAAATTCTACCACTAATATCTCCTCACTCTGTGTTCATTCACAAAATGCCTAAACTCTTTCAACTTTTGTTTCTTCATCTAAAACAGGTGTGATGTTCAAATGATGTCTTGCATATAAAGTACTTCCTAAACATTAAAGTGCTATATAAGTATCAGTTGTGACTATTGCCAAAATTGTCTGTTTCAACCCTATCTCCCCTTCCTGAAACATAAGCATATAACATAAACATAGGTGCAATGGATAAAGTGCTAGACTCAAGAAAGATAGGAGTTCTAATCACTGTCTCAGTCTCTTTCTAGACATGTGGCCCTCTGGGCAAGCCAGTGTCTTTCAGAATCAGTTTCCTCATCTATAAAACCGGGATAATAATAGCACTTGCTAAACAGGGTTATTGTGATGGTCATATGAGATAACATATGTAAAGCACTTTGTAGTATTTTATTAAGTAGAACAGAATTTTTTAAAATCATAATTCAGGTCCCCAGTTTCTGCTTTAAAGGATTTTTCTAGGTCACTCAAAACGACCTCACTTCCTACTCTATTTAAAACTGAGTTCCTCAAATTATACATCCTTTAGGAAACCTTCCTTCACTCATGCGAAATGATGCCACAAATTCCCTTTTCATGTTCCCCACCTAAAATGTAAAACTTCCATGACTTTTGCTCCATTTGTCACACCATGAAATAACTACTCATATCTCTTTTAAAAAATTGTTTATTTGCTTCAGAAGGCAGCATGATGTGGCGGCTAGGGAGCCAGCCTTGAAGCCAAGAGAATCTGGGTTTCAGTTCCTGCCTCCTTCATTTACACATACTGGCTCTGTTACCCTGGACAAGCAATTTAAGCTCCCTTCATATTCAGACTCTAAGTTGTAAAGAAGTTGGTTATTATTGTTGTTCAGTCTTTTTATTTGTGTTCAACTTTTTGTGAACTCGCTTGGGGTTTTCTTGGCAGATATACTGGAACAGTTTGCCATTCTCTTCCCCACGTAAAGAAGGTATTTACCTGCGTTGGTGATGGGAGTCTCCTTACCAGGCAGTTCCCTATCCCAATGAAAACACAAGTCCTATCCCTATGTCAAAAGGTCCACTATTTTTGCTTCCTGCATTAACACAGCTCAAAATCTCATCATTTTAGTAGAGGACCTTCCTGATTTACTGTATCAAGAAAAAAGATTCATTACTTGATAACCAACCTTCTGATGATAAAGCCCTGCAAATATGCTTGTTCTTGTGTGACAGACACACAGCCCATTATCTGCTCCTTTGGTTGGCAGCCTTATTAGTGACAAGACTGGCACTACACCAGGAATGAGGACAAAGAAAGAGTTACTGTGCAAGCTGATGTGAATGAAATTCATATTTAATACATGTCCAGTATCACAGTCCCTCTCTATGCTTTCCAAAATGTAGACAATATATTTATTGAGCCACATTTTAGGGAGAGATCATGATTTTAAAAGGTTTTTTTTTAACTTTTTATAGTTCCTTTGCAAATTCTTCTTTCTAATACAGTCACTCTGCAATTATTCAACTATTGATGTGTAAAGTCTAATTCATACAACAAGCTTTACTCGGATAAAGAAAACCACGACTTTTCAAAAATTCTAAAAGGTACCAATTTCTAACAGGGCCCAGTAGGTTCTTTCAACAAACACTTCCATAACCCCTAGCACTTCTATGCAAGTTGATCCAGTTGTTAATCCAGAATAAATGCAACAGTATTGCTTTCTTAATATGTCAGTGAGATTGTATATACTCGGGCATTATTACTAGACATGTTCAGTACCTAGAACAGCCTTTAGATACTATGAGGAAACTATCTTAGCATTATCATAAGGTCAACAAATTGGAAAAAGCCACAATTCACCCTTGGGAGGGATTAAGCACTGCTGACATCCTACAAATTGATTTACCCTGATCATACCACATGTTAATGAAGCAGGCAAGTTACTCTAATTCATTGTTACTATTCTAAAAAGCAAGGACCAGTGCACATTCAAAGAGGTGTGACTACAGATGCAAATGAGTATCATTCACTTATCACTCCTCACCCATCCTATCAAAGGTCATCAGACGCATTTATAATTGCTGCCATCAGGATAGCACCACAAAAAAGGAGATAGATCCAAAGACAACTATTCATAAGGGGGTAACTTTTGAACAACCCTATTATGTCAAAGAGTCCAGATTTTCTTAGAGGGCATTATGTAAGGATTCAAATTTCTTCATGGCATTCATCTGTGCAAAGAAATATTTACATTTTGTCTGAGACACTGCAATACTTCAGGAGATCTGATGCCATCAATATCACCAATGGAAGAGATCACAAACCAGTCTTGCCTTCTTATATCTGATACATATTCATATTTTTCTGTAAATCTTAGATGGATGGGTAGAGAGCGTAAGGGGGGGAGGGGTTCTCCTAATGTACTGGGTGCATTATTCTAGGTCTTTTAATGCTGGGTGTGTATCTTTGGAATATCCTGTCTATTATCCTTTTTTCCTACCACATCTGGTACTCCTCCTTTTATGATTATATATCTCTTTGTTTATATCTTTTATACCATTTCTGGCATAATTCTTCATTACTGATGTGCTTTAGCCTTCTCATGTTCACCATGTATCTTTCCATTGCCCTTTGGGTGATCCATCATTTTGATTCTTCACTTTGTGATACTCTACAATTTGCAGATATGTAGTATCACGAGAAGAATATTGTATTTAAAAGATGATCCTGTGTTCCAAGGACAAGTCTGGGATCTTTTAATGTATGACACAATTTCTCAAATTCAATTCAGCATGCTCCCCTCCAATTAATTTCTGGGATCAGTTAATTATCTGTCAGCAGTGTCAGTCCAAAATATGTGTATAGGTCAGTTTTGTGAACTATCCATAACTGCAGAGCATAGTCTGGACAAGAGGCATTCTTCAGTCCCTTAGTTTTTCCTGGGTGGACAGCTAGTCTGAGTGACTGTGCACCTCATTTCAGAGGGCATGCTACAATCATGCTACAAAGTCAACTGCAAACAGAAGTGTTCAGAATACAACATTATTGATATGGAATCTGTACTGGACATTATGATGATGGCAAACACATTTCGTGAGCAAACTTGTTTTTTATGTCTTCCTTGACCTGGTCAGGCATCAAGAAAAACTTTCCATTTTTAAATGATTTGTTATTTTAGGAATATGCATGGGAAACATCTTGTTGAAATGAAGAAACAACTTGAGGGCTTTCAAGATGGCACTTTACTCCAACAAATCAAAATTTTTAACATTAAAAACGATAAACAGTGTAATATTGAATTTATATACATCAGACCAGTGTATACTGTAACTACAAATATATAGTCTAATATATGGTAAGAGAATATCCTTTGCAAAAGCCTGCATGACCCCTTCTCATATTTTCATAAAGGATGCTCCTGCATTTGTATAGATTATTGTAATAAAGATTTTGTCACGATGGGAAAGTATGATTTAATAATTGTAGCCATTTTCTTATCACCTTATTTGGTAGTGTCAACATCCAGGATCTTTTCTAGGCATTTTGTAGTCTCCCTTCTTTCAGATTATCATGATAATTGATCTCTCAATGCCATCACCTTCAGCACTGACCTTCCATGTGTTTGCTTGGTCTTGTCCAGCTGCTCTTCCTAACTTCATTTTCTTAAGTGCCTTCTTTCACATCCTCATATAGCACATCAGGGACCATGATGTTAAGGTCTAAATATGGCAGCTCTAATGTCATTAAAGGAGAAAAAGGTTAGTCTATAAACTCCCCTCCCCCTGCCTTTTTTATTGGTCTATTGCTGTCCTCCTAGGTTCACCCATAAATGTTATCAGGATGATCTGACTGAACTGAGTCTCTCACTAAGCCTCCTGCTGTTTTGTGAGGTAAGGTTGCTCCTAATCATCCAACATCTTCCCTCGTGAGAACTTACAAGTGAGTTTTTATCTACGCTGATGATGATGATTATCTCTCTGTTTGTTAAGGAGATCAACTATTTGCTGGTTGAGGCAATTTATAAGCTGAGAAATGGTGATAGTAAATGCCAGTTTACCTTTCATTCATTTTCCCTTTTGTCTTTTGATGTCAATAGTGTCTTTAAATTAAATAGATCAGATTGGAACTGTTTTAATTGCCTGGAATATCTTCTCTTTTTCATTATTTCTTCCAATTTGATGCTGATTTTGATCTTTCCTCTAAGAAATCAAACATCTGTATGTACCCAAACAGCAAATGCAGAAATGACTCCCACATTACTTGCACTGGTAAATAGTATGTTAAGATATAATTAATTTTATTCTTTATGATACTTAGTGCCCACATGTCTAATGCCTCTTGATTCTCTTCTTGAAGTCATTATTCAAGATAGGTAGTATTTGGCCTATTTCATTTCTTAACCCTGAGTCTTTTCTTCCAATATTTTTCACCATTTTCTTTATTTCATTGAAGTCACTGAATATTTACATATAGGTCAACTTAATTTGAAGGGCCCTATCAAGGTCTTTATAAAATTTCTCTTCCATGACAATCACTGCAACAGATGTTTCTACATGAGCTTTCACAGTCTTCCTGAGTATTTTTGCAAATGTTCGTCATGTACATTCCAACATGAGATAATTACATATCCTATCAAATAATATTACTTGCAGTCTTTGAACACATTTTAAAAATCAATTTAATCAGTTCCTTTGTTTGCTTCTCCAAGGAGAATCTGTTAACCATACTTCAGTTTAAATGCAACTTCCTTTTGTCTTCTAGTTTTATTCGTAAGAAGATGCCAATAATGGTATGGTTGAAGGCCTTAAGTAGTATGATAATTTGTTGGTTATTGGACAAGAATTTCACATTTAGAATAACAAGAGTTTCCAAGTTAATTATGATAGCCTGAAACTGTGAATGATAACATGCTCTGTTCTGCTACTAGTGCTAGAACATGGAACCAAGAGACTGAGTGCCAATTTAGGTTGTTTCTGTTTCTTGAGTTTCTCTGGCCCAAGAATTTATCAATAAGCCCACTGGTGACAAAATGCTACATATTTTGCTAGGCTGGTCTTTGAAAAACAGACACAGTCTATCACCTAGACATTGCTCTGAAGTTTCCTAATATTTAAAGCTTTCCTTAAAGATGCCTTCCATTTTCATGACTGATCCCTCATTTGGCAGGAAATTATATCACAAGCCTCAAAGCAGGTGCCATGAACCTATTAACCTTAGCCTGATCTAAAGATCCACTAGAAATTGTCTTTTGCTTAAGAAATTTCCCTGGTGGTTTCATATGACTCAATAGACTTTATCCTTAGCAAAAGGTAGTATTTGCAATGCTATATTGCCAGTGCCAACACAGTCCAGCAAATACAAATACATATGTCAGCTAACTAGGAATTATTAAGCATCTAACAATAATTAAAAATCCCAAGCACTGTGCTAAGTGCTGAGATACAAAGAAAGAGGAAAAAGAAGAATCCCTGTTCTTAAGGAGCTCAGTCAAGTGGGGGTAATGACAGGCAAAAAACTATGTACAAATGGAAGTGGTGTTTCTGTATCATTTTGGGGGGGCTTTTGTACCCCAGTTTGTAAAAATCTCACTTGCGGTTGGGTAACTATGTATGTCACATAAGTTTGTAACAAGCATGTGCCATTAAGCTGTAAAAGTCACACTTTCCTTCAGCCATAAAAGGCATTATTTCTGCCTCTCCCCTGCCCCCAGCCTCAAAGTCTTTTCCCAAGTTAGCAGTCGGTCTGCTAGATAGTTTCCCATGCTTTAATCACCCAAGTATTCTTAGAGAAATACATAACTCCCTTTGTTCTTAGTGGCCAGCTGCGCTTTAGAAACCTTGAACAACATTATCAAGGAGGTAACTCCCTCCTAAGATGACCTAATCAGTCTAGCTTCCAAACTTGGCACCTCCTGAAACAATCAAGCCTATACTCCCAGCAGCTATGTTGGGCCTATGTCATTCATCCTTGACCAAAAAGTTACCTAGTGACGTGTCAAGGCAAAAACCACACCTCTCCCTCCCCATCCCACCGGATTTCTCCCAGTGAATTATGGGCAATACGCCAGCGCAGTTGATATTAAAAATGCATGGACCTTTAAGCACTTAACCACTCCCAGACTCCTCCCAAATCCCACCTTTGCCAACCTAGTTAGTATAATGAATCTCTGACTGACAGTTTTATGCCTTTAAAAGGTGCATCCCTATCTCCAGCACTCTGCAGGCTTTTTCTGTCACAACCCCTGCCCGCTGAAGAGCGTCACACTAAACTCTCCCCTTTTGCAGGTTTTCTCTCTGACTCCCCTGACTGCTGAAAAGTGTAACTTTATAACTTTGTCTTAAATCCCTTTCAGCTTGCAGGCCCTTGCCTCAGTGTAACAATAAACTTTTATGACTCTGCCAAAGGACAGCTGGGTCCAGTAATTCTTTTTTGGACAACGAACCTAGAAAGGATGTCATTAGAAATCCTCCACCCCTTCTCCCTCTTCACAAATTAGATATTTAAAGGATAAATGGAGTCTCAGAGACATACCTATATATGCAAATATTTCCACTTACCCTCTCTTCTGATGTATCAGAATAGGGGGAAGGTGATTCAGGGTTTTTAATTATCATGTTAGTGGAGATGGAGTAAGGTCTGCTTATTCTTGTATTAGAGGAGCTGGGTTCAGTCCTACCACTAATACTTATGACTTTGGGCATGGACATATATGTATGTAAATGTGTGTTTGTGTGTGTATGTGTGTGTGTGTGTGTGTGTGTGTGTGTGTGTGTGTGAGAGAGAGAGAGAGACAGACAGACAGACAGACAACTCTGCTGGGCCTCAGTTTCCTTCTGTTGAATAATAGGGTTGAACTAGACTGCACGTATGGTTCCTTTCTGCTCCATATCTATCCTCTTATAATCCCTAGTTTTGACAGATCCTACCAAGTTGGAGACACCAATTCTTTAGAATTTTATTATATGTTTGTTATCTAGAGATTAACTCACTTAAATTAGAAGGACTTATTCCATAGATAAAGAGCTTTAGATGATAGAGAGATGCCATATTTACATGTATATACCTCAATGTTTAATAGCTACAGAATTATTTTAAATAATTTGTTTATAGATTTGACTTCATCTAGTGAAGAGGGACTGGGATGTCAACAGAGCACAGATAGGAAGCCTATACCCTCAATTTCTTCAGCTGCTTTGGGTTACACATCTTTAAGCTCTTTGTCAACATTAACTAAGTACTTTGACTCACAGCACCCAGCGAAAGAGATGTAAAAGGAGGAGCTCAGATTTTATTAGGAGAACCAACAACAGCATAGCAAATACACTATAACTCCCCTAAAAAAATTCGAGTTGCTTTCAATTTTAGATTTTATATCTGGAGACACGAACATGAGGTGGCTAAGTGGCACAGTGAATAGAGCACCGGCCCTGGACTCAGGAGGACCTGAGTTCAAATCCGGCCTCAGACACTTGACACACTTACTAGCTATGTGACTTTGGGCAAGTCACTTAACCACTTAACCCCAATTGCCCCCCAAAAAGCAAAAAAAAAAAAAAGAACATGGAATGTATACAGAGGGACCCCTTAATAGCAAAACATTAAATTCATTTCCCTTTAAAGATGTTCTTAGGCAAATTCTGCTTCATTCATAAGTATAATCTTACTCTGTTAGAATCAACTTTATCTTGCCCAAAAATATACAGTGAATTTTATAATAGATATAGATAATTTTATTTTGTAATAAAATTTTCAGGGCACCTAGGTGGCACAATGGATTGAGGGCCAAGCCTGGAATCAGGAAGATTCATCTTCCTAAGCTCAAGTTTGGCCTCAGACACTTACTAGCTATATGGCCCTGGACAAGTCACTTAACACTGTCTGCCTCAATTTCTTCATCTGTAAAATGAACTGGAAAAGGACCTTGCAAATCACCACAATATCTTTGCCAAGAAAACTCCAAATGGAGTCACAAAGAGTTGGACACAAGTAAAAATGAGTGAATGAGCCAAGTTTTCAGATACTTTCAAATATTTTTACTATCAAGTGATGTTTCCATTAGAAAATTATCACAAATTAAAGCTAGATTTTTTTTTTTAATTTTCAAGTCCCAGAGCTTATATTTAAAAGGCAGAATGATGCATTGTGCTTCTCTTATACAAGGAATCTTATAATCTCCCCAGCTGCTAGTAACCCTTCCCCTTAAAAATTACTTTGTGTTTATTTTGATGCATGCTGTATCTACTTCTCCATATATGTGGTCTTTTCCTATAAAATGTTAGCTCTTTAAGTGCAGGGAATGATTTTCCCCCCTCTTTATCCCCAGTACATTGTACATATCAGGCACTTAATAAATCCTTGTTGATTAAAAAAGAAAACTCTAGACAATATTTGGTTAGAAATCTTAAATGTTAACCCTGTGTTTTGATCTAGAATGAAGAGGTCACAAATTCTAAATATTTGGTGACAAACACTGCCCCATCAGGTGCTAGCAAGGCTATTTCTATCAGTCTAACTCCAACACAGTAACCCAACAATAGTAGTAAATGGGGCCACTAGCCATAGAGCATTCTACCACCAGCTCTCCTCTAATCAACATTATTTTCCACACTTCCTACATAACTTTGGGCAGAAAATGGCTTGACTGGCTAATTGGTCTAAGCTAGTTTGTGAATGTGTTCAGTTGACAGGCTCACTAGGATTCAAAGGGCCTGAGTGGGTGTCACTCTTTGAAATGGAGACACTTGAGAAACAGTGAGATGTGTGACTGTTACTTTTTTAAATCCTGCTGGCTTGTCAGCAGCACCCTCTGTGGCATTTCTTTAATGGAAATGTGAACACTTAGAGTGAAACTGTGGACTTAAAGAGGCTTTCTTAAAGCAAATTCAGCTCTTCAAAAAAATTCTGTCCCCCCAACACTTCCTCCCCACCGTGCCTACCCCCTTAAAAGAAAATAACAGGCAGGCCAGATGTTTGTGAAAACTGCAGTTTCTGCAATCAAAAGTACAACATTTACCATAGCTTTTATCAAAGATTTCAATTCCCCTCATCTTAAGGAAAATGACCCTTTTATTTTGTTGTGGACATAAAATTATGGCCCTGGGAAAATTGGAAGCATTTCTGTTGAGGGAAATCAATTTTCTCACTGCCATATATGATCAACATGTCACAGCCATCACCCAGATAATAATAGTAAAGTACAAGTAAAATGGTTGGTAATACTGGCTTTAGAAAAAAAAAAGATAGATGAAAGATAACACCCTCTTTTTTTTAAACATGTTTACAAAAAAAAGAAAAGAAAAAAAATCAAAGGGTTATTTTCTGACTTGTACCCTTTTTCTTTCTCTTCCCTTTCCTCCCTTCTTCCCTCCCTCCCCTGTTTCACCAGGGCTTTTTAGAGCATAAACATTTTATTTTGTATACTAATTGGCCAAAGCATTAATGAAATTGTAGAGATATGTGTTCTTCCTGGAAAATAGTAAGCACTTTATGTGTAAACCACTCTGGCTCCTTTTCAATCAGCCTGTTAATGGGTGGCTAATAGTCAAAAGATGTGACCAGCCTGAGATGACCCAAGAGTCTGTTTAGGTGGGAGGCAACAGCGAGAGTAGCAAAGCCACTTCTTAATTTGGATCCTGCAAACAAAAGGAAGCATCAGATCTGACCTTGCTGCTGGAGTGTTAATGGCTTTCTACCCATCATCCCCCTGCCACTTAGCATCTTTTGTGCCCCACCCTGGGAAGCTTCCCGGCAGAAGTGTGCATTAGCAGAACTCT
>CM053582.1:446778599-446805682 GCA_028627135.1 Pseudochirops cupreus
AGAAAGGAAAGGACCAAAGTCTCCTTTTTGCTCATAGATCACAATTCCCTTCATCATCTCTTCTAATGGAAAGACACCCAGTAAGACCGAAATAGAGCCATGAGGGTCCAACACTCTTCTCCTTCTTGGGTACTAAGCTTTCTAAGGTTGGGCTTGAATCTTAATGCTTTCTTCAGCTATAGCTGAATAGACATTATAGGTAGAGGGCTGATCTTAGAACCAAGGAGATTTGGCTTTAAGTACTCCTGCCATTCATTCATTCATTAATTTAACAAGCATTTCTTAAGTACTGACCATGCACTGTGCTAAGCCCTAGGGATACAAAAAAAATTTTTTTAACTTCCTGCTCTCAAGGAGCTCACATTCTAATGAGACAGATAACATACAAACAGCTATATCAAACAAAATATATACATGTGTAGTCTGACACATACTGGCTGTGTGATGCTGGGTAACTCATTTAACTTTTCAGTGACTCAAGTAATTCTGTAAAGTTGCTACTCCTGCAATTTCAGATAATTTGGTCATTTACATTTAATAGAAGGGCATTTCCTCACTAGGAGTTCTCTATACGAATGAAATAACAAGTCTAGATGAGAATTAGAATTTTAAAAATTATACCTGCCAAGCAGAAATAGCCTTCATCTTAGACACAGAAGATCTTACTCTGGATCCTCACTGATTGTTACTAGCTAGAGAGTTTTGGCCAAGTCACAGATAACCTCTAATCATCAGGTATTTTTTTTTAATGTTTATTGACTATTTGTTTTGTATGGCTCTTTCTCATTATGATGTGTGGTTTTTTGTTGTTGTTTTTTGTGAAGGGGGAAGGCAAGGCAGTTGGGGTTAAGTGACTTGCCCAAGGTCACACAGCTAGTAAGTGTCAAGTGTCTTAGGTTGGATTTGAACTCAGGTCCTCTTGACTCCAGGGCCGGTGCTCTATTCATTGCACCATCTAGCTGCCCCCATCAATTTCTTCACCTGTAAATTGAGAATAATAAGAATTCCGCCAATGCTATGAAAAAAGTCTTTGTAAACTTCAAAAGCACTATGGAAATGGAAACTATTATAATTACCGTTAACAAATATCCTTTCCCATGAAGGAAGTAGTCTGAGCAGGAAGTCATGTCTAGTAATTGTTGCAGTCATGAAGGCTACTCTCCTATCTCTTGTTTAACCTAACAATGACAACATTACTCCATTTTTGCCCTTGGCTCCTTCTTGAAGAACAGCCTTCTTGAGCAATAGCTTCTGCTTTCAAGTTGGAGAGATGCAGGTTACATGGCTAACCTTCAGCTCAGGTAGCCTCATCACAGCAGATGGAATGACACTTTAACCTCCATCACCACTCAACATTATGCCATACGAGCTCTGTTTTCTTGAAATATCAAGGAGAGGGACTAAAAGGGCGAGAGGTGGGGGGTGGGGAGAGTGAGGGAAATCATGTTCTTTTTTCCTTTGTCCTTTCCAAGAAAGGGAAAGACTGTAGGTCTGCTTTACTTGTGTGAAAATGTATGCAAAAACCCAGTTGGGCTTAATAATTGATACAAAACAGGAAATATTTATAAACATCTTATGACCAATAAGGACTACGAGGAATAGTAGTGAACATATATAAATATACATACATACATACATACATACATACATATATATATATATATATATATATATATTCACTCTAAAGACTTTTTAAAACTGAAAGTAAGAGATAAATGTATCTTTTTAAAAGAGGTATGTAACTAAAAGGGACCAAGGTCACTATAAAGACCTTTAAAACATTTCTCCACCCATTCCACCCCCAAACTTTAATCTATCCTTTGGTGAATTTTCCCTTTCAAATGAAACCAGCAGAGATTTATCCATCATGAAGTATAACCTTGAAATGAAGTGTTTTCAGACATGCACAGAAAACACGAGTGCCTTCTATTGCAAGATAACACCTGTGTGCCCATAAGTCCTGATCTCAGAAGCTATAGTTCGGTGTATGGACTTAATTCTTTCAAAAATGCTTTATTTGATTTATGCCAAAGTCCTGGCTTCCCAGCAACACAGACAAAGTAAATGTCCAACTCAGACAGTCAACATTATTGTCTCAGAAATCTTTCATTCTGGTGTATTATCACACATTTGTCATTAGAAGGACTGCATACCCTCATACATCCATAAATATTTGGTCTTAGATAGACCCAAGATGACCTGCTCATGAATCAGAAGAAAATCTTATCTCTGGCCTTAGAGAAAGTGAGATTAAATGAAGGGAAAGTTAATGGAGGGCCCTCTGAAACACTTTTTTTTTGTCCCTAAAATAAGTCATTTTCCTCTAGTCAATCAATAACTTTACATGGTAAATGGGACTATGGAGCTCAGAAAGAGGTTATCAGTTGTAACATTTCTTAACACTTTCATAATGTTATCAGGAATTTAAAAAGTAACATTTATCAAATATTTACAATCTGCATGGGATACAGCACGGAATAAACATATGAATCTGATAATATCCAAGCTGCAGTCCTAAACCAGATCCAAAAATCTCAAAAATGTTTGTTCTTCCACGATGCATTCTCTCTCATGTAAAAATTTAACTATGGACATCCTCAAATGTCTCACAAAGTAAATTGCACAACTAGGCATGTACTTCCCCCTGGTTAAAAGTAAACACGAAAGTGAATACAAGCAGTTGTACTACATGATATTCCTTGGACTGGACCATGCTGTAAGGTATGCAGAAAAATAAAGAGGGCCAAATTAATTAATTTTTAAAAATTTCTTCTAATCATAAATGAAGAGAAAACGGGGCTTTCAAACAAGGGCTAAATGACCACTTGGACATGTTACAGAAATGATTCTTGAAAAAAAAAAGAAATTATTCTTGTCTGTGTAGTAGATGTTCTTTGTGGTCTCCTCTCAAGTCCTAGCTAAAAACCAACCATCTAACACTTGTCTGATTCCCCTTAAAGCTAATGCCTTCCCTCTGTTGATCATCTCTTCTCTATCCAGTATATATCTGTATTTGTGTTATCTCCCCCAATACAATGGAAATTCATTAAGAGCGGGGACTGTCTTATGTCTTTCTTTGTGTGCCCAGCACTTTAGTACAATGCCTAGCACTTAGCGATGCTTAACAAAGGCTTATGGACTGAGTAACTCTGGGGTCTGTTTCAACTCTGATGTTGAGTGATTTTTTAAATCGTCCAACCTGTTAATGAGTTTAATCCTGATGTTATTTGTCTTGACCAATTCTCTTCTTGGTGTCTGTGTGGTTTTTTGTTTGTTTGTTTTTTGCTTTTGGAGGGGGGAAAGCAGGGCAATTGGGGTCAAGTGAAGGTCACACAGCTAGTAAGTGTCTGAGGCTGGATTTGAACTCAGGGCCTCCTGACTCCAGTGCTGATGCTCTATTCAGTGCTACACCTCGCCACCCCACATCTGTATGTTCTGCAAGCACAGAGATCAACAATCTCCTTAAACCTACCCCTTCACTCTCCCCATTGAGGAGATGGATGAAAGAGATTCCTCCTTTAGTATATATGTATATAAACATATATGTATGTGTATATTATATATATATATATATATATATATATATATATACATACACAGAGATCATCATTGACTATAAAGTGATTGGCTATCTGTAGAGTTATTGGCAACATATATAGATATAGATGATATAGGCATAGATATACCTAGAGGAAGAGAGAATAGTACCAGAATTCATTAAAAGTTCAAGTATATTTTTCTCCTGAGAGATCATCTGCATTTTAAGAAAAAGAGATTCCTTTTTTATTTTATTTTATTTTCATTTTTTTATTTTTTGCTTTTTGGAGGAGGGAAGGCAGTGCAATTGGGGTTAAGTGACTTGCCCAAGGTCACATGGCTAGTAAGTATTAAGTGTCTTAAGACTGGATTTGAACTCAGGTCCTCCTGACTCCAGGGTCTGTGCTCTATTCACTGCACCACCTAGCTGCCCCAAGAGATTCCTTTTTTATGTGGTTTTTCCACTTTAAAAATTGGAGCCATTGCTAGGTTGACATCAAGTTTTTGGCCTTTAATCAGAATTTGGCAGGAGAGGGAGCAGGAAAAGGAAAGTCACTTCCCTATAATCTTTGCTTTTCTATAATATTTCTAGTGGCAAACACCACTGTTTCTAAGTAGAACCTCCTAACTACTTCTGCACCCTTATCTTTCCTATCTGGAGCCAGAAGTTGGACAAATCTGTGCTGGGATGGATTAGAAACCAAGGTGTGGAGGATTACAGAGGAATAGGATAGGATGAGACAACTTAATCACAAAAAATATATATATATAATATACCTTACTTTATTATAGCCTTTTATGGTTATTAAACACTACATATAGCATCTCTTTAGATCCTAAGGAAATTTATTTTTCAAAGGAAAACTTAAAAAAAATGAACTAGTTGGTATATGACATTCAAAGATATTTTAAGAATTTTGTTGATTAAAATATTAAAATATTGACTTGTTTGGAATTATGTTCTCATACACTAAAAGTTAACTGAAGTCTGCAGTGGTTTGTAGAGACTATAATCAGGATAAAAAAGAAATAGGGTTGGCTTTGTCAATCCAAAGTGTTTTTTTTAAAAAAGGATTTTTCCCCCCAAATACCATAACACCCAAGTAACTGGGGA
The DNA here is from genome assembly GCA_028627135.1 of Pseudochirops cupreus. NCBI lineage: Eukaryota > Metazoa > Chordata > Mammalia > Diprotodontia > Pseudocheiridae > Pseudochirops > Pseudochirops cupreus. Next base: position 446,783,251 of record CM053582.1, read on the forward strand.
CATTTCCAATGTGAACTCCATTGGTTTTCTTTATGTTCTATGTAGCTTTCAGGAAATATGAAGTCTTTAGGTTTGCAAGTGTATGGGAGAGCAGAAGTGCAGGAATACAATGCAACAAGGCCAATCAGTAAGCATTTATACCTACTATGTATCAAACACTATTAGACACTAGACACTGGGGATAAAAACATGTCAAAGATTCCTATGTAATACAATTTTTACCCTTTTTGTTTAAATACATTTAAACATTTGTTCTAGGTAACCACTTTTTTTTTAACCAAGCTATAAATCTTGTAAGTTTTGTTGGTCTGTCAAGAAACATTTATTAAGCACCTACACTATGCCAGGCATTGTGCAAAATACTGGAGATGTGAAGAATGGCAAGAACATGGTTCCAGTTCTCAAAGAATTCACATTCTAATGGAGGAGACATATCAGCAATTATTTACATAATTATATACACCAAGTGTATTTGAAGGTAATCTCAACTATCTATAAGGTAAATTTCATACACATACATACATACACACACACGGATATGTATACTATACATACTACACTTAGATTAAGGGATTGAATTAAAAAAATAAACATGGAGATTAATGAAATAAATAAATAATGAAATAAAGAATATCAGTTTCTTGTATTGAAACTATTATACAAAGTATAAAATTTAAACCAGTAGTTCATTAAATAAGCACTTTAAGGGATGAACATAGCATCATGTATAAATGGGGTAGAGGAGGAAAGACTGATAACTAATTAATTTCCTGCTCCAGGCATCCAAATGTCTTACTCCACCTTTGGATCTATACCTCCAGGATACCACTGCCATAATGATCAACACAAGGCCAAAAAATAACAATTTATTCTGCCTGGAGGACATTACACCCTCAGTCACCTGGCCAGACAATGACATCCTTCTCTTCTGCTTTCCCTCAGGATAACCTAAGTGTCAGAGCTTTACATGCCTTAGATGATTCAGAGCAGAAAACATACTAGGAGGAATGACAGGTCTGTTGCAATAGTCCCCTTAAATCCTCAGACCCAAATGGGCTCCTTCTTTTAGAAGAACAGTGACAACAAATTCTCTCTTGCTTTGTTTCATTCAAAACCTGGGTGAACCTCAGCTACATACTGAGACCAATTGAAACAGTAAATCCTTTCCTTTTATATGAATCTATGTGCTAGAGCTAACAAGCAGCCCATCCTGAATTAGCTAATCTGCAGTGGCCATTCCTAGGATCATGAGAGCATAGATTTAGCACTGGAAGGAATCTTACAGGTCATCTAGTCTAACCTCAATTTACAGATGAGGAAACTAAAAGTCTCTGTTAATTACAAGAAGACCTGCCTGGGTTAGAGTCATCCCCCGCACCAAGGATCAGCTTACTCAACTGGGAATATTATTATTTCTCCTTTTAAAGAAACCCGAATATAGGAACAGGTCTAAATAGAAACATGGCATCTTACATTTAAAGCTGGAGGGGACAATGGAGGCCATTGAACCCACCCTCTCATTTAACAGATGAGAAAACTGAGTCCCAGAGAGGTTAAATTTATCCTAAAAAAAAAAAAAATTGTGATTGGTGTACCGGAAAGAGCACAGGATCTTGAATTTGGATAACTGGCTTTGGATCTGGAATCTTGATGCTTAATAGCTGTGTGACTCTAGTCAAGTCAGAATCAAGTAGAATTTAAATCTCAGTCTTCCTAATTCCTATTCCAGTAGTCTCTATTCATTAACCCATGCCACATCTCTATCTATACATTAAAAAAAAATACAAACCTGCCTTCCACAGCAATTTCTACCTCTTGTTGACTTATTTTTTTCTCAATCAATTAATCAAGCATTTTTTAAGAGTCTATGTGCCATATACTATATTAGTTGCTGGGGATTCACAGATCAAGAGAGAGAAAGAGAAAAAGAGAGAGAGAGAGAGAGAGAGAGAGAGAGAGAGAGAGAGAGAGAGAGAGAGAGAAGAAATGGTTTACATTCTATTGATGGTTTACATTCTATCACGGGAGATAAATTGTGCATAAATAAAAATAGAGAGACTATACCCAAAATGAATATAAGGTAGTTTGGGGAGGACTCTGGTGTCTGGGGGAATAAATTAGAGCTTCCTCTAGATTAGGTAGAGCGAATCTTGAAGGAATTAAGTGACTCTACAAGGTAGAGAGGAGGGGGGAGCATGTTCTAGGCATGGAGATTGCCTGTATGCACAAAGGTATAGAGATGGCAGATTGACTGTCATGTGTAAGAAAGAGCAAGAGGACCAATTTGGCTGACCCTAGAGTTCATGAAGAGAAGTAGGGAATAATCTCTCTGGACAAGCCAAAGTTCTAGAGAAGTTCTTTTCTTGGCTCGCTGCCGCTGTTGCTGTCGCTCTCGCCTGGTTCTCCCTATCTCACCCCAAACAGAAGTACAGAGGCTACCCATGGGCTTGATACCACTACTGCCAGTTACAGGATCTTTGACTTGTTTCATTTCCAACCTTGGCCAGTTTGCTTCTCCTTAGGCAAACTAGTGCCCTTCCTCTCACCCTTCCATCACCCCAGGGATGACCAGATCAATGCCAGATTTAGTAAGGACACCCAAATGGTTTAGCCCATGGCAGCTCAGAATTCTCAAATTCAAGAAATGCACTAGCTTCAGCCTTCCTAGTAACTAGCCTCTTGTGAGATCATTCCACAACAGGTATCCTTCCAGAGCAGTTATGCTCCCAAATGTAAATGGATTGAAGTCATAGTACTTATACAAAGGCATCTCTTTCTTCATACAACATCAAGATTCTGTCTTCTTAGGTAAATAATGAACCTTTATAGGTCCCTATTATTACCATTTGGAAAGACTCCTTAGGTTAATGTGTTTATAACCTTAAACAACCTGACTCCAACCTTCATTTGTAACTGTATTACATTATTTCATTTCACTCAACCTACCAGTCAAGTCAAAGTGGCATCTTGTCCTTCTTCCATATGACAATTCACCTCCTATCTCTATACGTTTTCACAGGCTGCCCCTCAAGCTGGACATGCATTCTCTCCTCATCTTGAACCCTTAGAATACTTAGTTTCCTTCAAAGTTCAACTTAAAGGACCGCTTTCTGCCTAAAACTTTTTTCTAGATTGTCCCCCAGAAGTGAGTTGCCCTTCCCAATTACCTTCTATTTATTTTATATATATATATATATGATATATATACTTATATGTGCACATAAGAATTCTTTAAAAAATACTGCTCGATTGATATATTGGAAAGAGCATAGGACTTGGAATTGGGATATCTGTATTTGGCTCTGGACTCTTGATATTTGCTAACTATGTGAACCTAGTTAAAGACAACTAATTTCTCTGAATCTCATTTCCCTCATCTCTATAATGGGGATTAAAAAAAGTAGGTACCTACTTTGCAGGAATATTGTGAGGAAAGTGCTTTGTAAACCTGAAAGTGAAATAAATGTGAGCTATTATTATGTTGTTATAAAATGGCTGGCTATAAGTCATATGGCCCACAGTGGGGCCATGTACACAGTTTGGTACTTAAATGATTTTATTTTGTTGATGGATTGAGGATTTTTCTCCCCAAAAAAGTTGTTTTTAAAAGTTGGTGCTATTTTTTTTGTTAAGGGGTAGAGAGTGCTTACCTAAAAAAAAGTCTTTGTACTTTTAAGTCCTCTATAGGTCTTTAAAACTAAAATTTGTTCATAAACCTTTAAAATGAAACCTAGAAAATATAGCAAGCAACAAAGGCAGGGTCTACTCTCTCCCCGGGCAGCTGTGGAATACCAGGCAAGACAGGAACAAAGCCTCAAGAATCTGGAGCAGGCCTGACCTTTAAAACTTCATGGGGATTAATTAGTTTGAAGGTCTTCCCCATTTACCCTAAAGTACTAGCAAGTTATCAAGAGAATATTAAAAAAAAAAATCAGTAGACTGATTGGTGAAAGGAGCATCTCATGCTAACCACTGTTCTCACTAGACATTAATCACAAAGGCTGCCAATTGTTTCAGCCAATCAGATTCCAGTTTTTGTCCGTCACCATACAATCCTTACATTATATGCTGAATACACAAAAGCCCACAATTCCCTTTAAACAAGTCTTTTCCCTCCCTCCTTTAACTGTTTGAGTTCCATTTGTAGGAGCTTTACTCTATCTAATAAAACAATATTTAGGTGAACCATTCATTATTACTACTGATAATAGTTCTGGATATGCAGAAAGCCTGATTCACTGGAAGTTGGGTAGGGATGTCTATGGGTTAGGGGATTTATATGAATTATTCTAAGAGGAAGCTTGGCCTTGTGGACAGAAACCAAACCTTGGAGACAGGAGGCTCTACCTCTGACACATCATAGCTGTGTGACCCTGGGCAAGCCTCTCAATAACCTTGGACAGATCTCTAAGATGACAGTTATGGGAGTTAAACTATCTGCAACAGTGGCTGGAACCTCCACACTGAGCAGTTCTCTGGACAGATGAAATCACAAGTCTGCACAAAACAAACAAAACCAGACTTTGAACAGAATATAGAAGGGAAAATTGCATGCGGAGGAGGGGGAAACAGTATTGAGAAAAGAGTAAATGTGGAACACAGGACAATTCTCTTATAGCAAATCACTTGCCTTCTACTTACACTTAAACATACAGAAAATGGACATAAGTATGATCCAGGGAGCATGGCAGTAGGGAATCTGATCTGGAATCTGGGGAGAAGGTTAGGGAGGAGGAGAAAGACATTCACATCTGCTAAAAGGACTAGGATTTCTCTCACATGACAGAAGGCTGGAAAAAGACCCAGAATTCATTCCCCAGGGAGAATAAACACAGCCTTATCTATACTTTGCATCATATGTTTGCAAGGAAGCCAGGTGTTGATAACACACACCTTCTTCAACCAACTTGGAACAATGGAAACACCACCTCTAGCCTGGCTGGGAGCTGGGAAAGAAAAGCAGTATAATAGAGGATAGTGCTTCTACTCAAGCCCCTTCATAAATTTCCCCTGGGATGGGAATGGGGGTGGGGAAAGGACAGCTTCTACAAACCTTGCTCACAACCATTTCTCCAGCAAATGAGGAGTCCCCATCACTGGCAACTTTGAGAGCACTATGCGGGCTCAGGTTAGTGTCAGGAATCCTCTCAGGCAGGTGAATCAGAGTTAGTCTCAGAGAAAGAGATGACCAAAAAGAGTCTTTCCATTTCCCTCTCCCCTGCCAAGAGTCGGGCCAATAGAAATCACTCCCCAAATTGCAGAATGTCATACAGAATTATGCAATCGTGGATTTAGATGATTAAAGGCCTCAAGTGCAAATCAACTCAATTCTCCCACAAGGAAACACCGGCCTAGAAAGGTTAAACTCAAGGTCATACAGTAAGTGGTACAATTGGGACTCAAATCTAGGTTCTCAGACTCCCAATTCTGCAATGTTCGGTAACGTGTGGAGCCCCACCATACATAACTTGCAGCATCAGCCTCACCTGACCAGCTAACTCTGCCTCCAACTAACTGCCGTATGTAGAATCCTAGATTTAGAGACTGAAGGGTCTGCAAAGGTCATCTAGTCTAACAAAGATGCTTATTTTCAAGATGAGGAAAGGAAGGCCCAAAAAAGGCAAAATGACTTGCTCAGCATCTTTCAGGTAGTGAATGACAGGGCTGGAATTTGTACCCAGGTCCTCTCACCCTAAATCCAGCATGATTTTCATTCTTCTACCCAGTATCCCAATTTTGACCAATTATAAATTGACAATAAACAAAAGGAGTAAAGTAAGCAGTTCCAAAAAAAAAAAAACCCCAACACCAAAACAAAACAGCACACACACTAAAACAATGTACAAAGATGGCCCCAAAGAAGAAATATGAGAAGACACTCCCTACCCCACTCTTTTGCAGATGTAGGAGGGCTATGGGTTTGTACAATACATGTGTTTTCAGACTTTCCTGATGTACTGATCAGTTTTTATTAATAAGTTTTGTTTCCTTTTTAATTCCTTTAACAAGTTTTATTACTTATATGGGATGACTGTGGGAGGGGAAGGGAAGGAATGCTGGACCAGATTCTGGTGATATAAAAAACAAAAATCCATACAAATTTATTTTAAAAATAAGCAAAAGGAATCAATTAATATTAGGGGATCTGGGATCTCCAAATATTTCAGCAATTGTGCAGAAAGAATTCATGCCAAAAATACTTCACAGGCTTTTTCCTGATCCCTATGTCAAATATGCAAGAAGCAAGTTGGGGAAGGGTTGATGCACACATTAAAACTGGAGTTAGAAAGGTCCAGCATAAACTGAAATATTCAGGGCAAAGTATTTTTTGTGGAAGGCAAAGAACTGGAAACAAAGTGCATGTCATCAGTTGGTTAAATTAACTATAGAATATGAATGTAAGAGAATATTAATTTGCAGTAAGGGATGGCAACCAGGATGAATTCAGAGAAGTATGCAGATATTTTGAACAAAACTGAAAGACAGAAATAAATGGAACCAAAAAAGATATATACAAAATGACTAAAACAATGTAAATTAAAAAAAAAAAACAAAACAGATAACTAAAAGGAAGCATAATTCTGAGTAACTGAAAAACCAATCATGGTTAAAGATAAGATTATCTATTTTATGATCGGAGAGAAAACTGGGGAACTACAGTGTCAGATATGATCATTGTAGCCAGTATTTTTACTTAATTATTTTTACTTTTTTTTCAAGGTAGAGGAGTATGGGAGAGGGGAGAGGATCAAGGAGAGAGGGTATTTTCAAAAATGACCAGGAGACAAAAAGAAAAATAAGTAACAAAACTTTTTTTCCCCATTGGAGTTGAATACGTACCCTCTTTTTTTCTTTGACATTTGAACTTCACAGAGACTTTTCGAGATTAAGTAATTGAAACCTATGTTAATGGGTGCATTTTACAAAGTCAGTTAGACATCTAAGATAGAATCACAGAACGTTAGGTCTATGGGCCCTATGATCCTATGACTTAAACCCAAGGCTTCTGACACCGAATCTAGGGTTCTTTATATCTCACTATGCAATTTATTTCACTTGTCTAAGACAGTGATTGCCATTTATGAATTTGTTAATATCCCAGGATATCTAGTTATTCCAAGATATATTAGGGAAATTTTCCAAATGTCTGCAAAACAAAATTAATTTTAATTTAACTTAGTTGCATCTTCATATCTAAATCAGCTATGCCATCCCATGCTCTTCACTGGAACTGGAAAAGCCAGAAGATGAAAGAATTTAGAAAAATAAAATCCAGAATCAAACTTCTGACAACAGTGAGTTTCAGTCAATTAATCCATATTTATTAAGTAACTACTATGTGCCAGACATGTGCTAAGCACAAGAATTTGAGGGGTATTTGATATTAGATGGTATGTGGAAGCCTGACTTCCTCTCAATTTAATTCAGCATAACTTTATTCATTCCTTCCTATGTGCCGGCACTGGAGATATGTTACACATACCAGCGGTTCTCAACCTGTGGGTTATGTTCAATTTGTAACAATGAAAATACATCCTGCATATCAGATATTTGCATTACAATTCATAACAGTAGCAAAATTACAGTTATGAAGTAGCAACGAAAATAATTTTATGGTTGGGGGTCACCACAACATGAGGAATTGTATTAGGAAGGTTGAGAACCACTTTCCTAGGAGAATTCATCAAGTCAGAAACACTCACTAATGAATATTAGAAAAAAAGAGAGCAGTAAGTAGAAAGAAGACTCCACCTGCAAGTCAAAGGAACATGTACATCTTCATGAATTTGTATAAAGCTTCTATTCTGCTGAAAAGCCTTAGAAATTCAAGGGGATATGTAGGGGTTCCTTTACGATTTGGTGCCATTTAATTAACTGGGCACATTTAAGATACCACAAGAGTAGAGAGGAAGGTACAAAATCTAAAGTCAGATGTGTATATGCGTATCAACAATGTAGTATTCACAATGCCTACAGTAACTATAAGTATGCTGATATGGTTATTAATCACAAAATGTAACAGGCTCTCTACATGGGAAATATAGCTAGAGCATTTATTCATATACCAGAAAACTGAGTCCCCAAACCAGAAAGTCAAAGCCAACACAGTAGTTATGAAGTTGGCACATGTAGCTAATGTAGTAAACACCCACATTCTCAAGCCTTCAAAACAGGACAGGCTACCTCAGGCAAAGAGCCTCCTCTCCTCACTCACGCAACTGCTCAATGTCCAGAAAGCTTGCTCCCAGCAGCTCTGGCCCCCTGCAGTTCCTGTCCCTGGCAGTTCTCAGCAGGAGTCCTTAGCAGAGATTCTGGCAGACTCAAAGAAAAAGGAGTTTGCGCTGCAACCGCAGCCGCTGCCACTGCTGCTTCCAGTCAACACTGCACGGAAGCTAGCTTGGTCTGGCTTTCTCTTGCTCCACCCCTTCCTGCTATGTCAGCAAATTCAAAGGGCATGGAAGATCTTCAAATCCCAGTATCATTACAATATGTTCATTCAATTCAATAACCTTTCATTAAACACTGATTGCATGCCAGGTGCTGGGATTATGAAAACAAAAAATGGAAGCCTGAAGGAGGGTTGGGAAGAAGAAGATGAAGGTAGGACCAGTAAGCTAAGAAAGGCTCAGGACCCCGGCTTGGACAGGACTGAAAGTTCTTGGCCTGACTACCCTCCTTAAATGGAGCATCTGAGAGACACCATCCAATCAGCAGGAGAAGCAGCTGGAGGCGTGGGGGGTGCTGTGGGGGTTGGGAGATGGCACTCCTGAGGTGGCGATAGAGGAAGTCAGGAGCACAGCCTGGAGAGGACTGTGGGTAAGAAGGTGACCAGAGGGTGAATAGAAAGAACCTCCATCAGGGACGCTCACTAATTGAGTTCAGAAGAGGGCCGGGCAGTTTTGCTTGTTTTGATTGGGAAGGTGGGGGTGGGGCAGGGAATGACTCCGAGTATTTAGAATCACCCAGAAAATTAGCTCATTTGACCATCTCCTTATTGAGATAGGACCCTTTCATCCATCTGCCCTAAGGAAACGTCCTTTATCTAACATTAAAAAAAAAGTGGAACCGACTCCACCTGAGCACCCCAGAAGATCAGCAAAGACTCAGGGGCATGATATTGTGAAGGTTAGCCCAGCCTCACAGCATAATCAAGATTCAGCTTTTCAGTTTTATGGAACATTGGTCTTTCTGTAACCTGTAAGCTTTGCTAAGTGTTTAGAATCTTCCTTATAAGGGAGCATCCCCAGTGGACGACAGGGAGGCAACTTGGGACCCTAGGGGAAATCTGAACTTAACCAGCAGGGCAAGCTCCCTTCAGTCCTGTAGTGCAATATCTTGTATCATTTCTTTGGGGAAGGATCAAGCTGCCTCTACCCCTGCTGGGTTAAATCCCTAGTTAGTTAAGAAGCATTTATTAAGCACCCACTGTGGGCTCTGAAGGGCAACTAGGTGGTGCATTGGATAGAGCACTGGGCTTGGAGTCAGAAAGATCTGAGTTCAAATGTAATGGAGTTACCAGCTGTATGACCCTGGGCAAGTCACTTACCCTCTGTTTGCTTCAATTCCTCATCTGTAAAATGGGGGCATACCAGAGAAGGAAATGGCAAACCACTTCAGTATCTTTGCCAAGAAAACCCTAAGGACAAAAAGTCTATGGGGTCAAGTAGAGCCACACACTACTGAGTGACTACACAATGCATGTGCTCCGTCTGATGGGGCAAACATCATGCAAAAAGCTAGGTAGGAACATGATGTCTACAGGAGAAATTGGAGATAATCCACAGAGGCAAGGGAGGGGTATTAAATAGACTGAGAAATGTGTCTACAATCTTCCTTATCAGGAAGCATCTGCAGTGGACTGTAGGGAGGCAGCTTCCTGTAGAAGTTAACTCTTGGGAACACCTGTGCCTCGGAACACAAGAACCATTATCACCTGTTCAATGCTCCCATCCTGTAGAAGGGTAGATTACTATGGATGAAGATCTATCAGAAACCAGCTTTTCTCTTCCCTTGAGGACAGAATTGGGAACAAAGGCTCAGACTATAGTAGGAGTCAGGTACCTTGGGCCAGGCTTGGAAACAATTCCTCCAAAGTAATAAAATGAGATTCCCATTACCACCACAAACCCAGCCCCATTCTCCATCACCAGAGTTGAGGTGCAGCCCCACCGTGATGCTTCCCAGAACAGTTTCTGCATTGTAATGGGTCCCTAGGAACACTCTATGTTTAGGCCTAGAGCCACAGTTAGGGGGCAGGGTCTATGTCTAAATCTGTGTCGTAAAAGGTAGAAATCATGTAGTTGTACAAAAGCTAGGTGAAACTCACAGGGAATAACCTGTACTCAAAAATCCTGAATAATAAATAAGGCAGGACAGTAGGACCTTAAAAGGAAATGTCCCTGGATCTCAGTAGTAGAGTGATTCACATGTACCCTTTTTTCCCCAATTATCCTTATTCTCAACACCTTTTATAGTGACCCCCCCCCCCCCGCCCAAAAAAAGGGTTATATTATTATTATAGCCAAGGCTATAATCCCCCTTTTTTTAGAGGACCCATTACTACTCTCTCTGATTCTTCAAATCCTTCAATACCATCACCCACTCTTCCTTTCATCTCTCATCAGTGAAGAAGCTAATCCCTCTACCTGATGGACAGAGATTGGCATCAGGAAGACCTGTTCAATGCACAGTGCAGTGGATAGCACACTGGTCCTGGAATCAGGAAGACCTCAGTTCAAATCCAGTCTCAGACACTTACTTGCTGTGTGAATTGGGGCAAGTCACTTGGGCAAATCCTGTTTGCCTCATCTGTAATGAGATGGAGAAGGAAACTGGAAATCTCAAATGGGGCCATAAAGAATTGGTTGTGACTGAAATGACTGAATAACAAAAGTTCTAGCTCTAACCTCCCTTTTGAGCTCCAGATATTTTGTCTCCATATGCTTTCAGGATTTCTTTTCCTGGATGTCTCACTTGCATCTCAAACTCAACATTTCCCAAACCTACTGCCTTTCCCCCTCTATAGTTTCCATTTCTTCTTGATGGAATCCTAATAAAGCTGCCCCCAATATTCTAACTTCATTATATGCCTGGCCCCACTGAACAGCAGGTCCACTGTACCTACGTACCCTCCCCTCTAACTCCCCACTCCCCACATACCCATAATCTTCATATATGCCTCATTGCTCACTAGAACAACAGGTGTGTCCCTGAAGTCTTAGTTCCCACATAAACAGCAGGTGTGTCCATATGATGGAATCCCAGCCACTGCCCCCAGACCCATTCCCACAGAAACAGGTGTGTTCTTGTACTCAACCACAATCACATCATCCATCCAGCCCAAGACAGGACCACAATACCTAATTATCCATCTTGACCAGACAGGACCACAATAACCAGCCCATTGGAGGGTAGCGTGACCAGAATGTTTAACCACCATACCATAGATGGGATCCCTCCTCCATTACCTAATCCTTTAACAAATTCCTCCTGTCCTTTTTAATGTTAATCATATTCCTATATTCTATGTAAATTTCTGTTATGTAATTGCGTCTTTACAGTATAAAAATCCATCTTGCTTTCTCTGAAGTTGCTGGTTCCTCTTGGAACTTAGCCCAATAAATACCTATACTTGGATTAGAGGTGGTCTGACTCTGAATTCTTTGAGATGGTTCCACCACCACACATTATGAAACCCCAACAATTTTTGGATGGGCAGAGCCCCCACCACAACTAGGTTTAAAGTAAAACATCTGACTTCAGTACTTCTGTAGTGTTCCTACATCTTCCCACATTCAAATTTTTTGGATTGTCTTTAGCTGTTCTCCTTTCCTCACCTCTTATGTTTAATCAATCTCCATGTCCTATCAAGTTTACTTACTGGACCTCTATCTAATCGACCTCTATCTAATCTGTTACCTCTTCTCTATTCCCTCAGCCACTACTTTAATCTACCATACAACTATTGCAATAGCCTCCTAGCAGATCTTTCTTCCTCTACTTTCTTTCTTTTGTTATTCAGTTGTTTTTCAGTCATATCCAACTCTTTATGACCCCATTTGGGGTTTTCTTGGCAGAAATCCTGGAGTGGTTTGCCATTTTCTTCTCCAGCTTTTTTTTTTACAGATGAAGAAATTGAGGCAAACAGGGTTAAGTGACTTTCCCAGGATCACACAGTCAGTAGGTGAAAGGATAGATTTGAACTCAGAAAGATGGATCTTCCTGACTCCAGACCTGGAGCTCTATCTACAGGACTGCCTAACTACCCCTACTTTCTCCATACTTAATCCTTTATGGAATAGGATTAGGGATTGAACCTGTGATTTCATTGATGTAAAATAACTCCCAGATGAGGAAACTCCCTCTATAAATGCGGATCAGAACCTTTTCTGCAACTTACAGTCTTAGAGAATTTCCTTTATCACTGATGGATATGATTTACATAGGGCCAAACAACCAGTGTGTATCAGACAAAACTTAAACCCAGGTATTCCTACTTTCAAGGTTAGCTCTCTCACCACAACACTCAACAAATGGTAGGTCCTTAATAAATGTTTACTGAATGGAATAAACTCATTGAAGGATCTGTTATGAGCCTAGGAGCTTATAAACTAGGCTCACTACAGCAAGAAATTGAAGGAGCTAAAAAGAAATACCTTTGGGACTGTTTTGCAATCACATCAAAGGACAGGCATTTGAAAAATGCATCAAAAGAAAGGTCTACAAGTGAAACTTCAAGAGGTGAAAGCAGATTTCATTATTCAAAATATAATTTCATTTTTCTAAAACATCTGTGCAGTCTGCGAGATGGATCCTTGGGAAGTTTGGGTGCCCAGAAACTCAAATGTGTATCTTAAGTGATGAGAAACAAACAACCTACCACTTTCGTCACAGCTACAGACAGCTTGGTGGGAAAGGCAAATCAAAATTTGACCTGAGTTCAGCAGGTTATATTTGGACAGGTTAATGTGTTTTCTTTCAAATTTATAATAAGGAAGGTGGACAGCAAACCAGGGATTTTGATACAAAATGCCTATTATTACTGAGTCAATGTTTGTCTCCTGATAATTTCTCTCATCATTGCTTTCAGTTATTCTCCAATGAAAATGAAATGAAATATTATTTTGCCTTTTTGCTGTTCCTGAACTGTGGCATCTACATTCTTTGTACTTTTACACAAAACTTCAAAAACATTGTACAAAGGGGAATATATTCTATCTAGATGGAATAAAACCTGAATTCAGTGGCTGCTCTGTCACCATCTACTACCTGAATGGTCTTGGACAAGTCACATCCCTTTCTGGCCTTCATCTTTCTGATTTGTAAAATAAAAGTGTTGAACTAGATGAACTTTAAGGTCATTTACAATTCTAAAATAATTTTTCATATGATCTTTCAACACCAGCAAGAATGCTTCCATGCCTCAGAGAGTACAGCAGTACTCTGTCTGAAACTAGGAGAAAACAATTCTCTCTTTGATAATCCCAAAAGATTAGTAGCATTCCAGGAAGGGGTTAGGCCCTAGAGCATGTAATACTTCGTCACTTTCAACATTTTTATACATGTAAATTGAGCACTGAGTACAGTTTGGAGGAGGGACCGTTTCATCTGCCTTGTCTTTTGAAAGGTGTGCTGAGTATGTTAATAAAATCACATAATGTGATTTGCAAACTTTTAAGAGCTATATAAATGCTATTTCTTCTTCTTCTTAATTATATTTGAACCTCAGATCTTTTTAGGGCTATCTGGTTGGAATTACTTAATCGCCTCTTTGAGCTCCTACCACATATTAGGAAGGACAGTGACAAATTAGTGTGTCCAGAGAAGCATCATCAGCGCAGTGAAAGGTCTGGAGATGATGTTAAACAAGGCTAGCTTGAAAGAACTGGAAGTATTTAGCCTGTAAAAAAATCCAGTATGATAGTTGTCTTTTAGTGTTTGAAGGGCTGTCATTGGAAGAGGGATTAGACCAGCCTGGCCCCAGAGGACAGAACTAGAAGCAATAGACGTAATTTGTTTAAATTCTGATTTGGATTTGATCTAAGGAAAATCTTCCTGATGTGTTGTGACCTCTCTCCCAAAGTAGAACGTAAGTTCCTTGAAGGCAAGAAGTGTTTGATTTTTTTTGAATCCCTGTAATACACTATAGAGCTTGAAACATTTCTCACCTAAAACAATTCTTTATGCATATTTGCACTGAATTTCTTGAATTAAAATGAATGCCTGCTTGTCCAAAAATGGAAATGTCTGCCCTGAGAAGTAATAGTTCCCCATTGACCAGATTAAATAGAGTCTGGATACCCAAGTTGCTATGGTGTGAGTGAGTGAGGGGGGAATAAAGAGGGGAGAGATTCTTATTCAGGTATAAGTTGAACTAGATGGCCCCTGGGGTCCTCTTCAGGTGAGATTCTGTGCTTGTACTCTACTGCCTCGAAAGAATGAACCATCTGATCGTCGCTGTAGACAAACTGAAAAAAAAAATTCAACTCAACTTATATTTATTACTACAAAGGGATAAGATCTAGACCTGTGATTTCATTGATAAAAGGAAACCATGAGGGAGGAAACTCCCTCTAACAATATAAATTAGCAGGTTTTCTGTTAACTTAGAGTCTTAGAAAGGTTCAGCTGAAATGCTTCCTCCTACAAGTCTTTCCTGATTCCCCCAGTTTTAAACATTTCCTCTGCCCATCAATTAATTTGTTTTTATTTCATATATACACTTAATGAATTTTATCCCTAGCATTTTACAAAGTGCTTGGAACATAGTAGGTGTTGAATGAGTGCTTCTTGAAGCATTTCTCTCTTAGAACAGTTCCTTGCCCATAGTTGAACCTAAATACGAATAGATGTTTATTGAAAAGAATGCCTGATGTTTGTTTTATGGGATACCAAACCCCAGAGAATCAGAAGTGATATGTAAAATACCTAACTAAAGCCAGCTAGATTAACGCCTCCCCCTCCTCTTCTAGAATGTTCAGGACCAGGGGCTGTTTTATTTTTCTTCATATTTCCAGCCTAGCACAGTGCCTTCTACCTACTGAGTAGAAGTAGTAGGTAAATTTTTGAATTGAAATTAAAAAAAAAAGAGTGATGGAATTGAAATAACTAAATTCCCTTTTTTCCCATCAAGTGCTACTATCCCCCCACACCAGAATTCTCCAAATCCCAAGGTAGTTGCTTTTTTTTTTTTAAGTAAGGAATATAACATGATTTCACCTTGTATAGAAAATTGTGAATCAGGTATCAAGCACTGACAGGAGAAAAAATATACAAATGTTTGTGGCAGAAGACATGATGGAAGCTTAGGGGCTAATCCTGATGTTTAGTTTATTTTCTTTTTAATGGGATGTCAGTTCTGGAGAATAAACAGTCTTTCCTGTATCTAGCGATATAAGCACTTAGTGGGCTAGATAAAATACAGAAAAGAAATATTATGTACTTGAGCCCATAAGTCATCATCATTGCTTTTCAGGTAAACTACCAAGGATTTTTGCTGTGCAACTCACTGGAACACCAATTGGTAAACTGAGTGCTAACTGATCATGGTCAGTGAAGCAGGTCAGAGCTGACACTCAAAATTTCATCTTAATCTGAAATGGCAATGGAGAGGCAGAGAGCTGAAAAGAGAGTCAGCAGGGTATGGTGGCCCTGCCATTTCTGAACCTGGAGTTAAAAGACCTAGGTCTTGAATCTTCTGCTTCCTGACTGTGTGATGTTCAACAAGTGATTTAGCCTTAGAGTCTGGATCAAGCTGTGTCTGCATTTGTAAAAAGATGATAACACTTATATTAACCTACTCAGCAATGGACAACAGTCTACAGCTATAACACCTATCTAAACATGAGCTTTTGTTGGGGAGAGAAGAAGATACCAAGCTATGATTTAGTGGGGGTTTAAAGAATTTCTTTGAAACGGTTTTTCAAACTCTAATAGAAACAGGGGCCACTGAACTGTACATGAAGATCCCTGTGGGCACATGTTGACTTTGAAAACCATATATGAACATTACATATGTTTTCATGTATTTTTTTTTCTAAGTATTTCCCAATTACATTTTAATCTGGTTCCTGTGGCACTCAGGAGTGCTACCAGCCTGTATTTGACACCTCTACCTGGGGGGAAAATCTCTTCTTCATTTCAGACTGTAACTTCTCTACAATTCTTAGAGAATTGAAGATCATACAGCCTGCATGTGTTAGGGACAAGACTTGGACCAAAGTCTTTCCAACTCTGAGACTCTCTGTCTACCATTCCATCTAATTCTTTTTCTTCCTTCCTTCCTTCCTTCCTTCCTTCCTCCTCCTCCTCCTTCTTCTTCCTCTTCCTCTTCTTCTTCTTCTTCTTCTTCTTCTTCTTCTTCTTCTTCTTCTTCTCTCTCTCTCTTTCTCTCTCTCTCTCTCTCTTTTTTTCTTTCCGAGTTGCACAGTAAAAACTCTTGGTAGGTTACCTAAAAATGGCCAGTCATGGATGAGTTTTGACCTGATAGATTCAGATTAAGATGAACATTAAATGGAATTCTTCAATCAGTGAGATCACAGATCTATTTGGGTATTTGAACATTTTTAAGTGTTTTTGTTCATGGATTGCTATGGGAAAGGGAAAGAGAGAAGCTTTTATTAAGCACCTACTATGTGCCAAGCACTGTGTTAAGCACTTTTACAACTATGATCTCCACAGATCCTCACAATGACCCTTGGAGGTTGAGCCTGTTATTAAATCTATTTTACAGCTGAGGAAACTGAGGCAGATGGGAGTTAAGTGTCTTGTCCAGTGAGTATCTGAAGTCTGATTTGAACTCAGATCTTCCTGACTCCAGGTCTAGTGTTCTGTCTACTATACAACCTAGCTGGTCAGCAAATAATTCAATTTGGAGGAGCACAGCAAGTAATGAGAGAGAAAATGGGGTATAATAAAAAGAACACTATAACTGGTGTCAGAAGATCTGGATTCAAGTTCTACCTCACCAGTAACTAACTGCAACTTTGGGTTCCTTATCTATAAAATATGAATAATATTTATACTTATTTTAGGTTTCTTATCTATAAAATACAGACAAGAATATGTGTACTGCTTATCACACAGAATTGTTGTATCACTGCCACCACTCCCTTGCACCATTGTAACAGCCTTCTAATTAATTTCCCTTCCTCAATTCCCTTCCTACCCCAATGTATCCTCCACGCAGCTGCCAAAGTTACTTTCCTAAAGTGCATTTCTTACCATGTCACATCCTCATTCAATAAACTTCAGTGACTCACTATTACCTACAGAGAGGAACATAAATGCCACTGTTCAGCATTTAACATACTTAAGAACCTGACCCCACCTACATTTCCAGCCTTATTATAGTTATTCCATTTCAAAAACTCAATGGTCCAGTCAAAAATGACATCCTTACTGTTTCTCATAAAAGGCACTCCATTTCGCTCTTAATTAGAATGTACTCCCTCCTTACCTCAACCTGATAGTATTTGACACCAAGCCTGGAGTGTTTTCCTTGATGTTGTGTATGCAGAGGGAATTGTGATTCCTGATTACACATCTCACAATTTTTCTTTCTTCCCCAATTCCAGTCCCCATAGTAGGGGACTTCAACATAGATACTGATTCTCCTTCAAATACCCTAACCCAGGGCTGGGGAACCTATGACCTCAAGGCCACATGTGGCCCTCTAGGTCTTCAAGTGCCACCCTTTGAAAAGGGCCACATGTGACCTCTAGGCAACAGGTTCCCAACCCTACCCTAACCACTAAATACCTCAACCTATTCACCTCCCATGAGTTATTCCTCCATTCCCTTTCAGCTGTACACAAAGATGATCTTACCATCACCCACAAAATGTACCACCTCTTATGTTCAAGAATTCTGTAATTCCATTATCCAACAATAATCTTTTGGCTTTTTTCACCTCTCCCTCTGCCATCCCTTACAAAACTTCATCCAGACTTTGACCTCCAATTCCTTCACTCAATTCTCCCCCTGGCCATTTCTCTAATACTAGCTACTCTTTCCTTTTCACTCCATCTTGACCACTTGGTGAACCAATTCAGCTCTACACTTTTCTCTTCTCTTGAATCTCTAACCCCTTTATCATATCACCACTTACACCCAGCCAAACCTTGGTCTTGGATTACTCCCACCATTTGTGCTTGGCTCTTATACACATGCTGCTAAAGAAAGGTGGAGAAAAATCACAAAACTATTCTGAGTGGGTCCCCTAAAAATTTATGTTCCACAACCTCAACTGGATCCTCACTGCTGCTAGGCAATCCTACTGTACCTCTTTTATCAACTCACTGTTTTCCCACTGTCCCCAGTACCTCTTCCAAATCTCTTCATCTCTTGTCAAAGCTCCCATGGCTCCCTTTCCCCTCCACTGTCTGAGCAAAGATCTTTGTCTTATAATTTATGTAAAAAAATTGGCACCATTCACCATGAACCCCCTCTTCTCCACTCTTCCATTCAGATACTTTCTGCCACTCTCTTTTCCATCACCCCTGTTTCACATGTTGAAGTGACCTTATTCCTTACCAAGACTAATCCCTCTGCCTGTTCAAGTGATCCTATTCCATTCTGTCTCGGACAGATTGACCATTCTGTCACCACCTCTCTTTCAATCTCTTATTTCCCACTGCACGACCTGCAAACATGTCCATGTCTCCTCAATCTCGAAAAACCCTTCACTTGATCCTAATATCCTTGCAAACTCTTCTGCCCTTATTAGCCAAACTCCTCAAAAAACCAGTCTATAGTAGGTGCCACTACTTTCTCTTCTCTACTCTCTTCTTAACCCCTTATAATAGAGCTTCTGACATTATTTCACCAAACTGCATTCTACAAAGTTCCCAATGACCTCCTAGTTGCCAAATCCAATGACCTTTTCTCAATCCTCATTCACCTTGACTTCTATAATCTTTGACGCTATTTATCACCCTCTCTTCTTTGACACTCTCTTCTCTCTATGTTTTTGGGACTCTACTCTCTCTTGCTTCTCCTCTTACCTACCTGAATACTCCTTCTGAGTCTGCTTTGCTGAATCCTCTTCCAGACCATGCCTTCTAATCTTAAGTATCCTTCAGGGTCTGTTGTGGGCCCTCTCCCCTCCCCTCCTCTCCCTCCCCTCTCTCCTCTCCTCTGTTCTCTCTACACTACTTCATTTGGTGATCTCATAGGCTTCCACAGGTTTAATTGCCGCATCTATGCTGATGATTCTCAAACCTACCTATGCCACCTCAACTTCCCATCCAATCTCATGTCTCATGCTGTCTTTTAGATATTTTGAACTCTCTGTCTAGTAGACATCTTAAACCAAGCATGTCCAAAATGCAACTTTGGATCTTTCCCTCTAAATCCTCTCCCCCTCCTACCTTCCCTATCACTAGGAAGGCAATACCATCCTCTACTCTCTTAGGCTTTCAACCTAGGAGTTATCCATGTCTCCTTACTATTACCTCTCCACTCTCCCCTCCACTGCACTCATATCCTATCTGTTGATTTCATCTTTTCATCATCTCTTGTATACCCTTCTTTTCTTTGACACTGTAACAACTCTAGTGCAGGCCTTCATCACTGCACACACACTCTATTGAAATAGACTGTAGGTGGGTCTGCCTGTTTTAAATTTCTTCCCACTCCAATCTATCTTCAAATCAGCCACCAAACTGATTTCCCTAAAGTGAGGATTCAAATATGTCGGTTGGTGGCAAGTGAAAGATGAGGGGATGGAGGAAACAGAGGATTGAGTTTCTGAACATTACTCAATGAATGCCAATTGCATAACAAATCAGTACCAAGCCCTCTTTAGCTTTGGTACTGCATACCAAATACAGAGGGAGAGAGAGATTTTTATACATTACAATTTTTTAAAGATTACTCAATTAAAAGAAAACAATTAACCAGGATATAAAATTAGGTAATCTGATTTCTAATTGGAGAAAAGATTAGGGATTTCTAAGCTGGGAGGGGGAGAGGGAACAGGTGCAGTTCCCTGAAATTAAAAAAAAAAGGTGTCCTACTCCTCACAGTTGTCTGCATTCAATCAGAGGAACACGGAAACAAGAACTGATTGATCAGTATGGAGGCATTTTTCAGATATAACATAGGGGTTCCTTGAAGTGTGTAATTGTGAGAAAACTCCATGCATCAGTCATTGTATCTGACTGGGTTTCTGGTCAGCATAACCTAGGTCCTTAGTTAAAGGTCTCTAAGAAGCAGGGAGAGATGGTCCAGTTTCTCAGTCATGCAGGGCTAGGTTCCAAAAATGGAATAAAGTTTTCTCAACAAGAGAGAAATTGAACTAGATCCATAATTGAATAGAAAGGGAAACTGAGCTAGATCCAGGATTGAGTCACAAGATGGAGTCAATGTGGTTCACTCACTTCCGGCTACCACTTGCTGTTTTTTAATCCCTTGAGTTCCCTCATATCCTTCAGCTCCCTCAACTCTCTATTCAGTAAACTCATTTGCTCCCTATTGCCCCAGGATCAAATACAGAATGCTTTGTTTGGAATTCAAAGCCCTTCATAGTCTAGCCCCTCCCTTAACCTATCTCCCCTTCTTATACCTTATTGCTCACCGCAAACTCTTTGATCTAGCAACACTGGCCTCCTTATCATTCCATGAACAAGATGCTACATTTCTTGACTCTGAGCATTTTCTTTGACTGTCCCCCAAACCTGAAATGTTTTCTTTCCTCAACTCTTGTATACTGGCTTCCTTTAACTCCCAACTAAAATTCCATCTTCTACAGGAAATCCTTCCCCATCCTCTCTTAATTCTAGTGCTTTCTGTCTTTTATTTGTTTCCAAGTTATCCTATGCGTAATTTGCTTTCTGTAAATTTGCTTGCTTGTTGTCTTCCCCATTAGATTGTAAGCTCCTTGAAGGCAGAGATTGACTTTTGCTTCTTTTCGTATCCCTAGTTCTTAGTACAATGCCTGGTACTTAATAAATTTTATTGATTGATTGGTGGAAAGAAAGCTGAGCACAAAGCTGTGGGTCTTAAATAAGAAACTTAGGCATTTGGTGTGAGAGTTTCCTTGGAGAGATATATGAACAAAAGACACTCCAGAGGAAAAGACTTTGGAATGGCATACATGCATGGAAAGCTGACCCTATTTCATTTTTCTGGACTTGATTGAAATTCTGGAGACTGTTAAAACATACCTCTTCTTGGTGAGGCTGTTCTTTTTCTCCCAAGTTTGAGCTGAAATCTCATCCTGTTCCCTGCTAAACTTTTTGTGTTTTCTTTGGTATATTCTAATCTGTTTAACTTCTCTGTTTTTATTTGCCAATTTGCTTAAATAAATGGGCTTATTTACTATTTTTATTTTTGATTATCGTTTGTGTAATGAGTATTTAGTAGAAAGGAACTAAATTGGTGAGCTCAAACTAGGGGACACCTTTCCCTTTAAGCATCAAGGATTAGGTTTCCTTCTGGATGAAGACTCTTAAACCTTGGCCAGAGATATTTGATGGGAGGTAGCGCTCTAGCCAGATACCTTCTCTGAGCTTCTGCAGGACTACTGGAATTTGCCCCCTATTTAATATATTGGTGGTGCCAGAATTGTTTGACTCTTGTCTTTGTTTTCCTGGTGTCTAGAATATTATATAGCATACAGTAGGTGCTTAATAAATGCTTGTTGATTGGTTGATCAGGTGACATAATGTAAATGTTTTACAACTGTGACATAGAAGCATACAATATTGACACACTACACACAAGATCACAGGATCATGAATGCAGAGCTGGGAAGAGACTTTAGACACCAACTAATTCAACCTCCTGGAGAAGGAAAAGACAATCACTCCAGTATCTCTGCCAAGAAAACCCCAAATGGGGTCACAAAGAATGAAACACCATTGAAAGGACTAAAGCAACAACAATTTAACCTAATTTTAGATATTAGGAAACTGAGGTCCAGTGATATTAAGTAATTTGCTCAAAGTCAGACAGAGAGTAAGAGAGAGTCAGGCTTCAAACCCAGGTACTTTGAGACCAACTTCAGGGCTTTTTCTATAAAACAAGTTACATTGTTGACTTAAGAACGGGTTTGGTGTAAAGCAAGGGTGTTAAACTCAAATAGAAACAGATCCCTGCAGGCTTTGTATTGACTTAGAAAGCCACAAATTCACATTGCCTGTATTGTTTTATGGGGTAACTAGGTGGCATAGTGAATAGAGGGTCAGGTCTGGAGTCAGGAAGACTCATCTTCCTGAGTTCAAATCTGGCCTCAGACACTTACTAGCAGTGTGACATCAGGCAAGTCATATAACCCCGTTTGCCTCAGTTTCCTCATCTGTAAAATGATCTGGAGAAGGAAATGGCAAACCACTTTAGTATCTTTGCCAAGAGAACTCCAGATAGGATTATGGAGAACAAGACATGACTGAACAACAAAAATGGTGTATTATATTTTTATTTAAATTTT
>CM053582.1:446811320-446826354 GCA_028627135.1 Pseudochirops cupreus
GGTCAGATTCCTTTGAGAAGTACCTCATCCAGTTTGCGAATAGATGAGTCTTGTTTCAGCTGGCTACTAGAACAAAGGGAGGTAGTGCCTTTAAAAGATTCTTGTTATCATAGCCATAGAGTTAATAATTTCAGAGGAAATACCTCTAGGCTGGGGGCAGGGAAGAGACAGAATTAATGCTTTACAGCTGGGGGGAGGGAAGAGTGACTTTTCACAAACTGATATCACATACCTAGGTGCCCAAACACAATGAGATTTTTACAGATTGAAGTTACAACAATGTTAGTTATAAGATCACCCCAAAATATTCAGAAGCACCTCGTCAATTCCCCCTTCTATGTTATCTTCCACTTAGTTGTCTAAATGATATTTCTAGAGCACGTCAAAGCCTACAGGATAAATATAGCAATGGTTCCCTGTTTCCTCCAAAATCAAATTAAAATTCCTCTGTTTGACATCTAAAGTCCTTCATAATTTGACTCGAGTCCAACTTTACAGTCATATTTTATATTCTTCCTCTCCAAAATGCCGTTTTTACTGTTCCTCACATAGGATGTTCTAGCTCTCTTCTCCACAGCTTTATATAGGCTGTCCTTCATGCCTAGAATATAATTCCCCCCTCACTATTACCTCTCATATTTCCTAATTTAATGCCTTATTCTTACAAATTAACTTATATTTATTTTGCATGTATTTATGTACACATATTTTCTCCCTCTAGAATGTAAGCTCCTTGAAGGCAGGGACTGTTTTATTTGTGTATGTGTGTCCCCAGAAAGGAGCACAATTGTTAGCACAGAGTAGGTGCTTAATAAATCCTCAACCAATTGATGTTATAGAGGAAGGTACACACAGATATACACATTTTTATATATTCCTGTACAAGGTAGGGTGGAAGGAATAAGTTTTAAGGTCCCTTCCAACTCTGATATTCTATTGCGTTAAAAATCTTAATGGGGGTTAAGGTCATTCTTTGGGTGGAATTACTTAGTGATTTACAATTCTTTTATAAAATACATTACATTCCCACCTGGCTTATGTTGATGACGGAAGAGTGTCTGTGATGTTGTTTGATCATTAGAGGTCTAGGACTTTCGTTTGTGCGCCTATTTTATGTGAGGATTGCCAGGATTTATTTAATAATTATATTCACTGACCAGTGTAGTATAATGTGGTCCATAGGGTACTGGCACTTTTTGACTCAGGTTAGGAAGGTCACGGTTCTAATCATGCCTCAGATATTTCCTGGCTGTGAGACCCAGGGCAAGTCATTTAGCTTCTATATTCCTGAGATTATAGAGATGATAAACAATTGCAGCAATTACCTCATAAAGTTGCTGGGAACATCAAATGAGATAATATATGTAAACTGCTTTGCAAATCTTAAAATGCCATATAAATATCAGAAATTTTAATCATAAAAATAAATCTTACAAATGTTAGCCAGTTTCCTGACTCTTAAGATTATATATTTTTTAAACTTATATTTTTATTTTTTTAAGATTCTATGAGGTACTCTATCATCTTGCTAATTACATATTCATTTATCCTATTACATTACTAAAAGTTGTCAACTCAAAATAAAAATATGAATTGCTTTTAAAGGCTTTTTAAAAGAGCCTGCTATGTCAAAGATAAAAGTACAGCATTTAACTTGAGTCAGTTGTTTGCAAACATAGCTGTTTTACTGAAGTGAATTGAATTGGCACAATTTTAAAAAGACATTGCTCCCCCAGCCCCACCCCCACCAACACACAGTAGAGTACACATGGCCAACGTTATTATAAAATGTAAAACACTTGCAAAGAAAAAATGTTCCTGAATATTTTGTACTTATTTGCAGGACACTTTCTCAACCTACACAGATTGTAACTCACCCCACACCATGCTGTCCATAGATGGTATGGTTATAGTTATTGTGACTGGAAAATTCTTCATTCTGTGGTCAACTTTCAGGTTATAGGCCTCCATGATATAAGGTAGACAGACTGGGCCTTTTAAGAGAGATTTTTGCCAGTCCCATACTCAGAATTTTTCCTGCTTGGATTATGTTCTTTTTGCCTAGCCATTGAGACTCTCTCACCCCCACAACCCACCATGAATTATCTACATGAACCAATGAATTGAATTTTAATAGAAAAAATGTAAGCTATAGTTTAAGTAAATGGTTTCCATAGATTATGAAAGCACATTGTATGAAGTATAGGGAAAATAGCTTTAAAAGCCTCTATTCTCTTCAATGCTGAGGTCACAGCTTTGAAATCAATTGCTTAAGAAAAGCCAATAACTCTTTTAGGCTATTGTCCTGAGGTGTGGATACTTAGAGTACTACACTCGTACCCTGGTAATGTCAGTCAAGTAAGGCCTCTAATACATTGGATGAACCCCCCTGTAGCAAACTCAGGGGAGAACATGGAAAAGAGTCATCTAGGATGGGAATGTATACATGGGCGAGATTTGTAACACTTGAGGAAACTTCCATTCACAGATTCATTTTGAGAATGGACTCAAACTGAAATCTGAGTTAATTCCAATGAGAGTTTGCTTGTTTCAGTCAGTTCTTTTAGTTCTCATTGTGGTTCCTTTCTGTATGTGATAAAGAAGAAAGAAAATGGATAGATGTGGGTAGAACCTGGATTTAGGTTCATGTGAAACCAAAGAGATCATACCTTTCATGAAAGGGCAACAAAACCACTTTAGACTCTGCGAGAAATGAGTATCCTTTAAGAAGTTCTTAGATTTTCAAAAGTTTGTGTAAAGCCAAAGATTGAGTGACCATTTCTAAATGTGTCATCTTTTGGCTCTTCCTTTAGTTTAGAACAATTTTACATTCTTGTTTTGTTGATAAATTAATTTTTGATAAAAATGGTGACATCTTCTTGCCATTCTGAAACATTTACAGTAAAGGACCCTCGTTGTGAAATTGATTTGGGTTTTAAATCTAAGATGATTTTATCTGAAAATAGGATTTCCATATCCTAGATACACTTATATCACAGCTTTCTAATGAATAGCTACTTATCTTTCATATTGAAAACTCTGTCATTTTCAATGTTTGCCTTTTAAATTCTTTGTATCCTCAACAATTGGGGTGCAGTGGTTTAGTAGATAGAGTGCTGGGCTTGGAATTAGGAAGGCTCATCCTCAGTTCAAATCCAGCCTCAGACGCTAACTATGTGATCCTGGACAAATCACTTACTCCTATTTACCTCAGTTCCTCATCTGTAAAATGAGCTGGGGAAGGAAATGGCAAACTACTCCCAGTATCTTTGCTGAGAAAACCCCAAATGGAGTCACAGCACTACTGAACACTAACAACTAAAGCAGTAATTATTGGGGAAAAAAATTTTCATTTGGAAGTGATTTCTATATAGGAAGTGATTCTATAAAACTATTCTAGTTTTTAAAAAGCCATTGTAGTTACTTCCTTGAAAATCTAGTCATACAGTATCATTCAATTAAGTCATCCTTCTTAGAAGGAGAATCCCTGTATAACCAAGTACAATCCTTGCCAAATATCTAGACACAATCATAGACTTTAAGGATTACAAGTCACATAATAAAGGATAATGACCAAAACTTAAGTACACTAATATAGAAATCTGGGCCTGCCACGTTCAATATAAGACAGCAATCTATTAGGTTTAACGTGAGATTAAGGAGCTGTGTAACCTTCAATTATGCTGTTTTTCATTTTAAAAAAATACAGTGATTGTACTCAATAGGGTTCTTTCTTATATTTACCTCTGTTTAATTGGATTGGGAACTGCTTAAACATCCTTGAGTTGGAGCTTATAAGAAGATGATCCCAGCTGTTCTTCAAAGCTTAAGACAGCAGGCAGACAACCTGATCATGTCAAGATTCATAGTAAAGCCTTAATCCTACTTTTTCCATCAACCAGCACTAGAGCCCAATCTTTAACCTCATGAGTACTAAGTCTGCTTTGTCATTTGTAAAACTGATCTACTGATAAATTGTTATTGTTTAATAACTCTTAGTTTTTATACTTTTTAAAAGGTCGCCTCTTTTTGCATTTGATGGCTGATCATGTCCAGAAGGATTTTCAGTGTTTCATTTTTCATTTTTAATATGATTGATTGCTCTCCATACTTGTGTAATATGAAACAGAGGGAATTGATCCACAGTGCAGAACTATTGTTGGTGGGGTATGCAATTTGAAAAGACTCTTCTCTCCCCCCTATTTGTTTTGCTAAAATGTCACCTAAAGGAATCATTGGTACAATCCACAGCCAGCTAGAGATTTACCTAGTTGAATAACCCTTGAATTGTTTAAAAGATGAAAGGTTCAGTGTTCAAATGAGCTTTTCTCTGCTGCACAGGCTGCTTATATGATGGCACTCTTTCTTCCCTCTCTCTCTCTCATTTTGGGGAGTGGTCCTCTGATGTTTCCTGGTGACACTGGGCTGTCAGCAGGAAAGCAAGTGTAGTTAATGCTCAGCTGCTCCAAGCAGTCAAGCAAGCTTGCAAGTCCCAGCTGTTCGACTTGATGTTATCTGATTGCACCTAGTCCTCAATCTGCGAACTGTTTTCTGAGCTCAGATTCATCAAGCTCTGCCGCTTTAAAAACTCAGGCAGGCAGACATCCGAGGATATGCCATTATAAGCTGCTGCCAGGGGATCTTCTCAGAGATAAATGGAATCTGTGTGAAGTAAATTAGTGTGAACCAGTCAATCTGTGTGTCAGCCTTGAGCCACATCCACGGGTAACTAGCTTGCTGGCTCCAGAGTCCACGGTCTTTTGCCAATTGCAGGTCAGAGTCACAGGGATGCTGTTCTGCATGACATTAAGGTTGCTTGTTGTTTAAATAATGCCTGTTGGACCAATGCCAGTACTGAAACTCAATAGGCATAATATAGCACTTGAATTTACTTATCACCTTCAATAGTACTGAACCTCTCTAAGTCAGGTGACCTCTTAACAGTAGGGAACGGGAAGAAATATCCTGGAAATAAACACTTCCACTGTCATAGAGCAGGCATTCAGCAGATGCATGCTGTGCTGTGCACCTGGCTCTTCTTTTCCATCTTGAGTTGTATCTTTGGGTCCTTAATACAAAATAATAACAATAATTTGGCAAAAAGAGGTTAATCAAGACTGAATCCACATATTAATTTTCCATGAAAGAACCAGCAGGATCTTTTATTCATAAATTTGAAGGAGGGACTATGTAAACCCCATTGTCCAAACACAGTGTGAGTTCCATGTCACAAAACAGTTTCAGTGTGTGTGAAACTATCCTTTGGACTTTGGAGCACTTTGATACTATAACCAGAATTGAATAGCATTTATAATCTGAAAAAAACTTTTTGTAACTTAAGGTATTGTTCAAGGAAATGGTTTTCGTTTTTTACAAACATAGGATATGCATGTCACAGACATGCTTACTTACACACACACACACACACACACACACATACCAATAAAGTAAAATAAATTACTTTTACTGGATTTCAATAATAATATATTGTTATTATATAAAGAATCACAGCATAATACTGACATTTTAATCAGTATTTAATCTCTTGGAGAGTATGCATGCTCATATGAAGATCACAAGAATTTCTTTTATCTAATAAAAAATAAGGCTGATTCATTTTTATTTCATTTCTTTTCCTTCCCTCTTTTTAATTAAAAAAATACTTCTAATCATATCTTTACCTAGAATTAAACAATATAGCAGGAGAGTAGAAAGAGTACTGAATTTGGAGGCAGGGGGCTTGGGTTCCAAACCTGACTTTGCCACTTCTACCACTTGTGTGACATGTAACAAGTCACCTCAGCTGCCTGGGACACAGTTTCCCTTTTTGTTTAAAAAAAAAAAGGGGGTGATTGGACTTGACCCTAAGGTTCTCTCCACCTTTAAATCTATGATCCTAATTAAATAGGATAATTAAATGTTTTACCATATTTTGGGAGAAATTAAAATAGAATTTCTGCTAGAAAATATCAAAAGTATTTTGATTTTCATAGGGGCAGAACAAAACTGAGTTTGGAAAAAGTCAGTTCAGTTTTACCCATGATTGTTGAAAAATTCATCAAACATATTTTCTGTTTCTGGTTTCCTTGTTGGAGTCTACCACATCCATAATAAGAGCTGCTGAGTACTTTATGTTAAGGTATCACTATTATAGAGCCTACTGAGACAAATTTTTATATATTGGGAGTTTTTCAGGCTCTAGAGTAAGTCTGGGGATGTTAGGTGGTATGAATCATAACTCAGCTCAAGTAAAATGCTTTTAAAAACTGAGTGATTCTTTCCCTGTACTAATGAAACAAAAATGGGGCATCCTATCAGAACAGAATTTGTTTTATGCCTGTCTGTGAAGCTCAGAAAAAATGAGAGATTGCCTAAGGTGAATTTAACTGTATGATTTATAAAAGGGAAAGGGACTCTGTAAATTTTCCCCTCTAGTATACGAAAAAGACGTCACCTATAGAGTACATGATTTTAAGTTTTTGGATTACAATAAGAAATAAAAATAAGAACTGTAAGAATTTATGTTTTTCCCAGGGATGTTGCTTGACCTTATAGGTCCACCTGTTGTCCATCTTACCTCATTCAGTGCAGTAGATGTTGTAGGGCCTAAGCCTCTCATTGTCCATAAACTAGGCTTTGTTGAATAAAGCAACACTGGAAACATTAAGTATTTGGTATTTGTGGAATTAGCACAACATCTATTCAATACCAACTGTCTGTGGCAAGACAATGAAGATATTCCACCTAAGAAATGTCATACCAGGTCAGACTCATGATTCCTCTATCCCTCAGTTTTTTCTCTGAGATAAATGATTTACACCAGTGTATGGTATACTGTGGAAGTACATAGCCCTTGATCTTAACATCAAAATTTAGGAAAATGCCTGAATGTATTTTAGTCTTCCATAATAGATTTTTACAGATCTGTTAGCTTTTAATTTATGACAAGTTTTGGAATCTATCAATGAATCACCTCCTTTTCAGTACACATTACCTGCGTAACAGTATGATATACTTGGGTCTAGATCTTTGGTTTTGTTAGTTTGGTGTCTAAGGTGTATTGACAACTTGTCTGGATCTCTACAATATTAGAGTTATTTGAAGTACTTAGAAGTGACTTGTTATTAACAAGATCTTATTGTTCTTGATCTTATGTTCTGCTATCAGATGCTCTGCTTTCCCTGGGATAAGCTCTTCTCCAGAAATTTCATCATCGTGGAGATTGCTTCAGTTTTAATACTTCACACCTCTCCTGCCTTCTGATTGGAGGGCAGAGAAAAACCTTCTCCCAAAACCATACTTATGGAGGGCTCAAAATTTCCAGCGCACTATTTCCCACTAGTTCCTCTGCTTGGTTTTGACTTGAAAACATCAAGTTGCTGGGGCCTGTGCTGGATAGTCTCTGACACCATACCCTCATTTAGCTTCTTTTTCTGTATTGATTTTCCTCCATTAGATTTTAAGCACCTTGACAGCAGGCGCTGTCTTTTTCTTATTTGTATCCCTAGTTCTTAGCACAGTGCCTGGAACATGGTAAGTACTTAAAAATGTTATTGACTTGACTTGGTCTTTATGTATCAGAGGCAGAACTGAAACCCTAATCTTCCTGAGCTGAATGCTCCATCTGCCTTCCTCTCTATATTAAGGGTTACTAAAGTAGTAGTAGTAGTAGTAGTAGTAGTAGTAGTAGTAGCAGCAGCAGCAGTGGTGGTAGCAGCAGTAGGAATCAAAATAACAAGCGTTTGTGTAGCACTTTAAGGTTTCAAAACAATTTACATGTTATTTTGCTATATAATAAAAAACCTTACATCCTCTATACACCTCAGTCATGCGTGAGACTATGAAAATATAGTGTGGTGTAGTCTGCCTATCTTTTGCTCATGTTTTCATCAAAGATACTTTTCAGGTGTGCATAGACCATTCTTACAGGTTTTGTAGAAATGAGAAAACTCACATACAATCTTGTTAATTATAAATGTATTCTTAGTCACTTTTTCAAAGCAGTTAGATGGCACAGAATATGTTAGGCTGGGAGTTAGGAGGACCCAAGTTCAAATCCCATCTCAGACACTGGCTAGCTGTAACCCTGGGGAAGTTAATTTGTCAGCCTCAGTTTCCTCATGAAAAAGGGGGATAAATAAAAAGCACCTGCCTCACAGGTTATTGTGAGGATCAAATGAGATAACATAGGCACACCACCTTTAGCCATTATTATTTTTGTATAAGTGGAGTCACCTATCTATTATATCAGTCATAGCATGCATTTCATAGAACATATGAGATCGAGGAAACTGAAGAGGTCAGATGATCCAAACTTCTAACAGATAAGAAGCCAAGGTCAAGAGATTGGTAAGGTTTAACCGACTCAGGTATAACCACTATTCACAAATTCATCTTCTTAAGTGTGACTATCTATTCCTCACATAACTCTTTTGGTATTGAGGTGATAGAGTCAAAATGTAGTGGTTTTCCTATCATCAATAATGAGATAGGACCAATATAGAATCACTTGCATCTCTATACCATTTTTCATATCTTCTTTGCCCTCTTCCTGGTTTGTTTATTTTACAAATGCTATTAGGATTATCTAACATAGCTGACTTTCCCACCAAACTTTCAATAATATTCTTTTATTCTTGACTAATTTTTGTTGGGTTTGAAGCTTATACTCCTTCTCTCCCTCTCTCTCTCTCTCTGTCTCTCTCTCTCCTCTTTTGTCAGTGACATTGTACTCTGAACTGGTTGGGCCTTGTTTACCATGTCTACTTGGCAAGAAATTGACTATTTTCTGGTTAAAGTGGTTCCTGGTTTCTTAAACTCTCCTTGTTGTAGGGATAATTTTGTATCAGTTAAACTTGTTCAACTGATGGTGGTAGAGGAAACCATTTTTCCTTTTCTTCATTTTCCATTTTCAGAGTTGGCTATTTATTTAAAGATGCTGGTTTGGAGCTGCTATAACCACATACAGTGTCTTTTCTGTGTCAAAAGTCATAACATTAAACTCAGAGCCAATAGTCCTATGCAAATAGTTTGGATTATTTTTCTTCAAATATATTATTCCTTTTTACTTGATCACATTAAAATTATCTACCACTCTTCTATCTATTCCCACAAATTTACAAGATCCTTTCATAATTGATCCTGATGATTTTGTCATTAAATTAACTAAGACATCATGGAGTAGAAGGGACCTCAATATTTATCTCAACCAAGGCATATCTGGTGAAGACCTACCTTTATAATATCCCCAACAAGTGGTCATTCACTTGTTGGACCCTTTCACAGGGGTCATAGGGGTCTCTTAAGACCACTGGAAAACACATATTTGTGATGGTCTTAGGAACCGAGACACCGCTCCTCTATCCATCTCCAGGAGGGCCTGCCCACATGCAGATACACCCACATACGAGCATTAAAGGGTCATGGCATTAGGAAGGTTGAGAACCACTGCACTAGACAGTCCTTCAAATATTTTAAAATAATTATTCTGCCTTCCAAATCATAAGGCTTCCCTTCTCAAGATGAACATTGTTGTTCTTAGAAGTTCCAAATATGCTAGAACTTAAATTTTTATCTCTATTCATTGTTATCTAATGACCCAGCATTTTACTGTTTAGCTGTATTTATAACCATGAAAATTGTACTATTGATTCTTTCAAACTATTTATAAAAATATTATGTGACTGATACTAGCATCAATCCTTCTAAACCTCTAAGGAGAATTCCATCAAAATAATTTATTCCTACCTTTATCCCCTACGCTCTTTATAATCCAGTTTCTTTTGTGAGGTGGGTGGGGGGAAGGGACAACAACCAAAAAACAATGAGCCAATTTCAAAATAGCCATTGATGGGAAAACTAGTCAAAGGCGTTGTGTCATATACAGTAGATTCCCATTATTCATGTACATATTTATCCCTTTAGGAGATCACTGAAATTTGATTTCATTTTTTATAAATTCTGTCTTTCAAAAAAAGTAATTTTTGTTTGTTGAAATGTTTGATTTTTTCCTTTTCTAAATTTTGATTATTTTGTTGATCTTATTTTAATCATGGTCACTGTCCACTCACTTCTCTCATCCCCAATAATATCCTCCCATGTGAAAGTAAATGTAAAAGGAGGGTCAGCTAGGTGGCACAGTGGATAGAGCACTGGCCCTGGCTTCAGGAGGACCTGAATTCAAATTTGACCTCAGCCACTTGACTCTTACTAGCTGTGTGACTCTGAGCAAGTCACTTAACCCTGATTGCCTCACCCCCCCAAAAAAAAGAAATGGAAAAAGAAAAACCAATTGGTACAATGTTTATGTCTAAAAATGTATGCCTCATTCTACACATCACTGTCCATCTGCCAAAAGGTAGGAGGCATGCTTCATGGTCAGTCTTAGAAAGTTATGATTGTTCACTGCATTGACTAGGAATCTAAACTCTTCCCATATTTTTCTGTATGTTGTTGTTGTCATTACGAAAATTATTCTCCTGGTTCTCCTTATTTCATTCTGCATCAGTTCATTCAAACCTCCTCAAGTTTCTCTGAATTTTTCATATTTATCACTTCTTTTGGGGCAATAGCATTACACATTCAAGTGCCATAATTTGTTTTGTTACTTCCCAATTGATGATACCTACTTTGCTTCAAGTTCTTTGTTATTACAAAAGAGGCTTCTACAATTAAAAGAAAAGACTTCTTTAAAGTATATGCCTAATGAGTATATCAGTAAGTCAAATGGTATATGCAATTTATTGTCTTTTTCACACAGTATCAGATTGTTTTTCAGGGTGGCTAGACCAATTAGCTTACACATTTGTTTCCATCTTTTGACATAGATTCCATTAACTTGCTTGCTATGAAAACAGTCCTTCTCAAAAGTCTAGGTATCTCTTAGAAAACTCAGCACAGATTATACTTAAGATACTTTTAAGGTGACAGCAACTATACTTGAGAAGAGGGGTTTTTTTATAGTATGTTTATGCAACACTGAATGTATCAGTATTGAAGGTTCCCTCCCCCCCCCCCTCAATTTTAAATTGGGGGGAAAAAATCTATTGGTTAAGAATGGTAAACATTAGATAGCACAGAATCCTGCCCATGCTCTCTGGGTCCAAAATTTTGTGTGTTTGAGATATTTGTGATAAAAATGATATCCTGCTGCTGCAGCTGCTGCTGGTGGTGGAAGATTTCATTAATATGAAAAGTTTACTTCCATTTAATAAAAACTCAATACAATTACATAGCACTAGGAGATTTGGGGCTGGGGGTCCTTCTTCACTTCAGTTCTTTGTAGTTTGTAGTATTCTATGACTTGTAGCCACAAAATATTATGAGAGGAAAATATTTATTAAAAAGATAGGCCTTTATTTCAGGGAGAAGCTTGTCAGCATTAAAAGAAATTTCACAAAGGCCATCTAGCCTATGCTCTGACCCCAAGTCCATTATCTTTTTGTAGTGCCTATCCATGATATATATACATGTACAAACGCATCTATATATCCATATATACACTAATGAATGAGATCTGTAGGTTGTCTATTCCTCTGCCTATCACAGTGTGAGCAACGGAAATTCTTTATCCACTTGTTTTTCTCTCATAAAAAGAAAATGGGCTGGCTGTGTAACAAGAATGAGGATAGCTGATGATGAGCTTGTGCTCAATTGAGAACACGAGGATGTGCCCCAGCTAGTTGAGTAGACCACTTTTAATTAACTTGTAGGAGGATATAGACAGGATAGGCAAGGACAGATAGATTATGATCAGACTCACTTAAGGCAGAGATTTTTAACCTGACCCATGAACTTTTTTCATATTCTGATAACCTTATTTCAATATAATTGGTTTTCTTTTCAATCCTATGTAACTTATTTTATGTACGTAAAAGCATTATACTGAGAAGGGATGCACAGGCTTCCCTAGGTTACAATGCAAAATAAGTTAAGAACCCCTGATTTAAGGGAATATTCATATTCATGAGATCACGCATCTATCAGAACATAGGAGAGTATGGTTTCCAAAGGGTTCTCATGCAAGATCATCTCATTTAATCTTAATAACAACTTTGTGATTTAATCATGGCAGGTATCATTTTGCAAATGAGTAAAGGCTGTAGAAAATAAGTGATACTTCTAGGCTTAATAAAGTATTGTTATCACTCCTTCACAGTGCTGGTTTAATTTAGTTTCAACCAAGTCTCATCCATACCAGTATATCATTATGGGATATGATTCAGGGAGAAAGCTGCCAAATTCAGACTGACTGACCATAAGGTTATGATAATACAGTAAATTAATTCTATAAAAAGTTTATTTTAGGTATCCTTGATTTTGACAACTACTTCAAAAATAGGGTTTGTTAGGACAGCTTTTTGTATTTCATTATTTTCCATTTCCTATTCAGAAAACAAGAGTGTCCTAACACTTGACTAACAGGCTGAGACAGACTCTTTCCCTTGAGATCATGACAGTTTTCAATGGGAAATTCTGGAATAAGCACCAGCATTTTCCTCTATGTATCTGAGGTTGTTGTAGGTCCATCCTCCCAAAAGGTTACTGCTAGTACAAATTCCAATGCTGGTGTCATCTGACAGTTTATCTAGTTACTAGTTCAGAGGAGAAATCTTTTGTGCATTTATTTACCTTTATGGTTAACTTGAGATTTGACTTTGATTTAAATTGTGCTGTGCTGTGTATCTTACTCTTAAATTCATTTATAAATAATGTTGATCCCTATTCCCAGAAGCCAGCTTGATTTCCACTTGCTTGAAGAGTCATTTTTGCTTTTCCCAACGTTCTTCTAAATTTTCAGATACAAAATGGCATGTTTCTTGCAAATTTCTTTTAGATTCTACCCTTTGCATACCATAATTCAATTTGTCAAAATCGTTTCCTTTTCCAGAATCTGTACTCTGCTTTCTATGTAGTTTTTCTTAGATCATCAACACAGAAGACTGAGGTAAATAAATTTTCTTATCCGTGGACGTTAGATCCTTATGAACAAAGTCAGATTAATTTTTCAGAGTAGCTATTGAGTGAATGTTGTATTTAATTCCTATGTTCTTAATGAGCATTTATCCCTGGTAATTTCTTCTAGGGATAAAAGGTGTCTTTCAGATAAAACACTCCTGAGTCTCTTTGTCTGGAGTAACTTAATCCCAGGCTTTCTTTAAGAAGTAAGTGTGCATTTGAGATGGCTGATTTGGCAGAATTCTAGTTCCTTCCTTGGAGAATATATAAATCTTGGACATTATTCCATTGTTCCATACTTCAAGGATCGGGAATTTTCTTGGTCTAGGTACTCTCTCCACTGAGACAGATTACAATCTTTTTTATACCTTAGTAGATAGTCTTTAGTTGCTAAAAAAAAATTGTCACAGGTTGGTGAATCTTATTATTTATGGTGATGATCTGCGTACACAGGCCTGGGTTCAAGTAGTTCTGTTATACCATGGACACCTAGCATCCCTGGTGTACCAAAGAAAACGTTTTCAAAAATTTCTCTGGTAGTTGAACAAAATCTATTTTGCATTTATAAGACATTTCCACTTCTGAGCTTTCAGACCTTCTTTTTATCCATCAGAATAGATTTTGACCAGTTGATAAAATGGGGGTTAATTTAGTCATAAAACCTGCATCAAGAATAGAAGTGACTAATCTTTTTAAAAAAACATGTAAATTAAGTGTCTTGTTCCTGTTTCCAAGCTAATTAGTGACAACTTGGGACTAGAACCCAGGTTTTCCAGCTCCAAGTAGGCTGTTCTGTCTGACATACTAGATACTTTAGACTTTATAAACCAAATAATTGGCCTGCCAACGTACTGTATGTCTACCAAGCAAGTAGTAGCTTCACTAAGTTTGAAAACACTGATCATTAGGAAATTAGATGGTGAATTTTCTTGACTAAAGCAACCTTGAAGACCAGCTACTAAGTAAGGTATCAAAGGATTTCAGTCTATATCCAAGAAGATCATATTCACAGTGATGAAATTCTTAAATCAAAATACATGGATATAATAATGGACTTAGTATCAGGAAGACCTGAATTCAATTCCAACCTCAGAAACTTACCTGTAATATGAAACTGGGAAAGTCACCTAACTGTACTCTGCCTCAGTTTCCTCATCTGTAAAATGGAGTTAATAATAGCAGCTACCTTCTGGAATTGTTATAAGGACCCAGTGGGATATTTATAAAGCATTTTGTAAACTTTAAAGCTTTATATAAGGCTAGCTATAATGGTGCCATGAAGAGTGGTTTTGGCATTTTTGTATAAATGGAAAACTAAAAACATCTCTTAAGTTTCTAATATTTGGGAATACTTTGTTAACAATTGAGTTGTAGTAGACACAGAAAATTTTCTCTTGGAATTCACTTAACCAAAATAATCTATTAGCTTCTAGTACTTTGGTTTCTTTCTTACATGATAAAATTTGATGTGCATAGTATAAAGAAATACTGAAGAATTTCATCTGAACTCTGTGTTAAATGATGTTTTATATAGTTTTAACATTGTGTATTTTATTTTTTTAACATTTTAAAATTGGTTGTTCTATGTATTATTTTTATGAAGATTATATTCAAAAGAGTATTTGTTCAATCAAAATGCTCCACTTCCCAACCATTTCACAGAATGTAACATTTATGACATATTAAAATTATAAAATGTTATTCCTTAAAATTATTCATTAATTTTCAAAAATTATTTTCTGCTACCCTTACCAAATTAATTCAGTTGAACTCAAGATTTCTGGTTTTTTTGGAGGGGGGAAGGCAGGGCAATTGGGGTTCCAAGTGACTTGCCCAACGTCACACGGCTAGTAAGTGTTAAATATCTGAGGTCAAATTTGAACTCAGGTCCTCCTGACTCTAGGGCTGGTGCTCTATTCATGGTGTCACCTAGCTGCCCCACAAGATGTCTTTATTAAGAACTTATTAAATGCTAGGAGCAGAGGATACAAAGAAAACCAACCCAACCCAGAACAATCCCTAACAATTAAGGAACTGACAATTTATTTATTAGTCATGTTTCCTCTGTTTCCATTAT
>CM053582.1:446826854-446840317 GCA_028627135.1 Pseudochirops cupreus
ACTATCTTGTTTCTAAGAGTTGAGTGACATAAGCCAAGCCACAAAATAACAACCATTAAACATCTTGTTTATTAAATTCTGTTGTTGCTGAAACCGCCAGAAATAAATTAATGGTTGTTATCACAGCAGGGCTTTTCTTGTTCACAAGAAAAATATCTTGACATAGTTTTTGACTTTGTGATTGGTCCACATTTCAAGGGTATAAATTAATCTTCAAAGGATCCTGGGGAATATCTTTCCTGGACACTTCACTTATACATCAAGTTGGCCATGTTAGCAATCTAATCACAAACTTGTAATTCAGTGGACAACAATTTCTTACTGTGAGCAGCATAGCAGCTTTTACTATCATTTAGGTCAGCCTAAGACTGCTGATGCACCATATGTTTCAGGCCTGGGATGATGGATGGTATCCTCTGATGCCCAGTCCTAAGTGATTGGAAAGATTGAAGACACCAAGTTCACTTAAGCTTGCTTACTATTACATCAAGTAATCAGTGTGATAGGCAAACCCCTGCTCTTTATGTCACAAGCTCAAGTTTTTGCAGGAGCATCATGTCAAAAAGAACCAACTAGATCTTTTTTTTTTCCCAGATGACAATCAAGTTACTATAACAATCATTTACCAACTGTACTTCTCCAACATATAGTTAAGCATATAGGTATGTAAATTTTTGGGTTTGTCACATCTTTATATATACTAGATATGGTATTTAATTTTAAAAGAAACATTATCTAGAAACCAGAGAACAAATTGAAATGTAGAACAAGTCCAACTCCTTTTTCTTTAGTCCACACAACTATTTTGATATTTTTTTAGTTCTAATTTTTCTTTCTTTTTAAACACTCTGATAATCTTAACAGGGTAAGAGGTCACATTAAAGCAATTCTATGCACTCTCCTTTTTTAAAATCTTTGTCCGATATAATAAGGCAGGCTGTTTGCTTGCAAATTTTGTCACAAAATATATTAAGTTGCAAAGATTTGTCTTTCTGCTGATAGTGATCCATGTTAATACCATCCTCTTCAATCCCATTGGACCAATATCCAACACAAGCAATTAGGAACATCTTCGCATCTGCTATTCAGGTGGTATTGTGTTGCTGGAAATCCTTTAGAAAGCAGATGAAGATAAAACAGGCATATATTTTAAGAAACCAATTTTGCATTAAGTGCATAAATCATCAAGATAAATCCACCAAAATTCCCTCCATTGTATTGTTTCAGGCACTGTAATTTATAACATTGAGGAAAGCATTCCTTGGAATGACTAAATATATTTTGATTCGACGTGAATGCCTATGTTTAAAGAATACACAACTCTTAAAGCTTTCAGTATCAAATACAGGTTTCTCCCTTGCTCATCTGCTCCTGCCTGTGTTGCCTTTAACAAACTTAGCTCTTCGGAGTTTGGTGATCATTTGTTTAAAGCTTGCCACTTGTTTCAGGGAATGCCTGTCCAATTTTGATTTTCTAGAAAGTAAAGAAATGTTTGGAGTCCATTTGTATGTCTCCTATGTTACATATTTATAACATAGAAAAGGAGTGCCATACATGTTTAGATACATATGTGTACATGCATGTATACAGATATATATCTATGTACATATGTGCATGCATATAGTGATATCCTGGCATACCTATGCTATTTGAGCTTTTTTTCTCTCTTTCAAGCTAAGTGCCATTAATGGTTTCATACTGAAAAACATTTAAGAATCTTTCCTGTATTAAAATGACATATTAATCATGTTTGAAATAAAATAGTATTTCACTTTCAGTTTTATCAGCATTTCATAATATATTATCTATTTGGGTTGTGGATTTTGGTACAATAGAGCACAGGTGGTCCCAGCATCTTTGTTTTATTTCATCGACTTTTAAAATTGATTTTCCAAACTGATTTTCTGATCAGATATCTAGTCTTGGTTGCATGTTTGATTCTGAAGAGCAAAGTAAGCATTCTTAGTAGAATTAGTTTTAGATAAAATGATTTTTACTATGTAATGCTTATTCATTTTTTTTTTCTGCTTTTCACACGCATACATCCAGGTGGTTCTGGATTAGGCAATTAATGACCATCTCTGAAATGCTGATTTATTAACATTCTAGAAATTATATCCTCAGTGCACACTACCTGTATGTGCACATTACCTATGCACCACTATGGAGTAAATTAGGGCTAAAGGGCCAACATAGTCATTCAAAAATAAGCATTTATGTACAGCTAGATGGTTCAGTGGCTAGAACCCAAACCCTGGAATCAGCAGGACCTGAGTTCAAATCCAATCTCAGAAACTTAATAGCTGTGCAATCCCAGGCAAGTAGCTAAATCCCAATGTCCTCCCAAAGAGTACATATTTTTTAAAAACCCAACATTTATTCAGCAGCTATTATGTGCAAGGCACTGAGATAAGCAATAGAGAGAAAAAGATAAATAAGGCCTACTCTCTACTCTCGCATAAATAAAAGAGAAGAAAATCTACTCTGTAGAGTTCAGAAAAGGACTTCCTTAATGTTTCTTCTTTAATTACAATGATTTCTCATTATAGCTGAGATTTCTCTATTTTTTCAGCCATACTTGGTGCTTTCTGGATGGAGTAGTAGGGATGGGGAACTGTTACCATACAGAATGGTCATTTGAAAATTAGTAGATTTAGGTAATAAGGTACAAGTAAAGAAAGTTATGGATATAATGCGTGAGGACCATGGAATGTTGTACTACCACTATGTCATTTCCTTAGCAAGACTATGAATAACAATCCCTAATACGCACTGGGGCCTACCAGAGACAACTGAAAAGTCATTGTCTTTCCTTAGAGCAAACTACATGTACCATAGTGATCTTGAGTTAGATAGGGAATTGGTTTCTTCTTCAGCTTTAAAGTGACAGTTGATGAGGGGCCTCTAAAGAGGATGTAACAGTACCTTAGTTTTTAGCAAAAAAGGGCACAGTGGATAAGTTTGGTTCAGTATGTATTACTTCCTTTGACCATATTCCTTGAAATTACTGTCTGGTTGTAGAACAGTCAACCTATAAAATTCTTATTTTTGTCATTGCCATGAGCGTCTATCTTGAGTGGACTGGTGTACCTTGTAGTAAATTTCTGAGCAAACACTAAATATGGCAGGTCCTTGTGTTAAACACAGTTCCTTGTTGGTAAAGTTAACCATAGGCATCCAGAAGGAGCAGAACATGAACTAAGGTACAACCTCCATATGTGCTATAATAAAATAGCTGCTCATCAGTGGTCAGAGATCACCATGAAAGACCTTCCTTCACTTTATTTCGCAGAAAGCCATCACACAGCTTTGTATCATCCAACTCTATCAATCAAGGACCTCAACAACTGCTTGCTGCTGAAAGCTTTCCTGTTTGTCTCTGTTTTTTCATAGATAGCTCAATAACTTGTCTGTGGAGCTGTGATAAATGTACCATGTGCTTCTAAACTGTCTCTTTAACACTGGACCGCATTTCTACTTGTAATGCTTGTGACTAATTGCTTGTATCAAAAGCTTTTTATTTATTTGTGATGATTATCCAAAAGGCTTATCATTTATATTTCTCACTCTTCTTCATGAAGCAGTTTTATTTTAAAGTTGCAGGCAGCCAACTGTCTCGTCAGTTGGCTCACATCATAGCAACTCTTGCTGAATGAATAAGCTGTCAAATTGAGGACATAATTGACCAACTCTTGTATGTAACTCAGGCAAGTGCAAACTCCTAATGATTTTTCTTTCTTTTTTGTAAATGCCACACATCAGGCATAGTTTTAAACACCAACTTTATGGCCGCCCACTGTGGTACTCTGAACAGAAATGTCCTGGTGGTTTTGTCTTCACCTAGAAGAACAGTAGTCAATATCAAAAAACCATCCCATTTGGGCACAATTGCCAGTTTCTGCTGAGGAGGCCTAGAATAGAGCTATTATGGTAAATGAATAACTTATTCTGAAAGAAGGTAGCTCTTTCAGATCAGGTTGGAAGTCAATGGTAGGGCAAGGGAAAGAAGAGCATATTACAGCTGTCTGCAAATGAGCTTTACCATCAGTTACTGTAAAGGAAAAAAAATCACACTGGTTGATGGGCTGATAATCTCTCAACCTCTAGAAGCATATTTAACAACACAAAATCTACATGTTTTTTCTTGTACTTCCCTACCTTGTTTCATGTGTTTTTTTTAATTTGTAGGGTTTTTTTTTTTTTCCTTTTTAAGGAAGCTCTTTGATGGAAGGACTGGTGTGTTCTAATGACAAGGTTTCGGTAGAGTTCAAAAAAATGCAAACCTACACATAAACACTGAGCTACTTAGATGCTGGAGAATTTAAAAGGGAGAATCTTTGTTTTGAGGTTGCATTTAGCTTCTGGTTAGATAGTTTGCTAGTAGAATATGGGATTTTGAGACAAAGGTTGACTAAACAATTGTAAAATTTGCATAAAACAAACAAAAAAGATCAGACAAATGGGTTGCTGGAATGCTTGTGGTTAATTTTAAAATTGGAAATAATGCAAATCTTTGTATGAAAGTGGATATTGTACACTAGTTGAGAAGTGAAATGCATCCTTCTGTTTTAATTTTTTTTAGTTCTTAACATAAACACCAACAAAGAGCATTGTCATATGCACGGCCAAATACAAAAGCAAGATTATATAAGAAACTGAATCTCCATTTTGTGTCACTTTTTTATTTAAATTGTATGAATCCCACACATTACTTTAAAAAAAATTCCTCCTTGTCTGTGCTTCCTTCTAAACTTTACTCTGTTTCCTTATCTGCACTTAAAAACATGTCTTAATGACCCATTCTTTTGTCATTACTGTTAGTAATCCTATCTTTTCCCACCAACCTTTCCTTACTCACAATTAGAAAAAAAGAGAAAGAAAAAAACTCGTTATAAATAAACTTGGTTAGTAAAATGAATCATCTTTTCCCTTTCAGTTCATCTCTTCTCTGTCAAGAGGTAAGTAACATGCTTCATTATAGGTCCTCTGGAAACATTTGGTCACTGCATTGATCAGAGTTCCTAAGTCTTTTAAAATTATTTTTTCTTTACAATATTGCTGTATGAGAGGAAAGAGTATTAGATAAGGTAGCTTGGAATCAGGTTTTGCAAAGTCTTGAGTGCCAGGGAGTGCCAAGGGAGAACCATTAGGTTTTTTTTCAGTAATGTAGTAACATGATCATGTCAATAAATAAATCTGCATTTACGTGACTGTTATTTATCAGACATCGTGCTAAGCTCTGGGGATACATAAAAAGGCAAAAGACAGTCCCTACACTGAAGGAGCTTAAAATCTAATGGAGGAGACAACACGTAAACAAATTACACAAAGCAAGATTTCTGTAGCATAAAGAGGAAATAATTGACAGAGGGAAGGCCCTGGAAGGGATTAAGAGAGGTTGGGAAAGATTTCCTGTAGAAGGTGGTAGTTTAGTTGGGATTTAAAGAAAGTCAAGAAGCTTCTTCCTGTTGGAGCAGAGAAGGGAGAGCGTTCCACAACGGGGGAAAGCCAGAGAAGGTACTCAAAGCTAAAAGATGAAGTGGTTTTGTTCATAGAGCAGACAAGAGACCAGTGTCACTGGATCAAAGAATACATATTGCGATGTTAGAAGACTGTAAAGGTTAGAGGGGGTCTGAATTAGATAGAAAGGACTTTGAATGCCAAACTGAGCATTTTTCATTTGATCCTGGAGGCAACAGGAAGCCACTGGAGTTTATTGAGTAAGAAAGTGACATTGTTAGACTTGTGCTTTACAAAAATCACTTTTTTAGATGAGTGGAGGATGGATTGGAATGAGTAGAGTATTGAAGAAGGCGGACCCACCAGCAGACTATTGTAATAGTCCAAGCATGAGGCAATAAGGGCCTGTACCAGTGATGGCAGAATAGGTGGAAAATAGTGAGCATATTTAGGGGGCTGTTGCATTAGTCCAATGGTGTACCAAACTAGTAGCATGATATTAGGCAAGCAAAAACTAGGAGATATATAAAAGAGATAACACAGATACAAAAATGACTAAATTTGCCAGAGTAGTATTGTGGAAAAAGCCCTGCATTTAATGTCTGAAGAACTGGGGTTTGAGTTCACACTGAGAAAACACAAGAATTCCTGTTCATTGCAATTTGCTACCATAAAAGATATTTTTTTTACTGAAGGAACATTCTGAAAACATATCTGGAAATTCTGTTCCTATTTTGATGTCTTTCACCAGGGTAAGGCAAGGGCCTCAGTGAGAGGAGAAACAGTCAACTAACCCATTCGTTTAGGTGCCTGGTATTAGAAACCTCTTGGCCTCTATTAAAATAGAAATTTGGATTCTACATGACCTCCTTTCATTATATGACTAAGGACAAGTAACGTTCTTCCCTACTGATCAGAGCTACTCTGCTACCCCATAGAGCAAACTGACTTCCTTTACCATGTCCCTCCTCTCTGCCATTAATTTGTCATCTATAGCTATTTCTGCAATGTACTCATTTCTCCCCCATTGTAATTGATTAGTACAGTGGTTCTCAACCTTTGTAATGCTGCGACCCTTTAATACAGTTCCTCATGTTGTCGTGCCCCCCAACCATAAAATTATTTTCATTGCTACTTGACAACTGTAATTTTGCTACTGTTATGAATCGTAATGTAAATATCTGATATGCAGGATGTATTTTCAGTGTTACAAACTGAATATAACCCACAGGTTGAGAACCACTGGATTAGTATTTCCCCTCTTCTGTGGCAAGAAAATACCTACCCTATAGTCTTCTGATTCCTAAGATTTAAAATTGGCACTGCAAAGTTAAAAATCTTTTTCCAAGCTATGTTTCATTATTCTTTCATCC
Organism: Pseudochirops cupreus; assembly: GCA_028627135.1. Lineage (NCBI taxonomy): Eukaryota > Metazoa > Chordata > Mammalia > Diprotodontia > Pseudocheiridae > Pseudochirops > Pseudochirops cupreus. The sequence goes on from CM053582.1 coordinate 446,833,688, forward strand.
CTATTTCACTTTGCCTGGCTAACTTTCAGTTCTTATCTTCCATTACTCTCTTCTTCCACTCCCCTCTCTTATACTGCCCCCAAATCTCATGGTTAACAAACATCCTCCTCAACACAGAAGACTTTCTCTCACACTCTTTTCATCATCTGATGGCTATAGATACCTGACTTTCTTAATAAGACCCCTTATTGCATGATGCCATCTTCAGTGAAAGCCACTCCTTTTTTTATACCTTCTTTAGTGAATTAGTGAATAAGCATTTGTGTATTGCTTACTATATGCCATGAATTGTGTTAAATACTGGGGACACAAAGAAATACAAAAGAAAAAAATCATTCCTGCCATCAAGGAATTCACATTCCAATGGAAGATACAACATGCAAACAACTGTGTATATATGTATCTGTGTATATGTGTGTGTATACATATGTATGTATGTTTATAGACACACAGATGGAAGTTCATCTCATTGAAAATTCACTTGTAATATGGAAAAATCATGAACAGTGGAGCATTGGGAAAGTCTTTTTGTAGAAAGTGAGATTTTAGTTGCTATTTAAAGGAAACCAGGCAACCCAGGAGACAGAGATGAGAAAGGAGAACATTCCTGATGTAGAAGACAGTCAGTGAAAATGCACTCAGGAGATTGAGTGTCATGTATGAGAAACAGCAAGAAGCAGGTGTTTCTAGACTGGAGGGGAATAAATTATAGTAAGCCCGGAAATATAGGAAGGGGCCATGTTGGGAAAGGTTATGTTTGATCCTGGAAATAACAGGGCACTACTAGAATATATTGAGTAAGAAGGGTGATGTGGTCAAACCTGTTCTTTAGGAAAATCACATCAGCAGCTGAGGCTCGATAGAGAGAAGAGATGCACTAGAAGAGGAGACCAAACAGCAGGCTATTTCAACATACCATATGTGACTAGTCTTTTGAATGGAAAGAAGGAGAGAGATATGAAGGGAAGAGATATGTTCTGAATGTAGAAACAATAAAACTTGGCAACAGATTGGATTTGTGGATTGAGTGTGAGAAAGGAGTCTAGAATGACACATGAAGTTATAAACCTGGGAGACTGGGAGGATGGTACTCTGGACACTAATATAAAATTCTGGAGGGTGGTATAGGGAAAGATCATAAGTTCTTTGTTAGGCATGCAGAGTTTGAGATGCCTATGGAGCATATGGTCTGATATATCTAAAAGGCAGTTGGTGATATGAGACTATTGCTAAGAAGAGAGTTTAGGGCTCAATATATAGATCTAGTAATCATCTTCATAGAAATAATAATTGAATCCTTGGGAGTTAATGAGATCACCAAGTGAGACAATTTATAGGGCAGAAAAAAGAGGATCAAGAACAGAGCCTTGGGGTTTACCCATGGCTAATGAGCGTGACCTGGATGAAGAAGATGCAAAAGAAGAGAGGAATAGGGGGCAAGCATTCCTGCTATGTGCCAAGCATTGTGCTAAGTGCTTTCATCGATATCTCATTGGATCCTCACAACCATTTTACAGCTAAGGAAACTAAGATAAATGGAGGTTAAGTGATTTGCCTAGGGTCACACAGCTAGTAAGTGCCTGATGTCAAATTTGAACTGCAGTCTTCCTGAATCCAGGCCCAGCATTTGATCCACTGCATGGTCAGCTGCCTTAAGTTGAGAAGATTGAGAAAGGAGATTAAGAAGGAGCAGTTAGAGAGCAAAGAGGAGACCTAGGAGGTAACAATGTCTTGAAAACTTAAGAGTATTCATATACTTCAGAATGTATAGAGTTTCCAGCATAACTGTGGCAAAGAAAAGAAAATATATATATTGTGTGGCCAAACTGATGATGAGCTTTTCCAAAGGTAGCTAGCCCTGTCCTTGGACAACAGATATATAAAGTGGGTAAAATATACTGATATACCTACCTGCAAAGAAACTAAGAGAAACTAAGGAGGAATCACATTCTTCATTTTCTGTGCTGAGGCAATAATGATGGTGACAATTTCCTGGCCAAGTTGAGGAAAATGATACTGATTTACTCAACAAATATTTCTGGATTTATCTCTTGAATATATGCCTTTGCTCATGTAGTACCCTCCCACCCCACCCCACCCCACCACCATCTGGTTGACTTTCCTCTTCCTTGTGCCTTTCCTTCAATGTGTAGCTCAAGTTCCATGTTTCTTTCTTTGCCCACAACCCTTCTTCTGAACTGTATCACTCATTTGGCAATTAGCAGATGCTGCCCTTTAGTTACAGCCTTTTCATATGAATTGTTTTCTTTCCCAATTATTTTGTGAGCTTCTAGGGAGATCATACTTCTTTGCATTCTCCAAATTGCCTGGCAGAGTGCTTTGGCCCCAGCAATTAATTGCTGAATAAAACACATGGAATTAGGAACTGTATTCATCAAATCCAAGATTTTGACAACCTTCAAATCTAATAAGAGGAGGAGCTGGCATAACTGCCCCCTACCCCAACACTTCAAGCTCTCCCTCTTGCTGCCATCACTCAGCAGCACCTCCTAGGAAGGAGAAGGTTCACACCGTCCAATATGTTACTTTTCCAGATCTTTCTTGTAGTCTCTAGATCATTTTCTCTTCTTAGTACATGATTCAAGGTCTTCCTCCTCACCCCAAACCCTATAATCTACTCTCTTACAGAATAGGAAAAGGAGATTGCTTTCTTGAGAATAGCCTAGCCTTAGCCCATTGTGATAGACACTGTTCCAGGAATAACAGCCAGCCTTATCCTTGTGGCACTACAAAGTCGCCATTTTTCCTTTGATGCTACTCTCAGAAATATGTGATACTACTTCCTCAGACCTAGCATACTCATTGCTCTTCTACAAGAAAACATTTCAAATGGATAATAAACTCAATGGGATTTTTAAGTTCAATATATTGAACATCTTACTTTTGTAAGGATATAAAAATGAAACTAAAGGGAGTAAAACAGATAAAAATGCTCAAGATCTGAAAATACTTTTTAAAAAGTCCTTTTGCCATTGAGGACAGTGGAGGCGGCAAATCTGAACTGCAGTCCTACATGTGATTCTTGAGGGGACCATACTGAAAAAACAGAGGCAAAGGCAGCTAAGACTAGAAAGAACACACGGAGATCTGTGCTTGAGATGACATAATTTTAAGTGTGTTGGGGGAGTCATTTCTCAAAGTATTTGAAAGATGGGAAGGTGTAAAAGGGTGGGGGGATAACTTAGACTTTTAAAAAAATGCCAAGAATGTCAGTAAACACCACCCTGCCTGGTTACTTTTCCGCCTCCATTTTTTTCTGAGAATAATCTACACACACTGAAGTCTTCCCTGGGGGGCAGTAGTAGGTGATAGGTAGAATTTTATCAGCGGTTATTGATTTATTTTTTTTAATCAACAAAAGTCAGTCTTATTTCTCTCCCACCTCTTTATCCCCCTCCCACTTTGAGACAGTAAGAAAAGCAAAACTCTTGTTATGAAATTTTCTAGTGGAGCAGAATAAAATTTTGCATTGGGCATGTTAAAAAAAAGTCTTAATCTGGACTCTGAGTCTGTCACCTCTATCTGGAAGTGGGTAGCATGTTTATTTCATCATGAGTCTTCTAGAATTGTGGTTGGTTATTGTGTGGATCAGAGTTTCTAAGTCTTTCAGAATTGCTGTTGCAGAAAAGGTTTGCCTGATACTCCTTACTTCATTCTGTTTATCCATCTGAGTGTGTGCATGTGTCTATGTATATAGGCATATATGTGTATACCCCTGTGTGTGCACATATATGCAAACCCACTTTAAATTGACAATGAGCTAGGTCTAAAATTGAGCAAAAGCAAGAGAGTGGGCTGGATTTCCTTCAGTTAATTTCAAAGTTCTTTTAATGACCCCAAGCTTCTCCCTGAAGCAAAGACCCATCTTCTTATATAAAATATCTCTGATAAGGGTTTGTATCCCAGATGTATAGACATCCAACAAAAATTGTTTAAGACCACAAGCCATTCCCCAGTAGATAAGTGGTCAAAGGATATGAGCAATCAATTCTCAAAAGAAGGATTGTAAACTATTAACAACCCTATGAAAGAATGTTTCAGATCATTAATAATGAGAGAAATGCAAAAGGTAGGAATACAGGGGGAATAACACTTTGAGATAAAGGATCCCTGAGGTTTTTTCTCACACACTGCAAAAGGGTAAAGATGACAGAAGATGAGAATAGTAAATATTGTAGGGAATGTGTAAAGACGGGCATTGTAATGCATTTTTGATGTTGCTGTTAATTAGTATAACCATTCTGGAAAGCAACCTGGAATTATGCAAATCACATGTCTAAAATGTTCATACACTTTGACCCAGAGATTCTGTGGTTAGACATATACCTCAAGGGAGTCACTAACAATAAAATACCATACATAACAAAATATTTATAGTAGCACTTTTTGAGGTATCAAAGACCTGAAAACAAAGTAAATGCCCATCAATTCGGGAATAAAGAAATTATACATGAATGTATTGGAATATTATTGTGCTGTTAGACATGAACAATGCTGACTACAGAGAGAAAGATAGAAAAACTTGCACGAACTGTTGCAAAGTGAAATCTGCCAGGCAAAGGATAAATACAACTCCGACAATGGAAATGGAAAGAATATCAACTAGATATCTGAAACTGAATTCTATGAAATTTCTAAGAATTGACACCAAATGAGAGATATGAAAAGGCACTTCCTCCTATTATTTGCAGATGGTTGCAGCACAAGTCAACATACACAGGGTATCACTGGCATTATAATAAGGTATATCCACATGTATGAAATCACTGCTTCATTGAAGTGTATCGGGCTGAAAATATTTCACTTTGTAAAAGAAATATTACATATTTCTTATATGAAAAGGCGTCTAGTTTTCTTTTTTCCTAATTTTTGTTGCATGTGAAATCCTGAAACACACAGAAGAACCAGGAGTTTCAGAAGCCTGCTACATGCCCAAAAATGCTAGCCTGGAATTAAAATTAGTATTTTTTTAATCATGAAGAGTTATACTTATTCTTCAACACATAGAATAGCTAGGATAGCCTACTTTGATGGCAAAGTAAAATTTCACATACTAAATCTCATTGGCTCTTATGCAGCGGATTCAATTCCAAGAACAATAGATTTGGTGAAATGGAATCGGGTGGAGGGAATCCAGGATGAGTGGAATGGTGTGTGAGAGCAATGAGTTATTCTCTTATTTCAAGAATAGCTTCAGTGTTTGGATACTGACGTTGCTGTCACCGTGAGGATGGTCATAGGAGTATCAGCTTTTCCCTTTAGATATAGCAATTCAACCCAAGTCTTGCCAACAAGGAGGCCTTATCACTTTGCTTCAGGACACAGTTCCTACCAGTGTGAAGTACTGATGCCACCTGTAGCGTGTAGTTCTGTGGGCAAGCAGATGGCACATAGAAAACAAATAGCATACCTTTTCTCTTTTAGTATACCTTTTCAATCAGAAATTTAGAGCTCAGGGCAAGAATCTTACAGATTTAAAAAAAAAAAAGAATCTCACAGATAGCCCAGGCCCCTCTTTTGATCATGAGAAAACAGGAACACAGGGTTTGTGACTCTCTTAAAGTTGTAAAGTCAGGCCCATACCATGATTCCTTTGTCTCTACTAGTGCCATTGCTACCAGAAAATACTAACAGGATCAAGCCATCATGTCTACAAGATTAGTTATTTACTGTGTGCCAGGCACTGTGCTAAATGCTAGGAATATAAACAGAAACAACAGAAAAAGAGATTGTCTTTGCCCTCGATGAGCTTACATTAAAAATGGGAAAGACAATACGTGTGAGAGAGCTGCAGAGAAGGCAAAGAAAGAAAATGCACCTGAGCTTGTGTAAGATGGAGAGATCTGGATATTCAAAAGCACAGAAGGCAGAGAACTGAAAGATGAGGGGCATGAGCTGTTCTTCTGTTTTAAAACCCAGGAAAAATTCAGCAATGGGAAGAGGAGTCTTCAAAAATAAAGGGAACTTCTGTGTTGGGAACATCTCTGTAAGGGCTACCTGCAAAAGTAATAAAGTATGAAAAATCTCAAGTCTTTCGTATTTTCAGATGCATTTTCTGGATTTAGGCATCTCTTTAGTGAAGATTATTTTATTTTTTGAGATTTCTATTTAAAAAGTCTGATAGCTTTATTCAAGTTTCTCTAACAGTCCAGAAAAGCTTAGTTGAATCAATGAACATGATATTGCTTCCTCCACCTGGAAAACACGCATCAGCTTTCTAACCTCAGCAAAGTAAGCACCTAATCAGATGACATTTCCTCAGTTCTTCCTGAATGCAGTTCTGCTGCCCTCTGGCATCCAGATTCTTATAATAGTCCCTGAAATACTAAAAAGCAATAAAGGAAATGGCCTTTTAAAGTGCAGTTTCTCATTCTGGCCAAGCTGACCTTGCCAAGAGCGATGATTTAATTTTGGTAGTTAAATTCCTATTGTTATGAAACTTTTTTCTTCCCATTTTAAACTCACATTCTACATAAATCCCCCCTTCATTGTTACTGTAATGATCTGAATTTTTCATTTGGGTAATGTACATAACATAGAGCAAGTGAGTACATGACATCTGTTTGTACTTGACAAGGTTTATACAAATGGTTTGCATGCCTATGTAAG
>CM053582.1:446840417-446855827 GCA_028627135.1 Pseudochirops cupreus
ATCAGAACCTCAATAGGGCAAGTCATGATGTGGAAGAGATAAGTGTATTTCATCTTTCTATTGTCAAAGGCATGCTTACAGTCCTTGAATTGCATTCATACTTGAGAATTCATGTTTGAGTCATTGAAAAGAAAATAAAAAGAAACTATTCTGTATTTCAAGAGCATATAGTCAATGGGGAATAATCAATACTAGTTACTTAATGAAAGATTTACATATGTCATAAACATATGTATAAAACTTTTGTTATCTCATGATAGTTATGTCTATACAGTCTAATCCAATCTAGAAAGCATTATTAGTCAAGTTCCCACCATCAGAAGGGTACTTTGCTAAAGGGGTAGGAATGTAATGACAATGTGGAAAGCAGCCCTGCCCTGAGAGAGTTTATATGCTACAACATCAGTTACCTAATGCTCAAATCCCACCTTCTAAAGGAGGTCTTTCACAGTTTCTGAGTTGCTAGTATCTTCCCCAATGAGACTACCTTCTATTCAGTGTATATTTTGTACTTTGTTGTTCTTAAATTGTTTCAATCTTACGAGACTCTTCATGACTCCATTTGGGATCTTCTTGGCAAAGATACTGGAGTGGTTTGTCACGTACGTGTGTGTGTGTGTGTGTGTGTGTGTGCGTGTGTGTAAAATCATTCTACACATACTTCTATTTATCTATAAATATAACATTTATATTAACATAGATTTATACAGAATTTGTTGGACTTAATTATCGTGGGCAAAACTTCTCTTTTGTAGGCATTCATAGATGGGAAAGTCTCAAAACACCAGTATATGTTTACCCAGCGGAGAATCAGTATAGGATATTCTCACTCTCATCGGTATAGTACATTCTAACTGCCATCCAAAAGCATAAGTTCTCCTTCAAATAAGGGGAATTAACTGACCTCTTTTCCTTTGGAAGAAGAACATAATCTACAGATGTAGGTTCCTGCCCTAATTCATTTGCTGATTTATTGAAGGAAGGTCATCTGACCCTTCTGCCTTCATTTCTCCTTTTTGAAAATAAGGCTATTGTCACTAGACCTCTGTGTTTCATAGTTTCATAGTGAATATAAATTAAATAGTGGAAACCACTTGAGTTCTTTGCAAAATATCACTTTATAATAGAAGGTGGAAGGATTTCGTCTAAGAGCGCATATGTTTTGATGTTTTTTTTTTTTGTTGTTTGAGAATGAAAAAGAAGGGACATGAGCTGAGTCCTTAATGAAGTGAAGCAGAGGGATAGAAGGACAAAGGAATAATTCAACCATTTTTTATGTTGAAAATAAAGAAAATATTTAAAATGAACTCTAGTTCTATGTTATGTATAGGTAAGGGAGAAATCTAGAGAGGAGGCAAAAATAGAAAAGGAAAGAGAAACAGATAAAACAAGATACACATAGAAACCAGCAGGCATTGTGTGAGTAAGGCAAAGATATCCAGACCTAGACACACAGACCTAGAAAGTGACAGACATTTCTGGTGTGACATCCCTACTTCTTTCAGTCTATCAGGGCTAAAGACTTTGAAAAATTCCATTCATTGGAGCATCTAGGTGGCTCAGTGAATAGAGCACCAGCCTTGGAGTCAGAAGGACTTGAGTTCAAATCCAGCCTTAGACACTTAACACTTACTAGCCATGTAACCTTGGGCAAGTTACCTAACCCCAATTGCTCTACCTTCCCCTCTATAAAAAAACAAAACAAAACACATGGCATTCATTTACAATAATATGCATAAATCAAGGAATTCTTTTTTTTCCAGCAAAAGCAAGAATGGCTATACATATGTGTATGTATGTGTGTATGTGTGTGTACATATATATATATATATTATATATATATAATTCCATTTTACAGATGAGGAAACTGAGGTTGAGATAGATTAAGTGACTTCAGACAACTAGGAAGTGTCTGAATCAGGATTCAAACTCAGGTCAGTCCCTTTTCTCTGAATTACAAATGCCTACTGTCAGAGATCAGACAATACTCAGACTTTCTTTTAACTCAGATGAGGGAAGTTTCTCATATTGGTTTTAGATGTTCACATTTGTACTATTATGGATTCATTCCATATTGAAAGAAGAGATTGATTCCAAGTATTTCAACATAACACTAGGTGAAAAGTAAAACTGTGTTTATCAATACAGTGGTTTGACCATTTTGAAGAATAATACAGTCAGCAGAAAAAGACCAATTCATTTAAGGAAAAAGTGGGATTGTTCCTTTCTGTCAAATCGGTTAAATACACTTAACACTGAAATTAACACCCACAGGCATTACTTTATATTCTGAATTAAATATCCCTTTGTGTGTGCCATACCAGATTTTCATGGGCATCAGTGTGCTTAAACTGAGACTGAACTCAGTGCTTGGCCTAACCATGTTCCATCTAGAGAGATGATCAACTAGAGGCAGAAAGAGGGGATAGGGGGTGGCTAGATGGTGCTGTGAATAGAGCACTGGCCCAGGAGTCAGGAGGACCTGAATTCAAATCCAGCCTCAGACATTTAATACTTACTAGCCTTGTGACCTTGGGCAAGTCACTTAACTCCAATTGCCCTGCATTCCCACTTCCAAAAAGAAAAAAGAGAAGTAAGAAGAATATCTTGGATCTCTCTCCAAATCTCAATATCCATTATGTATCAGTCTTCAGTCAATTATGTGTCTGTTGTGTACCAGGCAGTGTATTTGGCCCTGGAAATACAAGTACCAAAAGAATGAAACAATTCTCAAGGAGATTTCATTCTATAAGGCAGACAACACGTGAAGAAAAATAAATATAATATAAACACATTAGTTATGAAGGGCACTCACTAGCAGTTGGAAAGGTAAGGAAAATCTTTGTGTGGAAGGTGGGACATGAATCTATAAACCCAATGCTGAAGAGTTGGGATGAAAAGGGAATGTCTTGAGCTCCCCCCACACCCAACCCCAATGCTTCTATAGTCTCCATATATTAATTTCCTTTTGCTCTGAACGTATAGTTGTAATCCTTTCTATCCCCTGCCCTCATTTTACAGATGAGAAAACGGAGGGCCAAAAGGAGGAAGTAACTTGTCCAAAGTCATAACTTTTCAGAAATAGTGTGACTATACAAAACTTAATAATTCAGGAAATTATTCTGTGCTATCAGAACAAAGTGCATCATTCAAAAGAGATGTAATTAAGCTGGCTCACTGTACCAGCAATGGAAAATTGTGGAAAGTCTGGTTTCAAATGGATCCCTAATTTTCTGTTGCTAAACTTTATTTTTCAATTTGAGGAAGATTGACTTCAAAGAGTACTAACTAGCCCACAATTTACTCAGAACTCTTTCTGCACGTCTGCATTATTTAATGGTTTTGCAAGTTGAAATGATGTGACCCTTCCCTAAAGTGGTATATCTATGCTGCTGAAATTGGCAATGGTTTAATTCAGAGAGTGAAGAAGAATATTATATTCAATTGAAAGCAGAAGGGGAATTTAGCAAGACAAATGTAATTACCTGAACTGGAATTTGGCCAGGACCCTGACAGTTTTCATTAAAGAGAACATTGAGTAAGCAGAAATTAAATGCATTGTACATATCCTTAATCAAAGATGTCAAAATGATACATATTATGGGGCATTTATTAAAAGAATATAAACATCACTAGGCTGGCCTTAGAATAACTGCTTTTTGGCAACTTCATTATATCCCAAATTTAAATACATTAAAATTGAAAAAGATGTTTACCCTAAGAGCTCATAATTTTTCGAAGGAAAATTTAGGGAACATTTTCAAAATGTAAACTCCATTTAAACCTTCTAAAGATATTATAACCCACTAGGAATATTAGAAATATTCCAGAAACTTTATATTATTGATCAAATTATTGTGGCTACTAAAGCTAGTTTCCATAAAACAAAGGGTTATATTCTCATTGTTTAATAGCATCGGTTGGTAGAAATAAGTAAAAGTTGAATTTAGTTCTCATAAATGATCAGAGAACCCAATTAAATATAATACAATGAATTCTTCTAGCCAATGCAACGTTAGAACAAATTGGGAATGGGAGTAAAAACCCTAGAACAAAATATAATGCCCCTCCCCATTCCTTTTACTATCAATAACCAAACTTAAAAAAAAATGGGATTCTGTAAAACTCAAAAGCAACAATGCATATTTCTTATCAATGTCACTTTATAAGATACACCAATTATGTGGAACTTTTGTTTCCTATATTCTGTGGCACTTAAATGGTATTGTACCTAGAAACCTGCATCCTTGAAGCTCATTAGTTGAGCTGTCTGTGTGTGTATATCTGCCATCAGCATCTGGTGAAAGGGGTAACACTGACCCTGCCAGATTTGGGTCATGGGGTCAACAGGTCTCATTTATTATTCAAAATTGCTTTCTGACCTTTTATCTGCTAGGTCAAAGGATGTCGTATTCTAGTTGGCTGATTTTTTTATGATGAAACCCCATATCTGCCAGATAATAAAATTACTTCTACTGTGAAGTCTTGTCAACCCCACAAAACATTCTCCCTCCCATTGATTGGCATCATATTTGAACACAATTGGCTGTGGAAAGATCTATCTGTAAAAACCGTTACCTTTTCTTTTAGTCATCTAATGCCTAGAGATTTAAATGAGACTGACTGTTGACAGTTGCTGAAGACAGCTTCTTAGATCTGATTTGATCCTTTCGCCCTACATTTAGGGCTCCACCCCATCCTTTAAATGGCTTCTTCATCATGTTAGAGAATAGTAGTTACTATGCTGACTTACTCTGAATTCAGTAGCCCCATATCTCCATGGCCCCAGAGTAATAGAAAGGGAATCACTGTCAACAGAATATAAATGGTATTAAGTTCCTATAGGTCAGAACCTGCTTTAGGAAGAGAGATGGAGGAAAGACAGATTCATTATTTTTAAACATAATTTATTCCAAATCCAAGGTAATTTTTGAGAATTATTTCCCAGTATATATTCCTCACCTTCAAATGAAAAGATAGTAATGAGCCTTTATTTTCTTATTTCCTATTGGGGAAGAATATGAAATATGAGAAAGATAAGAATTTTTTAGTTCGTCCAAATAAGAGATGGATTTGGACCTATTCAATTATCTTACTAACCCTCTCAGAGAAAATCAGCCTTAAAATTTTAATAAGCAATATCACAGAAAATTGTACTTTATCAATAGCAGATTGATTCTTAAAGGGAGTGGTGCAGACAGACAATATTCTTTGAGGGTGATTTCATTCCCTTTTTTTTTTCCAAAATAAAAAGCCGAAGGTCATATTTGTCTTGCCCTTGAAAGCAGACATATGAGATGTGACCATGTGCTTTGTGATACCGCATATGATGAACAACTTTGAAAGGATAGCAAACAAATAGGCGAAAGCATTTAGTATTTGTAAGCTGGCCAAAGAATTAATAGGATATGTAGTGTTGCGTTTGCAAGGGCACATTTGAGTACCTGCTTGTTTCAATAAGGTTACCTCTTAACTGCACACATGCATTGAATGAGTGCATACAGAGGCACATGCATGAACATGTAGGATGACTCATTTTACTCTTTTCTGTCTCTCTTTCATCTCTTTCTCCTTCTGGGAATCTAAAGGGCTCTCAATCTGCCCTTTCTATGGTCATACCCAGTAGCAGCTGGCCAAATGGTCAATCTACTCCCTTCAACACCCACTTCCCATCCCTTCCATCAACCCCCCCACCCCCCACCTCCAGATTTCATAGCAGCAGGATACTAAATGAAGGAGGCCAACTGCCACACTGGGTCAAGGGTTCAATTCATTCTTCCTGTGAAGCAGTATTTTGTAGTCTTATCCCATATTTGAATTGTCCCCCTGCTTCTATTTATTACCATCACTTTCATTGTTGCCCTGGACGTTGTCAACAGAATCATCTCCCCCTGTACTTCAGCATCTGGTCTCCCCTGGTCCCCTCTGCTTTCTTGATGACTGTGTCCCACAAAGGGATTTCTACTTTAAAATTAAGACCTACTTCAGTATTTCTGTGTTTTGAAAATGGGCCCCAGGATTCTGGTAGATTTCTAGTCATATTTTGTATGATACTTATGTTTGCAATACATTAGTGAATAGGAAAAGAAACTCATATGTAGAGAAGTGGCCATTTGTGCCATTGGAGGAATGGATGTGGGAGCAGGAATTTTTTTCTTTTTCCTTTCCTACAGCCCATAGGTTGTTAGAAACATTTCTTCCCATAGCCATTATCCCCAGAGGGATATTTTCAGTGCCACATAATTTATATATTGATCAGTCAACAAGCATAGTAAGCATTTCTCTGCCAAACTCTGTGCTAGGTTCTGGGAATACAAAGTCAAGAATAAAATAGTCCCTGCCCTCAAGGAGCTTACATTCTGTTTAGGAACATAATACGTATAATAATAAGTATATTCAGAATAGTTACAAAATAAATACTTTGAAGAGGGAGAGCACCAAGAGTTATGGGGATAAGGAAAGAGGAGTTCTTAATCTTAGGTCTGTGAACTCTTTATTTTATAACTTTTAATATAATTAATTTCATTTGCAATTATGAGTATTTTATTCATTAAAAAAAATTTTTTTTTACAGACAGAGTCTATAGGCTTTTCCAGATGACCAAGAAGTCCATGACACAAAAATGATTAAGAATCCTTGGTATGATGTTTTAGCTAAATTTTGTGGTCTGCCAAAGCAAAGGCATGGGAAATGGATGTGTGAGGCCTTCCAAAGACTAGAAGCACATTTCTCCTTTCTCCAGTGCAGCAGAGAAAGCATGCCATTAGCAGCATTGGAGAAAGTAAAGGAAGGCAGGAGGGAGGAAAAGAAGGAAGGAGAGACTGACAGACACTTTTCTTATGTGCACAGAATCTTAGAAGTGCTTGGCTCATCACCACCAAATTATCAGATATTCAATTCTACCTCATTTATTGAAGACCTTTTCCCAGCACTGTGCTGCAGGATCAAAAAGAAAACTATATGGCATAGTCTTTTCCCCTGTTCATATTTATTGCTAGATCCACCATACATCATGAGCCTTAAAATACTCCAGGGCTCCCTAGAAGATGAAGTTCTAGATCTTCCCTACAGGTTTAGTTTATTTGGGGGAACAACTTGGAAACGCAGGGAGGTTTTATTCAGAATCAAATGAAACCAACCTCTGATATGAAATTGATTTCTAAAATGTCAGCTTTTTTTTTTGATAGACATGAGTTTATTTTTTTTATTTCTTATTTTTGCCTTTTTTTTTTTGGAGGGCAATTGGGGTTAAGTGACTTGCCCAAAGTCACACGGCTAGTAAGTGTGTCAAGTGTCTGAGGCCAGATTTGAACTCAGGTCCTCCTGACTCCAGGGCCCTTGCTCAATTCACTGCACCACCTAGCTGCCCCTAGAATGTCAGCTTTTTAAGGGAAGGACTATTTAGTTTTATCTTTGTTTCCTCGCTACTTAGCCCAGTGTCTGGAACACAGTAGGTGCTTTTTGGTTATTTCATTGATCTTATTTTTATTTATTCTTGACTCATGGCCTGCCTTAAGGCCCTGTACTGATTCAAATTCTTTTCCCCAGTTGGAACTGGTCATATCGTTGTATGAGGTGCACTTTGATAGACATAATAGTCCAGGATGATAATCATTTTGTTCTAATATAGTTGCTAGAAAAATAGCCTCCTTTCCTCATTAAAGTTATTTCACATAGCAAAAGTGTGGATAAACTTGATTTCCATCTATGCGGGGGCAACATAAATAACAGTGCATTTAAACATTAACCGAATAAATTCATAATGTGACATAATCACATCCTTTACTGAGTATGAGACTATACTTTTGACCAATCCTTGATCTTTGTTCTAAATTTGATGGGGGGTTTTTGTTTGTTTTTGGAGGGGGGAAGGCAGGGCAATTGGGGTTAAGTGACTTGCCCAAGGTCACACAGCTAGTAAGTGTCAGGTGTCTGAGGCCATATTTGATGTCAGGTTCTCCTGACTTCAGGGCCCAAGCTCTATTCACTGAGCCACCTAGCCGCCCCTAAATTTGATGCTATATTAGATCTGGCCATTGGGTTCACCAATGAGTTTTTGAATCCCGACTATCTTCCAACATGTTAGCTTGTGATATCTACAAATTCCCTGAGCATTCCCTCTGTGCTTTCATCTAGTTTACTGATAAAAAATGTTGAGCCCTACAGGTCTAAGTACAGATCTCCAGGATCATTTTACTTTGTTTGAGACTTTGCTTCAATCTCCTTTTTAGAAATAAGGAATACCAAGTCTTTGGGACTGGTCATTTAGCCAGGTCCAAATACACTTAAGTGTGGTATTGTCTACCCCACACCTCCCCACATAGTCGCCAAGGATATTTCATCTAGTTCATCCTTCATAGTAACCCTGTGAAACAGTGATATATTGGGGGGGAAAGAATGGTACAAGAGTCCGAAGTCAGCTGTTCCTATCGCAGTTCTGCTACTCACTGCCTATATCATGTTGAGCAAATTGCTGTTAGTCTCCTCTGATATCAGTTTTCTCATATGTAAGATGGAAGTGGGTCTTGTACCTAATGGTTTTAAGGTCCATTCAGAATTCTATGTCTGATGGTACTACACAGTAGTGAGTTCAACTTACAGGTGAGGAAAATAAGACCCAGAGAATTTTAATGATTTTTCTCAAGGTCACAGGACTAGTGAGTTGCTAAGACAAGATAAAAACCGAGGTCTTCTGACTTTGTCCAGTTTTCCTTCTACTGCATCATTTGCTTCTTTTTTTTTTTAAGGGCAATCAGGATTAAGTGACTTGCCCAGGGTCACAGAGCTAGTAAATGTCTAAAATCAGATTTGAACTCAGGTCCTTCTGATTTTAAGGCCAGTGCTCTATTCATTGTGCCACCCAGCAGCCCGTCACATCATTAGTTTCTTAAGAACAGTGATTATATTTGGGTTCTCTAACCCAGATATTTCTTTAACAAATGAAGAATAAGAATGATGGCATTTTATGTTACTGAAAAAAAATTTTAAAGAAAGAGTGCAAGGCCAGTCTTTAAAAGTGAATTAATCAACTTTAAATCATTATTTCTACTCTTCAAAACTGCCCAGAGATAAGATATTAGTGACTGTTCAGACCTAAGGTCTGTTCAGTCTTCGAGTACATATAACTGAAAGAAGATGATATATAATGCACAATATATGTGGTTTTTCTACTAAAATATTATCTTTGAGTCAATATGCACACGTGTTAATTTCTACTTTATAAGTATGAAAATATATCACTTAGGGTGATGAATAAAATAAATATGAATTCATGATAACAAAAACAAATGTCTTTGTTCCTACTAAGAGTATCAGTGTGGCATAATAAAAAGAATACAATACTCGGACAACAGATTCCAAGGAGGAAAGAGTTCTGTAGTTTGGACCCAAAGGACCTGGGTTCAAATTCTTCCTCTGCTATTTTCCTGCTTTGTGACCTCACTCAAGTAACTTAAACTTATTGGAACTCACTTTTCTCTTCTGTAAACTGTGCGGGTTGGACTAGTTCCTTAGGACTCTAAATCTATGGTCCTAAGTCCTGGGTTCAAATCCTACCTCTGACAACTTATTTTAACCTATAAGCTCCTCATTAGATTGCAAGCTCCTTGAGAGCAAGGATTATCTTTGCCTCTTCTTGTATACCCAGTATTTAGCTCAGTAGTTGGCACATCATAGGCTCTGGATAAATGTCTTTTGAATGAGTTGAGTGTCTACTCCTGTGTAAAATGAGGGTGAGATGACAACACTTGCATTATGCACATCACAAGGTTATTATCAAGTCAGCGAGCATTTATTAAACACCTACTGTGTGCCAGGCACTATGCAGCCCCTTAAAATTATAAGTTAATTATTATTTATCAACTTATGAAATCACCTTAGTGAAATGCTTTCTCACATACATCTCTCACTCCCAAAGCTTCTCCAGAACAGCTCCTGGTCTCCTCAATTCCAGTTTGTTCCTGGCTGCGGTTCAAAGTAAAGGTGTTAATTAGTCCCCTTAGCACAATGTAATTCTGCGAGCACTAACTGCTGTTAATATTAATGTATCTGCCGAATGGCTTTCAACTGATCTTCTTGAAATGAGAGCCCCTTCATATTGAGAAGCCCTTCTTCCTAATAAGCGGTGCATCCAATTCACACCTCGGCTTCTTTATAGAAAGAGGCCAGGTCTTTTTCATTCTAACATTTTTGATGTATGAAGCAGAAAGTGTTAAATAAGGTTACACAGATTTCTTCACAGGCTCTGTAATTTGGAGGACTGTCAGAAAACCACTGACATCAATTACACATCGTCCCTTCATCTTTCAGTTTGGCACTTCAGCTACGTCTCCCATTGCACTTATAAATTAGTAAATGTAGTTCATCAAAGATTAACACCAGGCTCCCTGCTTTTGGTGCATAACTCCCTCTTCCAAAAGTACTCCCTTTGATGTCAATTGAAGTTTTGCTGCACATAGCAGCGAAGATACACACCAGGAAAACAGAGCCCAGTATGTGACAGACACTGAGAACTACTTTCTATTTTAGCACTTGAATATTATCCTCTAGTAGCTTATAATGTAAACAATAGTTTAGGGGAGTCATTTTCCCTTTCATATATTTGTCAAGGCTACATATTCATGTATTCATGATATTTGATAGGAGGTATAGAAAAAAAGACTAGGAGTATAATGTAAGAGGATTAAATGATATTTAAAAGCAACCAACAAAAGTAGAACACAGAGAATGACTCAAAATTACTACAATGGGAGATCAGACTTGAGCTAATTGTGATCCGCAATGTACTATTGCAATAGTCATGTAACACTGAATAAAATGCACAGTATTAAGGAATAAAGAAGACATACAACGTGATGAGTCAATTATAAATCAGTGACACAAATTGTCAATTAAAAAATAAGGGTTTGTGTGGTGTGTATATATTGGGCTTGGAATTCATTTAATAATGAATCAGTAGCTGACGGGCAGGGAGTAGCTTCCTCACCATAGGAAGTGGCCAAAGGAAAACATGAAAGGAACTCTTGGAAATGTTATGTTATCCAGATAGTAGGAGGTCTTCTCAAGAATAAGAGTTGATGTTTGATGTAGAAGAAAACTTTATGTTACTGTGAGTATAGTCTAACCTTGTGATGAAGAGCAGACTCTCTATGTATTGAGACATTTTAGTAACAACTTGCATACGAGCATGATTGGGAAATGAGGCTTTCTGAAAATCTGAGTTGAATAGTATTAAGAAGATTTTGACCTGACCCTTTGCAATGAAAACACCAGCCACCTGTGGTACTGGATCATGTTTGAGTGCTTTCATATCTCTATTTCATCTGATTTCCATAGTAGCTCTGTAACTTACAAGGTTATCAATTTATAGGTAAGGAAATTGATGCCCAGAGAGACTGAGTGAATGTGGTATTATGGGAAGAATAATAGACCCTGGGAGTTAAGCACACCTGAGATAGTTCCTTTGTCACTTAAACAATTATCCTCCAAAATAATTGTCCTTGTTTGTAAAGCGTTCAGGGAAATATTCCTCTAAGTCAGGGGTTCTGAACCTTGTGTCCGTGGAAAGATGTCAAACAGTTCTTAAAGTGGGGTGAGAAAAAAATATTACATCATTTTAATTTCAATATAAAGGGTTTCCTTTTCATTCCTAAGTATTTTATGCGTTTGATTCTGAGTAGGAGTCCATTGGAGTGCGCCAGACTACCAAAGCCCTTCGTGATACAAAAGCGCTAAGGGCTTCCGATTTAAGGGCATTTCTACTTCAGAAGTTCCATAACTTGGGTATTAGGAAGCTCTCTTTCCCAATGTAGCTCAGCGCCTGCTCTGCAGATCAGTTTTAGCTGCCTAGAGGCACTGAGAAGTTAGCTACCTTGCTTAGGGTCATACAGTCAGTACATGTCAGAGGCAGGATTTAACTTCAGATCTTTCTGACTCTCAAATCCAGCCCACTATCCACTATACTCCTTCTTCAGTTTATTATACTTACTTATTAATCTGAGCATAACATTTTTTCACTAGGAATAAGGATAGCTTAATGTTTTCTTGACTCAAAGTCAGCAGTTCAATAATCCTTCTGCTCAGATGCCCCTCACCAGAAGTCTGAGACCCAGGGCTCCAGTTTATAAGTGTTCTTATCTATCCAGGTCTCCTTGTGACATCCTTTATATATTGTTGTTGTTGTTGTTCAATCATTCAGTTGTGTCCGGCTCTTTTCTTGGCAAAAAGTACTGGAGTGGTTTGCCATTTCCTTCTCCACTGGATTAGGGCAAACAGAGGTTAAGTGACTCACACGGCTAGTAAGTGTCTGAAGCCAAATTTGAACTTGAGTCTTCCTAACTCCAGGCCCCGCACTCTATCCATTGAACTATCTAGCTGTGTTTATGTTTTATCTTTCCTGATTACAATGTAAGCATCTGTTTTCATCCGTATCCCCATCATTTAGCATTTTACATGACTAATAAGTGCTTTGTCATTCATTCATTCATCAGTCTCTAAATATAGCTAGCATGAGACTTTGGACTGAAACTGTCTTGACCCCAAAGCATAACCGTACTATGAAAAAAAGAAGAAGAATGAGAAAATAAGTTGCTAGCTAGATATATCATTTTATTCTTTTTCATAAGGGTAATAATAATACCTTACATTTATTGAGGGCTTTGCAATCAGATACATTATTTCAGTTTATCTTCACAACAATTCCTTAATGTAGGAAGGACATCTATTATTCTTGTATAATTGTATTCCTTATATAATTAAGGAAACTAACTCAGTGATTCATCAATTGGGCCACACATGAAAAATAAAGGATTGAACTGGGTATAAAGTCTATGTCTTCTGACTTCATATTTCCTTTTTCTATAATTTTATCCACCTTTTCATTTAAAAAAATAAGTAAATGGTGAAGCTGAATGACCCGCTCCCTCAGATAAGCTTCTGCCTTTGTGCAAATTACTAAATAATAGACCTAAATATCCTTCCCTTTAATTATTTCTCTAGCCTCAATAAATACCCATCTCTAGGCTTTTTCAGTCCTTTGACTTTTCAGTGTTGTCAAAAACATTATTTCAAAGTCTATAACCAGTTCAACCTGTCAGCTCTAGCACACACAATGGTTCTTAGAGTCACAAATTTTGTGTTGGAATGGGCCATATAGGATAGTTATCTAGTCCAAGCTCCTTGTTTTATAAGTAAGAAAACTGAGGCCAAGAGGTATTAAATGACCCATCTGAGTAGCAAGTGTCAGAGCTGGGATTCAAGTTCAGATCCTTTCCTCTGAATTCAGTTCATATTTGTTTACTGGCATTATAGTGTTTTCTTTGGAAAGTGGGCTGTCATATCTTATTCAAATTTCTCTATTGACCTCTATCTTGAGGGACAACAATTCTTAAAAAGGATCATTTTTTAATTCAAATGAGGCTTTAATGAGTGGAATTGCAGTCACTCCAACAAAGTGAATGAAATAATTTAGGCAGGTGGTGAGTGATTTTTTTCTCTACTCCTTCAATCACACCATGTAGGTAACTGCCTGCTTATACTTCCATCTTGCCTATGAAAGGGAACCGTGCTCCAGATCTAGAGGCACTTGTCCACAATAAACCCTTTCCCTGAGACATCAAAAGAAAAATCATTACCTTGGGGCACACTTCTGAAGGTGGCCAGTTGGTTCAGTGATTTATATATGTTGTTAAGATAGCCTAAGGGTATTAATTGACCTGCAGAATTATAAGGATGGAGGAAACCTGACTCAAAAATTGGTCAAATAAAAAAGACTTAGGAACTTAAAGTGACTGTGAGCTAAATACAAGCCAGTAAAATAATTGGGATGGCACAAAAAACATGCAACCCAGGCTCCTATCAGTACTGAGCAACATCAATTCCATCTCTTCTAGACCTTCTCATTCTGCATCGATCTCATCCATTTCTCTCTGTAAACTTCTGTAAAGGATCAATCCAATGCATTTGAAACTTTCTTCTGGTGCTTCAACTATTCTGAAGTTACTGACAGCACTAGGTCTATGAAGCTATTGCCCTTCTGATTCCATGCCTAACCTATTTCTTTTTCTGGTCATACATGTTCTTAATGATCTCTTTAATGCCACTCCTTATTCACAAGGCAGTCATCTTTGGTCTCATGCTTTAGTTTGCTTACACCCATCAGGCTTCTTTCCATTACCCTTGGAATCAACTGCAAGTGTGCCTTTTCTGAGATCATGGCACTCCATAGGTCACAGCTGCATAGCTCCACGAGTAGCAGGATGATACCCTCATCAATCTTAAGCTGCATTAATAGAAGTCTTATATATAGAACAAAGAGGCAATAGTCTCACTTGTGCTCTGCCCTTGTCAAACCACAAATTGGATTATCATGTTAAATTCTGGGAGTCACAATTAAATGGAGGCCAACCTAGAAGGTTTTCTGAGGAGGGCAACCATAATAATCAGAAGACTTGAAATTCTATCTAGGAGGAATGGTAGCCTGGGCAGAAAAGTTTTAAAGGAAATATGCCTTTCTTTGGAAAGACATTATTTAGAAGACAGACTCAAGTAATTCTTTTTTTATAACAGAGATACCACCTACATTTAGAAGTAAAGAGAGAAATTTTGATTTGATGTAAGAAATGTTTCTAGTGATTAGAGCTGTCTGAAATGGACATGGGCTGCTATGTGAAATAGTGAGTTCTCCCATCACTAAAAATCAGAATCTGGATGCCCACCTGTCAGTGATGTTTTCATCCAAGATCTCTCCTTCCTTTTACAGCCCAACTCCTGGGGATGTACTAAAAAAAAAAATTCCTAGAATCATTGTTTCTGCTTTCTCTCTTCTTAACCTCTGGCAGTTCTACTTAGATCATCACTCAACTGAAATTTCCTTTCTGGAGTTAATGCTGCTGTTTTAATTGCCAGTTTTATACATTTTTTTCCTCACAATCATGATCCTTCTTAACTTATCTGCAGTGTTTGACATTGTTAACCACTCTCTGTGGATACTGTCTCATCTCTGGGTTTTTGTAACACTTTTCTTTAGTTCTCCTACCTGACTAAGTATTTACTTGCCTTGGGAGCATCATAAAACCATGTCACACACCCTAACTACAGATATACTCCAAGATTCTGTCCTGAGTCTTTGTTTCTCTCTACATTTTCTGTCTTGGTGACCTCATCAGTTCCCATTATTTCAGTTATCATCTCTATGCAAATGACTTTCAAATCTATTTATGTAACATTGATTTCTCTCCTAGGCTTCAGTCATCCCTTCTGTTAAAATTTTCAAACTGGTTATCTAATTGGGATTTCAAACTCAACATGTCCCAAACAGAGCTTATTACCATTTCCCCCAAATCTATCTCTCTACCTAACTTTCCTATTCTTGTTGGGTATTCCATCATCTTTTTAGTCAGCCAGGTTTAGGA
>CM053582.1:446856327-446884926 GCA_028627135.1 Pseudochirops cupreus
TACTTTGACCACATGTGCCAACTTCATCACTACTGGGTTGGCTTTGACTTTCTGGTTTTGGGACTCAGTTTTCTGGTATTTAAATGAATGCACTATATATATTTCTTATGTAGAGAGCCTGTTCCATTTTGTGATTAATAACTATATCAGCATATTTATAGTTACTGTAGGCATTGTGAATACTGCATTGCTGATACAAGAATTGAGTCAGCAATGAAACAATGTTATTCTTCTCTGGAAATGGCAATTTAACAGCCACCTTCAATGCCTTGATGTGAAAAGAATGCCTAATCATGTTGTATTTAATATTTACCAATAGTGTGCCTTAAGTAACAATATTTTTAGGTATATCATACATAGCAAACTTGTCAAGATAGGTAAATAGAATATTGCTTTTTGTGATATAATGTGATCTTGAGGTTATACTTCAGTATTTTTTTTTGAGACAGATTGCTTTATAATGCTTGCCCTAAAAAATTTCAAGCTAAAGTCATCTCTTCTGTCTTTCATAGTGTAGATCTGTAGTGTCTAACTTAACAAAAGCATGAGATATTGAGACTATTCAAGCGTCCCTTCTTGAAAAAAAATGTGCATATATACATATGTATGTATATGCATAGATACATATATATCTTCTTATTTATTTCTTCTAAAGACTAATTAAGTTTGGTTGATATTCACTGGAGAGCACATGGTTGGGGGGCAAGTCATGACATAGAGTACTCGAAACCCAAGAGACCCTGGAAGTAACCCCTAGAACCGCAAATGTGGTAGTCAATAACCCTCTGAGGACTCATCCTGCCAATGAGAGTACTGGTTAGTGGAATAAACCTTGGTAAGGTGTTACATGGAAAAATATTTTGATTTCTTCTGCTTGACCCAAGAAGATAGAACTAGGAACACTGGATGGAAGCAACAGAGAAATAAATTTAGACCTGATGCAAAAGAGAAAAATCATAACAATTCAAGCTAATCAAAAATTGAATGCCTCTTAATGGCCTCCCCTAGCTCCTTATTGAGGTTTTCAAGGAAAAAAAAAAGAGGATGATCATTGATTTAAGATGTTGATCTTGTTTAGTTACAAGTTGAACTGAATTGCCTCTGACACCCCTCCTTTTTTTTTTTACTTGCAAAACCTATGAAAATTGTAGGGGGGATTGTTAAAGAGATGGTTATATATGTGTTCCTGATTGACTGATTTCAAGAACTCCCTTGAAATGGAATTTACAATTGTGATAATGAGTGATTAAGTACTCGTCTGACCTCCAAAAATCCCAGAGCAAAATTGGATCAAACAATAAGTCATTCATCCTAAGTGTTTCAGAGATAAAAAGCAAAGTGGTGCTGAGGGTCAAAATAAGATACTTGAAAACGCTTTATTTTCTCCAAAGAATACAAAACACTTTCTAAAATTCATCTTTAAAGAGATCTTTGTTTTGGTGGGTAATCTGCAGTATTACTAAAATACCTGGCCTAGGTTTGTAAGAATCATTCTATAGAGACTATAGGAAAAAATATGATTAGGGAAAACTATTTTGAATTATGAGATATGGCCAGACTTTTTGAGTAAATAATTGCTTGCACTTCTGGGAAGCCACCTTTATAATCTTACTGTGATAGCCTCCTTGCAAAAGTATGGAATGAGCATATGCCAGTGAATAGCATTGGAAGAGAGCCCATTCAGACAGCTTCCTGGAAGCCCTCTCTATGTGAATTAATGTCTTGCTTGGTCACAAAGTAAACCTCTTGACAGAGACCCAAAATCCTACTGTGCTAAAAGGAAAATGAACTTGCTTATTAAAAAAAAGTTTTACTAGAACTACTCCTCAAACTTCAAAAATTTTAAAATACTACCTATCTGTGAGTTATTGTCCATTTCCATGATCCTTGATATAATGTAGAAAAGTAAGGATGCTGTCACTTAAAGTGGAATAGAAACTGGGTTTTGGTGTGCCAAATAAAAGCAGTACGATTTTATGAGACAAAATTAATTAGGCAAGGAGGTGTCAAGTTACTAAAATAATATACTAGGTTTTCCAGATACAAACTGAAGCACAGACAAAAGCACTACTCCAATCAATCTTAAGCAACTTCTCAGTTAGAAAAAGGAAGGAAGTCAGAAGTATGGCTTTCACACTGTGAACACCGCATTGCGTATATAAATGTGGTGCTTTTATTGACTCAATATTTGCCATATTTAATGTTTGCATAAATTATCCAACGTAAACATGGAGAGAGCCCTGTGCTAATACTACATACATCATGATTCTTGTGTCTAGTACATTTTAAGTGACAATTTTAGCGAGAAGGGGAGGAAAAGGGATTGAGTACCTTTGTCACATTAATATGACTACATGAAAAAAAGATAATCATCTAACCACCCAAATTGTCAAAACAAAGTAGGTGAAGAATATGTTTTGCCCAAATGATGAGAGGCAGTACAATGGATCAGTATCTAAGTATATGATACATATATACATACACGTAATGTGTGTAGGCATATATATTTGTATGTATATATGTATGTATACTCTCTCTATATACATACATTTGTGTATGCATGTATATGTGTACATGTATTAGCCAGGCATTGCCGATGGATAGTAAACAAATTCAGGAGTTGAATAGTAGAACAGGTCTGATCAGAATGAATTTGAGAAATTGCCTAGTGCTTTCTTTTTATATATAATTGCTTGTTGCAGCAAAAACGCAAATCTTGAACACCACAGGTCTTCTGAATGTAAAATGCTACAAATCATAGATACAATATGATCTTAGAACCCATTACAAATAAAACAAAGGGTCATAAAAGATTAATGAGTGGACATAATAAGGCTGCAACATTTTATCAACAGTGACTTGTCTATCAGAAACTGCATATAGTCAGGAACGTCCCAGAATGACCAGAAAAGGTAAATGTATCATGATGTAAGAATGAAGGACATCCCAAATATTAATGACAATACCTCTTAGTTACTGAAAGAATTAAAAGAACCCTTCCATATGATGTTTCTTCTTTAGGAAGAATTTTTTTTTTATTTAGAAAAGAGAGGAGGTATAGAATGAGAAGAGGTAAAGAGGTTACATCCAGCATAAAAAAAAAAAAGATGCCTCCATACACACTGATTAAATCAGATCTATCAACATATCAAAAAAATTAACTCCTATGATGGACTCCTAATTAAAATAGAAACGGGCAACCAAAAATTTTGGAGCAAATGGCTAAAAAATAATATTTTGTGCTAAAAAGAAAACAGATAAACAAAGGCAATACGGTACTGTGGGGAAAAAAAGAATTTACATCAAAGCACCTGGACAGGATAGAAAAGAAATGGATTGAGGGCAGGTAGGTGGCACAGCAAATAGATCACCAGCCCTGAAGTCAGGAGGACCTGAGTTCAAATCCGACCTCAGACACTTAACACAAAAACTAGCCGTGTGGCCTTCCTTGGGCAAATCACTTAACCCCAACTGCCCTCCAAAAAGCAAAAAATGAAAGAAAGCAAGAAAGCAAGAAAGAAAGAAAAGAAAAGAAATGGATTTACCATCAAAGAACCTGGCCACAGTAAAGGCATGTATCCTAGCTTTGCCATTTCCTGGTTGAGGGACCTTAGAAAAGTCACTAAACCCCTCAACTATAAAATTAAGCAGCTCAACTAACTGATCTATAAATTTCTTTCTAGCATAAAGTCTGTAATCCCAGAATTCTCAATAGTTCTTCTCACTTCCATTAATTGTAGGATTTAAGGGAAGGAGTAATCACAAAGAATCATTGCTTGATGACTGGGCATTTCAAAAGCAGCCATGGAAACAAACAGTAAGGTTAAATTTACGAAGAGTCATTTGGAAATTGGGAATTTTGATTTGGTGAATGGAGTACAGGGGAACTAGAATTAAATTAAATAACTCCAGGAAAGGAAACATCCTGGCTTTAATAAATAAAATGAGCTTAGTACGTTCACCCTCCTCATACAGTCTCTTTGGCTGCAGCTGTTAAGTGCTTGATGTCATTAGAGACTTTCTACTATAGAGTTACATTTACATCCTGACACTGGAGTACAGCCTTCAGGGTCATCCCCCCTTCTCTCACTTGTGATTTATCTCTATAAAGCATAGCTCCAAGGACTCTAAGGTACATACACAAATAGAAAGGAACAAAACTAAGTAAAGTTCTTTTAAAAAATATTGCTATACAATCCCTCATTTTCCAGTAAAACATACCCTTACTGCTTTATCTCAAAAGCTCCTTACACAGGTCTACTTCTTTCTTGAGCTACATCCTGGTGGAATCTTATCCTCCTAATGTTTTGGAGAACTCTGAGGTGGCGCCTGTACAATTTGATTTTGCGTAAAAATACACACCAAATCTGATTTCTGTTGCATTAAGAAGTTATCTGGCAAAATTTATGAAATAAGAAAATGAAATAAACTATGGTTTTAGAAATATCCTGCAAGTTTTTTTTCCCCCTTCATACCTAACCACTAATATTTTTTCTAAAAAGGATAAAAAAAATTTAATCGAATATTTAAAATATGATTTAATGCTTAAAAGGCCACAAGTTAGATGCTAAATATAAAAATGATTTGAGTTTACTTACTGGAAATATTTATAATATGAACCTGGCTAATAATATACTAATATTTGAAAATCAAGTTCACTCTAAAAGAAATGAACTGGTAGTTATCAATTTCTATACATTTATCAAACAATATTTTGACTGACAGTGGATTATTACAAGATAAACACTGTAATACTGGGTTGCCAATAACAGTAAAAATATGTTTCTGGAATTATTTGGGGATATGTAATATTTTGCTCGCTTAAAATGAGTATTTGAAATATGTCAAAAATGTAATAGCCTTTCAAGGAGAAATTTAACTGTGTGAAATAGTATTGTCTAATATAGGGATAGGAATGAGAAAAACAAATTCCAATTTTGTACATGTTATGAGCTATATGCCTTCAACAAATCCTTTGGTCTCTCAATTCCTTCATCTGCAAAATGGTTATTTTATATAGACCTTCTTACCTCACAGAGTGGTTATGAAGATCAAATAAAACAATCAGTATTAAAAGTCTTCTAAAAGTTAAAAAAAAAAGTTATGCCATGTTAAGGAAGGAGGCCTTCATTTGAAAATAAGCCAACCACTATATTTTTAGAAATTTGTAGGTAAAAGAAAAAATGGGCATTTTCAAGGCCTTAACTTTTTATAAATTTGATGACAGCTGAAAGAGCTCCCAAAAGATAGTATAAACTTCCTTTTATTCTTCAGCAACAAACAAAATAATTAACAAGCTGATTATAAATTCCTTTAGCATGAGCAATTCAGAAGACAAAAGGAATTTTGAGAAAATACTGAATTCAACAAATATATATATTATATATGAGCCACGGATAAGCACAAAGGATACAAAAAGAAAATTTAAAAAAAAACAATAGAGATATGTACACAGATAAGAAAATACATGATTATTTGTAAAGAAGAGTATTCACAATAAAGAGTTTCATAAAGATCTCCTGTAAGGAAGAGGCACCTAATCTGAATCTTGAAGGGAGCTCAGAACTCTCAAATGTGAAGGTGAAGAAGTACGTTCCAATTATGGAAGTGGCAAATGGGAATGTTGACTTTAGAGAACAGCAAAACAGCAATGTTTTAGTCCAACTATTCCAGCCAATCAGTTTTTCAGCATCAGACTCATCCTAGACTTGACTGTCTCCCAATCCATCCCTGCCCCTCAATACTCCATCACTTGCCAGGTCTGGTTGACTACCCTCTTCATTCTATGTGCACATTATTGCCTAATCATCCCCTTCCCCAAAACTACATTGTCTCCACCCTAATTCGGACCCTTATTACCTATCCCCTGGTCTACTACAACTGCCTCCTATTTGATCTCCTGGATTTCAGTCTCCCTCTTCAATATAACCTCTACAGGGATGTCAAAATAAACTTCTGACAGGCCTAACTAAGGCATTCCTTTGCACAAAAAGCTATAGTAACTACCTATTGCCTGCATACAAACTTCTTAGATTTTTAAAGCTCATTGTAATCAGGCTCCATCCTATCTTTACAGATTTATTTTATATCCCTCCCTTTCACATTCCAGTGAAATTGTCCTAATTACTAGACTCCACAAATGATATTCCTTTTTTACAGCTCACCTTCCCATGCAAGGACCATAGATATAAAAATGGAAAGGGGTCTTGGTCTTGAAGATCAACTAATCCAAACTGCTCATTTTATAGATGGAAAAACTCAGTCCCAAAAAGGTAAATTGACTTCCTGAAGGTCATTATTCTAATTAGTGTTCAACGTAGGAATTCAAAGCTGAGTCTGATTCTAAGTTCAGTAGTTGATCCAGTATCCCAACATACATGTTAGCAAAACCAGGCTTCAGAGAACTCCAAAAGCACAGGGATTGACTGCAATTCTTTACTACAATATCTAGGCACCAACCAGTCTTCTCTGAGCTATTGTGATATGCAATGTTCCTTTCATTAAGAACCTTTATGTCTTTGGATATAAATAAAAATGCTTACTTAATATTCCATGAAAACTTCTTTGGAAGCTAACTGGGGTGGCTTCCTACCTCATACCCAGAGAACATAGGAAATAGCCAAAACTAGGACTGGGGTCAATTTATCCTTCCTTTCCCCAATCAAATGGGGAAGGGAGGGAAGACAGAAAAGGGAGTTTCCCCTTGACAGGAGCAGCAAACCACTAAAATGGAACTCTGGATGATCACCACAATAGACACCAAGAGGATTGCTATAGGACACACAACTTTATCTTTTGCTGATTTGTGAATTCCAACAAAAAAACATCCAGCAAAAGTAATACTGGAGACATGACCTTTCTATGTATCCTATATCTAGTGCCAAGTGTACTCCTCCCTTCCTCATTCCCCACCTCTGCTCTAGTCCCACTAGACAGAAGCCACCTCTTTGCTACAATGAGCTTCACTATTTTTTGATAAAGTGTGTTCATTCTTACTCCCAAGCTCCTCAAAATGCTAAGTCCCTCCCTTTCATCTTTATCCTGATTGGACATGCTGGCTTGCCAGTTTTCTACTTTTCAGCAGGAACTGGTGACCAAACCTAGATTTGATTTATTTCTCATGTACTATAAAGCTGCATCACTCAATTATGGGCTGACTTCATTTTTAGCAAGGATTGGTAAGTATGTTATGCTGAGGTGCCCAGATTGTGTTGCTCCTTGTTTCCATCAACTAAGACAATTTATTATGCCCAGTCTTCTCTTTTCTCTTCCAACCCACGTCATCCCTACTTTGAATGGAACATTCCTACAGCTCAGTAAAGGCCATGACTTTTTGATAGATTACTTGGGTCATCTCTCCTTGTAGACTAGGCCCTAGAGTGAACCTGTTAGTGGAACTATTGGAAATAACCAGGGAAGAGAAGAAGTGGAAAGCCTTGGCAGAGGCTGGAGCAAGGGAAGAGTGGGTGGAATATAAGAATGCATAGAAAGGAACTGGGTAGAAACATAGTAGCAGAGAGTAGTTCTATGGGGCTGTAGTCGGAAGAGCTAAATGAAATCTCTGAAGAACTATTTCCCTAAGGGCAACAAAAGATAACCTGACCATCTCTGGTTCTCCCTACACACCAAACACACACCTAGTGGGGTCAGGACTTCAAGTTCAAAGGGTAGGAGGAACAGCTTAATTCCTGGCATGGTCTTCCCTCTTATGAGTTGTGGGGTACCACAATCATTTTTCCCCTTCAGTTTCTCTTTCCCTCTTTGAAGACTTTCCTAAATTAAGAAGCAGTGGGGAGGCTGTGGAAAGTAAAAGTATATTTGGTTAAAGCATCACAAAGATCATAGACAGCCTTTATCCCGCTCAGTACTAGTCCACACTGATTCTTTTTATAAATTTTTATTTTTAATTTATGGAATAAAACAAGCATTTTCATAACATAGTATAATAAAAATATGATCACACATGAAACTGCAAATCTCTTATGTACAATTTACTATTCCTTTTAAATATGTAATAGTTATCATGTAAATTTCTTTTTTCTCTTCCCTCTCCCTCACCTAGAAATGGATTGATTAGACACAAATATATATATATTTATAGTCATTTTATAAATACTTCTATTCATCAGTTCTTTCTCTGGATCCAGATATTGTGTCTTCCTTCATATGTACTTTATAGTTAATGTGGGTATTTATAACAGTAAAAATAAATTATTCACTCAAAGTTGTTTTTAAAACAATATTGCTATTACTGTATACAATGTATTCTTAGTTCTGCTCATTCCAATTGGAAAAAGGTCTATGTTGATTCTGATTAGATTTTTTGCACTACCATCTTTATTTTTCCATGAGGTGGAAGATTTAGAAAGAAGGGAAGGAGGCAAGGAGAAAGACTTGGAAGAAGACAGATCAATGACAGATGTCCTGAGTTATCAGGCAAGGATGATACTGTGTGTCACTTTGTAGGAGTTACTCTGGTGGGTAAACACATTACTTTGTACATATGGTAAGGGCACTCCTGTCTTTGTTAATTTCTTATGCAACTTGTATTTATAGAGAATTGCCTTGGGCCCTGAGAATTAAGTGATTTAGACAGTCTAACAAACAATAAGTTTCCGTGGCAGGGCTTCAACCAAAGTCTTCTTGACTTATAGGCAGGCTCTTTATTCATTATACCATGTTGCTTTTCCTTACTACACAAATAGAGGGAAACATAGAGAAGTGGAGGGTACCCCAGAAGAACAAGGAAGGCAGGTTTATAGTAATTATTTGTCCACAGAACCATGGAATCACAGAATCTTAGAAGTGGAAGTGACAATAGAGATCACCTAATCAAAATCCTGTGTTTTACAGGTGACAAAACAGTCCTAAGCATATGAAGCAAGTTGCTCCAGGCTACATACATAAAGTTTCAGGGGCAGAGCTACCAGAGGGTTTCCAGATTCTTGGTCCTTCAAGGACTCCATGACACTGACTAAGGATGCCAATCTAGTCTCCCTTCCTTTCCTTTTGTTTCCTTCCTGACAGTTTTGTCATCAACGACGCAGGTCACACTGGGAGAAGTAAAAAAAAAAAAATTCTCAACTAAATCCTGTTATCATTTTGAATGCTTTGTGTTTAAAGTCTCAAAAGGGCTCACTGCAATCTTAGACAACATATGTGAACAAAGTCCAACTGGCAGTCTCATAACATAAAAATTAGATTCACCACTGCTTTGTCTAGGGGAATTTGGATGAATCTGAATAAATTTGTATTCTGATTGTTAGAAAAGGGGGAACCAAGCTGGTGCCTAAATGAAATATTCAATCATCCTCCAGGTTTCAAGATGTTCAAAAGATATCCTTTAATTATCTGTACAGCTGTCAGAGAACACAGGACTCCTGGTTGAAAAGAGAAAGATCTAAGTCTTAAAGAAAGCAGATGTTTTTTTTAGTACAAAAAAAATGGGAGATGAGAGTAGACATTTTGGCCAAACTGGCATTGAAAATGAATCAACAATCACACAGAGTATTCTAAAAGGAAAAAAAACCTAAAAACTTCTGTGAGCATAAAGATCAACTCTCTGGCCTTTCTCAATCAGGCAGGGAGACCTCACAGAGGGTGGGGGAAGACTCATTTACTATAGAAAAAGACAGCCACAGAAGGGTTTCCCCAGTGAGGTATTCAACTACGTGTAAAATGCTTTCCCAGACCAGACAGATTTCCTTCTGAAAAGCCCAGCAGGCAGAGGAAGTCTGCCCTGAGACCTTCTGCCAGAAAAGGCTGCAGGACTTTTTCCAGTGAATAGATGTTTTCCATTGATTTACTACAAATGTAGGGGTTTGTTTCACCATTTAAAAAAGGCATTTTGTCATCAGTTCATTTTGTAGATAAAAGACTTTGAAAACTTTGTATACAATAAAAAAGATTATTTGCAATGCCCCTATTTGATATATCATCTTCACTCCAACACAGTTTAACTTGAAATTTAAATTCAACCAATAATTCCAAGGTGACAGTTTTATCTGCAAAGTCTCCATTTCTACCACTACCAATTTGCTTAATGGAAGATTTTAGAGAACTTCCTTAAACTGATTCCGAACAGCGTGAGAAAAAAAATAGTGGAGGGGGATAACTTTCAAATGCATTTTAAAACAGAAAGCATTACATTTTTCACACGTGCTAAATCTTAGCCTTAAATGTTATTGTAAACTAAAGTGAATCTCCCAGTTCCTAGTTAGGAAGGATTTGTAAATGATAGCAATGTAACCATTATAAAACAAACAAACAAACCAAACAAAAACCATAGCCTCAGGCCAAAAAAACCCCCAAATCTTACAATTTACACATAAAACAATAGAAGTATGACAATAGCTACAAAAACAGAGGTATATATTCCAAATGAACATACCAGGGAGGCAGTATGGCAAAACTTCTAGAGTCTATCCTCTAGAGAACTGAGTATGGTGTGAGGAAGACCTAGATTCAAGTCCTATCTTTATTAATGACTAGTTGTATACCATAAACAAATCATTCAAGTTTTGACTTCTTATTCCCTAAAATACGGATAGTAAAAGCAACTCTTTCACAAGGATATTGAGAGGTTCAAAGGAGAATGCACACATGTACATATACTCTCTCTCTGCCTTTGCAAGCCTTAAAGGGCTTTACAAATGTACATCAGGCTTTTTTTTTTAAAGAAAGCATTTGAAAGTACAAGTAATACATTTCACAATTTATAAATCCAAAATGTGCTATAAGATGGTCATATTGTCCCACAATACCTAATTTCCCAGTCTGTTCTAAGTGGTCACACTCATTTATTTTTAAGAATTAGATTACTTGTGAAACCTCCCAAAATTATTTACCCTCTCCATGACTCAGTTTCTTCACCTTTGAGGTCAAAGGAGATATGATTTTTGTAACACATAACTATATTTTATCTTAAAACTTAGTGCATGGCACATAGTTGGCACTTAATAAATACTTATTGAATTGAAATGAAACCATGAAATGAGGAGGGTGGACTAGATGATCTCTAAGCTCTAAATCCAACTGCAAATTTATGAGACAAAAAAATCATGTCTAGAAAACAGTTCAAAAAGGGTCAGGGAGCTGAGTTGGTCAGCATTCAAAATATAATCCAGTATCTCATGTTCTTTGATGGCAGTTATCTGTGAGCTGGGTAGGCAGAGGGAGAATTCAAACTCAATTCTTCTATGGGATATTAACTCTTTGGTTTAAACTTTGAATATGTGACCTATCTTTTATACTATTTCTATTTCAGTAGACTGAATAATTGAGATGGTAAAATTAAAAGAGCAGTATACAGGAATCACAGAATCTGGGTTATAGTTTTAGCTATGTGACCATGGGTAAAACACACAGCATCTCAGGGAATAATAATGCCCTCCTTACCTAACACAGAATTGCAGTGAGGATCAAGTATGATAATATGCATGAAGATGTTTTAAAACAACAACAACAACAACAAAAATGTATAAAGCAGCAGTTCTCAACCTGTGGGTCAGGACGTCTTTGGGGGGGGTCAAACGACCCTTTCACAGGGGTCAGAGGGGTCACCTAAGACCATCGGAAAACAGATATTTAATGTAGGAAAGACGTTTAGACTCTCTATGAAATGCTTTAAATGTACCTTTGGCAAAGTATGGATTTATTCAAGTATCCTATGGTTGAGAAATAAGGAGAGATCATGTTTTGAAAATTTTAAACGAAATGCCTTTCCTACGTTAAACTGCTAGTTTTCTCAATGCATAGATTTTAAAATTAGAACTAACATACTAGACTCCTCCCAAAGAGATTTAAAAAGTATAATGAGTACTTTATAAACTTCTTTATCAGTTTCCTTTTTGCTATTACTCATTTGCCATAGCTTAAAATAATTGAAAATTTTACTGAAAATAGAGAAACGGATTTATGGAATAAATTAATTTTAACATAACAATAATTTTACAAAGTAAAATTATTCAAATAACCCTTAACAATAAAAATATTCAAATAATAAACTTATTTATTTATTAAAAGGAAGCATTTATTAAGTACCTACTATATGCCAGGGACTACACTAAGTACTTTTACCATTTGATACTCACAACTCTGCCAGATAGGTGCTATTATTATCTCCATTTTCCTGTTGAGGAAACTGAAGCAGGGCAGGGTTAAGTGACTTGCCCAGATTCACATAGCTAGTAATAGTTGTCTTTTTGAATGTTTTGATGATTAGAAATTGCATTAATATAAATTATTTTGATTTGTATTTTTAACTGATGATAAAATTGAGTCTCAGAGGTTGACTCAGCCAAGATCATATACTAAATACAAAAGATAAGACTCAAATATGTGTTTTTTACCTCAAAACCTATTATTTGATATCACAATTGCAGGGACATGGTTTCTAAAGAGTGTGTTATGTGGCAAATATTAATAGTAATCTTATTAGAGAATCTTCATTTTAACTTGTAAACACATACATTAACCTGCTTCAAATTATTTTTCAAATTTCCCTTTCCCCACCAAAATGCTGCAGCACCTAATCTCCTACCACTGTAACTACAAGATTATTTAACACTCGAGTGGAAGAGAACATACCTAGAACAAGACCAAGGAAAGCAGTGCAATAGTGGACTTAGCCTTAGATGGCTAAATTTGAGGGAACCAATGGAATTGTTCTTTGGAGAACTATGAAGAGAATATTGGGCAGTGTGACAGAAGGCCCCTGAGCTTTCATTGTGTTGTTCAAGGATGCCAACATAGAGGACAATTGCCCCCTGAGATATATAGATATCAAATTAGAGAGGGAGAAGATCAGCCCCTGGGAGAGACCTAATAAGGACCTACCAAGCATGAATGGAAATATCTATTTACAACAGCTTTATCTGGGGTGGCTAAGTGGTGTGGTGAATACAGCACTGGCCCTAAAGTCAGGAGGATTTGAGTTCAAGTCTGACTTCAGACATTTAACACTTACTAGCTATACGACCTCAGGAAAGTCACTTAACCCCAATTGCCCTGCCCTGCCCCCCTCTAAAATGAAAAAAGCAAAAAAATTAAAACAACAACAACATCTAACACCTATTGCACCCTCCAGGGTGACCTCCAACAGCTTTTCTCTTTGAAATTAAGGTGCCTCTGTTGGAGGCAGTATGGCAGAAAGACAAAAAGTATTGCCTCTGGTAGCAGAGGTGGTTGTTGTTGTGTTGTTTTCAGTCATGTCCAGCTCTTCATGACCTCATTTGGGTTTGTTTGTTTTTTTGGCAAAGATACTGGAATGGTTTGCCATTTCCTTCTCCAACTCATTTTAGACATGAAGAAACTGAGGCAAACAGTGTAAAGTGACTTGCCCAGGGTCACGCAGCTCATAAATGTCTGAGACCAGATTTTAATTCATGAAAATGAATCTTCCAGACTCCAGGCTTGGTACTCTATCCACTGTGCCACCTGGATGCATGGAGGCAGAGGACCTAGGTTCAAATTAGACCTCTGCCACTTACTACCATGTCATTGCTAGGAAAACTACAAAAAAAAAAAAGGCTATCTTTAAGAAAACTTAACTTATTAATGACAATTTTATGAAGAAATAGTAGAAAATACAAAACATCATCTACAACTTACAAAATTTAGGACCTAATAAATATCTGCAAAAATAAAATCAAGGGGCTAGAATCAAATGCTCAAAGTTCACTATTCATCATAAACAGATTACAATGCCCCCATAAATAAAACTTGTAGGAAGAATTTAAGATGAGAATTTTAGAAATAAACTGTATTAGAACCAAAGCATCATCACAGACAAAACAATCTACAATTTAAAAACAACATGTTTATAGAAGTTGCCATAGAATGCATACAACTTTCAAATTGCATGGACTGAAAAGTTATCTAAATATGAAAATAAATTGAAACCGGTATAAAAAGGTAAAATACATATCATCCCCATCATACTGTCTGCTAATTGTCCCATAAATGCTTTCAGTAACTCTGTGGAAGATGAGCTTATAGCCCAACACAAAAAGCAAGTGTTTTATTCACCTTCACAACAGTCTGATAAATATTAAATTTAACAATAACAATAGTAATTCACATTTGTATAATACCTTTCTATTTGCAAAGTGTTATACACATCATCTCAAA
Organism: Pseudochirops cupreus; assembly: GCA_028627135.1. Classification (NCBI taxonomy): domain Eukaryota; kingdom Metazoa; phylum Chordata; class Mammalia; order Diprotodontia; family Pseudocheiridae; genus Pseudochirops; species Pseudochirops cupreus. Next base: position 446,870,458 of record CM053582.1, read on the forward strand.
ATAAATCGGGAAAGTAAATGCTATTGTTATCCCTGTTGTACAGATCATAAATGTGAGGCTCAGAAAGATTAAATGATTTGACAGAATCATAAAACTAGGAAGAATTTGAAGTTGGATTGAAACCCATATCTCCTTAACTCCATATTTAGTGCTCTAAGCACATACCACTTGAATACCGTTCTTTTTCCCTTTGCTCTTGCTCTGGGCCCACAAAACAAATTTTTAGTACCAGTATAGTTTCTCAAATAGATTTTCTTTAGTGGAAGAAAACAGGGTCAGCAGCCAACAGGGGTATTCCAGTTTGCTTGGTAACTATACTTTTCATTGTAAATTATCATCATGAGCTATAAAATAGTTGGATTACTGGGAATTAATTCATCAGGGCTCAAATGCTGTAGGTGAACCAGCAAAAATACAGTTTCAGAGATTAAATATCTCTAGACACTAAGCATATGAGTCCACTGAGGTACTAAGCCTGAAACAGTCACTTGTTCTTAAAGACATTTATCACTACTAACAAAATAGGCATCATGGACTAAAGTTAATAGCCTTGATTAAAAATGCAATATACTCATGAGAGGAAAATATACTTCCATTTGTGGCATTTTTTCAAAGGTTTAATATTTTTAATATTATAGCATCTTCCTTACTTCCAGATAAAGACAATGTCATTTTTCTTTTCTATTTGTAGCAAGTAGCACTGGTCATTTTCACATATTGGAAACAAGCATGTGGTAACAAATTTTCATGACAGACACACACACTCAATCAGATTGTAAATTAGCTGCTTTTGTGAAGCCTTACTAATAAGAGTGGAAGTAAAATTTAGGTCACTTCTTTTATAAGACTCAGCTAATGGACCAAAAACATGAATATCATTCCGAAACATAAATTCAGTTTCACTCTGGTCCAACTATAAATATCAGCACCATCAAAAAGTTATAATGACAAAGTTTGTTGTAAAATGGTATGATCTAACTATAAAACTGGATTAATTTCCAAATCATATCCTTGTTGTCAAAAAAAAAAAGAGAAAGAAACATCACACAGGGTCATTACTAAGATATAAATGGAACAATTAATTTTAGTGCCCAATGTATGAGAATGAAATTATCAATAGGAAAAAAAAATAAATTTTAATTGCATCTGTGAAAAAAAAAAACATTATTCCTGATTATACTTTAATTTTTTGCTCTATGTTTTACTCAAAATTGAGAAATCATCCACTGTTTTTTATTGAAAGTGTGCAATAATGGAAGATAATAATTTGGAATTATTAAAAGAATTTGGAAGTCTTCAAAAACTTGACAATTGTAAGAGAAAATTGATAGCAGGATAGGTCAGAAACAGGGCACTTGGCTCATGTCTTTCCAAAATGATATAGTATGAACACATATTCTCAACATTTTCTAAGTAGTAGAAAAGTTCCAATGTAAGAATATGCCAATAAATTTTGCACTTACTTTGAGAAGGAATGTTTTTAATGTGTTGTAACTCTAGCTGTTCAGACTGTTCATTCTTTGGCAGGGTCTCTGTCTCTCCATTTCCACTGCCTACCAGGGACAGTGGTGGATGGTTGATGGATATCTTTCTTAAGGTTTTCATATATTGTTGAACTTCAGCCAGCAGAACAGCCTGTATTGCTTCAATGACCTGTTCAAATAAAATTCAAAGTAATATAAAGGATGTTTTTGTGTGATTATTTCAAAGGATTTTGATGGTGATACCTCGATAGCACCGAATTATGAGGGTTCATTTTGAAACTTCAGTTAAATTGGTATGGTCAAAAATAATACTTTAAAATGTATTAAAAATTGAATTATTTTACACATGGAAAGTAAGTATATTGCGCAACTTGTCAAACTTTTTTGTAAAGTAGGATATCCCTTAGATCCTTGATGCATGAAGCTACAGAAAAATAATGAAGTGGCTACTCAGATTTACCAGATAAATAGGCTACTTATACTTTCAAGAAAATGAAAGAAATAGATTCAAAATTTTCTTGAAGGTAAAAATTGTGGTTCAATCAACAAAATGATGTACAACTTTTTTTTAAAAGAAGTAATTTAGATACTCTAAGTTAGAAAAGTTGTAATCACTGTATTTTAATAGAATTTTGAAGGCAAGATTTTCTTGGTGACATATCTATGGTACTTAAAACCACAATTCCAACTCTTTGTGTGAATATATGTATATGTTGCTACACATGAGTAGCATGAGTAGGCTAGTGAGTTTAAAGCTGGACTGTACTTTAGATGTTGTCTAGCTCATTTTCTCCTCCCCACAACAACCCAACAACAATTTTGTTCATGAGGAAACAAAGGGCCAGAATGGTTAAAAATGATTTAGGACTATTAGATTATAGCTCTGGAGCTTCAAGGAAACTTAGTGACCATCTAGTCCAATGTCCACATTTTATAGATGATGGAGCCAAGGTCCAAGAAATCCAAAGGCCTTTCCCAAAGTCAAACAGGTTGGTAATGGTAAAGCTATGACTCGAAGCTATCACTCAAACTCAAACTTTTCACTCCAATGTTTTCCCCCCTGCAATATACAGTACTCTTACGTAAACTTTTCTGTGGTGTTCTGGGGATTTCCTACTGTGCTTTCTGGGATTTTTGGAGCTCATTTATTCCAGTCTTATCCTTTCATATGTGGGGAGAGTGAGATGCAGAAAGATTATGTGACTTAAGTCCCACAAATAGTAAGTGGCAAAACTGGTGTTCATTGTCCTACTAATACTAATACTACTACATTGTTCTACTAATACTACTAATGATTGGTGTCCATATTTAAAGTCATTTTGATGCCTTATGCCCTTTTGCCCATTATAATGTGAATTCCTTGAGAGCAAGAACTGTATTTTACCTTTCTTTGTATCTCCAGGGCTCAGGGCAGTGCTTAGAATGTAGTAGGTGCTTGATATGTTTAATGATCCAGACAAAGCAACACAACTGAATGGAAATACCAGAAGGGTTAAATCACAGTTGCAATATGGTACCCAGAACACAGGGAAAATACATAACCAACTCTAGGGGGGTTGTTAAGAGAATTTTGTCCTTAAGAGTTTTGTTTTCCTTTTATTCATTCATGCCCATGCAAATAATTCACTTTGGCTCCATACTGCAAGAACCATGGACTTAGTTTCTCCTTTATACAAATTCTAGCATTTCATCTTTCCTCTGAGTTTGCCCATTTTGCCCAAAGTACTGCATGATGGATTTCTCAATCATGTGACAAACAAGATGGAGGCCTAGACATTTCTTTGATTTCCATGACTTCTTAAACTTCTCCAAAACAGAAATTATGTGCCAAGGATAAAATTACATCACCATCTCTATGGTCCACAAAACGCACAATACAACTGACATCTTTTCAAAGATGAACTTGCTGACATTTACTATGAACCCGCTCAGCAGGTCCATAGGATTGCAAGATTGAAGTACCTATCTGCGAGGTAAAAGAGCCATGGGAGAGATGAGGGCTGCACGTGTAGATCCGAGGCATCTGTACATAGATGCCTAGACCGCTCTCCTCTTTGGCTCTGTCGTAGATTCCCTGGTTTACCCCAGATAACTCAAAAAGACACCTTCTACAGGACGTCCTTCCAGTTCACCTTAGTCACTGTATCTTCCCCTCCACTGTTACTTTCCCTTTTCTTCTCTATTCTCTCTGTCCCTCTCTCTCTCTCTTTACACATGTACGCACACACATATGTTGACATGTGTGATATGGTACATACCTAGTTATTTTTGCGTTGCCTCTATCATAGATTGCGAGCTCCTTGACGGCGAGTGTTATTATCATTGTTGTTGTTAATGTCACGGTTGTCGTTATTTATCTCTGCATTCCCAGAGTAAGAGCTTAATGAACACATGTCAGTTCACCAAAAGTGACCACTGAGAGTGCAGAGAGGAAAGAAATAAAATCCTGAGGCATCCTTGTATATGACAGATAGGAAATGGGTGATGATCCAGCAAAGGGGACTTAAAAAGGTGGTGACACATAGAGAAGGGGAGGATAGGGCCTTGTGGGGGGAAATATACACAAGGAAGAAGTCGTAGAGAATAATGAAACCAGATTTCGCATGACAGAAACTTTGACCATGAGATGAGGAGCTTGATGAACTTGGGCTGTCTGAATATATATCAAATACTTACATAAGGGGGCTGGGCTCAGGGTAGAAAGGAACACTGTGGACTATGAATTCCTTCAAAGATGAGGGAGAATGACGGTAGATAACTGCTACCTGGATGTAGATATAGATGGACTGAGACAACACAAAATGAAGAGAAGCTGCTTTCCTAGCAATAAACATTGGGTTATGGGTAGCCCCTCAGACTTCAGCATGTTAGCTTATTAACCCAAACAGGTCACTAATAAGGTAAATTACAGGAAGTGAGGAGAGTGGTCGAAAGGGTGGGAAAGTTTTTGCTTAAACCAGAATATTCGATGTTCTAGTCCTAATTATGTCTACCTATGGATGTGATGAGGATATCAACCACAAATTCTATCAGATCATGCCATCATATAATCATGGAATGGAATGAAAACTCATTGTAAAGTTTTTCACCATGGTTATCAGCTAAGGACTGTATTTCTGTTGCCAAAAGAACAGCTAATTAAACTCAAAAAGTTAGGTACCAGCTGATGAATGTTTTTGCACACACCAACTCATAAAAACCATCTTTTAAGCTGTATAGAATATAAACTTCCTGAAATCAAGATGGCTGCCATTTTTATCTTTGTTCAAAACTTAGCAGAGTGACTGGTATATACCAGAAGATCCATAAGAAATGCTTGTTGAATGAACGAATGACCATAAGGATTGTAAACTAACTCACTCAAATGAGTATCAACTTCAGTAAGGGCATAGATCCTTTAAGTACGTGTTGTTAAATGTGTGTCAGATTAACAATGTTGCAAGCTTTTCTTCACCTAAATGTTGCTCATGTATATTTGGTCCTCGTGGTTTATACTCGTAGCATGGCTATCTGTTCTCATACTTTAAGGCTCAGCTATTTCATCATTATGGGTATTTTTCTACTGAAGTTGACTGTGACCCTTTTACAATGCAACAGACAATGTGGGAGTGTGACTATGGCAATAAATTAACCAACCTGTGGCCAACAAAGTTTGAAAATACAGAGTACATTAATGTAATTACAAGCTCATTCTTTCTGTATAAATAATATCATTCATCCTGTTGGTTTTATTAGCCAATTCTCTGGAAGCCTTTTCCTACAGAAAAAACAAAATCAAAAACAAAAACAAAAATTCTGAGATAAACTTAACAAACATTGGGTTGGACAGCCCACAGGAGTGTCATGGAAAACTAGGAATTGGAGTTGGGGGAGTGGTTTTAAGAGGTTTCCAAATTTGTGCAGAAAGTTCCCAAAAGCAGAATGAAAGAAGATCTCAGTGCCGTGTAGTTATCCCAAACTTGCTTCTGGGACACCGCAGGCCATAGATCAAATGCTGTATGGTCAAAATGTCCTCTAGATCTCCTCTAATATAAACCTTCCCTCTACTCCCATTATAATTCCCAGGACTCTGGAGATTCATCAGAGGACAAGGATATGTGATAAGCATGATGTAGAGCAAGGCTACAAACTAGAATGGTACCCATTTGGCCTATGGTCACCTGGCTATAGTGGGATGCTAATTATTTCCAGTGTTATACTCAAATGGAAATATTACGCACTCCACTGGATAAAATATCCTAAAACATGACATTTGGTTAATAAAATATACACATATGCATAATTTCCTTTACTATTTTTAATTTTTAGTTTTGTATATGATGCATTCACGAATAAGTTGTCGAATCTTGTTTTTATCGATGCATTTTGTCATTATAAATTCCTATTACATTCATAATCAATATGAATACCATCAAAAAACGAGAAGAAGAGAAATAATAACCATGCAAAACATTAGACATTAAAAACAGGATCGATTACATACTCAGAGCCCTAACACTTACTAACTCAAAAGTGACTTCTGGGTGGCACCCGACCAATTGCAAATAACGTCAAAATGCAGATTGCGGGAGCAGAATCTGTGCTACGTCAATATCACACACAGCCACTGCTAGTGAGAAAATGATTCAGCTTTCACATGCATGGTGATTCTAGAATGCTGCCTCTTATTCTTAATAACAACCGATATTTATGTAGTACTTTATGGTTGGAAAAGTACTTTACATATATTATTCAATTCAATTCAATTTAACAAGCGTTTACTAAATACCTACCAAGTGCCAGACGATGAATGTACTAGGCACTAGGGACACAGAGACAAGAACAAAACCAGTCATTACCCTTCAAAAATTTACATTTTCCTGGAAGAGCTTGCATTACCTCATTGGGACCTTACAGTCACAGAGTAAGGAAGGGGTTATGGCTATTTTCAGATAACAAAACTGAAATTCAAGAGCTTGCGACTTTCCCAGAGATGCACAGTTCTTTAGGAAGGATAAGAGGTCTAATTCAAATGAAGGCTTTCCTGACTCCAAGTCCAGTATCAGTCCCTAAAACTATCTTCCCTCTTAACTGAATAGATTCTAGTCCCGATGCAATGAGAAACAGGAGGTTGTAATTAAGAACCAATAAGTTTAAAGTTAAAGGTACAGCCTGCTACATGAAGCAGTTCCTTATCTTTCCAACTGAAAATGATCCATCTTTTCTTCAAATTTCTTATGGTATGTTGTCTGCACAACTCTGTTACCCTTGCCATGATGATTCATAGCTATTTGTACCCATGTTTATCCCTTGATTGGACTGGATGCTTCTTGAGACAAGTGATTGAATCTTCTCCCATCTTTGTACACTCAGTGCCTACACAGAGCCCTGCACAAAGTGCTCAATCAATGTTTATCAAATTGAACTGAAAAGAATGAAAGCAGTTTTCTGTAGAAACCTCTGAGCTACTCTTCCTGACTTTAAGCTTTCCATATTCCAATCCTCAATATATACCATCACCACATTAACTTCTTATATACCACATTAATTTCACTGATTTCCTGATGAAAAAAAGTCTTTAAGAAAGAATAGCTTCTGATAACATCAAGCCCCTACAATAACATCATAAAACTGGAAAAGTTCAAAAGTAGTTGAGGCCTTAGAGATTATATAGTAAAATTGATGATGTCTTCTGGGGACCTCAGAACTCATGTAGAAGTAAGCATGCTATAATATAGGAATGACTCTGGGGACAGAGTCAGAAGACTGAAGTTTGAATGTTAAAAATCAAGAACTTACTAAACACTTATTCAAGTACTAAAAGCACTTACTAGAAATGCTTACTCCTCAGCCATTTTCTCCCTGTGATGTCTTAGAGAATGTAGAACATGCCTGAAAAGACTTATCTTTTTCTTCTGAAACTCTTATACCCATTATTTGGATAAGTGAGTGTCTCATGTGCCCAACTAAATCAGGCCAATTTTAACTATGTTTTTTGTTTGCAGATGAATATGCACTCAGTGCAGCCTCGGAGGCTGAGATGCAATGGAGTATGGAGCAATTCTTTGCTGTTTGTGCCCATTTTGGCCTGAAAATCAACAACAAGAAAACAGAGGTTCTCTAACAGCTAACACTGTACTATCCATACATGGAATCAGTAGTTATAGCAAGTGGAGAAATTTTGAATGCTATGGGTCAGTTTGATTACTTTGGCAGTTATACTTACTGAAGACATACACATAGATGATGAAGTTGACACATGCATAGCCAGAGCTAGCTCAGTGTTTGGTAGGCTTGTGGGAAAGAAGAGGTTTTAAGTTGCCTACCAAACTGAAGGTCTACAGAGCCGTCATGCTGACCTCATTTTTGTATGCCTGTGAAACCTAGACAATATACTAGCACCATGCCAAGAAACTGAATCGCTTCCATTTGCATTCTTATGAAGATTCTGAAGATAACCTAGCAAGATATGGTACCATACATTGAGGTCCTTTCTTGAGTTGAACTGCCAAACATTCAACCTCTACTACAGAGAGTGGAAGTCTGATGTGCTGGTCATATTGCTGGAATGCCAAATGTACATTTGCCTAAAAGAATATTTTATAGAGAACTCACACAATGCAAGCTCTTATATAGATGTCAGAAGAACTGATATAAGGACACTCTCAAGGTCTCTCTGAAAAACTTTGGAATCAATTGAGAGACATGGGAGACACTGGCAGAGGACTGCCCAGAGTGGCATACCCACATAAAAGAAGGTGTTGTGCTCTATTAACAAAACAGAACTGCAGAAGTTCAAAAGAAACGTGAGATGTGCAAATTTAGGGACATCTCCACTAAAAATATTCATATGGATTACTTGTGCCCCACCTGTGTTAGAGCCTTCCAAGCTTATATTAGCATGATCAGCCACAATCGTACACACTATACCTTGATCCCAACAGAGTGACATCATTTTGGTCCTTTTCCTACATGAAGGACAACTACCACCATATAATGCTAATCTCTATAATACATAAGAATCTTGCAAATATTTGAAAATAGTTGTTTTATACATACACACACACGTGTAAAGAGAGGGAGCATGTGTTTTCTCTCTTCATTAAATATTTCCATTTCTTTTAACCAAAATTTATATTGCACTGCTCCAAGTCCCATTATTCTAGACCCACCCCTGTGGATAAATTCTACATGGTCAGTGTCTTTTGGGCCCAGAAATGAATATGATATTTCCCAGATGTGATCTAAAGAGGGTAGAATTAAGTCAGACTTTGACTTGATTTATTCTAGACTCTCTAGTTCAATTAATGAGAGCTAAAATTACATTAAATTCTTTGTTGTCACCATGTTCCACTCTGAAGTTTTTTTGAGTTTACAATCCAATAAACGCTTAGATTTTGTCATGGTAACTGTTATCTAGCTATAGTTACCCCCTATGCTGTATTATGAACCAAAGTATATTCTTCTTGTTGTTATTCTTATTAAATGTCATCTAATTACATAATCTAATGCCTTGTACATAGATGCTTTATAAAACCACACCATTCAGGCCCTCCAGATTTTGTTAGTCAAATTGTGTTATCCAACATGCTACCTTCTCTCCCAGCCTGGTGTTATGCAAATTTAATAAACACATTACTTTAGTTTTTCTTATTTCTTGGACTTCTATTGCATATAATTTTCAATAGAATTTGTGATGTATGTTTTGTATCACTTATTGTCATCTTATATGCATTGGAGTAGTTTCCCTAACTAGACTGTAAACTGTAAAATCAGTAAAGAAGAATCATGTTCTTTTGCACCCTGACAATACCTAGCAGAAAGCTGACATATGACTGTAATACACTTTTGGGGGGATGGGGAAGACTAGGTCTCCATATTTTATCCAGGCTGGAAATAGGCAGTCCCTCAAGGCCCTCCCACCACTGATCAATATGGAAACTGTAACCTGCTCCATTTTTTACCTAGACCAATTTGCACTCCCCCCATACCCCCCAAAAAACCACAACAGCTTCTGAGCACTCAACATATTTTACTCAACTTTGAGCAGACACTCAACTGAAACTGGTGTGGCTTGCTTCAGCTAAGAACTCACAAGCTCAAGTGATCCACTAGCCTCAGTCTCCTGAGCGGGAGGCCTGACCTTACACTAAATTTTTAATATTAAAAAAAAAAACCAGCAAAACTCAATAACTTTTGGGCAAAAAAATTGCAAGGTATTTCTAAAAATCATAAAATGTTATAAATGGAAAATACTTTGAACATTACTAATTCAACTACTCTTTTTAACTATGAAATAGGTTGGAAGTTGATATTAATTTTTGGCAATAAATGAAACTGAAAAGAATTCCAGTTTGCAATAATAGTACCTTACTACTGGGTAATAAAATGTACATTAGGGGACAGGTACAAGGTAGAATGTAGATGATATAAAAACTGATGGTATCTATAAAACATTTTTAAAAAAATGTGTATAAGGTAGATACTAATGGTTAAACATACATTTTGAATGATCTTAACCAAAAAATGTTTTACTATATATTAAATTACAAAAATAAGTCATATTTTTGAATATAGTTTAATTTTAAAAGACAGGCTACCTGATAGGACTGTAACTACAGAGATGTCCCCCCCCCAAAAAAAAATGTGGTAAAAGTCCTTTCTGAGGAATTATATCAAAGCATTACCCTTTTCTATACATGGATGCCCATAGACTCAAAATAACCTTTATACAATTCACTGCCTAGGAAGAAGCTATCATGAAACTGGATCACATATTCATTACTGGAATTACTACTGTGTTCCAGCCAAATAACATTTTGTAACGATTTTCCCTAACATCTTGGAACAACAAAGTGCCATAAAATGGCACAAGACATCGTGAAGGTGTCTATAAATCTCTGCTTCCTGCCTGTCTATCCTTGTGAGCAAAAAACATTTACACATCACTCATTCTTACTCTGGCCTTTCGTGCTTTTCCAGGTTCTACAGTTAAGCAACATGTCTCCCAAGGGATTCTAGTCCACCACTGACACTCCTGAGTGTGAGCATATCGAATCTTAAGAGCTTCCAGTAACTTGCAATATCAAAAGCATGTAAATTGCAAGCCATTACCTCCCCATCTCTTCTCCAGCAGTGTTTCTCAAGGTCAGCTGTGTTTGGACAGTGGGAAAAGTAACAGATAAATAGGTTGTTGGTTTTTTTCCTCTCCTTTTTGAGTCTGACATATGTTTCAAAGAGGAATGGAGGGAGGGTGGTCATATTGCCCAGTCCCTCATATCCATCTAGCCAAGACAACTTTCCATCCAGCCTATCCTCACATGCTCACCCTTCAACTCCCCTGTTTTCCATTTCTTGCTGCAGAAACACTAATCAAATGAATACTCATATTGTTTCTGAAAAGACCATGACAATCAGCTATGTCTCCAATGCTATTCCTGTGACTCCTCAGCAAAAACTCTCTTCCCTATGCACTAGAGAATAGAATTTAAGTTCCTTTAGGGCGGGTTTGCTTTATCTTTTGTTGTCATTGTTGTTATTTTAAAAGACTCTGTCTCCCTGTCTAAACCAGTTTGGGATTGCAGTGGTCACTCAAAGGCCCTATCCTAACAATGATTTACATAGAAGTTTACCTGTTCTTTCTTTTTGACCGCCACTCCTTAGGCAGCCTGGTGGCCCTCTGCTCCTAGGGGTTCACCATAATGGTGCTGGACTTAGTACAGATACCCAATCAGCTTTAGCTTCATCACAGTTCAGAACTCAAAGCAGCTCACCAGCCTCCGCCTCCCAACATAACAAGGACTATACATGTATGTGACCACACCTAGGGTATAATTTATATCCTAGAACCTGGCACAATGTCTGGCACAGAGTATGCATTTAACAAATGCTTTTCCCCTTGATTCCTAGAAATCAGGATGGTCTATTTGGAATCATCCTTTTCAACCTTCCCTCACAAAACAATAATAACAACAGCTCATTTTTATGTATCATATTGTTATTACATCATTGCTTTAATGGTTGCAAGGTGCTTCACATACATTACTTCATTTGATCTTTACAATAACCCTAGGAGGGAAATACTATTATTACCCCCACTTTACAGTTGAGAATAAGAGAGGCCAAGTGACTTCCTCAGGGTCACACCGCTATCTATGTATTTGAATTCAGTTCTTTCACATTTCAGACATCATCCTCTATTACACTAGACTTTTGAGACAAATATGTAATGTATGTGTGTTTGTGTGTTTGTATATCTGTGCACACACACACATATGTAGTTCATTGTTACAAATGTGGAAAGGCAATTACTCTTCAGTAAGTTCTTTGAGGAACTTAGACAGAGGTGTTTAATATGGGGAAAATCCAAGCATCTGTGTAACAGTGATAGTCCCCTATCCAAGGCCACTGAGAAGTTAAATGACTTGCCTGAAGTCAAACAGATATTATAATGTGATTTAGTCTTTAAAGAAAAATATTTTTAAAAATACTTTGAACATAACGTAAGAAAGGCAGTGTGGAGATGTCAAGTGAGCAGTAAGTTTAGAATCAGCGTCTGGGTTTGAAGTCAGGAGTACTAATTAGTGCTTGGGTGAAATGAGGAAGCTCAATTTCAATTTTCTTGAGTTGAATATTAAGGAGTTAGATGAGATGACTTTTGAGATTCCTCTCAGTTCTACATTCTATGCTCATATAGGGAAAGGAAAAGAATTAGACCCATGACGTAAATGATACATGAAACTTTCCCAAATAAGGAAACTCTACCTTTTAAAAGAATTGTCTAGCACAATGGTTTTCAAAGTGTGGTTCAGGTTCCCCAAGTAAGTCCAAGATCCTTTTAGAGGCCCTCAAGGTCAAATCTATTTTACATTAATGCTAAGCTATTTATATTTCCAGTACAGTAAATATCAAATGATATAACCTATGGGGGGGGGTGCCTCAACAATTTTTAACAGCATAAAGGGCTGCTGAGGACAAAACACTTGAGAAATGATGGTCTGTAGGACTGAGACATTAAGCCATCTGCCCGGGGTAACACAGACACTACATATCAGAGACAGGACTTGGTCTCTGGTCTTCCTTTAAGCTTGCTACGTCCTTTGTCACACTAGGGCAGGTGGGTGGTGCTGTAGATAGTGCCAGGCCTGAAGTCAGGAAGACTTATTTTCCTGAGTTCAAATCTGGTCTCAGATACTTCCTACATACACGTGACCCAATGTTGATCACTTAGCCTTGTTTGCCTCAGTTTCTTCATCTATAAAATGAACTAGAAAAAGAAATGGCAAGCTACTCCAATGATCTTTGCCAAGAAACTCCCAAATGGGGTCACAAAAGAGTCAGACACAATTGACTGAACAAAAAGAATGTCATATTGCCTCTTAATTATACAAAATCCCTAATTAAATTAATTTTTGCCCGATGCTTGATATCATGTGAAACAAAAAAATTGTTCTATTTCACATGTGAGGAAACTAAGGCAATGACAAGTTATACAACTTTATTAGGATTGCAAAAGTCAAGGACAAGGATGAGATCACAACACTGATATGGTACGTGTACTGTGGGAGTTGCTCTCATTCTTGTTAGACTCTTTGTGGCCCCATTTGGGGTTTTCTTGGCAAAGATACTAGAGTGGTTTGCCATTACTTTCTCCAGCTCATTTGACAGATCAGGCAAATGGGGTTAAGTGACTTGCCAAGCATCAAACAGCTAATATGTGTATGAGACCAGATTTGAATTCATGAAAATGAGTCTTCCTGACTGCAGTGCCCACCTGGCATTCCAATTCATTGCACCACCTAGCTGCCCCAGCAGGGGGCCAAACTGTGCCATAAACATAAATGTCTTGTCTCTGCCCTGTTTCTTGGAAACCCTTTACCCAAGACCAAATTAAGGAAGTGAACAAGATGTTTGGGCCAGAAATTTTCATAGGAAATAGTATTTTGAAATTTCCTCTTGAAGAAAAGGTCATATTTAACAAATAAAAATTTATAACAATTGAAAAAAATTGTCAACATCATTCTTAATTACCTGACCCTATAACATGTAAATAACAACAAATCAAAAATACATACATATGCAATGCCAGAATTACATGAACAAGAAACCCTTTTTGCATAACCATTCCCATTGTATACATTCACTTATTTATTCAACATCTTTTTTTCAGTCTTTTCTTTTTCAGTTGAATCTGACTCTTTGTGACCCAATTTGTGATCTTCTTGGTAAAGACACTGAAGTAGTTTGCCATTTCCTTCTCCAGTTTATTTTAAGCTTTTTTAAAGTACCTATTACGTGTCAAAGATTGTGCTAACTACGGGGGGCGGGGTACAAAAATAATTGGGACATAATCCCTGTATTCATGAAATTTACAAAATCCTAGGGGATGATAGGGCAGAGGCACTAATAAGCAACACTGTGTAGTAACTAGAATGCAGAATAGAACAGGAGTATGAGAGGGGCACAGAGTGCTAGATACAGAGGAGACAAGACACTTGCTTCATGGGACGCAAGTGAACTGGTGAATGACGGATATGGAAGATTCCAAAAGATAGAGAAGGTTGGTGAAGACAATTCAGAGATCATTTTAGAAAGGGGTACAGTCTGGCCACTCGTGGAACTACTCCTCACAGGACCACATGTGTGGCTGCTGCGCTGGCCAAGCTTTCAAACATGTTCTCTGGTGTCTAGGCCCAAGTCAACTCTCTTTAGAAACCCCACAAATCGTGGTGAGGAAGAGTGAGGTAATTTTCACACCCCTTTTTGCCTTGTAATAGAGGCATTTAAGCCCACTGGCAGGGCTCAAATATGCTGTAATGCCATGCACCAGCAGATTCCCAAAGGAATGCTACTGTGAACAGCTTTTAGAGTTCAGATTACAAAATAGAGTGAACACTCTGTTTATTCCATTACAAATCAAGACAAACATTCAAAACATTATAATATTCACAACATTACATCTTATAACATTAAATGGCCACACAGTTTTCACTACAGTGGCCACAAT
>CM053582.1:446885426-446898689 GCA_028627135.1 Pseudochirops cupreus
ATACACACCTCAGCCAATCCCCTTCTTCCACATCAACAGGGGAGTTCATGCCTTCTCAACAGTGGGACAGGGTTTGCCCCTTCCACACTTAGCACTTAGTACTAAGTGCTAAGTATCCTGCTAAACAGATTACTATTACATATGCGACACAATTTTTATTTGTCTGATATTTCTCCTATGATGCAAAACACTTAGCGGAAGGTAAACGGAGGTAGGCAACATTAAGACAAAAAACTGAGTGCAAGTTTTAAAATATAAAGACAAGGACTGGGAAAGACACAATGGCGACTGAGCCATTCTGCCTCCTGGCAGCACTCTGTAGGAAAGAGCCTATGGGGCATTTGTGCAATGTCTGATTTCAGTAATGAAGGAATGTAGGAATAGAAAAGGGCACTGACTGATCCTGAAGAGACCTTCCAGGATGGAATAGAGCTCCTGGGATCTTGGAAGCATAAGTCTGTGTTTCCATTTTTTCTTACAGCTGAAACTATGGGAACTAAAGAAGTTTCTACAGCCTTCTCTAATCTAGATGTGAATAGCTGCCTGTGTCTCACTCCTATTTCGTGAAGAAGACAAGGGTTCTTTTATAAGACACTGAACTTCTCTAGCCTGTGGCTGGGGGGAATGAACAGAGGGGAATGAATAGAGAATGAACTACTCAAGGAAATAAGTTTCTGCCTTGAGAGGGATGATACATGAAATTGAATGTAATATGCAATCTGTGCAATTACTATCTCTGCCTTTAACAATTTAATTATTTTAAATCATGTTGGACGAAGATGGACAAATGAAGCACCACTAAGGGAAGGAGAAAAGGAACAATCTGGGGACAAAGTTGAGTAATATTCTTAGATAGAGAAGTAACCATAACATATTCATGGGGGTACAGTTTGAGAGTCTAACATCCATGGGTCCCCTAGAAACACAGACTGCTGACCTTGCTCACATCTGTTAAAGCATAAAAGGCTATTTTCCAATACGTTGCTTACAGTGGGATAATGGATGAAAATTCTACATTTAGTTAATCAAGTCAAAAAGATTTGTGGACTATCTACTTTGTGAGAGGTACAACATTACTGTTACAAAGGTACAGGGGATTCAAAGGATAAGACACAGTTCTTACCCCAAGGGAAATCATAGCTTTGTTGGATAGAAAAGAGATATAGGTGAAAAATACCAT
This sequence comes from Pseudochirops cupreus, assembly GCA_028627135.1. NCBI lineage: Eukaryota > Metazoa > Chordata > Mammalia > Diprotodontia > Pseudocheiridae > Pseudochirops > Pseudochirops cupreus. The sequence continues at coordinate 446,886,607 of CM053582.1, forward strand.
TAAAAGAAACCCTTTCCCCTCCCAGTAGTATATGTTAAGGGCTAAATTATAAGGTCCATACAAATAGGAACCATGTCTTAATTTTCTCAGTTTCTTCCCCAGAGCCAAGCAAAGTGCTTTTACACACAGAAGATGAATAATAAGTAGTTTTTGAATGAATGAATAAGTACCAAATCAGTGATACCACCCATAAAAGCTACAGGAGACACACCTATTACTTATATCACAATGCACTCTCATATCAAGGAGATTTTCCTCTACTCTGGAAACATCCTACACAGGAGACTGAACTTGAGTAGAGTTCAAAAAGAATGATTAGATTTAGAAAGGTGGGAAGACACCATAGCCAGGGAACAGTATGAATTAAGGCCCAGATGTGGAGAATGGTCATACTATTTTAGAGTGACATGAGGAGACCAAGTTCTTTAGAATTAAGGGGTTTGGTAGGAGATAAGCCTGGCAGCATACTGTGAGAAGTCGAGAAGTTTGAAGTTGACGTTGGAGGCCACCACTGATAGACTTGCAGCACAGCACAATAATGTGATAAAAGCCCTATTTTAGGGGAGATTAATTTACCTGATATATATGTAGAAGAAAGATACCAAAGCCACTGCAATCAGTTCACAGACTAATGCAGCGGTTTAGGTAAGAGCCTGGGTGGGGAAAGTGGAACTAGAAAGGAAGGGATGTATGTAAAAACTTTTAAATTTAAAATTCATTTCTTCATCAAAATGTGACATCTTCTAAGTGGCCTGACAGCAATCATCTGACCTGAGGACCAAGTGGTCACTTTTTAAAATTTTTATTTTATAGTAGAATGTGAATGAATATACTACGAGCTCACATACATCATGCAGGAACACTTTCTCTTATCTCTACCTCCTGGATTCCCTGGCTTCTTTCAAGTCCCAGCTAGAAGCCTGCCTTCTATAGGAAGTTTTTCTTGTTCCTTATTAATTATCGTGCCCTTCCTCTGCAGATTATTTTCAATTAATTCTGAATATGGTTTATTTGTATATAGTTGTTTGCACATCTAATCTATTTGGTTGTAGGCTCCTTGAGGGAAGAAATTGTCTTTGCTTTTCTTTGTATCCTCAGTTCTAGGCACAGTGATTGGCATATATTAAGTAAGTGTTTATCGACAGACTGATCACCACCCCAAGATGAAACATCCTAGGAGTTCAGTTTTGAATTGAACAGGTTTTAGAAGAAGGAGCTTCTGTAATTTGTGGGGCTGCTTTTCCACCCTCAGAACACCTTTGTTCTTTTCTCTCTTGTTCTCAACTCCTTCATATTTTTCACATTTCTTTCTTTTCTCCCTACCTTACACATGTCACAGGTCATGTTTAGCCCTACTTGTGAAACCCAGAAGAGGTACTGATAAAACACCTATTGTCCTTGAATAAAGGGAATGTGTGTCAAACAACAAATTGGTCATAGCACCAAGGAGCTGTCTTTCATAGCATGAACTGACTCCTACCTGTACAGACTGGTCTCTCCAGCAGGAAACTAGCTTCACCAGGGAAAGATCAGCATCAGGAAAATGAAATTCAGTTTTACCTAGAAACATGCAAAGTACTCATTGTGACTTAAGAGTATTTAGAGTATGTAACTTCTAAGGCAGGTGATTGCTATACTAGATTGTTAGCCAATGTTGATTTGCAGATTCTGAAAATTCACATTTCACAGTCAATTCAAATGCATGTTATAATTTGTTAAGAAAGTAAGCACATCTGGAAACATTTAACTAGCAGAAATTATCCTTCTAAAAAAAGCAAAATCCATAACTAATCTTGCTCATCTGCAGTCTCAAAGCAGCTTCCATTTGTATTTCTTCATGGACTGAGGAAGAATAATAAAAAAATTAAGAAATGAAGAGCAGTGCAGTAAAAAATGCAATGATGGTCCTGTGGAATGAATGACAAGAAGACTGACTTTTAGGGAGGAAAGAAACAAGTTATCTTTGGAAACATATTTCCTCTTTCCTTACTACAAACTTTTCTCAACTGTCCCCATCCTTAAAATAATCATCACCAAATCCTGCCATGCCTATCAGCTATCATCTAATATATATTCCCTCTTTTTCAGCTAAACTCCTTAAAAAATGTATCTACAATTGGTATTTCCAATTCTTCTCTTCTCATTTACTTCTAAACTTCTGCAATCCGCATTCTGACTTCCTTATTCAATTGAAACTGCTCTCTCCAAAGTTATCAATGATCTCTAAGTGCCAGATCTAATGACATCTTCTCTGTTCGCATTCTTCTTGACTCCTCTGTAGTATCTGATGCTGTTGACCAGCTTGTCCTTCTGGATATTCTCTCCTCTCAGAGTTTTTCTGACTTTGTTCTCTCTTGGTTCAACACTAACCTGTCTGAATGCTTCTTTTCAGCCTTTATTGCTGGATCTTCATTCACATCATATCCCCTAATGGTGGAAATCTCCCAATGTTTGATCATGGGCTTTCTCCTTTTAATTTCCTCTATTTTATCTCACTTGTTGATCTCATTAGCTTTTACTGGTTCAGTTATTATCTGAATACAGACCAGTACCAGATATGTTCATCTATCCCTAATTCCTTAACTGAGCTACAGTGCCCCACAATCAACTGTCTTTTGAATATCACAAGGTCCCTGTTTCATAAACATCTAAAATTCAATGTGAAAGAACTCATTATTTTTTTTCTCCAAACCTACCTTCTCTTCTGCTTTATTAAATATCTTTATTAACTATCACAATTCTTCTCGTCTCCTAAATTCACAAGTTCAATGTCATTCTCTGGAAAACACTCTTGCTTACTGCTTTACATATCCAATATAATTTCTTCAAAAATATTGTGATTTTCTTCACAAAAACTATTTTTTCACAAAATTTCTCATACCTTACCTTTTCTCCACTTGCATATATAGGAACCTAGTTTAGACCCTTATCTCTTTCGAGGATTATTAAAATAGACTGATAGTTGGTCTCTCTACCTAGAGTCTCTCTTGACTCCAATCTGTCCTCCACTCAGTTCCAGTGATTTCCCCAAATTATAGATCTGACCATGTCACTCCCCCTTCTTCAATAAACTCCAGTGGCTCCTTTTTACCTCAAGGATCAAATAAAAATTCCTCTGTGGGGCATTTAGAGCTCCTCATAACTTGAATCCTTTCTACCATCCCAGTATTCTTACATAGTATCACCCTCCATGTACTTTACAACCTAACAACACTGGTTGATAAATGACCTTCTATCTTTGTGTGTCTTTGTACTAGAAGTTCCCCATGGAGAAAATAATCTTCTCAACCTCTTAACTCTCAGAAAACCTGGGATGCTTTGAGACGGTGGTGATTAAGCACCATCTCTTCCTGGAGCCACTCCCCTAGCCTGCCCCTCAGTATCATCTCCTCTCAGGTTAGCTTCCATCTCCTCTTTATTTTTCTTGTATATTCTGATTTATAAATATTATCTCCCCCATAAGATAGTATGCTCTTTGAGGTCCGAGACAGTATTTTTTTTTCCTTTGAATCCCCAGCATTTAGCACAGTGCTCAGCAAATCATAAAAATTAAGAATAGTCCTGATGACACCATGAGAATGATCACTTTTCCCTCCACATTACAACTTGTAAGACATTTAATACTGATGTACACACAGAAGACAAACTTCATTATTGCAATCCATCAGTCCTTCCAATCCTCTCTTTTCTGTCATTCCTTTCTTGTTATTTTACCAATTATAGTATTAATTCTCTCTTCTTCATCCACAGAGTTGCCCCAAAGTATGAAGTCCAAAGTAATACAAAGGAGGAGAAAGATAAGGTAAAGTACAGGGTGTCCCTAAAGTCTAGACACATAGGAAATCTCATTAACCATGCATATTTTCAAGAAATGAAATGAATGAAATTTTCAACAACATTTTACTTAATTAGCAAAATTTTAGCCATGACAATTTCATATGGAATAAAAGCTTTCATTAACTATTGGGGACTATTTTCCATATTAATGAGATCAATTTAACTAATTAATGAGATTTCCTATGTCTTCCTATGAAATCTCATTTATGCTAATTAAATGTTATTTCATTTCTTGAAAATATGCATAGTTAAATAGATTTCCCATGTGTCCAGACTTTAGGGACACCCTGTAGAAAGAAGAAAAGGAGGAAGAACAAAAAACTCTGAATTAGGGAAATATAACATTATTACTTCAATCTCATGCTCTGCCAGAAGGTTCCAGGATGCCTCCCCCAGTTTTTTATGCAATCTAGCAGTCTACAAATATTCATTAGTCACCTATTATGTGACAAATACTCTGTTAGGCACTAAAGACACCAAAAATATTCACCATCATGAGAAAAAATTTTTTTTAATCAGTGATTTTGTAATTCAAATCCCTAGAGGGAAAGCAATGTAATTATGAGTTAGAGGCTGAGCAGATTAACAACACTAGTTTTAGATTATAAAGACCAAAGGTTGGTGAAGCATTGCAAATGAAATTTCTGTCAGATCATACTGTCTTTTGATTTAGGTCATAGAAAATAAGAAGACCAAATGAGAAAACATTAAGTGTCATATAAATGCTGCCTATTATTATTATTCACATCAAGTGGTTGTCTAATCTTAGCTTAAAGATCTCCATTACTGGGAGGTTCACAGCTTTGTAAGAAAGAGGGTTAATTTTACTTTTGGACAGATCTAATTGTGATTTCATTCAATTAAAGACATTTGATGTAAAAAAATAATTATAGATAAAAATCTAACTGAAGGATAAAAACGTGTGGTGAAAGGGCATTAAAGGTAGTATAAAACTAAGGTGAGGTAGAGCTTATTGTGGAGTCATAGCTGTGGTGTCTGACTCTTCATCATTCCATTGGGGTTTTCTTAGCAAAGATACTAGAGGGATTTGCCATTTCCTTCTCAAGCTCATTTTATAGGTAAGGAATTGAGGCAGAGAGGGTTAAGTGATTTGCCCATGGTCACAAAGCTAGTAAGTATCTGAGCTTGGATTTGAACTCAGGTCCTCCTGAATCTAGGGCCAGTGTTCTATCCACTGTGCCAGCTAGCTGCCCTGTTAGATATTAGAATAATCTAATTTAGACACTAAAACTCAAATAAATCACTCAACAGACACAGTGCTAAAAATATCCATTTTCTTTTGTGGAAGGGGTTCCCAAAATTTTTTTATAATTTAATCACCTATCTTAGAGTTCAGCAAATATCATCCTATTCTCAATTCATGGGTTCTTGAAACAATATTCAGGTTTCGAAGCCTATTCCCAAATTCTTCAGATTTCAAACTAAACTAGAAATCAGAATGTCTTATGATAAATTCATTCATTAAGAATTTAGCTAAGAACTAGAAATAAGTCCCAAAGAAGCCACTGAGCCACTTATGACTCATTTCATCCAATGTTCTAACAACTTTGATAATCAGATTTCTTAGACAGTAGCAAAAAAGAAGAGGGAGCATTAAGAGAGAGAGAAAGACATAGTGTCAACTGACATGTAAGGGAAACTTCGACTAATAAGGAAATGAATTTTTCTTTACAGATCCCAATATGTAAATATGCTACACCTTTGTTGGCACATGCTATTTTTTGTTCCATATCCCTTTTATTATTTAACATTCCCTCAACTTATCGTTAACTTTAAGGTAGAAGAGACACTAGAGGTCATCTATTCCAATACCCTCATTTTAGAGATTAGGAAACTGAGTCCTAGACAGATCAGTGTTTTGTCCAAGATTGCACGGGGACTAAGCAATAGATATTTCTGCATCAATTGCCCTTTGTCTGTCTTGGTTAATTATGTTTATCAGATTTGAAACTTGAGAGATTTTTCAATCATTTTTTCAGTTACGTCTGACTCTTCGTGTCCCCACTTGGGGTTTTCTTGGCAATGATACTGGAATGGTTTGCCCTTTCCTTCTCTAGCTAATTTGACACGTGAGGAAACTAAGGCAAACACGGTTAAGTAACTTGTTAGGGACACATAGCAAGTGAGTATCTGAGGCCAGATTTGAACTTATGTCTTCCTGATTCTAAGCCTGGCCTCTATCTACGGAGCCACCCAGCTGTCCTAAAACTGGAGATAGGATAATGCTTTTACAGAAACCATATTTTATTATGCATATGACCAAAACAAAAATAATAAAACCACAAAAACATACACAGCAATATAAAGGACAAATATTTAATATTTTATTTGGTGAAAAGATATGAACATAAGTTTGAATAAATTCATAACACCTTGCTTCAATACCCTCCTTTTTGGCCTTTCGTCACTTTGTTGCTATCATTATTTTATATAGCCATAGCGAATGTGACTCTACTCTCCTTGTGATAATGCTGATTTCAGATGGTGTCTATGATATCTAGCAAATGACCAGATGCAAATGTGTTTTTAATAAATGCATTTCGATTGACTGAAAATCTATGATGTTACCCAAATGAAAATCAATGAATTTAAAATATTATGACATCTGTCGTAATGAAATCCCCAAAGTGTTAGAAGTCTAAAATAAGAATGAGTTTCTTTATTCTGGATCCAGACCTATGAGAAAAAGTCCTAATGTAGACTGGAAATCTGTCTTTAACTTATAATCATAGAGAGTTGGCTGGGGTGTTAAATGATGGTTTTGGATTTTTGAAAAGCTGTAATTTCTCACTTAGATTACTCTACCTAGTATATTTGAAATCTTTGATGTAAATGAGTACAACTAAGTTTAAGATGATATATTTTTCAATCAACAGTAGAAAATGGTCATCATCTTCAAATATTTTTTAAAAAAATTAATTAAGAAGAGTAAGGGAAAAGAAAAAAGATAGCAGGAGATAAGAGAAGTATTCAGTTCATTATAATAAAAGAACAAGAAAGAAATAGATATGAGATTTCTGAATCATTTTAATATTCTTTCCCCTATATGAAATTCTGAATGCAGATAGCAATGATAGCCAAAACTAAGGTATAAAAACTGCAAAGAGGAGAAAATGCTGGGCAGTTTCCGTGTTCTGTTTTCTACTTCTTCTTGAACACAGCATGTCAGGTGGATTTTTCTTTTGATCTTTCCTCCTCCCCCCATCCCTTTCTTTTTCTCTCTTTCATTTTGTTGACCTTGTGAATCTACCTTCAAAGCTAAATATTGGTCTTGACTCTAACTACTTACTGGCATCATGTGGCACTTCACAGGGTACTTTAATGTGATGTTAAAATTTTAATATGAGCTAGAAACAAGAGCCAACTTTTCTTGGCATTGTCGGTGAGTTAAAAAATCTTAATTGCAACTTCAGGGGAGAGATAAAAAGAAAACATACTTGCCTCACAGGTACTATACAGTCACTCTTCCCACTGTCCTGAATGAGGAGTATGCTATGTTAGACCTTTAAGATGCACACTTTAGATTCTTACTTCATCCCGAGACCAAATATTGATGTGTATGCACAAGAGAAATACATCAAAAAGTGTTTGTCACCTAATCTTTCCACACAGATATTTTATTCTTCTCTATCCGTATCCAATCCAAATAAGCATGTAGTGATCACATACATAATGCAAGGCATGGTCCTAGGTGTGTGTAGACAAAGACTTATGGGTCTTTAAAATAGAAAACAATTTTAAACAACAAGAATAAAACCAACACTATGGAATAATAACAAATACAGTGGGTCCCAAAGAAGAAATAGAAGAAGGTGTTGACTTTGCTCCTTTGCATTTGATGGGAGAGAAGCACTAGAACTATGGACTCCAGATAATTTTTCATCATATGGATGCTTTGCTAAACCGAGCTGTACCCCCTCTTTTAAATTTTTGGTAGGTATGGCTCTTGAGGACAGAGAAAGGGGGAATAAATTAAGAAAGAAAGTGGTGCAAAACCAAATATCGATAAAACCAAGTAAACACCGAAAGCACATTCATTTAAAATGTTCATCCTCAGCATTAAGGATTAGGCCTCTCCTTCCTGATTTCACATCTCAAAACTTACCATTTCGTGAATTGCCATAGAAACTCGAATTATCATTGCCAGTATTTTTTCCCTTGCTATGAACAGATTCCATTTTGTGGCAACTGCTAAAAACAAACAAAAAAGGTCACCATCAGACGTGTAAGAGAAAAGTCATTCCTGAGTGATATATTGTCCATTTATGGAAAACAGGGTTCGAGGCAAAATATAAAGGAAGCAACGCAAAGCCTGTCTTTAGTAACCTATCCATTTCAGGCCTCTCTTCCAATATCATCCCTTTCCCTCACCCCTTTTAGCCTAACATCCTGCCCAGGCCCATTTTCCCTCCTCAGATCCAGTTCCCAAACACCTCTTGACATGATTTTACATTGTATTCCTCCAGGGCTCTTCCTTCATTAGAAGCCTATTAGAAAATTTTATTTCAATCACATAAATGTTAATAGCTATTAATATATATTAACTGTCTTTGGTATAACTTGTACTTCTTTTAAACCTTCAATATGCTATTCCATGTCTTCCTTACAAAGTCTGATGTTTAAAAAAATTATATGTACTGTGATAGAGCCGTAGGGAAAACATAGTTTAAAACTGTAAAGTTTTCTATGTCTGTTAAGACATTCATAATTTACTCTTTCTATAACTGAACTTACTTTCCTTTAAGATTTAAATATTTTAAAATACCCCTAATGACCGCCATTCTTTCTTTGATGAGGGATGGGCCTAGGGGTGTGGAATGGCAAATACACTGTCACATGGTAAATGATTTAGTTGATTTTGCTAAACAATTACAAGAGAAGCAAAAAAAAAAATATCCATGAAATAAAAAAAGCTGTTAAACAAATTTCATCAATTATGTTTATGTTCAAGAATAAATTTTTAACAAAACAGTTAAATAGAAAAAAAATTAATGTCTATCATGCTTAGTATAAAGTTTGCTCTAAGAAATGGGAATTCTTTGTGTTATATCAATATTCTGTCATCGCATCCAAAATAATGTTACTGATTTGAGGAAAATGCACGTTACCTTAACATCTCATTTTGGTAGCTATTTTTTAAAATGAAGAATTATGACGAATAGCCCAATTATGTACTAATACATTAATAGAGATATAAAAGGGTAAGGTGTTCAAACCCATGTCAATGTAAACTCCTTTAGGGACCTTACCTTGGAGACTAGGAGAAAAAACTATGTTTTGGTTTGGGTTTTTTTTTTTCCTTGAGCAGGTGGGGAGGAGGCATGGACTATTATTATTTTATGCACACACACACATGTGTGTGTATATCTACACATAAATAAAAATTTTTATATATAAGTATAAATTTACTTATCTGTGTTCATGCTGTTTCCTCAAATAAAATTTAAGGTCCTTGAGGAGAAGGACTGGTTTTTGTATCTCTGAGATGCAAGGTGATTTCTTAACAATAATAACTGGCATTGATTATTGCTTTAAAGTTTACAAAACATTTTATATGTCATCTCAAATGATCTTTACAGCAACTCTGTAAAGAAGATGCTATTACTATCTCCATCTTATAGTTGAAGAAGTTGAGGCTCAAGGAAGTTAATTGGCTTTCCAGGGGTCAAAAATGTTGGAGACAGGATGTATATTGTGGTGTTCCTGATTCCTAGACCAACACTCTACCAATTTCTCTAGTGTATTTAGCTGTTTTAGAGTCAGGAAGATCTGTGTTCAAATTTCACTAATGACATAATAATGGCTATGTGACCCGGGGGAAGTGACTTAATCTGGAGTTGCTCTAGGCAACTCTCAGATTAGAAACTGCAGAGAAGACGCCTACCTGCCTTAGTAGAGGAAATGTCCTTATCCAGGAATTCCCTATGCCAATGAAACTAAAGGTACAATCCCTATCCTACTCCTTTGTATATCACAAACACAGAATTTTGTCTGGCAATATAAATGCTTACTGAATGAATAAATGAATTATCAAGTAATTTTGTTGATGAAGGATTATGCAAATGAATAAAGTTTCACTGATTTAGATGTTATTTCTATAAAGCCATGCATCCTGTGACTCCTGCCTGTGCCATTACATGACCTAGACTAACCCAAGGAAATTGACTTGACAACCAATACATCCTGACATCCTCAAATTCTTATAATATGGAGAATTATTGGGAGCTTTTGAAATGTTTACCTGTCATCTCTCATCCTTGCCAAGGGATGGCCATTATTTTATATTACACAATTCTCTGACTATCTTTGTATACCTACTCTGTTTTGAAATTCCTCATTTGTCATGTTTCAGACTGCTCATACCTACCATGAACTTCTCCAATGCCCTTTGTTGAATATGCATTTTCAGTTCGTTAAAGACTATCATGTTCTTTGTTTTGATATCATAGAGCAACACTGGAAGAATGCAGTTATTAAAAATATAGTCCTTTGTTATCTAGAAAAGTTGAGAGTCTTTAAAAGAGCACTGTTACCCATTCTCCTCCCTTAGTTTAATTCAGAGCCGAACCCAGAGTCCATTTCTCTCACCTGTTAGAAAGAACATACTGATGATGTAGAAGCTATATTGATTGTCTCACAGCTGAATGCTTTAATCAAGGCATTAGTCATGTTTCCTACACTTGGTCTTTCCTGTGTGAAAGTTTAGGATAACCTCTTTTCAAAAGTCAGAGCCTCTCTCAGAAGGTTCTTAAATGTTCCAGGGCTTGAGGCAACTGGCACAAGGTCACCTGAAAACAGGAATGTCTGGAGAAACTTCCTTCCCCTGCTAGATTTCCTCTCCTAGAGTGGCAAACATATATCTCCCAGTCACATCCTTTACCTGAGGTTTATAAGCAGAGGGTCATTGAACAATGTTTCTGTTAACATTTTTCAAGGAATTGTGAATGATCTTGATTTACAGTAATAGATATCTTGTGGGAAGAGAGACTTTAAAGTGGTATTTTACTTTGTGAAATTAAATGTTTTTTTTCATAATAAATATGCAATAAGCATTATGAGATCTTGTATTCTCTATATCTTTCATTCAAATGAATGATAGTAAATAAACCCAGGATATCATTTGCAAAAGTCTTCCGTTCTGTATAAGTATTCTCATCAATTGTGTACTTGATAAATGTGTAAATGGTAGGCATACAATCACCTTTTTTAACCTTAGGAAGATCTAATATTTTCCCCATTCCTTTGCTATCTTTCATTCATTCAGGTACCTTGTGAATCCATCCCTCTACGCCCTCAAAGTTTTGCCACATCCAGTACAGATTTCTATCTACCCTTGATCCAGTCAGGCTGGTTTTCCTGTATTTGTTCTCTTCACAGCTATTTGTTTGTCCTTTATAATGAGCATGTCCAGGTCTGTAATGCTGAAGTGAAAGTTAAGGTCTCTGCTCTCCCTGATGGTGAAAATAATATTGTAAAAATATTTTCAGCTTTTTTTCCACATTTTTTTCTGTTTGTTGCCTTCTATCTTCATCCTCAAATATTATTGGGATATCTTTGCTTAGCTGACTCCCTCACCAAGCATTCCTTAAATTGCTTTTATTTTCGGATATTTTTCTCTGCTTTATGAAGTCAAATTGCTCATAATCTTCTACCATTCTTTTAAATAAGATTTTTCAGGTGTTGCGTATTTACTTATTCTAACTCAGTTTCTACTTTTACTATTTTCTCCAATAGACAAATAAGTTACATATTTACTGATAAAACACTTTTTGCCTCCTTTGGTTTTTTTGTTGTGGAAACTGATTTACATTGAATAAACTTCTGTTTAGGATTATAATTGGGGTCCTTATCATTTTGATTGTCTATTACCAATTTTTCATTATAACTTTAAAAAATAAGTTCAGGTGGAGTTGTTTCAATTGCAAGTCATATCTTTTTATCACTATTATTATTTCTTTTAACTTTATCCTAATCTGATCTTTGTTCTAGAAAGCTAATAGACTATTTACAAATAGATGATTCTGCAATATTTTCACATTAATGTCTTTTCTTATGATATATATGTGTGTGTGTATACACAGACACACACACAAACACACAGACACACACACATATATAAATCTTTTTTTTTTTTTTTGGAATGCCATTCGGTGCTTTCTACATCCAGTGCTTATCAATCTAGTTCTGAAAAAACAAAGTTGTTCACAACATAAAGTCATGAAGCA
>CM053582.1:446907383-446938683 GCA_028627135.1 Pseudochirops cupreus
AGGACGGAAAGAGATACCTAAACTCAGAGAAAGATATAGAAAGACTATAGTTTAAATGCAGACTGAAGCAAAACACATTATCGTTCTCTTTCATGTCTGGTTTTGCTTTTTTTTTTTCCTTTTCCCAGTGATCACTCATTGGTTACAGCCCTTCTATATAACCAATGTGAAAGTATTTGCAGATCCTGTACATAATTGCACGCCACCATGGCGGTGGGGGAAGGGAGGGGAGAAAATCTAAAACTCAAGTGATTGTGGAACTGAATCTTGTAAATTAAAAGTAAATAAGTAAATAAAAAAAAATTTTTAAAAATTCCTGGTTAGGAAGAATATTTCTGGGAATGACAAATGGCATCAACAAAACATACATACATGCATACGTATATATTTATAATATATATGCATATAATTTTAAAATGCTGATACTGGAGTTTTAAAAACACTATCATCACGTCAGGTTGAAAATAGACAGCATATATACATAAAAAATCTCAATTACTCACATGTTATAAACTGTGTGTATGGATAATCATCCATCAGGGATAGCATGGGGAGATTCCTTAAATAGGAATCAAGGTTGTAGTCAATAACATCTAACATCTCTTCTAAATTTAAGAGTCTATAACTTGACAAGCTAAATAATCAGCACTTGGGGCAGCTAGGTGGCACAGTGAATATAGCACAGGACCTGAGTTCAAATCCAGCCTCAGACACATAACACTAGCCATGTGACCTTGGGCAAGTCACTTAACCCCAATTGCCCTGCCTTCCCCCGTCCAAATCCCCCCCCCCAAAAATCAGCACTTAAGACTACATTTTTATCAGACTCTGTAGTTAAATTTTAAGCTATTTACATGCATGTATATATCAAATATATTGACTTCTTCACTGAAACTTTAGGTTTTTGAAATGGTCTGATCCTATTATTTTTGCATCCTAGATCTAAAGCAAGGATGCCTGGAGATCATCTAATTCAATCCCTTCATTATATATATGAGAAACTGAGACCCAAGGAGGATAAGTGATTCGCCCAAGGTTACACTGTAGCAAGCACTGGAGGTGAGATTAAGTTCCACTGACTGTAGTCCCAAAGCTCTTTCCACCATACCATGTTGGATTGATTGATGATGCTTAAGGAGATTCAAAGAAGTCATATTACAATAAAATTAGTATATTATGGTTTGTCAAGTCATAACAACAAAGTTTATTACACCAAGAGTTAAAAACTCTAACAAATGATTTAATTACAATGAGGATTTCAAACAATTGATAGACTACAATAAATACTTTATGTTTAGTGTCTATATGTATATTATGCCCATGCTCAAAACAAACAAACAAACAAACAAAACAACCAAAAAACCAACCCTCATCTATTATTAGGTGCTATTCACATGGCACTTTCCACGAGCTGTTTCATTATCTGAATTTCTAAAACTTTCTAAGAAAGATCGCATATTTTTTTCTTCTATTTCCTATAAGCCTTAGCATTTTCCCCAACTTTCTTTTTTTTTTAACAACCTTTGAGGCTACTCTGAACTAGCTGTTGCTTGGTTAAGCTACCGAGGGAGTTCTGTTTGTTGTCAGGGAATTGAGGGGTAAAGAAGGGATGTACTCTAGACAAGCCATCCTTTCCCCTCCTTCCTCAATTCTAAGGGAGTTGGCTCATAAAGTTGCAAAAGAAAATCTGCATATGAAAGTGCAACAGCAGGTGGGGAGGAGAAGAGAAGAGAGCTGAGCCCAACACAATCCTTTTGTGCTGAGGGCAAAGACCTTTGGAAAGTATTATAGAGAGAGAGAAAGTGTGCGAGGTAAATCCCAGATGGTCAGCAAACATTTTGCCTTTCAAGTCCTCTAATTCCTCCCCACAGAAAGTATCCTGAAGATTATGGGGGGGGGGGGGGAGAGGGAAGGAGAGGGAGGATCAACCTAACTGCCCTCCAACCCAAAATGTATTTTAACAAGGTAGAGAAACCTGGAAGAAAAAAGTGTGAGAAGTGAGCACATTTCCTTCAAATCAAGATGGCAGACTACTCCATTAGTTTCTTTCCCTCTTTTCTTATGTAGAGAACACACAGTGCTGATGCTTCATTCAGAAAGACCAAAAGGCTTAACAATGTCCTTCTTCAGCTCCAGCCTTGAAGTAGAAATAAAGATCCAAGCAATTTCCTTATTATGAATAAAAACCTTCGGACACAAATGATGATTGGTTGCTACGTGAGAAACATCATAAAAGGATCAGAAGTATGCACACTACCTTAAATATAAAACTAAGTCAGTAAAACAATTTCTTTACTGATTTTTAAAAATGTTTCATTATACTCTATGTGACTTATCACTTCAAAATATTTGATGAGAAGAGCTAGGAAAATGGATTCCCTGCCCCGAAGCGGAGGTTCAACAATTACTTACACCATTAGAATTGGTTGATGTTGGGTTATTCTTGCTGAGCTAATTTCCCTTTAATTTTTTTTCTTCCTTCTTAGAAGGAGTGGCTTGGATAAGGAAGGAGGCAAGAATATATCTACACACACACACACACACACACACACACACACACACACACACATATTCGCAGGATTAGAGACTGAGCTGGTCATAATGTCCAACCCCCTTATTTTATCGTTGAATCAGTTGAGGACCTTTAAAAATCATGGTTCGCACAGCTAATAAGTGTGAGGCAATGTCTGAACTCAAAGCTTCCTGATTCCAAGTTCAGCATTCCATCTACTCCAACATAATGCCTAAAATATTAGATGAAGAAAATATCCGCTGAGTGGTCCCACTTTCCATCATTGTCATATCTAACTTTTAAAGGTATTGCTATTATTCAGTTGTGTCCAACTCTTCACGGCCTCATTTGGGGCTTTCTTGGTGAAGATACTGGAGAGGTTTGTCATTTCCATCTTCAGCTCATCTTACAGATGAGGAAACTGAGGCAAACTGGTTTATGTGACTTGCCCAGACACTAGCAAGTGTCTCAGGCCAGATTCGAATTCACCGGGAAGAATCTTTCTGTTGCCGGGCCCAGCACCCTATCCATTGTACCACCTAGTATACTACTATAAATTCTAAGAAGCCTAGGACTTTGATTCTTCTCTTTCACAAAATCATGGCAGTTAAAAGGCCCTCAAAGTCATCTTGCTCATATAATGATGGTTTTAAAGCTAAAAGTTGCCTTAGAAGCTTCAATCTACTGTCAATAGATTCATTAAGCAGGTATTATGTGCTGGATACTGTGCTAAGTAATAAAGGATACAGTTAGCACTATGAAGTTTACAAAGCACTTAATATACAGAATCTTCATTTGATACTTACAACAAACTTAAGAAGTGATTACTATGATTACCCTCACTTTTTGCATACAGAAATTGGTGCTGAAAGAGGTTAGGTCAGTGATGGGGAACCTGCGGCTCTAGATCCTCAAGTGCAGCACTAAATAGATTCACTCAAAGGGCTGCACTTGAGGACCTAGAGGACCACATGTGACCTGAAGGCTACAGTTTCTCCTTTAGATTAGGTGAATTGCTCAGAACCACACAACTAGTAAGTATTTAAGGTAGGGTTGGAACTCATATCTTCCTGGCTCAACTTATCCGTCTCATTTTCCACTACTGACTTATCTACCAGAAGCCATTATCCATGCCTGAAATGTACTTTACCCATCTCCGTCTCTCAAAATCCTTGACTTGCTTGTTTCATATTTTACCTCTGTTGTTATCTCCTCTAAGAAGCCTTTTTTCTAAACACAATTGAATTGAGTCTAATAAATATGCATTAGAAGTAGAACTTTATATGTGCAGAGGTAAGTGACTTGCCCAAGGTCACACCACAGCTAGTTGTGCTGGTTGTTAGGGATCTCTAGACAAAAAAACCAAAACAAAACACATAAAAACTGGTCTCTACCATCAAGGAGTTTCATTAAAGTTACCCCTTCCACATCCTTCCACATCGCCAGGGTTAAGGGCTCAGTGCCCTTGTGATCTGGGAAATCTGTGTAATATTTTTTGGCCCTCCCTTTGTACCAGAGAAGAAGTTGGAATTTTTTTTTCTTTTATAGAGTGTTTACAGTACCTTATTATAAAATGTGGGTTAAGTATTTGTTCATAGGCTCTGTGATGACCTTCACATGTCATCTGTGGCTTTTACAAATTCCCCCCAAATTCCCATATGGCTAGGCATGGTAGCTAAGATAGCTGCATAGTGCAAGGCATTTGAACACTGGGCTTTGAGTTAGAAAGACCTGAGTTGAAACTCAGCCTCAAATGCTTATTTCTGTCACCCTTGGCAAGTCACTTAACCTCTGTTTCAGGTTCTTCAAGTGTCAAATAGGAAAAACAATAGCACCTACCTTCCAGGGCTGCTGTGAAGATCAAATGGCCACAGATAATATTTATAAAGGGGTTACCTGGGTGCCTGGTACACAGTAGGCTCCACATCAATGACATCATTATCATTATTATCGTTACCAACATGCACACACTTATCTGTGTACGTGTGATATAAAGCCAGGAAAATGTAAGTTCCTTGAGGGAAGTGAGTTTCATTTTCTATTTCTGGATCTACAGCACATTGCACAGAACTTTTCATGTAGTTGGCACTTGATAAGTATCTGTTGAATTATCTTTATTCATTGTATGGCCCTGAACTAATTATAAAATAAGATCTCCTTCACTATACCTCAAATACCCTGCCACTCCCTCTTTGCCTGTTGAAAACCTAGCTACCTTTAAAGTGCAACTCAAAAGTCACCTTTTTCCTGAAGCTTTCCAGATTCCTGCCTCAGCTCTTACAACAGCACTTTGTTTTATAACTCTCTAATGAATTTATTGGGTTGTCAGGTCTTTATATTAGTGTCTTACACTATTAGACTATAAGATCCTTGAGTAGCTCACAGAAGTCTTCAATAAAAGCTTTAGTGCTAGAAGGGATATTAGAAGTCATCCTTCCAATGATTAAAAAGTGACTTGCCCCAAGTCCTTGGCACAATGGCACATCTAGATTCCAAACTCAGGATCTGATAGCCCAATGCCCAACCTCTCTCCATTGTACCAGGCAGCTGATTAGAAAATAGTTACAAAATATTGTTGACTTACAGAAACATAATGGCTTAATTATTGGTACCCCGAAGCCACATCTGGTCATCCAAAAAGAACTATTGCTGATACCTGGGATATAAAGACCTAGAGGACCCTAACTTTCCCTTCTAGGTTAAGATGTGCTCTGAACTTCCTCAGCAGGAATTCATAATGGATTTTCCCATAAAGAAAACATTTTAAGTGATGGATAGGTGTAGTGAAACAGTATTAAAATTGTACTTCAGGTACATTATCGGTTAAGCAAATTTTTGTGGACTGACTTGAAACCTAATCACCATTTATAACATTACTTCAGTGAGAAAATAGGTTGTGAGTTCCAAACAGCCTACTTAGAAATGAACTTTGAGAACAATCTCATATACTTAAGTTGAAGGGAGGCTACCTGTATATCTTTTATAACTTCAATTTGTCCACTGACACAGCTTAGCTTTAAGTTAAATTTTACTGTTACCTATACTGTATGACATTCACTTTTATTAAAGTTTCCAATAGAGTAGAATCTCATTCATTTTTTAATAATAGTCTTTTTTAATAACAGTAAAAGCATTATATACCAAAGTGCCAGTTAATGTGGCTACAATGCTGTATAGAATTCTAGAAATTAAGTAGAAAATTCCTGAATACAATTTTAATTGTATCTTGATACACTATTCCAAAAAGAAATTAATTGACATATAAATCATTTCATAGTAAAACTTGAAAAGCCCTTAAAACCAAATGTCTGGATAAATCTTTAAAATGTATATCCAACTTTAATGGGGGCATTTTCTGAAATGGGATTTAAAAAAAATATCTAGACATAGTACAAGAGATTTCCCAATTAAATCTATTATTGCAAATGTGTAATTTAACCATCAGAACCAATAATAATTCCATTAAGTTTTATGCATGCGTAAACTGAGTGATTTGGGCAGCAAGGTATCACAGTGGATGGAGTACTGGGCACAGAGTCAGGAAGACAAATTCAGATCTGGTCTCAGATACTTACTAGTTGAGTAACCCTGGGTCAGTCACTTAATCCTGTTTACCACAGTTTCCTCGTCTGTAAAATGAGCTGGAGAAGGAAAGCGCAAACCACTCTACTATCTTTTCCAAAACGATAACAACCAAAAACTCAAATGGGATTTCAAAGAGTCAGATATGACTGAATCTTAATCTCACCAAATGTCTGCCTATTCAAATATGTCTTATTACCTAAAATTCCTGAATGAGGTCACTATTAGGGAATTAGGTCCAGCCTAGGAGCCTCCCATATTTCCTCTAGGTCTATATGTGTCACCCTAGCCTTGGGAACATGCCTGGTATTTAACCCTTTGGGAGAGCAAGTCCCAGCTGGATTAGATTGAGTTTGAGCTAAGTGATACACTACCCAAGTGATACACTACCAGAGATCCTCAACCACATTCTCCTTTGCCTTGAGTCCCTAATTAAGACACAAACCTTCTCCCTCAAAAGGTGGCTCTATCAGCTGTAGCAAAATCCCAAACAATATAGAATGAATTTCTGGGGCATCTTGGGGATAGCAGGATTGATGGGGGTGGGGAGTGAAAGATGACAGACTACACAAAGTGATTATGACTGCTTGACACTATCTTGGGAATGTTAACTTCTCTATATCTCCCTCCATTCTTCATGGCAGCCTATGCAAGCAAACCTTTCACAAGTATTCTCCATTATGTCAGAATAGGAATCCCTTGGATCCAGTACCAAAAAAGACACATGCCACATAGACTCAGCTTTCTAAGGTTAATGGGTATAACAGGTGGGAAATTCCAGAAAATAAATTAAATAAATTAAGAAGTAGCCCAGAGTCATGGAAAAACGACCTGGGAAAATAAACTTCCCATAGCTGTACCAATATTTCACAAAATGAAAAATAGGTCTTTAGATTCACACTCTATAGTTGTCGCTAAACTCCTATTAATGTGTAAAAGAAAAGTATGTGTATCTTTGTACGTATATATACAAATAAAACACCTATAAAGTAACAAAGCCAAAATCCTTCATATCATTTTATATCTATTGTTTTTCTTTTTCTTTTCTTCTCTAAACCCCCCAATTGTTTTTATTTATTCTTCCTTTATCTTATTCTCCCTATTTGCCTGATTGTGTCCCTAGAGTTTTCAAGTGTTCAGTCATTCACCAGCAGCCAAAACCATCTCTTAGCAACTGAAATTTAAGGTTTAAATACAGGTCCTTGAGCCTTCGTTAATATCATAGTATAATGTTCTGTCCTTTTCCCTGCTTGGCCATTCCTAAAGACAATCTCCCCAGTGCAATGACAACAGATGTAACCCACTGTTATCAGGATATGCCTTTTGAGTTGTTTTTCCAGTTACAACATGGAACTGATCACTCTGAGCATAAGACTGTTGATCACTCTTTTCTCATTGTTGTGAGCGGAAGCATCATTTTGAGAAATAGTGCACAGAGACTTGAAGCAGAAGAAGATTATTCAGTCACACAGGGATCAAACTCATGACATTAACTTCATTAGTGTGGGATTAATCTCCTCGTACTTCCGCTAAACACTGAGCATGCTCAAGAGAAAGAAATATTTTTTTTTCCCTGGAGGAAGTTTAAGTTGTGGATTTGGAATATGGGTCTGGACCTCTGGAAATCCTTGATTGAATATCAAATGGGAATTATCTTATGGTATTTTTTTCTTAATTTCTACTACTGAGGACTGTGAACTTTTCTCCCTGACATATCACTATCTACTACTTTTCACCTCAACATCAACCTCAATACCTAATTCACATGTGGAAAAAAACAAGCAGAAGCAAGAGAAGAACTTATACAATAACAAAAACACTGGAAAAACAAAAAAGTTTGGGAAACTGAAAAATTCATGATCAGTCATGATTGCAGGGGACTTATGAGAGTGTTGCCCAATACCTGAAAGGGAGGTGATGAACTTCAATATGCTGAGTGAGACACATTTTTAGATATGCTTAATGTGAGAATCTATATTATTTTGACTATGATTATTTGTTATAAAGATTGCTGGGGGTTTTTTAAAAAAAGATATCCAGTTGACAGTGGAGAAAGGTGGATGAGAGAGAAGATAAATTCTTGCTAATGCAAAAACATTTTTAAATTTAAAAATAACCCATTCATAGAGAAATCTATCAGATAATGCTATGGAGAATACAAGTGAAAACTACTATGCATGTGGATTAGTTGTAAAAATTGTAAGAAACTAAACAAATATTATTATCTTATACTCTGCATGGCTTTTGCAATAACTCTCCCTCTGCTCAAAATTTTCCTACCCCACCATGCCAAGTCCACAGTACATGGAAGGAAAACCAGCAGTAGGTTTTTACAAAAGTGATCAAGAAAAGAATAAGGCTATACAATACATGTAATAGCTAACCAAACCTGCTTTACTGAAATAGACCAATCCAAACTGCCTTTTATCTCTCATGTGTTCCCGCCACCAAAAAGGCTAATATATTCTTTCTTCCTAATGTTGCTTATATCTCTTTTCCTCCCTTCTTACTGAAAATACCCTAGTTCAGGCTTTTGTTGAGTCATGATCAGACTACTACAATCCTGTGCTAATGGTTCTACCTACCTCCATTCAATCCATCTTCCACTCTGCTGCTTATTTACTTTTCCATCCAAACTGCTTTTTCCAAGACATTGTTCTGATCAAAAAGTTTCAATGGCTCTCCAAGAGCTATAGCTTCTTAATTTGGGATTTAAAGTTCAGAATTTGCCCCTAACCTGCTTTACCTTTCTGACCTGTTCTCCAACCCAAAACTGTCCTCTATTGAGAGTGCCTTATTCACTGTTTCTAACATACTTTTCTCATTACCACATGTGTGCCTTTTTCTTTCAATTTCTCCCTGAAGAGTAAACCTCCTACTCTGTAGTGATCCTTCAAAAATAAAACCAAGTCGTATCTCTCTCCATGAAGCTTTTAGTTTTTCTTAAATATTCTAGCCCAGATGGGTGTCATTTTCCTTTGAAACTCCTAACATTTAATCACATACTGCTTTATAATTTAACTTTTCTTAAGATTTAGAGCTGGAAGGGACCTTACACACCATCTTGTCTAGTCTCCTCATTTTACAGGTGAACTAGCTAGTGATTCACTCAAGGTCTCACACACTAGCTAGTAAACAGAAGAAATGGGAGTATAGAGCATAAATTCAGTGCTGTTTCTACTAACACTCAGTAAAGATGTCTTATCTTTCAAGAATGATCCAGTTCCTTGAGGATAAGGAATAGAACAAAGATACCTCACTACATTGTTTCATATGGTAATTCTCATAGTGTTATCTGCATAATAGGGACTTGAATTTTTTATTTGTCAAACATATTCAGTTTGCTACCAGGCCTAATGGAGGAAAAATTGGCACCAAAGGGAGATGTAAGCATCTGCGAGATTCACTTTAGTTTCATCAACTGCCTCCTATCTAAACTACAACAGAGCTAAATTACACAATGTCTCCTTGAAAGTATGGCCACCCCTCTTCTATATCATCAGACCTAAGCCAGTTTTCATATGGGAGGTGGCATAGTTCAGTCCTGTAGTGGCCCTATGGACACAGCTGGTTCCATCACTGCCAAACATTCAAATACTGGCTAAATGTACCTTAGCCAAGTTAAGAGGCACCAAAGTCATATTTCCAATTGAGTAGGGTTTTCATTTCCTTTGGATCATATAATAGATAGTTATCCCAGAAGAGAAAAATGACACAGGGAAGTATGGTGATGGATTTTCCTCTACCTAGAAACATGGAGAAAGTATAATTGAAAACTTAGGGAAGATTTATAAACACTGCCCTGAGAAGTGTGCAGGGGAAATATGAAATAAAAAATGAAATTAAACTGCTAGTCCTTTAGAAAAACCAAAGATTCTTCTCAGTTGACCATATGGATTCTATACCTCAAATCACTAGGAAGCAGGATAAATTCCTAAAAGCCACCAAAACATTTAAAATGTCAGTGACACAATTCTGACTCATTCACTTACATTAGCTATATCCTCATGTCTGTTCTATTGCATTTGGAGAGGGATCATCATGTCATTATGTCATTATTATTAATTACTTATTAATTATTAATGCCTATTCATTAGCTATAAGATACCAAAGTGAATCTAGGATCCAAGAGAGAAGAAACAAAGATAATTAAAACTAATGTCTTGCTCCTGAGAAGTGTAATGGTATAAGGAGTATAGAGATGGCTCTCAAAACCAAGAACATCTGGATTCAAGTCCTAGGGTTTGCCTCTGAAACATGCATGCTATGTGACTGTGGACAAGTCACTTGCCCTCCCAGTGCTCTGAGCAAATCTCTAAGACTTTGAAGTTGCAGAGAAGGCATCCACATTGTGAACTGAGAAAGGTAAGTTCCTTATCCAGGGAGTTCTCTATATCAATGAAATCACAATTCCTATACTTGTCCTTTAAAAGATTATAATAAATTGTGCTTAATTTGTAGGAAAGTAAGTATACAAAAGACTCATCACACATCAAAAAATGGTATTTAATTGAAGATAAAAGGCTCCTTAGGGATTATTTAATTCAAATCCCTCATTTTATAGGTGAAAAAGATGATGGAGAAAAAGTCCACAGGGTCACAGACTTTTAGAGCTGGAAGGAACCTGAGAAATCATCTAGTACAAATCCTTCTCCTTTTACAGATGAAATAATAAGGCTAAGAAAAACAAAGTGACTTTTCAAGAGCACACAGGTACAAAAGTAGGTAAAATTATCAGCAGAGGTACCCTAGGAGAAATATATCTCCACTCCTCCACTCTCTTGAGCTTGTCCTACAGAACTGCCTATTGAACATTTTGAAACAGATACTTCAAACACATGTCCAAATCTACCCCTCTCCTGAATGAACTTCCTTACTTCTGTTGAAGTTACCACCACCCTTTCTGTCACTTAGGTTCTCAATAACAGAGTCATTCTAACCTCCTCACCCCACATGTCCAATCAATGGACAAATTTTGTCTTTTCTACTTCCACATCTCTTGAATGTATCCCATTCTCTACATTCAGATGGCGAAAACCATAATTCAGGACATTACTTATAACCTGGAGTGTTTCGATAGCTTCCTAATGGGGTTCTCTTTCTTCATTTTCTCCCCTCTCCAATCTTTCTCCCAAATAACTGCTAAATTGATATTCCTGAAGCATAGGTCTGACCATGCCATTTTCCTATTCAGTGAACTCTAGAAGCTTCCAATTACATCTAGAGTCAGATTATATCTTTGTTTGACATTCAAAGACTGCCCCAACCAGGTTCTACCACATCTTAAACAGCCTTTTTAGACATTACGCCCTGTCACCCACTCATGGTCCAAAGAAATGGTTCTCTTGCTGTTCCTCACATGCAACATTACTTCACCTATCTCCATGCCTTTGCAGTGTCAATCTGTGCCTGGAATGTGCCACTCATATCAACTCAACCCTGAAGAATCCCTAGTTTCTGTCCAAGTTCAGCTCACAAGTCATCTACTATGGGATTTGTTTCCTAGTCAGTCAAGTCACAAGCATTTATCAAGTATTTGCTATGTACCACACGCATGATAAGTACTGATAATATACATAAAAGCAGACAGAAAGATAATCCTTGCCCTCAGGGAGCTTATATTCTAATGTGGGAAGACTACACATAAATGAAAGCTAGAAATTGTGGGAGGAATGAAGCACTTGATTCTGAGGAAGGTACAAAAAGTCCAGAGTGCAGTCTGGAGAGGAATGACACATGGCTGGCCTATGTGCCTTCCTTAAATGAAGGTTCTGAGAGGAGCCATTCAATCAGAAGCAGAGGCCACAGGGGTAGTTGATACTCCCAATGAGTGAATTCCTGGATTGAAGTGAATTTTCAGGACTAAGAGATTTCTGGGGCAGGAGAGAAAAAGTTCAGAGCGTAGCATGGAGAAGAATGAGTCACCCTAGATTCAAAACCACAAAAATATCATGTAAAATTCAAAATGTCAACAAAACAATTCTGATTTGTGGACTAACATGGGTTCTAAAGCCATTGCTATTCTATCTGACTTGATTGATAGCCTGGAGAAAAAGACAATCCTGATCCTCCTAGCTACCAGAGACACCCCTCCAAAACCATCTTGTATTTATTTTCTATATGCTTATATGTCTTAGATGTTATCTTCCCCATAGGATGTACAGGAAAAGCTTCTTGAGTGAAGGGACTTTTTTTTTCATTTTTGCCACTGTATTCTCTGTACCAAACAGTTAGGTGGTACAGTAGAGGCAGCTAGGTAGCACAGTGGATAGAGTACTGGAATTTGGCCTCAAAAACTTAATAGCTGTGTGACCCTGGGCAAGTCACTTAATTCTGCCTCACTTCCTCATCTATAAAATGAGCTGGAGAAGGAAATGTAAAAGTACTCTATTGTCTTTGGCAAGAAAACCACAAAGGGGGTAATGAAGAGTTGGACACGGCTGAAAAATGACTGAACAAAAACAACAACCATTTTCTGCACTTAGCACAGGGCACTTAGTAAATTAGGCAATTAATAAATGTTTGTTGATTTGTGACTGGTAAGAAAGCAGACCTGTGTTTCCAAACCAAGTCCTCTTTCCCTACCTCCAGTTCTTTTACACAACATCATTATGTCTTCCAGATTTAAGTGATAGACACCCTAAGTGGAAACATGATCATTTCTTTAACTTCTTATTTCCACACCACCATCCACCAGACAACGTAGCATAACAATTTA
This sequence comes from Pseudochirops cupreus, assembly GCA_028627135.1. Classification (NCBI taxonomy): domain Eukaryota; kingdom Metazoa; phylum Chordata; class Mammalia; order Diprotodontia; family Pseudocheiridae; genus Pseudochirops; species Pseudochirops cupreus. The sequence goes on from CM053582.1 coordinate 446,920,196, forward strand.
AAAATTTTCTATTCTGATTTTATTAATATTCTAGGAATGAACCCAATACATTCATTCATTCAGACATTCATTAAAAGCCCATTATATGAGGGTCTTATGCTAGGCACATATGCCTTTAACAAGTTGCCTTTGTTTACAGTAACTAGGAGGTCAGTCCTTTGGCCACATTCCTGTGCATGCAGGGAATTTCATCTCTAACATCAGGGTTTCCAGTGAAAGTCACTTAAGCAACTGTCACCATAAAGGAAAAATAAATGTTTCAGGACATTAGCTCATGAAAGCACCTAATTACAGGAGCTAGCCAAGATTTCAAGGCCTCCTGAAAAGGTTTCTTTCATAAGTAGCTTCTCTACCTACAGCTTCCTTTTGGATATAAAGATTCCAGAACCCCAGACAGAACTAATTTACTACCCCTGGCTTTGGGTCACAAACTTAAAACCTCATTAACTGGGATGCCACTAATTCAGAAACTGTAATAATTTGGACAGGACTGAAAATTGATTTTTACCATTATTAAAGAAAATCTTTTTATCATGGATCCTGCAAATTATTGCAAACAATAGGCATGGAGAACTTTGGAAGTCATCATTTATATCTAATTGATATGTTAACAGAAATCGTTTTCATAATTTCACGGCAAGTCTCCTAAGACTAGTTCCAGATTTTGCATGCCTTTGAAAGTAATAAAACTGTGGATCATAAAAAATGTTCCTTAAATCATATTTTCACTAAGGCAAAAAATAGTCCTTTGTTGTAATCAGTCTGAATTAGAATGGAGTTTTCCCTGACATTCTACAAGCTAATGACAACTGGACATCGGCATCTTTAGTAAACAAACAAACAAATTTACTTTATTGCTTTATCCACACAAATACCAAATAGAACCATCCTGACCACCCCCTCCTCCAATATTCCCAATCTTTAGAGCTTTGATTTTATTGACTTCATTAAAAACAGAATGTCTGACTTTCTTAAGGCAAAAGTTTGATATGACCTAGAGCATAGATCTCATTCTAGCTTTTTCTAGTATTTTTGGGGGGGTTGATGGTGGGGTGTGAGGGCAGAGTAAGTGAACATGTACTTTAGCCTACCTAGGGAGCTCCCAACATAGGAAGTTTTTCCTTAATGAATCTGCAAATCACCTGTCTCAGAGGTGTCCAGGGGCACTAAGAGGCAATTTGTCCATTTGCTCATCATATATAAAAGACATCAACTTTAATTCAAGTCTTTCTGAGAGAAGACAAACTTCCTGAGGGCAAGGACTGTCTCATTCTTGTCTTTATATTCCCAACACCCAACATAATAAACGCTGAATAAATGCCTGCTGTTCATCTGATTTATTCTTGATTTTACCAGTGGACAAAAGATCTATCAATGATTATTTATTGATGTGAAAACACAAACAAGCCTATCAGTCAAAATCTTTCCAAAAGCAAAACTGTCTATGAGCAGCAGGTTTAACTAAAAAATCATGACCTGTCAGATGCATTTTGCTATTAGCATAATTTAAGCTATTATATAAAAAATTCAGAATTTCATATTTTCACTAATATTTGTCAAGCTATAACATTAAAAAGTAGCTAGATGAGCTTGAAAAACATTCAGAAAATAACAGATTAACATCCAAAGAACAAAGACCATAAAATATATATAAGAACACTACATTTAAGGTACTGCAAAAGGTGCTAGGTATACAATAATGAAAAAGAGAGTGAAAGGCATTAATTTATGATCCATAAATGTCAGGGTCCTCCTCCTACTATCAAGAAATCACTTCCTAAAATTAAGCCATGGTCCATTAGTAGCACACAAAAACCAATAATGCTACATTGTATTTTGGAAAGCCTTAAACTGAAGCTTAAAGTCTACCTGAAAATTCAAGTTACTGTACATATTATCAGCATGATATCCAGGAAAAGGAAATGCTTTTATACTTCCCCTCCTCCCCCCAAATACATCAGGACATGCCATCTCCTTTGACTGATTTAATACACATAACCACATAAAAATTTCATGGAAAGCACAACTTAAATGCTATTTTACCTAGCTACCTTCTTGTCTCTAAAGGCTGTTTACCACTGGGATTCAACTTATTCTGGGAACTCTACCTCATTTAAAATATAAATTTCCATTAGCTGGCAGGGATTCCCATACTGGTTCACCTCTTTTTCACCTTCTATATGGAGGCTCTAGTTTTCTTAACCAGACGTGTCCTGCTGAGAACTCTGTGCTCTGCAAAGGCTGCTCGTCCTCAAAAGGGGAAAAGGGAGAAAAAAAATAGTGTAAAGAAAAGACTGGGCCAGTGATCATGGTACTAGATTTGGAGTCACAGGACTTTGGTTCTGATGTCAGCTATGCTACTTATTCATTATTGGCATGACTTTAAATCATTTAATGTCTGTTAACCTCAGTTTGTTAATCTATAAAATTAGGAAGTTAAAAAAAATAAGCTCTAAGGTTTTTGTTTAGCCATTTCACAGTGTCTGTCTCTTTGGTTTTCTTGGCAAAGATACTTTGAATGGCTTGTCATTTCCTTTTCCAGCTCATTTTACAGATGAGGAAATTGAGGCAGAGTTAAATGACTTGACCAGGGTCGTAACTAGAAAGTATCTGAAACTCAATTTGAACTCAGGTCTTCCTGACTTCAGGCCTAGAACTCTATCTACTGTGACACCTAGCAGCCCTCTGAGGTTTTTGAGTACTACGGTTTAAAATTACTTAGCTCAAAAAGATGTAACTATTGTCATATATGGGAAATAACAATCAAACCCATAGATTGTACCTTGCTTCTGGAAGAGACATGACAATGGACTTCCCTAGCCATTTGTTTTAGCCTTCATCAAACCAAAACTCCATTCTTGGTCACCACTCCCCCATATATGTTGTTTCTCCCTGTTAAATTGTAAACTCCTTGAAGAATTAGAAACAAAGTAGGTATCCATTGATTGAAAATGGTTAAACAAGTTGAGGTACATATATGAGTATAATGGAATGTTATTGTACTTAAAAAAAATGAGAGTGATTAATATAAGAAGCTTGGGAAAACACATAAAATGGTACAAAATGAAGTAAGCAGAACCAGAGAAACAATATATAGAAAGACTATGAAAATATAAGTGGAAAGAAAATTAAGGCAATTTTAATGACCAAATAGCCCCAAATAAGAGATATGAGTAAGCACCCCCTCCCCTTCCTTGAAGAGGTGGGGGGTGGATGACTATGAATGTGTAACAACCATATGTACCATTCAGTCTTTTTTAAGTGTTGGTTAGTTTTCCTAAATTGTGAGCTTTCACATAGGTACTCAGTTACTAAAATGAAATAATGTAGGCAAAGCACTTTGTGAATGTTAAAGCACTATATAATTCCCAATTATTATTATTGATAGAATCAAGTAACGCTCCAACAACAAGAAACCAGACTCTTTGGGATGTGAGTGAAATGTACTGTCTTATCAGACACTGAGAAGATGAAGCCTATGTTCTTTGCCACCGTGTTAAAAGAGAGATAAATGCAGAGGTCAGGAACTCCCAGGGCTTGCTGAGGTTGCATGAACCGAGTTGGGGAATGACCCCTTTTGAAGATTAAAATTGATAAAGTCTTCTTATATGGAGATTTTATAGCTCCTTTCTGGCAGGTCTAGTCCTAGTCAAGCACATCTTTAGAACTTGCTAGTCCAAGCAAAAAGCTGAAATAAATTTTTAAAGACCTCACTTTCTAAATTATTTTCAACATCTGTCCTGTTACTTCAATAGTATAATATGCAAACTTGAAAAATTAAAGTCTGAATCAAGAAGACACTTCAATGACTATGCAATAGTACAAGAAAATTCCTAAGACCCGATCTATTGAAATATAATAAATTAAGCAAAGGAGAAATCACATTCTCATACATTATCCCCACCTCTTTAGTGTGATAGAAGAAAAAGAACACTAGACTTGGAGTAAAAAAAAAATGAGTTAAAGTTCCATGTCAGTCCATAACTAACTATTTGATGTTGAGCAGGTCACTTCATCACTCTTGCTGCCTCAGTTTCTTCACCTACTAAAACGATAGGGTTAGACAAGATGACTCCCAAGATCTTTTTCAGCTCTGGTCTTAATTTCACCACCAGACTCACAGGTAATATGTGCCCAAAGAGCTTAAAAGCCAAGTCTTTATTTGTAGGATGTTGTTATGTGAGCTAGCAATAACCTCATCTCAACCAAGCCAACAGAGAGCTAAGGAAAAATAGCAGCTAGGGAGATGTTCTTCAAAATGGTTGAGCAAGTGGATGGGATTGTTTGTTGTCTTAAAGAGACAATCCAGTGCTAAGATACAAATTAAAATAGGTTTTGATAACCCCCAGCATTATGATATTCAGGACCAATACTTATAACTAAAATTTGTGTGATACTTTTAAAGTTCACAAAGTACTTTACATATACCATCTCACTTGGTCCTCACAACAAACCTATGAAGAAAGTGTTGTTAATAACCCTCATTTTGTTTTTCACGTGAGGAAACTGAGGTTAAGTGGCTTACCCAGGGTCACACAGCTATTAAGTATATCAGGCAGAATGCAAACACTGGTTTTCCTTGCTGAACTGTGGGTGCTCTAGGTCTCCTGCAGTCTAGCATGGCCAGGAAATCATCAGCCAGTTCCCACCTTAAAACTCTTCTTTTAAACAAAGGATTCACATAGTTCATTGAAAGACATTTCCTTTTAGTAAATTCATTTCCAACTTTATAGCATGAGTTAATTTTCTTTTTATACACATAACCTTTCAGGAATTTATGGGCTTCATAATTTGAGAAATACCTATTCCACCAAGTGGTGCTTTAAAAAAACAGACACACAACAAATTGAAGAATCTAGAGAAGGCTAGAAAGTGCCTAGGGACTTAGAGATTTTTTTTTATTACTTTTATGGTTTCTGGGCTATTTTAAACATAGATCATAAAAAAATAAGTAGAGGACCAGAATATTCTATAATCTCACACATAAACAAGAAAATAAATATTTTCTTTTCCTCCATCTTGGTAATCAATTGTTAAATTTTGGAATCTATCATCTCAGTGCCCATGAAATATTTTATATATGACATTTAAAGCTTTAAAAAAAATTCCACATTCAAGGAAGGAAAAAAAGGTCATTTACATTTGTTGGTGAGAATTTTATCCTCTTTGACAGAATGCTGTAACTATTTTTTAAGATTTTTTTTATTGGTTGACTTAAATGAAAACATATCTACAAAGAGGTTCTGCCCTTATCACACAAATGCTTTTCAGCATTTATAACAAACTACTTAATTTCATCAAAAAACAGGAGCCTGGTGGAGTATACAGGTTACCTAGAGCATCTAACATCCAAACAACTGTGAAATCTGGGTCCTGGATCCCCTGAATTATCTGCCCGAGCACATATACAAACAATGCATAAAACCACCCCCAAAGTGTAAATGAAAGCCCAGGCCATTCATTTTTAAATCCATTGAACCCTAGGTTGCTGGAGATGGTTGTCGATAGTAAAAAATTGTCTCCTTCAAATGTGCCTGGTGGACAGCAGCTTGATGATTGGCAGCAGAAATAGAAGACAAATGAGAAAGCCTTCAATCTGCAGCTGATGCGCAGGAAGGACATGGGGAGCTGAGTTTACAATAGAGAAAACATTACCAAGCTAATGGCATGGGCAATCATTTGACCACCATGCATCTCTGAGAGCAGCAGGGCATCCATTTTCAGTTAAGTGTTAGAGTACCTTTTTGCTTTCTCTGACCACGGCAGGGGTAAAACAACCGAGTGCGTTAGACCCACCGACTGGTAATAAATTACTATATTGGATACTTTTTGTTTCTTTCAGCAATGACTTTACTGTATATCCCTGCTATCATTATCAATTAAAGTGGGGACCGCTTTGGCAAGCTGTATCTAACTGTATATCAGTCCCTTCTTGCCAATTGCTTTCGCGAGTATCACAGGGTCAAGAGGCTCCTTTGACCTTTATCATCTAAGTCTCTCTGACCACTCACTATTTGAAGCAATCTTGGATGAACAGATGGACACTTTCTGCAGACACTATAAAGCTTAGAATATAAAGATAAATGAAATTGTGTTTCAGGCTTCAAACTGGTTTATGAGCATAAAATATTGTTAGTGAGTTCAAGAAAATTCCCAATTTCAAAGTATACAACCTGACTATTAAATGAACAGAAAATATATGCCTCTTTTTTATTATTGTGTTGTTTTAATCTAAGGGCTTAGCAGAATATTATGAATCAAGAATAAAGCTTATTCAGTTATATTTCCTAATTACATAACTAAGGTGTTTGAGTATCTGTGCATGTCTATTTTAAATTATAATATTATCTCATATACAATGCTTTCACATGATTTGCAGAATACTTAACTACAAAAATTGCATTGTATGCAAAACCTTGGAAGAAAACAAAATATGAAAATTAAATGTGCATTCATTATGAATTTAAAGGCTTTGCAACAGACATCCTATGATTTGAATTCTTTGTCTTTCACCTGTGTGAAGGTCCTTCTAAGGCCTGAACAGAATATTTGAAAAGGAAAGAATGCATACATTTTTATAAAAGGAATCCAACAGAAATGGTAAATTTTCATCAGCTTTCATGCTTCTAATGACTTCACACTTAATGGAATATATATATATTTTTCATTGAAACATGCATCCCTGATTTATGTAATAGGTAGGACAATGAATGGAATGTACCTCTCTTTAGAAAATCATTGTCAACATATTAATCTGGAAATGTGATTTAAATGTTGTTTTCTTAAAGTATAATTATACCTTTAGAGTTCATTTTAAAAAAATAACAAAGAAAAGCATGCATGTTTGCTTATGGGGATTTTTTTTATTTTGATAATCAATGTTTCTGAGTCGAAGCAAATTAAGTACAGAATTGAAGTAGTTTCAATCACTATTTCTGAAAGATTTTGAAAATGCAGATTCTTTTTGGTAAATTTGTTAACTTTAAGGGCAGATAAAAAAGAACCTATAAAGGGGTGGCATGGAATAGTGCATAGGAAGAACATTGGACTGGGGAGTCATAATACTGGGACTTAAATCCTACTTTGGTCACTTGATGGCTACGTGATTTTGGAAGAGTCATGAGCCCACTCTGGATCTCAGTCTATTTACAGAACGTAAAGAATTATATTTGTACTATCTCCTGGGATATTATAGAGATCTATGTGGAACACACTTTGCTCTCAAATACAAAGGACTATATAAGTATAAGTTATTATGAGGAAATTTCCAAGTAAGTCTTTGCCAGTCAAAGTTCTTAAAGAGAATAAATATGAATGTTTATAAAGGGGAAGCAATGCATATAAATCATTTAGATTTTCTGAGGGAAGCTGCCACAAAAAAAATATATTCAAAAGATTCCAAAGGTAATTTAAAGAAAAAGACATGGCAACTGAAGGAAGGAGAAGGAAGAGAAATACTCTCACTTAAATAAAGAAGTGACTTAAAGACAGGAGACAAAGGATGGCACCAACAGTCACTTCTCCAGGCAGAAGGAAGCCTTAACTGAGTTTAATGGGAAAATATAGCCCAGTTTAAGTAAGTTTCCCTCCTTCCTCCCTCCCTCCTTCCCTTCCTTCTTTCCTTCCTTCCTTTCTTCTTTCCTTCCTTTCCTCCTTTTCTCCTTTTCCTAAACCAGTTAAATTTGCAGATGATATAAAGTTCTGCCAGGTATTATATATCAAATTAACACGGCTACATTTCTGGTAGAGTCTTTAGAAATGGGTAGAAAAACGAGCAGATGATTTCCAAGACACAGAAAACTAATCCAAACTTTACCTATGAAATATTCCACTCCAGACTGACATTTATGAATTGAAAAGAGATCTGTTATCAAATGGCATTGAAAACTAAACCAAAAATCCAAGACCAACATGATTGTGATACTTAGATACTACCATCTTAATGTGAGTACTCTCTCCAACAGCACAGAAAACAGGCCAACCACACCATAACACTCCTGACCACACTTTTCCCCAAATTATTCATAAAGGACCCATCCCATACACTGCAAGCCTTCCTCTGACTCTTTAAATATAATGGTTATACCAGTGTACCACTTGGGATTCCCATTTCTTTTGCCTAATTCTTGCCACCTCTTTTTGTAGTCATTTATATCCTTTATAAAATCTGTCATTTCTCATAGACAAATCAACATATGCTGACATCAGTTTTACAGATTCAGAGCTGGAAGAAACTTTAGAGATAATCTGTTCCAAGTCACTCATTTTGGAGATGAAGAAACTGAGGCCCAGAGAATCTCGGTGACTTGTTCACGGTCACATAGGTATTAAACGGTAGAACTAGGATTGTTAAAATCAATTATCTTTTAAAAATTCTTTTAGCATATTTTGCTACTTACAACATCTTGTAAAGCAACTCTACAATTCTTTTTTTTTCTTAGAGGGGGGAGGGCAGGGCAAATGGGGTTAAATGACTTGCCCAAGATCACTTGGCTACTAAGTATAAAGTGTCCGAGGCCAAATTTGAACTCAGGTCATCCTGACTCCCAGGGCAGTGCTCCATTCACTGTGCCACCTAGACACACACCCTACAGTTCTTTAAGGTCACATAGCCTCTAGCATGGATTTCTCCTTCAGTCTGGTTCTGTTATTCTTCCTAATTTCACTTAGGGACATACCATTTCAACTTCCTTATATACTATATCGGAATGAGGTATTAAAAGAATCTTTCCATAGCTATTTGGGTCATCTGACAATATAATTCTTCCATGATCATTGTGTTCTATGAATTTCAGCCATAGAATATTGCCAGGAGAATATCAGTGTTAAGAAAATCATGAAAAGAGAGTCAACAACCTGACTGAAGAAAATAACACCTTAAAAAAAAGATTAACTCAAATGGCAAAAGAGGCCCAAAAAGCCAATGAGGAGACGAATGCCTTAAAAAGTCGACTTTGCCAGATGGAAAAAGAATCTCAAAAGCCCACTGAAGGGAATAATTCCTGCAGAATTAGAGTGGAGCAAATGGAAGCAAATGATTTTATGAGAAATCAAGATACTATTAAATAGATCCAAACAAATGAAAAAATAGAAGGCAATGTGGAATATTAGTGTTAAAAGATATGAACTTATGCAACAATAAACAAGTTGGAATCACTGAAAACACTGTACAATTTCCTTAATTTAAGCCAGTCCAGTATTCTCTTCCCATATAATTCTGTGCACAGCTCAGGATCCATTTATTGCACCTGTCTAAGATATAGATATAGATATGGATAAGAATATGTATATATGCATATGTACTATGTACAGATATAAACTTAATACTCTCTCCATCCACCTATACATCAGTGTCAGGTTAGGGTAGGGAAATATGGTACAATAAAAAGTGTCACTGGTTCTAGAGTCAGAGAATCTGAATTCAAATTCTGACTCTGAGGGAAGGAATAAACATTAATTAAGCACCTATATGCCAGCATTATTATGCTCAGCATATTATGGGCAGCTAAGTGGTACAATGAACAGAGCAGCACTGAGGATGAAATTGAACTCAATCATGAGGCTGACTGGAGGTTCAGAGCTCTATTCACTACTCCACTAGCTGCCCCTTTAAGTATCTTATGTTAAGTGATATGCACATGACCAAAAGGCCAGTGGTAGCCTCCAACACTTACTAGATGTGTGACCCTGGGCAAGTCATTTAACCCTTTTGCCTCAGTTTCTTCATCTGTAAAATTAGCTGGAGAAGGAAATATCAAAACACTCCAATATCTTTGGCAAGAAAACTCCAAATGGGATCATGAGGAGTCCAACTCAACTGAACAACAACAGAAGAGAACTCTTTTTTCCTAATGAAGGAAACATCACAGTCATACACAGGTACATGGAAAACACATACAATGTAGATATAAAAAGCTTGAGGGGGTTAACTGCTTCAAAGAATCAAATATTCCTTGGTATATCATAGGATATTAGATATTAGTAGATATTAGACTTAAGAGTTGGAAGAGCCATCAGAAGTGATCTAGTCCAACGTGGTAATTTTATAGATAAACAAACAAGGTCCAGGGAGCTTGCCCAAATTTACACTGATAGTAAGCCTCAGAGGCAGGATTTGAACTGGGTCCCTTTGACTATACATACAGTCAATGCTTTTTTCCATTGTCCTAAACTGCCTCCCACAAACTATAATCCCTGGGGTCCCAAGGATCTGGCACATACACAAATGACCCAGAAATCATTTTTCCAAAGGACATAGTTTCCAAATAATTCATCCAGCAGGCTTCATTCTATCTGTTGCCCTTCAGCACCTTAGCTAGAAGTAGTTTGAAAGTACAAAGGCAATCAGCTAAGCTCAAAGCAAGTGCTTTAAGTAACCACTGGACAATGAAAGTCTCTTGGGGGAGGCTCTGGCATGGTTCGTGGTCCCTTCTTGTATTTGCCCTACTGTGTTGCTATTTGTTTATGGTATGTACTGGCTGACTGATGCCATAGGACTATATGAATTATTTATCTGATCTAGAATTCCATATCATAAATTCTTATGTTGTTTTGAAGTTTCCTCAGGGAGGGCTTATTAGCAAGATGCAGAAACAGCATTTCTCAGTTTCTGACAGACAGACATATATGTTTCTGAGTGAATCATGTCTCAAATGTTTTTCAGTCTTCTATTTGATGCAGGCAGTATATTCTATTGGGACTATTATAAAGTGCATCCTTTAACAAATACACATGTACACCAAACTTACTATATTTTAACACATGGAATTATTTCAACAGAAAGCTAATTTAGACATAGTACTTGAATGATACTTCTTTCACATTTCTCATTCACATAACAGATTTTTCTTGAGATATATTCATGTACAGAACTGTTAATTAAGACAACAGAACATATGTCTACTGAGTTACTGGGTACTAGTACCCTGGGGAAGAGAAGTAATTAGAACAGTTATGCAAATAGGACTTACTCCAAACACCTTTGCTTCTTAGAATCTCCACATAAGTGAGTGGTATTATCTGTGCTTTCTAACACCAGGCTAATAAGCCCTGTAATTGCCCAAAAGGTCAGCCGGGATGGAAATCTTGAAAGAAAAGAAACTTAATCAGAAAGTGGTTTTCTAACAGGAAAAAAAGAATGGTCCAGAATAGGCCAAGGGAAAATGTAGAAAAAGACACAATCCTACCTGGAAAGATTCGAATAATGGCAAACATTGTATACAATGGATAAGTTTTTGCACTATCTATATCCTTTCTTATCACCAGATTACCCATTGCCTTTACGTTAGCTTACCAATACAAATTCTTCTTTATAGAATTTATTCACCAAAAGTATATGCAGAGTAATGTGTGAATATGGAATTAACAGCAAATACTTAAAGAAAGTCATTTGAATGACTAAATGACTGTTTAAAAACACACTAAAGCAGAGGTTCTTAACTGGAGGTCCATGTACTTTGAAAAATAATTTCATAACTTTATTGCAGCATAATTTGGCTTCCTTTGTAATGTTACATATTTTATTTTATGCATTTAAAGACATTATTCTGAGAAAGGGTCTAGAGGCTTTGCCAGACTGACAAAGAGGTCCATCTCTCACACACACACAAACACACAAACACACCCTATTAAGAATTTGTGTCTTTGAAGCAAAACACGCTATCGTTCTCTTTCATGTCTGGTTTTGCTTTTTTTCCCCAGTGACCACTCATTGGTTACAACCCTTCTATATAACCAAACTATTGTACAATCTGAAAGTATTTGCAGATCCTATACATGATTGCACACCACCATGGGGGAGGGGAAGGGAGGGGAGAAAATCTGAAACTCAAGTGATTGTGGAACTGAACCGTGTTAACTAAAAGTAAATAAACAAGTCATTCAAAAAAAAAAAAGAATTTGTGTCTTTAAGCCATCCCTCCTTTAATTTTTTTCCCTTTTTGTTTAACCAATTAACCAATTAGTCAGTCAAGAAGCATTTAGTGTGCACTTACTTTATGCTCAGTATTATGCTAGGTACTGGGGATAAAAAGACAGAAACCAAGTAATCTCTGATCTAAAGAAGCTTATATTTTGTAGATATGCAAAGCATATGCATACATACATACACACAGACCTATGTATGAATGTGTTGTGCAGACACAGAAGATATATGTAAATAAGCAGAAGATAATGGGAGAAGGGAGGCATTAGCATCTGGCAGAATCGTGTAACACCCTATGGTAGTCTTTAAGCTGAGCTTTAAAGGAAATTTAGGGATTTAAAGAGGCAGAGGTGAGAAGGAAGTGCATTCCACGCAAAGGGGACAGACTTTGCAAGGGCATGGAGGTAGGTGATGGAAGCAACTTGTGTGAAGAAGAACAAAAAGGCCAATTTAATCAGCCCACAGAGTGTAACACATAATAAGGCTGGAGAAGCAAGTTGGAGATAAGTTGTGAAGGGCTTTAAATGCCAGAGAAGTCTATATTTGACCCTAGACATAATAGGGAGCTATTAGAGTTTATTGAGGAGGAATGAAACATGCCCAGGCCTGTGTTTTAGGAATTTGACTTCAGTAGCTGTGTAAAAGATTGATTGGAGAGGGGAAGGACTTGAGGCAGGAAGACCAATTAGGGAACTATTACAATAATCCAGAGGAAAGGTGATAGTTGATGGTACTGCCAAATCTTTACTCAAAATGGTTTACTCTATGGTTCCATCATCACTGATGATCTAGGATAGTTTCTTAACTGGCCTTTCTATACTCATTTTCAATCCTTAACAAAGCTATCAAAACACTCTTCCTAAAGCATGGGCCTGACCATATCATTCTCCAGTTCAAAAAAGAAACAAAAAGCAAAAACAAAAACAAAAAAACTTCAGCGGCTCTGAATTGCTAACAAAATAACATATAAACTGACTCTGACCCACCTTACAGATTTTACCACATTATACCTCTTGAAACAATCTATATTTTAGTCAACTGAACTATTAGCTATGTCAAGAAACCACCATGCATTTGCACAAATACCCTCCTCATCTGGACCTTTCATAGGTGACTAGGGTACTACTGACTCCTCTGTGAAGTCTTCTCTTACCAGTCTAGGCGTGCTCTCTACCTCCTCACTTTGTCCAATTTCTCCTATGCACATATCACACAGAAACATTGAGACCAGGATCTGCATCATTTTTCTTCCTTTCTTTTTAAAAATTTTTTTCTTAGTATATAGTAAAAAGGCCAGCTAGGTGGCACAATGGATAGAGTGCCAGGCCTGGAATCAGAAAGACTCATCTTCCTGAGTTCAAATCTGGCCTCAGACACTTACTAGCTGTGTGACTCTGTGCAATTCACTTAACTCTTGGATTGTTGTGCTTGCTTTGATTCCTTTGCTTGCTCATGTTGCCACTCAGTTACTTGACTTTTCAGCTTTTTGTCACAGTGGAACTCTGTTTCCAGAGAGGAGAGCTTTGTCCCAAATTGCTGGGGTTTCTGCAGCTGCTGGACCTATTAGTTGGGTGCTCTTTGAAGCCTCTACAGGCTCTGGCACCTGCTCTGGCACACACCCCAGGACCTCCACCCAAGACAGTGATCTAGATCCAAGAAGTTTAAAGCAAGAGCAATTACCCCTTAGAATGGTCGTTTGGTCCCCCTATGATCTGCAAGCCAGGAGCTCTAAAGCAGCCATGTGGAGGTGGCTCCATGGCCGCTGCACCTGAGCTACTTCTCCTTTCCAGGGGCAGAGGCCAGACTGTACTCTTGGTCCCCGGTTCCCAAAGTCCACACTGACCTCTCACTTTTTCTTTGGTATTTATGGGTTGATAATTCTGGAAACCATCACAGCTACTGGTGATTCACACTCCCAAAGTCCCTCCAGCGCTGGCTGATTGGGGCCACCCTGGGGCTAAAACTGGGAGCTCATGTGGGGCTGGGCTCAGCTCCCAGCATGCTGTGATGAACCCTTCCTGTCTGCCTGCTGGGCTGCCTTCAGTGGCAGATTTGTTTCTCTCTGTCACTTTGTGGGTTCTGTAGCTCTGAAGTTTGTTTAGAGTCATATTTTATAGGTATTTGAGGTGGTTATGGGGGGAGTCACGGAGTTTTCCTGCTTTTACGCAGCCATCTTGGCTCCTCCCCCTGAACCATGCCCAAGAGTTTTGACCTGCTCCATTTTTGAATTCAGACGGTTCCCCTCTCCTTTAGGTAACATAGTAGCTCTCTGCTTGGAAGGGGTAGAAGGAGGGGGATATTATTATTGATCCTAGACTTAGTGATTGTTCACAGCAGATCAGAACTTGGAGCTCCAGAGATTTGCCAGTTTCACCTTCCCCAGTAGCTAGAATTATGGATATGGAAGACCATACCCCACAAGTTTAGGTTTTTTAAGCACATTTTGATCAATCAATTTTAAATGATCTTTGAATGTTAAAAAATTATTAATTCAACAAGTGTTTATTGAATACCTACTATATAATAACCAAAGTAACAGTAAACTGTTGTAATAAAAGCCCCCAAAGCGAATCTGCATCATCTGTGAGGACTTTCAGAGTGTTAATTAACAACTTCCTGTCTGCAGCAGAGTGCCACAGGCTCTCTCTGTCAGGAGCACAGCAGGGTATCATGTGAAAGAAGGGCATCTGAGTTCTGTTAAGATAACCTAAAAAGACCAGGAATACACATACTCAAAACAGTATGGAGACGTTCTGATGTACAAACACACACACGTCCCTTGTCCGTTTCAGTCTGCTTGTTACACAATAATACTAGGACAGTACTTTAGTCTGAAGTCCTTGGTCCTACTTGAATAAGAAACCTAATACTTCTTTAACTGCAAATTTTGAAACAACTTTCAGCATTGAAGTCTTTTTTATATCATTTTCTTGTAATACCTAATCAGTGTCAAACGCCTCTGCCTCCACCCCAGGCCCCTACATCTTGGTCAGCCCAGGAGATAGTCTGTCTCCAAATGATTAACGCAATGATCAGACTAAGAAAAGGAAGAAGACTCTAATTCAGTGAATGGAAGTATCTCTGGAGTTCATCTTTGAACTGGTTAAAAGAAGAGTCTGTGGAAGGCAGGGACTGATAGAAGTTTTGGGGAAATAATTTTCCAGAGTGCACAAACATTTAAAGCTACTATTGTTCTAAGACCTAGGCTTTTAACCTTGGCTTAATCTTCACTGTGGAATTCTGTCTTTGTATTGGAAATGTTACAGAATTTTACTCCAAAATGCATTCTACTGGAAAAGTTTTCAAAGGCATGGGAAAACTGTCCATCATCTCTTTCTCTCTAAGCAGATTTGCTTAAGGTCAGTCTAACTGAATTAATTAAATAGTTTCTGGTCGATCTATGCCTAAAAAACAGAGGACAGGTAGTTTGTTTTTTTTTTTTCAAAACTAGATATTACTAGTAGGAAACTATTAGTAATGAATTTATCCAAATTATCTTTTGAATCCTTTTACATTTTTTTAGTACCATCACTAGGAATATCATCTCATAATTTTATTACTATTGTATAACTTTTTAAAATTTATTTCGGATCTCAAGTTCAAGCACACTTTAAGAATTCCTTGCTGATCCAGATGATAAAGCAGATATTCAAAGAATTTAAATGACTTTCCCAAAGTCACATAATTCACAAGTATCTGAAACAAGATGTGAACTTCTAGTCTAGCATAGTATGTACTATGCCATGCTGTCATAACAGTATGGTAGCAATGCACCATTCTCATTTGTCCACATGACTGGCCTATGACATTTTTCTAGTCAAACATTTATTTCCTTGACACATGTCTTCAGTGTGACTTTTTTGTCTGTAAGATACAATTCATCATTGGTAATGTACTGCATATATGCCCATTATTTCTCTTTCCAGGCTCCTTTAGGATAATATGTATAAATTTAACTCTTCTGAAACTGTGAGATGTCAGGATTCATGGTGGTATAGCATAAACGTATAGTGATAATGTTAATACAACAGATTTAGGAGTTTTTTATAGCAAAAACCTCATTATAGGTGAAAATATTGCACAATTTAACAAATTCAGTGTAACTCACTGGCAACTTCCTACTCAACTCCTTGCTTATTATCCATATTTACTAACAGGTAAAAATTGATAGGTAACTTCAAAGGGTGATTTGTCCATTTTTGTGTCTGTGTTTTTTAATCCATTTCATTTTTTTAAAATGTAGATTGTTAAACCAATCTCTTTTATTATTGGTAAAGATTTCCTTTTTGATGTTCCATTTCTTCATGACATAATATGGATATTCAAGGTGAAAATTTTCTTTGGACTGATACAGGATAACCTTCTATAAAATGGGCAAATGGTCTGATAAAAATCTACTTGTTTAACATCTTTAATTGCCAAAATTCAGTGAATCATTAAAGAAAGTTATTTCTGTTGTTAACAAGTATCACAAAGTGTTTTATGATTTAGATTTATGCATGAAGGAAACTTGTGTGAGAAGTCTTTAAGGCTATATTTTGCTTTACTAATTCAAATATCTTCCCAAAATCAATACCCTACAACAGAAATATTAAATGCATGGTAGGCCATTGTACTCCTAAGTACCACAGGAACTGGATTAAAATGTAATTTGGGAATATTTTATAAAATTAATAATAATACAATAAAACTTAAACTCATCCATATAATAATTGTGAGTAGAAAAACAATTTTCCTAAGTAATTGTGTTGAAAAAAAATGTCTCATTCTGCATCTTAAGTTTTTCACCTCATTTTTAGGAGATACATAGTATGTTTCATCATTAGTCCTCTAGAATTATGGCCAGTCATTGCACTGTAGAGAGTTTTTACATTTTCAGAGTTTTTTCTTTGTGATATTTTTCTTATTGTATAAATTGTTCTTTTAGTTCTGCTTATCTCACTCTACATGAATTCATACCAATCTCTCCAATTTTCTCTGAATTTAGCCTTTTTTCCAGGTTTTTTTTCATCATTTTTATGGTACAATAATATTCAATTACATTCATATACAATACTTTGCTGTGGTATTTCCCAACTTATGGCCAGTTTCATGTGTAGTCTGATCTATTTTTCTACTTTATACATAGAAATGCTAATTTTGATATTAAGTTCAGAATAATTTTTAAAAGATTTTACAAAATATAAATTTTATAAATTTACTCACTTTAAAAAAATTTCTATATAAAATGAGATGTGATAGTCAAAGCTTCCTAAAATGATATTTTCACCATATCACATCTCTGTTTAAGAACTTAGAATGATACCCTACTGTATGATAAGAAATAATCAAAATTTCTCATCTTGGAATTCAAATGACTCCATTATCTGTACCTCTCTTACTTATCTAAACTTATCCCTTATTACTTCCCAAGAGTAGGTGAACTTTTCAGTCCAGTAACAGGGACCTCTTATCCACACAGCACACGAGCTTTATCCATTCTTGATTGTAGGCTTGTGCTCATGTCTTAACTATAATTAACTAACCACCATCCTTATTCAGACTTTGATTACATCTTGCCTAGATATTGCACCTTGTCATAGCCTCCTAATTTGTCTACCTGGTTCTGGTCACCCCCCTCTAATTTTTCATACAAGTGCAAAAATATCCACATATCTAAGTGACTTCCCTGCTCTAACACACCCTGTGGCACGTCATCAACTATACAAACTCCTCATATACCAATATAAGACCCGCCACAATCTATTTCCACCTATCTTCCCAACTGTACTTTGTAGTATTCTTCATTAATATATGTTCTACCCAAACTGACTTGTTAACTGTTTACTGAATTCTATACTTGATCTCTTGCCTCCACGTATTTACAGAAGTCATCACTCACGCCTCAAAGAGAGCTTGGGCAGGTATTGAAGATGCCAAGGTCATTCACTGTACTCTGGGCCATCACCAGTCATCCCGACATTTGTTATGCCACTGAACTTTGATGACTCAGGAACAGAGAGTAAGGTTGATGACTGTGCAACTCTGCTTCACTTAAATCCAATTCGAGCAAGTTAAGACATCATCTGTGATTTCATTGGTCCTCTCTGAAAACAGACCAACAACAATAACAGAAACATTCCCTTTCCTCCCATTTCTGTCTCTGAGAATTTCTATTTTCCTTCAAGGCTTAGCTGAGTGAAGGGGAAGGTAAACCCCTCTGTAAGGAATAAGATTATACAAACCAAGGCCCTAACTCAATAAGACCTTTCTATTACCCTGAGTTGTTTTGGAACAGAAAATCCCGGGAACATGAGGGCTGCGCTTCTCCTGGGACCCTGGCCAGGACCTTGAGAAGAGATATGGTTAACTGCCCACCTCCTGGAACTAGCCATTCCAAGGAAACCTTGTTCTTGCAGGGGGCCTTGGAGGGTTTGGCCTTCCTCCCCAGCCTCACACAAGATGATGCTTGCTAAAAAACACCTGGCAGGATGCCTTCTTTGTTCTCAGCACTACTTAAACCGTATGATTCAGACCCCAAACTGGAATCTCACCCATGGAGGAGACGTCCTGCCTGGGACCTTCC
>CM053582.1:446939183-446956286 GCA_028627135.1 Pseudochirops cupreus
AGGGGGAGGACATAGGCGAGAGCAGATTGGGGGAGGGGTTATACAGTGGGATGGCTGTTTTGGGGTGGTGGGTAGGGGAAAGATGGGGAGAAAATTTGTAACTCAAAATCTCGTGGAAATGAATGATGTAAACTAAAATAAATAAAAGTTAAAAAAAAAAGAAAGGGTATGGTATTTTTAGTAGGAAAATCTAGATTCCAATTCTATCTCTGTCACTTATTATTTTCTGTTTTTTGGCAAATCATTAAACCTATGTAGGCCTCAATTTTCTCATCTATAAAATGAATTGGACTAGATGACCTCTACAGTTGTTTCAATCTTTGTCTCTATGATCTTCTGCTTTTATGAAAACTTAGATTAAAAGTAAGAAGAGTTTTGCAAATAATTCTACAGTCGATTAGTCTCATGCCAGGAAGTAGGGGTCATTTGTGTCCCCATGTCCTAGGAAGTTCCCCTTGGCTTAGTTCTTTCTTCCTTCCTCCCTCCTTTTCTCCCTGTCTTCCTCCCTCCTTTTCTCCTTTCCTTCCTTCCTTCCTTCCTTCTTTCCTTCCTTCCTTTCTTCCTTCCTTCCTTCCTTCCTTCCTTCCTTCCTTCCTTCCTTCACCATTGCCTCTGTGTGACCTAAGGCAAATCATTTCACTTCACTGAGACTCAGGTTCCTTAACTATAAAATGAGGCAGTTACATTAGATGACCTCTGAAGTCCCTTCCAAGTCTAGATCCATTATCCTGTAAACTTTCAAAAATTTGAAATTTAAGCATATTATAGATTTTATTATCCTTTGCTTTATCACAGTTAATTATAATTGAAAGTATGTGTCGTATTTCATATAGCTTTGCTTCAGTTTTTCTAAGGTACAGAACAGTGGAATGGTACCATCTTGGTTTCTCTAACTACTTCTAAACTGGTATCTTCTTTCTTATCTGCAATTTTTATACCTAACCAGTACCAGATAAAACTATCTTTCCTTCCTTTGAGTAGAAAGAATATTGTAAATCTAATGATATCTTTTTTCTTAACTCTGTTATTAACTGAAAACTCTTAAAATGTACATATCAGAATTCCTCAGTTTCTTTTCTCTATGAATTTTGTAAAATTAGAGACATAGCTGAGTTTGTTGGAAACAAGAAATGCATAAGCTGATGCAGTTTCTTTCGTTAGTATTGAATGACCAGGAAGGGATTTGGGATTCTGTTCACTTTATTTCTTTAACTTAATTTATTTTTTCTTACATTTTAATTTCCAAACTGTCTTCCTCCCTCCCCATCCTGCAGAGGAGGCCACCTACACACAGACACACAGATAGACACACACACACACGCACCATACTACGCATACTTCTATTTATCAGGGGTTTTTCTCTGAATATGGATAGCTTCTTTCTTCATAGGTCCTTTCTAGTTGATGTGACTATTTGTAATATTCAAAATAACTTAGTCATTCACAGTTGTTGTTTGAACAATATCACTATTAATATATACAACATTCTGTTGTTGTGCTCATTTCATTCTTCATTATTTCATGCAAATCTTTCCATGCTTTTCTGAAATTAATTAACCCATCATTTCTTTTTTCTTTCTTTTTTTTATTTTAAATTTTTGGAGAGGGGAGGGCAGGGCAGATGGGGTTAAGTGACTTGCCCAAGGTCACGGTGGCTAAGAAATGTTAAGTGTCTGATGTTGGATTTAAACTCAGGTCCTCTTGACTCCAGGGCCAGTGCTCTATTTACTGTGCCACCTAGCCACCCCTCCATCATTTCTTATAGCACAGTAGTATTCCATCACATTCATATACCACAACTTGTTCAGTCATTCCCCAATTGTTGAGCATCACCTCAATTTCCAGATCTTTGCCACCACTAAGAGAGCTGCTATAAACATTTTAGAACATACAGGTTCTGTTCCTTTTCTCCTAATCACCTTAGGAAACAGATCTAATCGTGGAATTTCTGCATCAAAGGATATAAACAGTTTTATAAATCTGGGTATAACTCCAGATTGCTCTTAAAAATGCTTGGATGAGCTCACAGTTCTCCCAACAGTGTATTAGTATCCCATTTTTTCCACATCCCCTCCAACATTTGTTATTTTCCTTTTCTATCATTTTAGCCCATCTGATAGATGTGAAATTATATCTCAAAGTTGTTTTAATTTACATTTCTCTAATCATTAATACTTTAGAACATTTTTTCATATAACTATACATAGTTTTGATTTCTTCATTGAAAAACTGCTTGTTCATATCCTTTGACCATTTATCAATTGGGGAAGATTCTGTTCATTTTAAAGATATGAAAAGAGAGGCCTAGTCAAGTTCCCAAAAGCAGTGCGTTCATGATAGGGCTTCTGGAACCACAGCGTACCAGAAAACCACTTGAGGATTATAATGGGCTACTAGCTAAACATAATTTAGCATTGTAGTGGACAGTATATATAGGCATAAAGCTCACAAAACAAGTGACGTTCTGTTCCCTCTTTAGTCTACATTATTTGACCTTTATTAAAATTCCATATTCACTTTTCCCCAACAAGTCTGAAATAACCCTAGAGAAGACTCAGAATGGAGGAACAAATGACATGAGTAAATTGTTAAGTAGGTTATATGAAAAAAAAGCTAAAGAATGGACTTTATATGTGCAGAGGGGATGAATAATAAAGCAAAAACTGGTGGTAAGGAAGAATAATTTATTCATCAAAATTATATATAAAGGGGGTAGTATTATATTAGAGAAGGAAAGTTACTTTTCTTGTTTTCTACTGAGAAAGCTAAATTTTATTTACTGAGGGTTTTACAGTAAAAAACATTCTTAGAATAACTTCAGAATATTATGAAAGTATTAGTATCACCATTTTATAGATGAGGAAACTTGACGTTTGAAAAAGTTGTTACTTTGCCATAGACACAGAATTAATAATTGGATGAATAGCCCTGTGTTTTTCACATTGACAGCCTCTCCCACAACACATGGCAGAACAAAAAGAAAATAACAAAATAGAATAATAAATGGAGGAAATGAGTTTAGAAATCTATCTTTTTTTTCTCCCTTTTTTTTTTTTGGCTCAGATCATGGCTGAGGTTTGCAATAGAATCGCATGAGAGGCAGAAAATATTTTGCTTTTAAAAGAATTTCTTTAGATTTCTTATCTACACAATGAAAAATAAAACAATTATTTTGTTTAAAAAATCACCCCATCCTAGGGTGTCCTTCCAATGACCCTTTAAAAGTCATTTCCTTTGGGACTTGTGCTCCCCCAATATTATCTCAGATTCTTGATAGCATATGGGGGCCAGAAGGAGGTAATTGTTGTCCAATCTCATCTGTTCTTGAAGAATTTTTTTCCTTCATGCTTTCATTCAATCATGTGACAGTTGTCATAGAATGACAACTATTAACTATGCAAACCACAGTCCCTTTATTTTTCCTCCAATCAATAAAATGAGAATGGTATTTTAAATACATAATGAAGCATGGAGTTGTGAATTGCACAAAGACTTGTAATCAGCAAGTTTGGGGTTCTAATCTCAACTCAGACACTGTCATGTGACCCTGCACAAGTCATATAACCTTTTCAAAACACATTTTTCTCATTTCTAAAATAAAGTGATAATCCCTTATCTACAGAGTTATTGTGAAGATGAAAGATAAGGCAATCTATATGAAGCATTTCATAAATCTTAAAGTGCTTTGTAAATATGGACTTCAACCTGATAGTGTTATCATAATAATCAAATGAGGTTAATATACGTAAAATACTTGGTAACCATAAATTACTACACCATCTAATTGGAAGCTAACGTTATTGACGTTGCTTATTTTTGCCCTTCTTTGTGTCTTTAGTACTTAGCGCGGTGCCTAGTGTATCGTACATGGCTAATAGACGTTAGCTCACTGCCTAACTTACAGACATTACAAAAGTTAAACAACAGAATCCTTTGAGCACTTAATTTGTGCTGAATGTCGCTTTAGATGTTGTGGGTTATTATAGAAGAATCCGAAGTTCCAGCACCCCCTCGCTTTCAAGAGCTCACGGTCTAGTTTTTCCAGCGCACCTCTGCTCAGCGGAACTAGGAAAATGAGAATGTAAGAATACCTTGAAAGATAAAGCTGTCAGTTGATGTCAAGCATTTTTTTAAAATCCAGAAGACAAAGAAAGATGAAAATTTTTTCATTTCAAAATAAAATCATGATACCTGCTTATTATTTTTATAGTTATTTAAATTTATGTAAATATTTGCACTAAGAGAATATAAAAAGTTAGAGTACTTTTTTTTTGACAGAATGGGCTTAATCTCATAAGTTAGAGTACTTTTTAAAATTAATTTTAAAAATAAGTTTCTTTTGATATTTTCATTTTCTTTCATCACATGGTATCCCATGTAAGCCTTTGTCTCCTCTTGAAGGGTGATGTCATATGACAAATGGTGTATTTTAGAAAGGAAAAAAAATACAATCAATTGGTACATTGGAAAAGTCTGTAAATATATGCAATGCATAACATGTGTAAACGTCTCACTTCCATGAAAAGGTGGATTAAGGGTATCCTCTCATTTCTCTTTATTCCAAATTCTATTTGCTCTTCATAATTTTGTTACTAAGTATGTGTGTATGTATGTATGTACGTATGTATTCATTCACACATAAATATATACATATTTATATATGTGTGTGTATGCATACACACATATATGCTGCTATTTTTAACAGCAAATATAATTTGGGAACAATGGCAACTTAATTGTCATTTTCCCCAAGTTTCTATTCCCTCTTTTAAAAAAAGCAGCCATAGTGTCCATAATTTCTGTGGAAAGGGTTACTGGTATGTGGGTCACATTTATTATAGAATTACTGAGGTTTGATTGTATTGTGATATTCATTTTAATATTGAAAACTCTGTCTTAAAGGGAACTTCTTGAAGTTTTGACTTGCCTCACATATGATGAAATTTTTAAAAAGTCATGTCCTAAGAGTAGATATGAACCTGAACTACATGAGGCAAGGGACTTTGATTCACTGAAAATTTTCTCTCTCATTGTACACTTATCCCAGGACTCTGTACATAAGAGGTGCTCCCCAAATTTTTGATGAATGCATGACTATCAATTTCCAGTAGCATAGCACTTTCTGCACAAGTCCCCATCTTTTGCTTGCTGTTTAAGTTTATGGCCCATATTTCTTGGATCGACTTAGATTTTTTATCTGCTTTGGTAGCCCTTTGGAAAAAAAACTCATCTGTATATATCAGGTGCTCCAAAAGTCTTAATAGTAGCATTACACCATAACAGCTTTAAACTGCCCTAAGACTTTGGAGATCCTTTGGGTAACTTTTTTTCCAGAATGAGGCAATGTCTTCATTTTCTGATACATATTTTTTAAAAGGATGGAGGAACTTTATTGAGTATGCATATATCACACATACATAATGCATGCAATGCATATGTATCTATATATGTATACATAGACTATATGTGCATTGCACATGCACATACGCACATGTATGTGTATGTTTCTTAAAGGAAAAGATATAAATCTACCTCTCTGCCTATCTTTATCTATATTTGTTCCTTCAAGTAAGTGATGTATTTGAATCTAGAATGAGTTTTCTGAAGACAACTTGTACTTATCATTGACCTTTAAGTGACCTGAGTGTGAGGTCTAAAGTTCTTTTTGGTGCCATTTGCTGAAAAGTCTTATTAAAGCATTATCCTGCTGCGCATCTTGCAAGGCAGATGGTGCACTAGTAGATGGTGCACAGAAGCTGATCTTAACTATTACCTTATCAACAAGAAAAATATAGTTATAGCTGCGTGTATATATGAAGAGATTTTAGAGTAGGAAAAATAGGCAGAAAGAATCATACTGTAACCATGAGATCTCAGTTTTTCATGTATAGAATGGACATTGAAAAAAAGGAAATTTTGGTTTCCCTGCAGCAACAGATGTTTAATGTAGAGAAATTTGTTTGTTACATTGGAACATTCATTTTAGTATTGACACAGTGGAGCCAACAATAATGAAATGTAATATGTCTTTAAATAATTCATTAAAACATGGCAGTGTTTTGATTCTTAGGATAATGCCTCTTTTGAACATTTTTTTGAGGTACACAGCAGTCATTTTTGTTTGTTCCTTTTTTTTTAATTTGAAACATTAGAAATATGTTTTTTTAGAGTGGGAGATGTTTTGATGAACCAATTTTATACGATTTTTCTCAAAGCATGCATGTTGTATAATGTTTGAACTGATAGAGATTATGGTACTTAGAGGAGACTAAAAAGATTGCAAAAGTTTTCATATAGTTTTTTGGCATTTAAAAATATTAAGTAGCCTATATATTTAAGTTCAATGATGTTGATTCTCTAACCTAATATGTTATTAACAGTATCATCCCTGCTGGCATTTCCAAATATAAGATTAAACATTATCAATTGCTGATGAGAAAGGATTAATGGCCTTTCAAGTTTTATAGCAGTTTGGGTCCATACCTAAATATATAATTTCACTAGATACATTTAAATGAAAAATCATTTGTTTGGATAGTTGCCATGCGTATCCCATTTCAGGCATTTTTGTTTCTTGGGATAGTTTCCTAATGACAAATGCCACTCTTTACTTCTTATGAAAAAAATACATGAACATTCTTTTAACCTCTTCCTTATTTCAAAGGATCAAGAAAATAACCAAAAGCAGATTGCAGCTTTGTTTCTGAGACAGGCTCATAGGTGTCAGAGGTAGTGTCAAAAGTCGGGTGTTTTAATACAATGTTACATGCCCAAAACGTCTGTCTATCACAGGGAGACCAGCTCAAATCTCCTACCATGACTTCAAAGACTTTCTTGTATCCAAACATTTGTGGCCATGTAAATCAGAAGTCCAAAAGGAGAATGCTTGTATTTCATGGTGCTCGGCTGTTTTAATTCTTTCATTGTGTTGCACGTGCCAGTGGGGAGTGCCAATAACAGAAGGGCACTGTTCTGACTCGTGTGACAAATGTAGTTAACACAAAGATCCATATTAATGTTGTCAAGTTCCCTTGATGTATTTAAACAGATTTTTAATTATTTTCAGCGTCAAAAGGCCTGAAATATATAGCTTAATAGTTCCTCAAAGAAAGCTTACTTAATGTGTGAATGTAAAACCTCTCATAAAAATGAAACTTTTATATTGGCCTTAGTCATTGACATAGGTTATTCATCAAGTCAGCAATTTGTGTGGCAAAGTGCCATTTGAATAGTGTATTGTTAGAATACTTATGGTCCACTTGACAAGGGCTCTTGCTGTAAATAGTGCAATTTGACTCCAGCTGTTAAAGAGTGGCTTTGACAGCAGCCCAATAGAATGGAGATGCTTTACTGCACCACAGAAAAATCAATATTGGGTTCTTGTTCCTAGTAACCTGCTCTTTTCTTTTCTGTAGATTTATACAAGACCATCTAGAGTTTATAGGTAGAAGTTTAAATATTATTTTAAAAGTGATTCACTTTTAGTTTCAAATTAAAACTCGTGATAAATGGTATAAGAGCAGAGTTTTCGAATGCAGAAGTATTAAATAAAAGGATTTCCCACCCTTGCTTCCTATTTAGTGACAATTACAGTTCAGCCTTATATGGATCCTTGAGCTGGAATGGCTAAGGATTCAGTTTAAAATATGAACTCGAGCATTGTGTGACTTGTGCATTTAGCCAACACAATTATTCTTTCACTCTGATTTTCTTTCTTTTTTTTTTCTTATCAGTTGACTCCTTGTGTCCCTCCCATCAATTCTCCATATACTCTTTTATACATGGTAGGGCTCTTTTGTGGCGGTGCCCATAGCAACACCTACAGATGTTGACAGTCTGTACTGTTATTGCAGGCTTTCCCAAAGCAGACTCTTGCTGCTTTTGAAGAGTTTTCTAGCAGTATTCAGTAATTTGAGGTTGCTATGATACCTGACTGGTAGCAATAGATATTGAATCCCTGGTCTTAATTATGATAGACTGTATACAAGACCTCATAGCTGATTATACTTCTCTGGTTGTGCCTTTATACCTATCATTAAAAATGCAGCGATATGCCAAATAGAAAATGATAAAATAGCGTTTTGAGAGTTTGCCTTTGAATCTGATGTTCAGTTTTTTTAAGTGGCTTTTTTTTATACTATGCGTATTTTTTAAATCTACTACTCTTTGCCTGGATTTGTGGCAATCCTTAAGTCTTGCCTTCAACTTTTTATTTTAATCATTTTCCTACCTTCCTTGGATAGTTAAAAGTCAGTTGTACACAGTGTAAGGTGATGAATAGATAGAGTAATTTAAAGTCTTGCAAAGCTAATTTTCCTCTTGTGTCTATAAAAAAAATACGAATGTAATTAATGTACTACAAATTCCTATTTTTGTGTTAGCTATTTTTTAAAGTGATTTTTCCATTACTGATCAGCTCTGTTATATTGAATTTGGAGAAACAATTGTAATTGGAAACTGATGCTACATAATCTCTTTTTGGCCTTAAGGACAGGTTCAAGGTCTGTGGTATTATTTGTCATTGCTGCTACTTTTTCATAATTTCATTCAGAGAGGGTCTTTTTATTTAATTTTAAAATCCTTAATGTTTTTATTTCAAAAAGTTTTAAAACCCCCAGCAAATTGTACATATTTTATTTTCCTAAACCTTCAAAGGTCTAATGTTAATTTTTTTCCTAGATAAAAAAGTCATGTAATGCTTCTGGAATTTCACTAGGGGAGCTAATGGTTGTTTCAAGTGTATGTGTACATTCAGAAACACACTACTTAGGAAAGACTGGAGAGAAATTGTTTTTAAACACTTTCTTGAAATATATGACATGTTCCTAATCATTATCTATGATATTCTTCTAGCACAAAAAGGTGTGAACAAGAGGTAGAAAGTGTCAGACAGATTGGTCTTTTTATGTATTTTAATCAGTTCCTTTAATAGAAGTTATGAATTAAAGTACTCAGTTGTTTGGCTAGGAACTTTCCCCATTATCAGCATTCCTTGGATTTTTAAGGAATATTGAATTATTTGTTCATATCCATGATATACATTTATCTATTTGTACAGATATGTTGATTATCTTATTTTAATGCTATTTTATTTCACAAAAAAACATTTTAGAGTTTCATGTGCCTGAAAATATACTCCAGCCAAAATGCTCCCTGCAAGATCCTGATACAGTTATTTGTTTACTCAAGGTGATTTTCATCAGGTTATGCAAATCAAAGATATTTAGATCTGGTGTTGCTGATCCACTAGCTAGTTGTCCTAATCAAATCTGCGTTTAAAAAAAAAAGTAGTAATTTAGTTGTTCCTCGAAAAAAAATTACAACAGCCTAGATAACATTTATTTTCTTCCATTGTGAATGATATGTATTTCTTCCCTTTCCATAGCAAATTAAGGTCTTGATAGTTATAGGAGTAAGATGTGAATGATATTTATAAGAATAGAAAGTGAAGTTGGTAAAACATCACATACTGAGTCAGCTGTAAAGGTTGGTTAGGTGTAGCAGGAGAGAAAAGTGGGAGAATAAAATCTTTCTTCTTGAAAGCTGGTAATATCACTTATTGACTGATTGTACCATCTGGACTCATTTGAAAAGATCCCAGAAGTAGCACTACTTTTGTACCAATGACTTATCTTGGAACTTACCAATGAACATACTCTAGGAAATAACAAGAAGCAAATCTTAGGGAAAAAAGCCTTTATTTTCATGGAATATTTTTCCATTAGTTTAAAAAAAACAAAACACCCCCCTGCCCCCCTCCCCCACACACATACAAACATTTTCCTTTGTTCTTTGGAAGCAATTTGACATTAATAGGTCAAGACAAACTAAAAAGTAGATCCAAGTCATAAATCAGTCATAAACTCACAAGTAGGCTTCCTTCTTAAAACCTGAGTTTAAAGAAAATGATAGATGACATTCAGAATACTTCTGGATCTCAAAATATAATCATAGTATTTTATTCTGTCTTATAGCTTACATGTATTTAAAAATACCTGCCTTTGTTTTTAATGATTATTTTGAAGTCTTTAGTGAAATTATTACAAGAAGCCTTTAAATTCAGGGCTACATGACTTTTGGGCTGGTATTTACCTGATAATATATGTCTACAAAGAGGTTCATTTCATGATTGATAATGAAACTCATATATGCCTACTTTTGTCTAAGAAATATGCTAATATCATTTGAAATAATTTTGTTGTTAATAATAGCATCACATTGACATAGTATATTAAGGCTGCAAAGTGATTTACTTATATTATCTTTTTTGCTCCTCAGAACAACCCTGTGAATTAGATGTTTATTATTAATACTTTGCAAATGAGGAAACTGAGGCTTAGAAATGTTAAGGATATTTTTTTGTAGTTCATATTGTTTCTCTTGCCTTTTTGGGTATAAGAACCTCTAGGACTCCTTTAAGCACAAAGTTTCTTTGAATCTATAGGGTTAATATGTAAAATTATATCCTTACTTCTAGACTCTTCCCCACTCCAAATCATTCCTTGTTGCCTAATTAGATTTACTTTTTAAATATAGCTCCCTACTGCCAGCCATATAAACTCTAAACTCTTCAAACTTGCATTCTAGACCTTCTAGAACCCATCAGCTCCCCAAATTTATAAACATATCACACTTTCTCTCTGCATAACTACCACTGCCGCCAAACTGTTATTTTTTCATCTTTTGTACACATCTAGAGTTATTCCATCTCCATACCTTTGTCTATACCAGTGGTTCTCAACCTTCCTAATGCCTTGACCCTTTAATACTTGTATGTGGGTGTATCTGTATGTGGGAGGACCTGCCTGGAGATGGATAGAGGAGCGATGTCTCGGTTCCTAAGACCATCGGAAATATGATTTTTCCGATGGTCTTAGGTGACCCCTGTGAAAGGGTCATTCGACCCACCCACAGGTTGAAAACCGCTGATCTAGGACCATGGAATAATTTGGAGTGAGAAGGGACCTTGGAGCTCAACTAGTTCAAACACTACATTTTCCATTCATATATTCTATCCTCAGTAGAATCTAAGTTCCTCGAGGTCAGGAAGTATTTTTCCTTTCTCTTCTCTAAATCTCTAGCACCCAGTTTAAAGTCTTTCACATAGTAGGGGATTAATAAATATTTGTTTGATTTGTATTTGATGGAAACTGCGGCCTATTAAAGCTTACCTGACTTTCCTATATTACATAGACAATATATAATAAAGCCGTGATTGAAACCTAAGTCCTCTGACTCCAAGTCACATATTCTTTTTTGATCCATTTTAAAAAAAATTAAATGTTTTTTTTTATTACTAGAACTTGACAAATATTCACAAACATGATAATTCCTTTGTATAAAAAAGCACAGAAAAAATAGGATTTTACAGGAAGGAATGAATTGTTATTAAAATAACTTTCCAAGAAATATGACAAATTCAGCATAGTATTTCTTAAAATGCCCTGCTTATCTGTATTTACTTTTGAATATTCTTCTGCTCTTTTCTGTGTATTTAAAAATGTTTTATTGATTCTCTTTTCCTTTTTCTGTTTTTTATATTTTTATTACTACACCTCTTCTCCCCCTCACATGAGTACTCACGTGCATGTACACGCACACGCACACGCGCACACACACACACACACACACACACACACACACACACACACACACACACTAAAAGTCCTTCTTTGTGGCAGACACTTATAGTCAAACAAAACAGACCCACGTATTGGCCATGTCTGAAAATGTGTTTCATTCTGCACCTCTAGTGTAATGCTTGTTGGTCAAGAAGTGAGAAGCATAATTCATTGTTGGTTTTCAGAGATCATAGCTGTTCTTGTGCCATTATTAAGAAAGCATTTTTAACCTGTAAAATATTATAAAAGCTGTTATATACTATTAGAATTGTCTGGCAATTGGGAGATAGAACTGTCCTTGGACTTAAGAGTGGTGAATTCTAATCTTGCTTCTGCTGTTGATTGCCTGCAGGACCTTGAACAAATAATTTCACCTAACTTGCCTTCACATTCTTTCTCTCTGAAAGAAAGGTGTTGGACTAAATGATCTCTAAGCTTTCTTCTATTTATGTTTTTCCAGTTTTATTTATTATAGACATCACTTCTTTCCCATGTGCTTCTCATCATTTTTCCCAATTCAAATAATATGACTGATACACAACATGTATCATGATATATAACCAAAATTATAGAAAGGTTCATCTTCAACTTGCTCTGATTATAATTATCAGACAAAAAAAGTGCAGCCTAGTAAAATGAACACAAATCTCAGAAACCTGGAGCCCAGTCTTGAGATTACCTTTGGCTTTTTGATTATGTGTGTATCACTTAACATAGGATACGTATAGGGGCAGCTGGATGAAGCAGTGTATAGAACACTAGGTGTGGAGTCAGAAAGACTGATCTTTTTTTTGCTTTTTGGAGGGGAGAGGGCAGGGCAATTGGGGTTAAGTGACTTGCCTGAGGTCACACGGCTAGTAAGTGTGTCAAGTGTCTGCCAGATTTGAACACAGGACCTCCTGACTCCAGGGCTAGTGCTCTATTCACTATGCCACCTTGCCACCCTTAAAACTAATCTTTTGGAGTTCAAATCCAATCTCAGACACTTACTAACTGTATGACCTTAGGCAACTCATTTAACCCTGTTTGCCTTGGTTTTCTCATTTGTAAAATAAGCTGGAGAACAAAACAGCAAACCACTCCAGTATTTTTGCCAAGAAAACCCCAAATGGAGTTACAAAGAATTGAACATGACTAAAAAAATGACTGACAGTACAAAGCAAAAATAAACAGATTTAGATCTGGAACATAAGAGGTTATCTAGACCAACTCTTCTGTTTAAGAAAGGAAGAAAATGACCCAAAGAGGTGAATGAATTGAGTTTCTTATGGTCCCACAAATAGCAAATGGCAATCAGAACTTGAAACCAGTTCTTCAAGTCCAGGGTTTGGTCTGTCTTACCTTACCTAATATGTCTGTGCCTTTATTTCCTTTAATTAATAAAAAGATCATGATATTTGCCCTCTTTACCCATATGGCTGTTTTTATGGATTAAATGAAAAAAAGAAACATAAAAATGCTTAGTTTTCAAAATGTCTATGCAAATGAAAGACATGATTCCGTGAGTTTGCCATGTTTTTTTAATGGTTTTGATGGGGTTTTTAAAATGGTTTTTGATGGTATTTCATTTGTATCAGTGGGAAGGGGGCATCATTATCAATTGTTTAATAAACTTCAACATTTTTTTCTTTTTTGCTTTTTGGAGGGGGAAAGGTAGGACAATTGGGGTTAAGTGACTTGCCCAAGGTCACACAGCCAGTGTTAAATGTCTGAGGCCGGATTTGAACTCAGGTCCTCCTCACTCCAGGGCTGGTGCTCTATTCACTGCGCCACCTAGCCACCCGGCATTTTTTTTTCTTATTAAAAGCATATCTGGTAAGGTCTGAAACTTTGTGGGAAAGTACAATGATTGAAGCTAATTATCTGTTTATGTATTAGCAACCATTCTGTATAAAACTAGTAATAGACGGGTCCTTCATGGCTTTTCTTTTGACAACATTCTTTAAAACCATGTGTTTCTAATAATTATCTACAAAAATAATCTTTGGACATTATTTTCTAACTGCGAACATTGCTTCTGGTTTTGCTGTGATAGTTGTAAAAAACACACACTCACACACACACACCCCAAAACTGCCCAGTGAACCTCCTGACCAAAATACTGTGAACTGTTGTTGGTTTTGAATTATTTCACTGAAATTTTCCAAGAGTAAGCTCCATAAGTTACTGTACTAGGTTTCAAATCATTGTCTGCTTCACTGCCCTGCTAGTCCACAGCAGAAGGCCCATTCAGGGGTCATGACCTGACCTCTTTGGCCTTCAGCTGCTGTCATGTAATTTTCCAAGCCTACTGGTGCTTTGCCCAAGTCCTGGCTTTTATTCATCATTTTGACTGTTTGATATCTATGAAAATAATTATAAAAATAAGTTTTGTTATTTTGCTGAATAACTAGCATTTTATGAATTCACCTTGTTTTATCTCTCTGCAAAATGATATGTATTCATGTCACAGGTGCATCACAAGATTTGTCAGAGCTATGTGATACACTCTATGAGGTTCTCAACCACTTCATTATGCGTGGATGATGCATCATGTCCTCTTAAAGCTTTCATGGCCCTCTTGTGGTTATCTAATTTCTCCTTGATAAATCATTTAATAGAGTTGCTTTTAATTCCCAATTTTGGGTTGTGCTAAATTTTTTTCAGAGTTATAGTGTATAAAATTTAAAGGTTGCATTACTTGAAAATTAAGGCAGACATGGCCAGGGCTAATGATGGGTCTTCTGGATAGAAGAATCTTAATTGATGTATATTTTTTGCTTTTTGTCTTTTAAGGTTCTAAATCCCAACCAACTTTCTAAATTCTAATTGATTTAATATGTACTCAAAAATATCTGAAAAAAATTTAAACGAGGCTATAGTAACATAGTAACGTATTCTTTTAATTTTAAACTGATAGTTTAAAGTTATCATCGTAAATTGAAAGATGTGATTAGTTATAAGCAGCTTGGGCCAAATAGGACTTTGTTTCTGGACATTGACAAGGGGCTGTTAGGATGCTTTTTTGCTGGTCTGTTGGTACTCTACTAGCCCACACAGTCAAGAGGAGAAATCACCCCTGCCCACTCTCTCTCTCCCACTCACAAATTGTTCCTTCTGACATACCAGGACCAGTTTTCTCTTCAGAACTGTATTGAAAAAATGTCAAATCAGTCCCCTTTCAGAATGTACCCTTTCCTCCATCGGACTACCCTTTATGCTATTGCATTCCTTGATGTGTTTTGCTCCAGGTAAAACTATTTCTTGATAGAAACCAGGAATCTAATTAACAAAAAGAAGTTATATAAATGACTAGTCTGAGACTTGTGTTGTTAATCTCTACCATATTCTGTGCTGACAGAACTGCTAATATTATGGTTGAAACATATATGGAAGCAACTGAAATCTGGTACAGTTATTTAGTCACAAATCCATATATCTCTCCAATAGAGACAAAAATCAAACTCATCTTTTCATTTTAGATTAATGGTTGGAAGAATTCTTCTGTAATTGCAAACAAGAAATGCCATTTAAAATATATATACTTGTGATTTCAAGGGTTTAAAATTTTTTCATGCTAATCAATAGTTCCTTGGGAATTTATAGAATTTCTTGGGGTATTTACTAGTTAAATGAATTGGACAGCATCACTCAGCCATGGTGCTTCATAGTTGGGTCTTGAATTTAAGGCTTTGTTGTTCCAAAGCAGAGTCTCTATCTACTCTATCATGCTGCTTCTGGCCAAAATCTAAAATCTGCTATGTAGGGTGCTCATCCTCTATTCGTATAGAAAATCAAATTAAGAATTCTGGTTGCCAACCAAATTTAATTTTTCTTTTTAGCTAGCCACATGTTTTAAAGTAGTTTAGATAATATGAGATTTCCATAAAGTCAATACCTTGTCAGATAATTTAGCAAACTAGATATACCTCATATTGACTCTATGTGTGTATACCTATATGTGTAGAGAGAGACAGAGAGAGAGAGAGAGAGAGAGAGAGAGAGAGAGAGAGAGAGAAGGAAGTCAAGAAAAATGCTGAGGTTATGTATCTGAGAGATGGGAAGGATGATGGTACCCTCAATAGTAATAAGGAATTTTGGAAGAAGGGAAGGTTTGGAGAGGAAAATAGTGCATTCTGCTTTAGACTGTTCATTGGTATGATAACTAAACACATGGAAACTGATGAGATCATGAAGGAATATGGTATACAATAGAAAGAGAAGGTCCAGGACATAGCCTTGGATCACACATAGTTAGTGGGCATGACAAGGATGAATGTATTTGTTCCAGATTATAGAGAACTTTGAATGCTAGGCAAAGGAGTTTGAACTTCATTCTATAGATCATTTTGAAGTCACGGAAATTTCTTTGAAGTCATTGAAAGTTCTTAATGAGAAAAGTAACAATTAAAATGATGTTTTAGACTGATGGAAATAATGGCAATATGGAAAATCAAGGAAGTGGAGACCATTGCTTGAATCATTAGACTCTTGTAGTCATCCTAGTGAGGGACAAAGAGTATCTGGAGTTTAGACATAGAGAAATAGATAGTATGTGAGAGATTTTAAAAAAGAATTGACAGGACTTGGTGGCTGTTTAACTCACTCATATTCAATTATCACCTAGATTTCATGCCTGAATTTTGGGGGAAATGATGATGTCACTTAGAGAAACTGGAATATGTAAGAAGCTAATTTTAGGGTAAAAATTGCAAATTTGGTTTTACATGTGATAAATTTAGTCAGAGATAGCTTTGCAGAAAAAATAGAATTTGCATCTGGCTTTGAACTACCTTTATAGTAATAAGGAGGGAAGGATTTCCAGGAAGTAAGAGAAAAAATGCAACATTCAATTCAATTTGATTCACCAAACTCTGGGGAAATGTACAAAAACAAAACAGCCCTTGCCCTCAAGAAGCTTGTGTTCTACTGGAAGGATATAGTTATATACTCCTGTAATCCTAAGAATAATACACAGAAAATTGTAGAGGAAGAGATGATTAGCAATTGTTAGGCAGGATGACATAAAGTGAAGAGCACTAGATGTGAAGTCGAGAGAGATCAGGGTTATGTCCTCTCTCACTATCTCTGTGACCATGGACGTTACTTAAGAGTCCTTAGTTAGGAAATGGAGATAATAGCATCTAACTGACAGGACTGTGCTGAGGACCAAACTAGATCAAGTGAGAGGGTATATAGGTATAACTTTACAAACCGGGAGGTGTATAAATAGTATCGATTGATCGTTTAACTGCATGTGGAGGGGAGGTGGGCATCGAGGAAGTACTTCTCCGAGAAGATGGAGCCTTAGTTTGCTTAAGTACGGTAGGCTTCGGATTCGCTCCCACAAAATGACACACACACACACACACACACACACACACACACACACAATGTATATACTATATCTACTATTTATTGAGGGAGGGAGAGGGAGAGAATTACTTATGCGGGTGGAAAGTAATAAACAATCAGGCACCTTAACAATTTACTACAGAAGCAG